>FTRY01000010.1:1200000-1800000 GCA_900157415.1 Armillaria cepistipes
GCAGGAGGTGGCTGAAAATAACTGGAGTCTAATTCGCTACGTTCGGTCCTAGGTATCCAACCAACTTCGGCTCCAAGAGGATCCCGCCATGTCGTCCACCCAAATTTGCGACGATGATATTATCCCGCAGAGTCCTCCAAATGCCGACGCTAACACTTCTCGCGAGGGAGGATATGGCTGGATATGTTTACTTTGCTCGTTCATTGTGAATTTCTTAGCTCTGGGGTGAGTGCATCAAATTTACGTTCCAAGTTCGCCGCAATATCTGCTTTTTGTCAGCGTTGAAAGTACCTGGGGCGTTTATCAAGATTACTACTTCAGTACAGCCGAAGTTGGCCACGTTTCGAACTCGAATCTCGCATGGGTGGGGGCCATTCAAGCTGTCGGTGTGTCAATTTTTGGATTGTGAGTCTCACATACCCCATCCCGTTTGTGCTGGTAGCACTCACACTATGGTACGGCTGCAGTCCGGCAGGCAAGCTCGCCGAGAGGATTGGCTATCGGATGACTGGAATCATTGGCTGTTCGTTGATGGCCATCGGTCTTCTGGGTGCCTCGTTTTCGTGAGTGCGTGAGCTCCGAAATGGCTGAATGTTGAACGTATTATGGCAGGAGTAAGGTGTGGCACTTGTACCTCAATCAGGGTTTGTATTTGTTCCGTTCTACAGCCTATTCTTGACTGGACACCTCTATAGGGCTCGTCTTCGCTATTGGGAGTGCCTGTGCCGTCCTCCCGGCGCTTACTATACCTTCACAATGGGTAAGAATGCTTTGACCTACCTGGCTTCAGAATGACTAACATGCCGGTCTAGTTTATCAAATACAGAGGCAAACGTCGTACCTATAACTTTGGCTACTATTACTCACGCTCTTCCAATGTAGGATTTGCGACGGGAGTCGGTGTTAGTGGCTACGGTAGGCATCCCAGTCATGGTAGCAAACCAGACTCGTGACCTAACTTACGAATGGCTGATTCAAGGGATTGGTGGACTGGTTCTCAGTCCAGTAACTCAAAAGCTCATCGACGAAGTGGGAATCCGATGGACTCTGCGCATCATGAGCTTGCTTACCTTCGTCGGTATGTTGTAGTACAGCTATGTTCCTATGGTCTTACGCATGTCGTCTCCAAACAGTGGCCGGGATCGCCTTCGTCTTCATGAAAACCAGGAGCATACCGGTCATTCAGAGAAACGATCGCATTCAGATATCGCACCTTCTGAAAGACCCTGTCATATATGTCCTCTGGACATTTATGCTTCTGTCTGCCTTCGGTTATTATATCCCTACTTTTTACACACCAGGTTTTTCCTTTTTAACACTCCGTTGAATATTTCCGACCCTCATTGCTTTGTACAGAATACGCCAGAAACAGGCTCCAACGTACTGCGCAAGACGGTGCAACTGCTCTCGCCCTACAGGCCGGTCTCTCCGCTGTTGGTCGTGTGGTAAAGTATTTGTAACGTAGTTCGACAATGACCTTTCTCATGCTCAATTGTAGCTTACCGGCTTAATGGGTGACTATGTTGGACACCTCACGGCCCTGGCAATATGCCAACTTGTCGCTGGAATTGCGCAAATGGCGGTGTGGCCATTTTGCGCGAACTTTCCGGGTCTTATGGCGTTTTCTGCCGTGTACGGATTTTTCTCTGGCGGGATCGTTAGCTTACCTCCAGTCGGTGAGCTTGATACTATTGGACCTGGTATCAGACATTTCACTGATGCTTTCAATCACCAAGCCTTGGCTGAGATATACGGCACCCAGCAGCTTGCGAGTATTACCGGATTGATACTAACTGGCAATATCGTGAGCACCGTCCACTTAAATTTACTTCATTCATTCATACTGCCGGTAGCCTGGAACCATCGTGGGGCCGTCTATTGCTGGGGTAATCATCGACTCGAATACGGCTTCTGACGGAAAAATAAATTTCTTACCTGTACAACTATATGGTGGAAGTTGGTTCATTGGAGGGTGTTTTGCAACGCTCCTCGTCCCCCTGCTCCGTAGATTCTCCAGGAAACCCTCCGTCGGAGCTGTACGAGAAGGTGAAAGCCTGCCCGGGATCCAGGATGAGGAAGAAAAGCCTTAGTGGTGGGGAGAAGTGATAGATATTAGAATATATATTGAAAGAATCTTCGTAGTTTTGTATGAGCTCTGCAGTACATAATTTTAGTATAGAAGTGTGATGGATTGAGCCTTAAAAGTTGCTTAAAAGTGAATATCGAATATGCAATTACGGTGGGAGATACTCGGAAACGAAGTATCCTCATTTTCAGGTAGGCGGTGATTCTCCAGCCGCTAAAGCGGATTTCAGCAGGGACCCCCCTCAAACAGCGGGCCGTCGTCGTTGATCTTCCTATCTACAATTGACGTTCGCGCATAGTTATAGAAGCAATGTCACTGTGGTGAACAGCGCTTCCTTACGGCAGATCCAGACGTCGGCTGTGCTGTGATGTGCGACACCTGAAGATGTTCAAACATCCCCAAAATAAACTCGAAGTTCTCTCAAAGAACTCCAGTCTTCGAGTACGTATATTACCCTGATCTCCGGAGCTCCGGGCCGACTTCACCTGAGATTCGGACCAAATGGGTTTTTCTGTGGCGCTGATTAGGTCTCCGACCTAATCCGCCCTGCAGATTGCCCTCTGCAAGGGCCTGATTCGCAGGCTGAATCACGGCTAATCAGAGGGGGGTCCCGGGGGCGAAGCCCCCGGGAAGCCAATGCTAATTAGCGCTAATTAGCCCGCGAATCAGCCTCTAATCAGCTGCGAATTAGCAAGGTGACCAGCCGGAGATAACCACCCAGAACATCTTGATTCGTCTTGCCTCCAATTGGGTCATTCGCTTTCGTTAAACTCGGAGCCTAAGAATTCGTTAGGTGGGCGCTGGGAATGGTGGCGAGTTTTTCCTGCACTTCATTGTCCATAGTGAAGACTTGTCCAGGTCCGGAATCACCGGGTGGGGACTGTTTATGGTAACGCGAACGGATTCAACAGAATGGTGGGTCATGAAAACTAGAATAAACATCCTCCTGCTCCGATACCAGAAATTGTTGTCAGAAAGTTGTCAGTCATGCTGAATATACTACAGGTATCCAAATTCTATCTGATTCACTCTGATTCACACCGTAAAATTGACTCTGTCTGACCCCTCTGCTGATTAGCTGCAAAGTAGCGCTAATTAGCGGGTGCTGATTAGCCCATGCGAATCAGACTTGGCTAATCGGCGCCACGCTACCTGCGACTCTCGGCTCACCACCGCTTACATCGAACCCGCGACGCAACTGTAACGCAAGCAGGTACGTCTCCTCTCTTCTCAAACAGTAGTGTCACTTACCAAAAATTTAGCTTGGTTGAAATGTTGTTGCGTTTTTCGCTGGCTAGTTGAGTCGCTCGTTCCCTACTAATCACTCCAGAACAAGCGGTAGACCTTGTCGACAGTGGACATGTCCTGCTAGCAACTTTTATATGCTGTCAGCTCTGTGCGGGCTCTACGATTTCTCATATTGCCACGTTCCTTTTACCTCACGTCCGTTCAGTGGAGATTTGTCTTTCCTGGACCCTTGACCAAATCTTTCTCCGGCAGTACGACGATACTCGACAGTGTCTTTCTCTATTCTTATGGAAGATAGTGAAGGACTTAGGCCATGTTCTATCATCCCTACCCACACGCTATTAGCGTCAAGTCCACTTTCGAGGATCGTACTTGTTTCCCACCGACGCGTCCTCGACATCCGAATAGCGGTGAAGCCAAGACCAACCTACTTAATAGGGCAAGAAGGAGATGATGAACAGGTACTTACGAAAGGCTTCCTTGTCTGCGTGTAATCATCATGTCCCTGTCGTGGGCCGACTCGGAGGATCAGCCTCTGTTCGTCGTAGTGTGCAACCAGCGTATTTTATTTGTCAAGGATACAGAGGCGTGAATAATAATTCGCAGTCAGTATCTATGGCATGAGTTGACAATCAGGGACCTCGGCCTCGTGCCTCTCCGACATCAGGCTTCGGACCTGATTCAGTTCAGCTCTGATTCGAGTTGGACGATGGCAATGGTTCTATTTATTTCGAGCCCATTAACCGCGGCCGGGTGGAGCTCATCAACAATCTTTCTCAGGAAACAACGTGATTCCGCGAGTTATCCTTGGATTGATCCATTGAGCAGATAACCGGGTGCCTCACGTCTGGACTGGCTTTAAAGTGCAAGTCGTCTGTTTTCTTCATCCGCTCATCGCCAGTAGTCACTTCTCCGTCATGGATGAAAAATACGCTCACAAAGAGGGTTCGGCTGAAGACAAGCTTTCCGATGAGGACTCTCCGAGAATCCTGTCACCATTGATGGACGTGCGAAGCGTTCCATGGTGGAAACTAGATATACAGATCCTGCCCGTCGTCACGATCATGTATCTTTTAAACTTCCTGGTAAGTCCGTCGGTACTCTTTCGCAATCATTTCTTACCGCACCTTATAGGATCGCGGAAATATTGGGAACGCTCGGGTTGCTGGACTGCAGGCGAATCTTGGAATCACAGATAGCCAGGTAGGTTGAGTCGAATCAGAATGTCCGCCAATGTACGTTTAACGCCGTGATCTTGCAGTACAGTCTTCTCTTGACGGCAACGTTAATCCCTTATGCGTTGGTCGAGATCCCGAGCAACTTGTTCTTGACGGTAGGCGTCGGTACATGGTTTATTGGAATTTATTAAGAGTAGTGCCAGCGCATCGGAGCTCATATTGTCCTCCCTGCTTTGGTCGTTATATGGGGCGCTGTCACTGCTTTCCAAGGTACTTTTTTGAAGTTTCGGCGTTTCAGGGGTTTTACATAATTCCAGGGCTGGTGACTTCTTATGGCGGTCTGGTTGCTTGTCGAGTTATTCTGGGTTGTTGCGAAGGTAATATAAACACCCATGTGTCCAGTTGAATCAGCTAAACACGCATGCATACCAGGTGGCCTGCTGCCGGGATTATCTTTGTATGTTGCCTCGTTTTATCCACGGAGTAAGCTCCAGCTCAGGTACGTATCATGTACCTAGTTTGTTCCTGGCCCGCTGACATAGATCTGTACGACAGGATAGCGTTATTTTTCGCTTCGACTGCATTGGCCGGAGCTTTTTCTGGCCTGTTAGCATCAGCTATCGAGCATCTGGACGGCCATGGTGGGAGACCTGCCTGGAAATACATTTTCATCTTGGTATGACTGTGGTACTTCTGACATGCGACTCAACCCTAGAACTGTCTACTTTCCAGGAAGGTAGCTTTACCGTATTGTATGGACTTGTCTGCTTCGTCATTATGCCGCGTTCACTTTCAACAATTCCGCTCCTGACTCCCGAAGAGAGGTCCAACGCCGAGGCACTCCTCATTCAAGAGCATACCATGCTTGAAAAGGACGGCCATTTCAGCTGGTCTTCGACCCTCGGTGCATTATTCCAGCCTCATGTACTCTTGTATTTTGTCATGGGATTCTTCGGAGGTATGGGTGGTCCGAAATATTGACAAGTGTTCTGACAAACCGTACTTATCATAGGCCTGACTCTGACCGCTCTCGCATAGTACGTCGGCCTTTCTCCGTCATATTGTTCTTTCTCTGACGACGATATCATAGCTTCGAACCTAGTATAGTTCAGAGCCTTGGATACACGGCTAATCGAGCACAATTAATGTCAGTCCCTCCATTCGCCGTTGCCTGGGCAGGTAAGCTTTTTCTTCGCCTACAAAACTGGTTCATCCAACAGGATCTTTCAGTGAATATCATCACAGCTTTCGTGTCGGACCGGTATAGACTGCGTGGAGTTACCGTCATATTCCATTCTCTTCTCGCTACTATCGGCTTCGCCGTTTTTCTCGGCAGTAAAAGTCACGACGTCCGATATGGCTCCCTCTTCCTGTTTGTTACAGGTGTATACTGCATTCCTCCGTCGCTTCTCGCTTGGGCGGCCAACAATTCGGCACCCCGGTTCAGGCGTGCCGCAGTGATAGCTTTCTTACTGAGTTCGACCAGTTTAGGCGGCATTTTAGCAACGTGGTTGTTCGGATCGCTATCCAAGCCCCCAAATTACAACAACGCGACTATCGTATCTATAGTGTTTTCGGCTGCTACGATAGTAGCGGCGTTGGCGAATATCCTATGGTTAAATGCCCAGAACAAAAAGAGAAGAGGGGTGGCGAATCCTGGACCTGTCAGCGACGACAGAAGTGACGGCTTCCTTTACAAGCTGTAGGTCGAACGGCTTAGTGATTCTAAAAATCATCCATGCCAGTTTAAACAAAACATTGTTGTATTCACGACCCGCAGATGTTTAACGAGTTTCATGTTGAATCATATGGGCGATGTATACTGTACCACATGGCACACACTTTTCCTACGTCACATCAGTGTACGTTTTCCAGCCCAAAGTTGCCAACTTCGAGGTTCAGAACCAAACCATCGACACTCTCCGCCGCAACGTGAATAGGTCCACCGTACATGGTGTGAACAGCCTTTCGCGCGTTGATCTCCTTCAGCACTAATTTGGCCTCCTTGTCGTCCTTGGCTAAATTCTCAATCTCACCGTCAGTCATGATTGGTACCGACGGCGAGCATAACTCCGGTCCAAGTCGTGCTCCTACAGCTTCATGCATTTGCGGGTCCGTAGGGGCAAAGATATCTTTGCAAAAGTCCATGGTCTTTTGTAACTCGTCTTCCGACACAGTTTTGCCAACGTCGGCTGTGCCCTGGATCACTGTGATAGAGGTCAGTGATATTAGGAGAAAGATTGATCCAGTACTACTAGCCTGGTCTAAGAATATCAAAAGCCCTATCAAAGTTGTCCTCGTCGACCTCGGCCAAAATGTGTAAATCTTGATTACGAATCTGTTTATAGACGCCCATGACAACAAGTAAAAAGCTGATATAGATCATTAGAATACGGAACAGTACGTTTGAAGAGATGCTGCACCGAGTATACGCAATAGCGACTTTCTTGTCGTGAAACTGAGCCGCCTGCAATTCCGAACATGTTTTCCGGATCGAGGCCGATATCGACGCGGCAGCAGTTAGCGCACCCAAGAGCGCCAAATGAACTCCGCTTGAGAAGAAGGGATCTATGAAGGCTGGAAAGCGCGCCGTTATGCCGTGTGTAAACAGCAGTCAGCTTGGGAACGCACCAGACGCGTCGCCAATGAGTCTGAAGTGATCACCCGAGTATCTGTCGGCAGCATAGCTGAAATCACTGGCGCTGCGGATGCATGTAGGGCTATTATCTCCTTGGAGGGTTGCCTTGCAGAGAAACTTCCCGCTGACCGTAGGCGCTAGTTTGAGCTGTGCGAGGTAGTCGGCCTTCGAGGAATAATGCATGCCGTTCCTTGCGGATAGAGCTTTTCTAGCAGTGCTCGAAGCTTGATCAGTCACAATACCTACGGAAACTGTGCTATCGTGTAGAGGTATAAACCATGCCCAGCCACTACCATCTGGAGCAGATAGTGGGTCAATGCCGAAATAATATATAAATAGTGAAAGAAACAAAAACCTGTTAATGCTTCAAAAAATGGAGCGTTGTCGCGTTCGCTTCCTGGCATGTATCGCTTTGCCCCAGTCCAATAACCCCATGATGCAACGTTTCTAAGGGTGTTGTTAAACTTACGATTTTTCAGGTACTAGAAAGAAAGTATGAGTTGTCAGAATACAACAGGGATCTGTTACCTAGAGCTGTACGTGCCTTGGTCGACATGATCCCCACTCGACCAGATGCGTCGACAAGGTAGTCAAAGGAGATTGAACGAAGCTCTCCATCAGGACGACTAAATTCAGCCCTGATGGGCCTGCCTTCGCTGACGTTGTTGTCCGCAAATATGAGGTTGGTGACTTTATGGTTCTCGAATACTTGGGCCCCAAGCTCTTCAGCATGACGCAGTAAGATCTCATCGAATTCTGAACGTTTCTAAACATGGTTCAACTTGAATTGCAATACACAATGACAGAAAATTTTACCACATTCCAAGCTGCAGCATTATCAGGACTGTTGCCGCCGCTAAGGGTGGAGAAGTCGGTGTCTTGAATTTTAAAAAGTTTAGTAAGGAGCGCCGTGAAAAGCAATAATGCCGTACATCCTTCACGTTTGTGCTGCTGGAACTTTACTGCGGCACCAGGCTGGTCAGTGACGGTCAGCCCAGTGATAAATGCTATAAGATTAATATAGGAATTCTACCTTGGGACAAAACCCATGTGAAGCGATCTTGTTGTCTGCACCCGAGAATTTCAGAAATGGTCGGACTGAAGGAAGCATGCTCTCTCCGATATGGTACCTTAGTTAGAGTTGTGAGGAAGACATAGGAATAAGAGTTGCATGGTACTTACCGAGGGAATGTTGTGGCCTCCAAGACGACGACAGAGAATCCTTCTCTGGCCAAGATGGAGGCACAGTAGCTCCCCGCGGGTCCGCCGCCGACGACCAGAACTTGAACATGAGAAGGCTGTAAGGAGATTTTAAACCAGCGATCCAGGACCTACACGCAAATTACAAACCAACAGTGAGCTCATGATGTGGCTTTGATACTGGATGCCTCCAAAATGGTGAAAGGAGCTGACTCTATATGTATAGCCCCATTCCTGCCGCTTATAGGCGCCCAGCTGGGAGAAAAAAGGGTAGGAAGCTTCGGGGCCATCTGCTGTAAACTTTTGCTGGACTATCCTGGAGGTAATCTCGCGATATGGTCGCAAACTCAATGAAGAAATTCAAGCTCAAAGGCTGTTCGAACTGCGGTGTTTTGGATATTTGCCGGTTGACGGCCCGCCATCCACTCGGCTCCACGGCAACAGCCGAACATGCTCTCCACAGTCACTTCCTACCCCGGTTCATCAATGCATCAGCGCTCAGCCATCATCGAATTTTCAATATGCCGTGGAGAACGGACCCTGCAAACCGTATTCGAACTATGATATGATGAAGTCGAAGCATCGTTACCAACTATCTTCTCGCACATTTCAAACCCTAAGCTTCAACCGACATCGACGGTATACACTGACACCGCCTACTTTCGTTCAAGCATGTCCACGTTCAGCACAGTCGACAAGGATACCGGCATAATATCCAGCTTCCTCGCTTTACTGACACAAACCAAGGCGTATCGGTACGCTATCCGCAACTCTGCTTCCTGATCTTTAAAATTTGATATCGTCAACAGAAACGAAAAACCGGTTCGTATTGACGGACGATCCTTATCCATACCCGCAACGGTGGCTGTCGCGCGTTATGGAGTCAACCCTGAAGTGGACAACTCAGCTGAGGCCAAGGAACGCGTGTATCGAAGCAGGCAAGTCCTTGACGATGCGGTATTAGGGAAGAAGAGCATATATGGCGTATGTCCCATACCATCCACGAGCTGCTTGACCGCTAAAAATTCTTTTCAAGGTAACGACCGGCGTTGGCGGGAGCGGTAAATGTCTGTCCGAAACATTTTTTTCATAATCACACTCAATATCGATTTTTTCAGCCGACACGCGATCCGGAGATGTCCTAGCCCTTGGGGTCTCCATTTTGCAGCAAATACAATGCGGCATCTTATCTATAGATGGAGAAGGCGGTAGTCTACCCATCTCTCATAATTCCGCTGCCACACAAATGCCAGAGTCTTGGGTCAGAGGCGCCCTCATGATACGCATGAATAGCATGATTCGTGGGCACTCGGGTGTTCGTTGGGATGTCTTGGAGAAGTTTTCGCATATGCTAAATGCGAATATACTCCCTCTGGTTCCACTCCGGGGTAGTATTTCAGCCTCTGGCGACCTCACACCGCTGTCCTACCTAGCTGGTGCTGCTGCGGGAAACCCTTACATTCGCGTGAACTACGGTCCGCCTGGGACCCGTACCATCATGACATCGAAAGATGCCCTTGCTATGGCGGGGATAGAGCCTCTCGTGTTCCAGGCTAAGGAGCCTATTTCTGTAGTCAACGGAACGTCCTTCTCTGCGGCTGTTGCTGCACTTGCCGTCTATGAAGCAACCCACCTGTCCTTGTTAGCGCTTACATGTACTGCACTTACAGTCGAAGCCTTGCATGGGGCAAGGGGATCGTTTGCCCCATTTATTCATGCCATTGCTAGACCCCATCCAGGCCAGGTGTGATGTTTTCAATCCGAACTACTAGCAATGCTAAACCTCTCTAGGTGGAAGCGGCTCATTTTATATTGTCTCTATTGGAAGGCAGCAAATTTACGAAAAATGAGGACTCCGAAGTCCGCTTGAATGAAGATCCTGGCATTCTCCGTCAAGATCGCTATGCAATGCGTACTTCTCCTCAATATCTGGGTCCCCAGTTGGAAGATATTTATGCCGCTGTGAAGGCTATCGATCTCGAGTGTAACGCAAGTGAGTAGAGATGTTAGTCCTCGCATATCTCATAATAGCGATACAAAGGCAGTGACAACCCTCTTATCGAGGCAGAAACACAGACCATACATCTGGGCGGAAACTTCCAGGCTATGGCAGTCACGAACGCCATGGAGAAAACTCGACTTGCTCTTGATCACATCGGGAAACTTGCCTTCGCCCAATCCAGCGAGATCTTGAATCCGCATATCAACAAAGGCTTACCTCCATCTCTGGCCGCCACTGATCCCTCTCTCAATTATCATGCCAAGGGGTTAGACGTCGTTATGGCGGCCTATGTGACGGAACTTGGATATCTCGCAAACCCCGCTGGAACCCATTCCCAGGCCGCGGAGATGCATAACGAATCAGTGAAGTATGCGCACTTTTGCCTTACCTGGTTGTTTTTCAATTTCATTTTACAAATAGCTCTATGGCTTTACTTTCTGCGCGCGCTACGGTATCCTCTCTAGAAGTTCTCGCCATGTTAATCTCGTCACACCTGTACATTCTTTGCCAAGGCAAGTTATTTGCCATAGTAATATTACCATACTTATCATTACCGTCAGCGCTTGACCTTCGTGCGATGCAGCACGATTTCCTCACAGGTATCAATGACATCGTGGAATCCGGTGAGGGAATATCCCGTTCATATCCTGTCCGTTCTGATCGGCCAAAATGCAGAACTAACTAGCGCATTCAAGCTGGAAACCTCCGACATTCTGGATCTCTCATATCTGGTCAATAGAGTCCTCAGAGACTCTTATCATTCTACAGTCACGATGGACTTGAAAGAACAAATGCAAGCAGTCGCATCATCTTGCATTCCAGTGATCGTCAAGTTCTTTGCAACCAATCCTTCGTTGCACTACCAACCAACACTTTCTGATATTATGGCAGTCACCAATGCGTTTGCTACACGCGGTATCGACCTTATGAGTCAATTGAGAGATCAATATCTTACAGGCTTGAAGGGGCGTGCACCTGCTTCCTTATATCTTGGTCGTACTTGCCGCATCTATCAGTTTATCCGCGTGGAATTGGGAGTCCCGATGCACGGGGAAGAGAACTTAAAGCGATTTGGGAGCGCGCCTTACGCAAACACCAAGACTATCGGACATCACGTCTCTGTCATCTATAAGGTAGGGACACGCTTCTGATAAGATAAGCATCAAGCCAAATTGACTTCCATCTAGGCCGTCATGGACGGGAAGATGCACGAAGTCATCACATCGATGATTGGAGAACGAGTCTCATGATATGTATAGTCAAGACACAGTCAAATAAACGCTCAAATTGAATGATGCCTTCTTCTGACCGCCGAACTGGCTCCCAATCAACTAGCTGAGATGAATCAGAGCCGGTAGCAGATATGCTATGCCCGGTCAATCTCACGGGAGCCTCCAGTTGGTTTCAAATTTCTACAAGACATCTGCTTCTAAAGTTATGGTTCAATACCTCCATTCAACATTTTGGGGTACGTGTTGGTGTGGGTACAATCATCCAAATTTACCTTCCTGTAGAAGTGAGTTAGCTGCGATAGTCATGAGCGCTTTGCGTTGACCTATTCTTAAGCAAACCTGTCACCTTAAATAAGGAACCACTCATTACAACGCCATTCCGATGGACATGTCTGAACTTGACGCGCTGCAAACCAGCCTGAATCGTGCTCTGGATGCGTTCCGAGAGGAACTGACGAAGGAAAACCTGCCACAGTTATCGACGTACAGCATCGAACCGCATCCATTGGATGCTCCCGACTTCCTACCCTCCCCGCGCTTATATGAAGCTCGGAGACTCGCACTAGGTATGAAGTCTCGACATTGTTCCATTTGCCTGCATGTGCTTATTTATAACTCATGAAGCATGCGTTGTAAGTTTTCGCAATTTCGGTCGGTACATCATCTGACGGTCTACTTAGGGTCAACTCAAAACCCTTTTGCAGCCTCCGTATGAAAAGGTAGTAGAGCAGACCCTGGCTCCTTATGACGCGGCGTGTTTGGACATAGTTCTTAGAACTGGCGTTATCGACAAGCTCTCGGAGGATGCCTACAGAACCACCGGATTACACGTGCAACAGCTCCATCAATTCTTGGACCTTGACCCGTTCAAGCTGACAGCAATCCTCCGGTGTCTTGCCGCGGAAGGTTGGCTACACGAAATGAACGAAGGTGTATATGCCCTCAATCGCCCTGCACTAGAACTATGCCTAGGGAGAAATGGACGAAAATGGGCGCTGTACGTAATATTAACATCTCCAAAAACATCAATATTAACCCTCTTCCAGTACACAGGGGAAAGGGAAAATCGCAGATTCTCTACTTGGTGCTATCACCCGACCGGATTGGAAATACTCAACTTCGCCGCTGGAGACCGCCTTCCAGCTCTCCCATCATACCTCGTTTTCCCTCTTTGACTACCTCAAAGCCAACCCTGCCGAACTTCAACAATGGGCAAGCTCAGTGCGGGTTTGTACAGTTGTCCAACATCTTGGAGCGTAGAGTTCAATCTTCCTGTCAGACTTACGGAGATGCTGCCGAATCGGCTCTGCTGGCAGATTTTCCCTGGAAAAGTTTGAATAGCCAAACCATCGTTGATTGCGGAGGAGGTCAAGGATATCTTACCATCTCTCTGGCGCGAATGTAAGCGTCGTTTCAAGCCACCTGCAACGACATTTTTTAAAACACTTGTAGGCTCGAAAATGTCACATTTGTGATCCAAGACCTACCAGAAGTCATTCCTTTAACAGAAGCAAATGTTCGCCGGGAAAGTCCAGAGGCGGCTCAAGATGGGCGAATCGTCGTTGAAGCGCACGATTTCAGGACACCGCAAGTGCAACGATCCGGAAACACGACCTATGTGTTTCGATTTGTCCTGTGAGTTTTGTACTCGCAGCCTTTCTGACACCCTTTTACATATTCGTTCAGTCATGACTGGACAGACCAAGACTGTGTATGTCTGACCCTCCTCAGCTTGTCGTTAACACAAACTAATGGCCCGGCCCACAGACTGCGATACTCAAAAACATTCCGGCGATACATGGAGCAGTAAGTGCAGTTCGGAAATCAAGTTAAACAGTACTCAGTTCCACAGGTCAAAGTCGTCATCATTGAGTATGTTGCTCAACCTTGCATCATATCCTATGTCGCACAGAATCAATACGATGAGAGCCTCAGTGTGCTAAATGGTGCCGAGAAGTATGCAACAACTTTACCACCACCCTACGTGCCTTTGAATTTCGGTGTTTGCGCGAAGATGAACCTTGGCCTTGGGGTTCATCTCCTCGGAGTGTACAACGCCCGTGAACGTTCTTTGGTGTGTCCGAACTGATGACACGCTCTCTTCGCCTTAATGACCGTCTTCTAGCTTGAATGGGACAGTATAATTCGAAATGCGGGACTGCAAATAACTTCAGTGTACCCACTTCGAGCCAAATTATCCGTCATCGAATGTGAAGTCGTAAACTGTAGAAAGCCTGTTATCGAGTGACATGCTCGAGCACGGCACTAATTCCAAAGAAGCGATCTCAAAATCGACTGAAGGCTCGGAGAACCTATTCATGGTCAATTCAGGTGTGAAAATTCTCGAAGATATAGCATGGCATGGCATAGTGTGAGACGCAACCTGGAATTTACGTAGAGGAATTTGTGTACACTATGTTCCGAAATACTTGGGGCATGCTCCTCTCTGAACGTCTAGTAGCTGCCTTCCTCCACTGCGATCTTGAGCTTTTCCAAACGCTCTTTCGACCTTGGCTCAAAATGACATTCAAATTCCTCTGGTTTCCTACAATGACAGTCAAGACTCCGTTTCGATGCAACTCGCGAGGGATCACTCACAGTAGAGCTAGGTTCCAAATGAATTTGGGGTCCTGCTTCTGTTCTAGACCATTCACGTCGACCGGATATCTTATATTATACACAGACAACAAAGTGGCGATATTCATCCACAAGTTGCTCTCCGCGAAGTGCCGACCGGGGCATATCCTGTCAAATGGTAAGTACCGGCTTGACTGGCTTGGTCCCTCGCAACATTACCTTCTTCCGTATCCGAATGCAAAATTGCGCGGATCAGGTATGTCTTTGAACAGCTTATGTCCATCGGTAAATCTCTCAGGTCTGAACTCGTTGGGCTCAGGAAAGTCATTTGCGTCGTGCAAGCATAGCCTATAAATGTCATGACCAGATTGGCTTGAAACCGTTGAAGTATAATAGTGTGACTTACCATGTGTTTGGAATGATAGTGGAGCCCTTAGGGATGAACATCCCATTATAGACGTCATCTCGCATATTCTTATGTGGGAAGGCTAGCCGGGATTCGGGGAATTAGAGTTGAGAGGACGTCATGTCCACATCTGACACAAGAGACTTACACATGGGTACCACCGGCCTCCACCTGGTCCTCTGTTAGTATTCATGAAATATTTCGGTGTCAGTCGCTTACCTTGATATTTCCTTCGCAATAGCGTCTATATAGGGAATGGCTTCGCGGTCACTCAGAGTGGGCAGTCGCTCATTTCCAACTACCCCATCAATGTATGCTTGTGCTTTTTTCTGGACTTCAGGGTATCGCATCATTGCCAGTAGGAAGACTTGAAGTGTAATCACAGTCTACAGTATGACGTTAGCTCGTCAAAGACACGGTAATAAATCACTTACCGTCATAGCACCGCCTGAACAAACGTGGTTATAATGGTAAACACAAAGAATTGTCTTGAACGGACCTGAAAAAGCGATGGCAACAGATGCCTGAATCGATCGTTCATTGGAAACTGTTCCGTCCTGATCCTGGTAAGTCTCAATTAAGTGCCTCATCATGGATGGGCCAACTGCGCTCATTTCCTATTAATTGTGTTGAGATCTGTCATCGAACCCAGCTTTCGTGCTACAGGAATTTACTTACCATAGTGTCTTTGGTGAGCTGATACGGAATTTCAAGCATGTCGGTAACGCAATGGTTCAAACGTTTCATGCCATCAGCTAGTTTCTTTCCGAACACGAATAGAGGAAGCTTCGCCACTTTTATACGTCAATGGCTTTCTGTTATAGATCTAGAGTAGACATACGTGCGGGTATGAGGTCGACAGGGTGGGTACCGACCGCCGCATCCACAGACATAGACTCGTCGAAGTCATAAGCCAACTTGAGTAGCATCTCATTTTTTTCGGGCTCTGCGAGATAAATTGAGTTACGTGGTTAGATACTGGAAGAAGAAAATAGTTACCGTGGTTTCCAAGGGTAAACCCTAAAATGCTCGATCCAGCCATTCTGTTTTATCAAATAAGGCCGCGTTCAACACAACGACGAAGAGGCACACCTATTAAGAGCAGCATCCATAGTTTTTTGATCTTTCCCGACACTGAGGGCAAATACCCGAGCCTCATTTGCCAAAAGCTTCTGAAATTGGTGGAAAAAACTCGTGTTGATGCATTGGTTGAGCATCCGATGCTGACGATGCATCTCAGGACCGTAGGTCAGGATAGGTAGCATCCAATCTAGTTGTGCTCTATTGCGAAAGTTGAATCAAGAACCACAGATACTAAGGAAAGCACAGCTTACAATTCGGTCAGGAATGGGAAACTAGGTCTGTCGGAGTATATCACACTGCGCTCGTCAAGTAAATCATGAATTGCAGTACGGGAATTCAGAACAATGATGGATCGTCCGAGAACCTTGAGACCGATGACATCTCCTGTAAGGCAAAATGATTCTGGTAAAGGCTTAAAAGGAACTTGGGGTGCAACGAACCGTACACATGTCGCCAGGATGCGAAGTGCATGTGAAGCATAGACGGATCCACTGACAAGTCCTTGATATTCCCAAGGATCGACCACAACCAACCGCGTGGACCGGGTGG
Organism: Armillaria cepistipes; assembly: GCA_900157415.1. Taxonomy (NCBI): domain Eukaryota; kingdom Fungi; phylum Basidiomycota; class Agaricomycetes; order Agaricales; family Physalacriaceae; genus Armillaria; species Armillaria cepistipes. Next base: position 1,216,200 of record FTRY01000010.1, read on the forward strand.
AAAGTGGGTATTGATAGGTTCATTGGATTTATTCAGGCGATATAAGAAAAAGGCAAAGATGCAACCACATATTGTAGCGAGAGCAGGAACAACAGTCATTGTCAGAGCGGTTTAGAGAGTAGACGTGTTGTGTTGACAAGGGCGTTGAATCTGAGCGAGGGTTGCAAAGTGCTTGAAATGAAGTGGACCCTACCCAATACGGTGTTCAGAGTGTACCTCTTCGGCAAAGGCCGCTGGGAATAGGTCGTTTCTAAGCGGAGTGCCGAAACACGTCGCCGTTAATGTCGTCGCGAAAGGTTGGTGAAATATTTCCATAGTAAATTTAGGTCCATTTAATAAGTCCAATTCCTTGGTGCCATGGCCCATATCAAGGAGCTAAACCCATCCATGCTGGAGCGGAAGTATAGAGATAGCACACTGGCAAAGCCAACCAAAAGCCAACTTACGTTCAGTTCAGTAAACAGATATGGATCATTTCCCGCAGTCACGAGAAATGATGTACTACGAGTATGTGGATAGTTGACAGGTTCCGAACTCCAAACGGCTAAGATGCGAGTTATATCAGTCAACTTGATCCGCGAAGCGCGGAGAATTTATTTGTGCGCCTCCTATCATTCGCCACTGCAGGGTAGGTGTCACTAGTAGCGTACCTCGCAGATCACCGATGTCGTGATCAGCCTTCTTGGCAGAGCTTGTCTTGGCATCGTCATCAACGGCGCGATGCGAGGTCCATTAATTATAGGTTCATTGCGGTTGTCCCCGCACAGAAGTCATATTTCATTCGAACGATTTATCGGAAGGATATTTATCTACAATATACGCCTATGTCGGTAAGCTGCCCGTCTACTTATTTATCAGCCAAGAGCTGATTCAGACGGTCTTCCGAGCGAGGCACGAACAAACATTCGAACGGCTCCAGTCTCCTGTAGGAACGATACCATTCAGATCCCGCTCCACCATTATGTTGATAGACTTACATCACGCCCATGTTTAAGATAATCCTGGGTTCCTTTTGTCCGTCCGGCCTTCGAATGTCAAACACACTAAGAAGGGTAGCAATATTCACCCAGAGTATATTTTCAGCCAAATTTCTCCCGGGGCAGACCCTGAGAATGCGATGAGAGACAAATTCGTTATAACAACAGAAGCCTTACCGTCTTCCGTATCCAAACGTGAACTGCCTTGGTTCGGGCGCATCGTCGAGAAGAATTGATCCTGTAGAGTCACAGAAACGCTCTGACAAGAAGTTCTCAGGGTCTGGATAATCGCCTGCGTCTTGAAGACATTGCCTGCAGGTGGCAATTTTATCAGTCGAAGCCTTCAAGGAGGATATGTGCATTACCAAGAATTGGGCAAGACTGTCGAACCTTTAGGAATGAGATAGCCTTTGTGAACGTCGTCTACTGTAGTCTTGTGCGGAAAGGCTAATTCATACGTTTTGTTTACATGGGTAATCTTGGTACCAAGATACGCAACTTACCCAATGGTACCACAGGTTTCCATCTGCAGCCTTGTAATCAGCGAGATAACGGAAGAGCTATGTATCGAGGTTCCTACCTAAGAGTCTCCTTCAATATAGCTTCAATATATGGCAACGACGATCTGTCGTCTAAGGTTGGGAGGCCTTTACTGCCAATCACTGCGTCTATCAAGGCTTGCGCTTTTTGTTGTACGTCGGGATAGCGCATCATGGCGAGAACAAATACTTTGAGGGTTTCCGTCCCCTACAGTTATAGTGAGTGGCTTCGTCAGCCAGGTCATTAAACGCAAGTTACGTTAACTCCCGCTGAACGAAACAAAGCACGTCAATAAGAGAAATATTGTTTTTGAAGCAGGCAAAAAAACTTACCTGAGTAGGAAGCAGTAACCACAGCTTTAATGGTTTTTTCGTCCTTAATTGAACCGTCTATTTGTTTATTTTCGACAAGAAGGCGGAACATAGAGGGATCCGAGGACACACTGTTCTCATGTGTTGGATGTGAACAGAGACTCTTCTCCATCGCAATGCAACTACTTGCCATATCCTGTTGCTTCATCTCGTACGGGTTATTGAGTAGCTTATGAGCGCACTCCTCTAAGTGGAGCACAGCACTCTTTGTCTTGGACCCGAAAAGCGTCAGAGGTAGCGATGTCACTAAGAAGAATAAGCTCCTGAACGGGTTCAAGGCACTGTGAAATATTACGGGAAGGCATTAAATCAACTAGGTGGGTACCAATGACGCCAGTGCCACGCAGCATTGCTTCTTCGAATGCTTCCGCCATCTCCATTATCTTTTCTCGATCCTGGTCAGCTGCGAAGTCATGAATATAACGCAGACTAGTATTATGGACAGACTGACTTTGATTTCCTAAGGTGAATCTAAGAAGAGTTCGGCCAGTCATTCTGCAGCGAGGAGTCAGAAAACTCTTCCAAAGAGGTCATATCCAGGTGCAACCTTGTGAAAAACTTGTCGAATTCTTGGGAATTAGCCACAAGACGTGAAGCTAAGATACGAGCTTCTTGCGCGATCATTCCATGGAAATGTCGGGAGAATTCCGTATTGATTGCGCGATTAATCATTCGTCGTTGTAAGTGCATTTCTTGGACATAAGGCTGAAGGGGCAGGGTCCAGTCCAATCCGACTCTGTGGACACAGATAAGACGGCGAATACAGGAGCAGAGGGAACACCGACAGCTCTCTAAGAAAGGGAAGACGGGGACGATCTGAGTAGACAGCACCCCTTCCCCTGAGAAGCTCCAGAACTGCACTACGCGAGTTCAATACGATGATCGACTGTCCCGCTACTTTCAGTCCAACAATGTCACCTGGATACCGTAAGTTTGCTTGCTTGCACTGCTGTGTTAACGTACCGTAGGTTGATTTCCATTCAGAAAACTGAAGATGGAGCCGTGATTGGTCAATGTTAAAGTCAAGAATGTTACCTAGAATCGGCCAAGTCCACCCTTAGAGGCTCGCTGGTAAAAGAAATAGGCAGCAATGAGGACAACAGCAATGATGTATCCGTTCCAATTCTCGGTCGAGAGGCTGAGAAGTGACTGCGCCAGTGCTAGTCAAGGTTTACAGTACAGTCAAGATGGAGGCGCAAACAAAAGCTTTGCTAGATTTCGCTGGAACCTAATGCAGCTAGTGTTTCGGACGTTCTCGAAACGTATGCAAGGTCTGGGCAGTCGTGTATAGCAGCCGTTTAGATAGTCTTTTCGTCTGTACTATCTCAGATTCAACCTAGCCTAGAATAGATGTGCACACCGCTGCTCCATCTTTGCCGCAGGCTCAAGAATATGCCGGGAATTTGCGCGCTGCATCAGATGGGTATCAGAATCATCGTTAAGTCATCATTGAAGATCACTAGTGACGCGCGCAAGTTGCCGTACCCCGGATTGAAAGGGAAATATTCAACTACGTGGCAGCAGACTTTTAGATGATACTGATTGGCAGAGCGATACATGATAAAAAATATTCGAAGGACGCGGCGACCGTAAAAGCCTATGATGAGCGCAATTTGTGAAAGAGCTACGGCAAATTCCGATCCCGGCTACCCGGCATGTCGGAACACTGATACAACATCACTGTGTATATACAAGTACAAATTCTGCTATCGACGTGTCTATGCAACCGCGACCAAACTCTCCGTCTGGTCGAGGTTCGACGGGTGGGTTATAACTTCAATCTCTGCTCCATTGGGTTTCTCCCTCTTGGGCAACAGCGTTACCCGTCGGTCTTTGCGGAGAGACTCCAGCGGAACGTTTCCTCTGTATCTCGCACTTTCGAGGTGCCAGTTGTGCGTCCTAGGATGTCTTCAACGAAATGGCTCAGGACTTAGGAATGGTACTTACCCGATAATGAATTTCGCCAAGCTAGAGATGTACGCCTTAATTTGAGAATTGATATCGGGGTCGTCGGTGTTGGGTGCTTGATTCATCAGCTCCATAAAGGACTCTTCATGCTGGCGGCTATACCGGCCGATGTAGTCCAACGCTTCCTGAGCATCAAAGGAGTACTGCTTCATGGCGATGATCACCATGTTGCCTCCATGGCCTCTCGACTGCTCCATGTTAAACGAGTACACATCCTATACAACGTAGTAAGTCCTCTGTAGGGTAATCTGGACAAACTAAGTCTTACATTTGCGAGAGCAGCCAACACAGTAGTCTCGTATCTCATCTTCGCGATGACTGGGTGATCCAGAAGGTTCTCGGGAAACTTGCATTGCAGTAGTATTGCACCGATGGCCCATTCACATGCAGCTGATCGAAGTCGATGCTCAATGAACTCGTCAAAGGTGACATCAAACTGCTTCTTGGCGGCGTGGAATAGGGCTTCCTCACAGATACCCCGCATCCAAGTCTCCCATTCCACGGCTAAGGTAGGAAATACTTCGGGATCCTTTTCCCTCATTGCTATGGCCAAACTAGGATGCAGGTCAGCCATAGTTAATCAACAGATCTCTCATTTTACTCACTCCTGCGTCACCTTCAGGAGAGGATTCGCCGGGTCGAGTAGCGGACTGTCTGGGTCACTGAAAACCCGGGTCAGTATCATAAGTTTCGACTGACATCGGTCTCTTACCTGTAAGCGCGACCGAAGGCTTTCGTCTGCTCTAGTACGTCTTCCGCTTTGCTACGCTCAAGGTGATCGTCGAAGAGGAAGCTAACAGCAAATAGGTCACTGAGCAATCTCAGCATAACCTCATCACAGTCTGGGTACACCATAGAGCAGAGGGAGGTAGCATCGAGTTTGAGCAGTGCATATGTCTGCTTCGGGGAGAAGAACCCGCTGTCTTTGAGCCAGGCGTTGTGGGCTTCCGATACAGCCTTGTGGTGAGAGCAGTGCACGGCTTCAACAGGCCAATCTTTCAAGAGGTGGGGCAGCGTAACAAGCATATTGCAGTTTCTATTGGTACTGAGTAATGGGTCACTAGTTATGTAGTATTCGTATGCACGTTTCCGGCTTCTGCGTGATGTCTCTCCAGCTGATGACAAGCTATCTAGATGCATCATCATGACCATACACCTCGGTACTAATGATCTCCACGGATCATCTAGTATTGAAATGCGCAGGAGCGCAATAAGATTCACATATTCGTTGCATATTCGCTACATACGGGGGAAAACATCACTACTAAGATGATCAGGTAGCCCTATCATCGGAAGCATTTCATATACTTCTTTCTACTTTCTACTTCCACACTAGACTCGACTTCTTCGACTGTTCCCGAGGTGGTGGAACTTGTCTTCATCCAGCTGGATTCCATACCCCGATTGGACGAAATGGGCGCTCTACGCTACGCTGTCTTCCATGATAACACTGGTCACGGGTCAAACATAATACGCACACTATACTCGCAGTGTTGCTAACTCCTTATGAGCTCAGTAAGTCCTTTGGAGATCTTCTTCAGCCTTGAGTGCTTCAATATAATCCATATTACAGCATCTTCAGCATATAGGATACGAAGAGTTAATATACCTCACCTCATCTTCCTTCGACTGCTCAAATTTTCCACCCACAAGTCACGATATGGCTACTGCTACTACCACAGTCACAGTCACGTCGTCGCCCCCGGCTGCCCCACCGACAGTCATTCTACAAGTCAGCCAATCTCCAGATGCCATGATCGAGAACGTACACAAGTTCCTATTGGCTTCTATCAGTTCTCCCAATGTCGCTTTGGAAGAACTGGCTTCATATTACGCCCTCAAGCCGTCCAAAAGAATGCGGCCGCGTCTGATTCTTCTAATTGCAATGGCGTCGGGCGCAAAAGACGATGGTAGGTCTATAATGTGCTCCGTTTTAGCGCTTAATTTTAATTTATTTGAGTAGACCCGCTTAACGACACGTCTTGTTATATCCTGGATACTCATATCCAGTTTGCCTCTGTCATAGAGCTAGTACATATGGCATCCGTGAGTATTAATTCCCCCGCTACACAGACGAGCTAACGAATTATTGAATCAAGCTCCTTCACGACGATGTCTTGGACCAATCTGATCTCCGACGAGGACAAGAGTCTGCTCCAAAAAGATTTGGAATGAAACAGTCAATCCTCGCCGGGGATTATATTCTTGGTAAGATTATGAGAATTTCCCTCGACATCGGAAATTCGGACGTGGCTGGGGAGATTGCAGCCATTATTAGCGAACTTGTGGAGGGAGAGATCAACCAACTGAGCGATATCCATAGACTTGGTCCTTCCGCGACCAAGGATATGAGTCTCGCATCTTCTTGGACCTCGTATCTGCGTACCCTTCATTTGAAGACCGCAGTGCTCATTGCTCGAGCGGCTCGATGCGCAGTCAAGCTTCATCCTTCGGCTTTAGATTCATACAAGCAAGATGCTTATGAATTTGGTCGGAACCTGGGAATCGCATTTCAGGTATCCCATTTTCTCAGATATATTGCGGACATGGCTGAAGTTTCTATTGAACAGTTAGTCGATGACCTACTAGACTTCACTGGTGACAAGTCACTAGGAAAGCCTGCAAACGGAAACGATCTCAAAGAGGGTATCATTACCGCCCCGATCCTCTTTGGAGCAGAAGAAAATGAGGAAATCAGGTCACTTTTTCTTCGTCGGTTTCTCCATCCTCAAGACACAGAACGCGTAAGCAAATAACCAGTAGTCCCCTACGATTTGCTGAAAACTTATGAAGGCCCTCGCTCTACTTCCCTTAACATCGGCTTTTGTGAGGACTGAGAATTTGGCTAGGGACTATGCAAAGAAGGCTCGTCTGAGCATATCTGGCTGGCCTCATTCCCCGGCGAAGGCGGCGCTCGAGAGTTTGACTAATGAAATTGTCAAGCGAAAGAACTGACGCCCTTTTCTGATTTGACTACCTGTATCAGTATCTAGTTATGTGGCTGTTTTGTTCGACGTAACACTGTAATAATGAAGCTATTGTTTCTTAGTATAATCGTTAGGTAGGGGTACATCACGCTGTCGTCCAGCTTGTAAAGACGTGCTGAAATTTCACGGAAATTTTCTTTCCGCCGGGAGTCACGGTCCGATGCTCGACGCTGCTACTACTAAGTTTAAAATTGCTTTATGACATTGACCCTCACGTCGCTGGCAACTGACACGTCTGAATCGACTGCGGTTCAAGTCATCAGTCCTTAATACAATGCTGCAACATCCAATCTGTCCCCTCGAACTGTTCAAAGCATGGTTCGTCGAAGCCTCCTCCGACGTCCCCATTCGTTTCGGTGAGTTCCCTTTAGTGAGCACGGAGGAATCGGACCAGTCCACGTGAGCGGAGATTGAAAACAGAGGGCAGGAAACCCACCGTTTTTGTCCGCTGTTTTCACACTCCGCTCACGTGGCACAGCCCGATCCTCCCGCGAAGCCGAACGGATGGGGACGACGGTGTTCCTTCTTCCCACCAAGTTCTATTGTAGCAAGTTGACGTCAAGGGATTCATCTTTTACACTCGATTATTCTTGGCGTTGGGGTCCATCTCCTTGGAGCATACAACGCCCATGAACGTTCTTTGGTATGTTCGAACTGCTCCCGCCATCTTAACGACCTTCTACTACTAGCTTGAATGAGACACTAACTTCAGTGTGTCCGCTTCGAGCCAAATTAACCGTCATCGAGTGTGATGTCGTAGGTAGAAAGTCTGTCCTTGAGTGACATGCTCGAGCATGACATTAGTTCAAAAGAAGTAGTCTCAACTCTTGAAGGACATGTCCATGGTCGATTTAGAGGTGAAATTTTTCGGCGTGGTATAGTATGAGACGCAACCGGAAAATTACTCAGAGCTGTGTACTTGGGACGTGCGTGTGGCGGTCAATGACATGCTGAGTTCAAAAAAAGATCTGGCTACAGATAGGCGGTCCTTCGGATTTTATTCGAGGTTAAGAGCTGTCTGTCGGGAAGAGCCGGGCTTGCAGAATTTTCCAGATACCTTGAAGATGGCTGAGGTTGACTCAGATGAAGCTCGTCGACTGGCCCGCAATGCTAGTCGTCGACTTAGTTATGCGAGGTATGCTTTGTTTACGGCCAATACTTTTTACATGCTGACTTTTTTTTTTGCAGGAACCGCGAGTCCATTAATCAAAGAAGGAGGGACATTCATAGACTGACCAACGCCGAGAGACGGTCGGTTGCGTACAGGCACGTTCATCCCTTCCACCACCGAGACCCTACTTCTGACCGAAGCCACAGACCTGGGTCGCCAATTCGAAGGTCGACGCGAGACCACCCCGAAACTCAAGTGAACGTTGTCCCCTTGTAAGTATGCCACGTGTGTGTCTCCGTCTCAAGCCTTCTGTAAACACATTGTGTACCTTGACAGGCATAGCGCGTTATATACGGAAGCCTTTAAAAAGGTTGAAGAAGCGTACGTGAAATTCGTAGTAGCTACGCACGGCACGCCGAAAGGCCACGCCCACGCGGTCTATCAGGTATATCAGGAAGTGGTCCTCGCCATTCCACCCAACGGTCATCGCAGTATTCTCGACGAGGCAATTTTGGAGATGTCTTCCATCGCACAGACGATACTCGAGTGCAGGCGTATCGTCTTGGATTCAAATGACGGGGGTGATATGAGGCTTTTTGACCTCGCACTAGATCCAGTCAGTAGAATGGTAGAGTGGTTAGAGGAGATGCTCCATGAGGCATTGATCAGTCCTGATTTGTTAAGACACAAGTATATGCAGATGGAGTTGGCTTACCAAAACTATGTTTCCACAAGAGACCTGTATCTATGGTTTAGTATGCGTAGGCTCTTTGGCCCTAGGGTAGCCTAGCTCATCGCCGTCGTGTTCGAATTTGACAAATGTATTTACTGACAATTTTGGGTTCTTGTCGTCCTTGAATACCATTGAGTGACGTTGAAACGACCCAAGTCTTAAGAAGTGGTCTCAAAATAGAGACTGGACCCTTATTCGTGGTTGATTCGTTGAAACTTTCGAATTCGAAGATATAGCATGGCAATATGTAAGACGCAACCTGAAACTTGCTTAGAGGAATCTGTGTATGTTATGTACTAAATGCTTACGCTTGCCTCGGCGGCACAGAGCGTTTCCAAACGCTCTTTCGCCGTTGGCTCAGAATGATGTTTCAAGTCTTCTGGTTTCCTACATCGACAATCAAAGTCTCCGTTTCAATTCAATCCGCGATTCGCAAAGGATCATTCACAGTAGAGCCAGGTTCCAAGTGGTCCATGGATTTGGGATCCTGGTTCTGTTCTAGGTCATTTGGGTCGATGAGTACTTATTATATATTATACACAGACAACATAGTCAAAGTGGCGATATTTATCCACAAGCTGCTCTCCGCGAAGTGCCGACCGGGGCAAAGCCTGTCAAATGGTAAGTACGAGATTGACGAGTCCCAATAACGCTTTGGAAGAACTGGCTTTATACTACGCCCACAAGCCGTCCAAAAGAATGCGACCGCGTCTGATTCTGGCGTTAAGTATCATGTGCTCGGTTTTAGCTCTTTGCTTCCGCCGGGAGTCACGGTCCGATGCTCCGCCGCTGCTCCTCGATGGGCCTGGGCTTAAAATTGCTTTCTTATCCGACTCGTCATCAATCCATGTTCCTCCCCACGTCGCTGGCCACTGATCCATCCGAATCGACTACGGTTCAAGTCGTTGGTCGCACCCAGTACAACGCCGCAGCATCCCTGTCCCCCCAATCCGTGGACAGCGATCCCCTCGAACAGTTCAAAGCATGGTTCACCGAAGCCTCCTCCGAATCTTCCCCCGTAGCGGAGCCTGAATCGATGGCGCTCTCTACGTGCACTCCTGACGGCGTTCCTTCTTCCCGCCAGGTTTTACTGAAGCAAGTCGACGCCAAGGGATTCGTCTTTTATACTAACTACACCTCGCGGAAGAGCCTCGAGCTCAGCGCCAATCCAAATTGTGCGTTGGTGTTCTACTGGCGAGAGGCGCATCGGAGTGTGAGGGTGGTAGGGAGGGCTGAGCGGGTGTCGAAGGAGGAGACGGAGGCGTATTTCCGTTCGCGGCCGAGGGAGAGCCAGTTGGGGGCTTGGGCTAGCAAACAGAGCAGTGTAGTTGGGGAGGGAGAGGTGACGACTCGATTAGAGGAACTCAAGGCGCGGTTCGAGGGTAAAGAGGTGGAAGTGCCGGATTTCTGGGGCGGGTGGAGAGTGTTGCCTAGGTGTGTCTTGTTTTGTTTAGAGTTCATCAAGTACTCATCATCGTTTAGCGAGGTAGAGTTCTGGTCAGGGAAACCATCGAGGCTACATGACCGTGTGAGGTATCTTAGAAAGGACAGCGGCGAGTGGAATGTTGAAAGACTGGCGCCATGATTAAAGATGTAAAGCACTAATGGCATAATAAAATAGATCTCGAAAACACGGAGTCAAGTAACCTTCAAACTTCTAGCCTCCTTCAGGATATAATACACGTGTTGCTTGACGGGACCAGAGATATGCGATTTGGCACCTGTTCAAGAATGGTCATTCAGACGACTTTTATGTCTGTCAATCACTTAGAATCCGTAGCCGGCACCAGAAGGGAAAACAAACTCACCGTTAAGCGACACCGAGACCTTAAGCCCTTCCCTCTTCATCGCCTCCAACCTGTCTATCTCTGACGGCTTCAAGTCGTTTGCAAAATCTGCGCAGTAGACGACTGAGCGTAATCGCTCCCCAGAATCTGTGTTCCCGGCCCACCGACAGCTTATCATATCCACCACAGTATAAGACGAAGCTTCCTGCTCGCTTGCCAGGGTATCATCACCAGGATCTCGTCGGATGCCAATATGAAGACGCCTCAGCTTTGGCAACACAGGACTGACTTCCGCGTCACAATGCTCCCCTTTCTGCGAGAGGAACTTGAGGAGATCCTGGAAGGCCGTCCCCGGATCTTTGATTTCGAGTTTCAGGCTGCACACCTCGGAACATAACTTCAAAACCTCGTAAAGGTCATGCGGGATTCCCTTGAACAAAGGAAGGCTCAACGTCTGGAGAGAACATCCAGAGGTTTGTATGAAGATTGCGAGCGGCCCCAAATACTCTTCTGCGCTGAGACCTTCTATTTCGAGAGACTGTAAAGATGGGAAGGAGACGGCGGGAAGTAAGGTAGCCGGGCAGTCGAGCCGCAGCATGCGAAGTGTGTTATGAACGACTCTTGTGCTCACGACGCCATTTCTATCCCACCAAATAGAGAAAAAGCCAAGTTGGTAGTTTAGGCATTCGAGCTTTGTGCAGCGCGTGATGACCGACAAAACCGTGTTGAAGCGGTCTTGTATGGCAATGCTCGTCAGCTGGGGCCACGGGAACGAGAATGCCGAGGACGTTGGAGGCGGAGGCTGGTAAGCGACATCATATAGCCTAGGTGCTTCTTCGAAGAGATCGACGAATCCCGTACTCTGCCGGCCAAGCACCAGACGCTGCAAGGCTAGCAAATTGCCTTTTGCGGGGAAGAAATGCGGAACGAGATGTTCTGGTATCGCAGTCAGGGTAACGTGGGCCCAACGAGGTGCGTGGCGGACGAGGGCCTGGATGAAAAGGTGGTTGTGGGGGTATCTACGCGTGTACGGCGAGTAGTGGAATGTCAATGCTTTGTGGCGTGAACGTGATAGGGCCGAATTCAATAAGAAGACGAGGTACTCGGGGTGCAACGAGGCGCGCCGGGGGTACTTTGTGAGGGAAAACGTGGACCAGAGAGACGTGAATGACAATGCTGCGGCTCTCCAGCGACCGCAGACTTGTCCTAGCACCCACGGTACACTCTTAACGTCGAAAACGTGGTACGTCTTTGTGGGCAAGGCCCATGCGAAGATAAGGATCAAGATCTCCGGGGGGACGCGGCGGATAGATGAAAGAATTGCTCGCGGAGCGGCAATGCAACGGGCGATGCGAGAACGCTTTTCCTTGGCCAGTTTCATTGCTTTTTGCAAAGACAAGATTTCGTTGTCGGCTTCCTCTAATTCAGACTGGGCGTCGTGAATGAAAGACATGATATCCCTGGCTTCTATCTCGGACGGAGGATCGTTGCTGCCGAGAAGATGGGGGCAAGTTCGGTCGAGATACTTATATACCTCATCGGTATACGCAGGCTCTGCATCGTCGTTATCCCTAACGCGATGCATAGGAGGACTTTTCCCTGACATCGACACGACTTTAAATAACGTTAACGTTGAAATACAAAAGTCCTTGAGTACGCCCACCTTTCAAATTTGAAAGCTGTGGGTTTACGTCTAAAAGAACGTGGTGGTGGTGGAAGGAGTAAACCACAAGTGCGACGTAAAATCTCGTAAAACCCGCTTTCACATCGGTACACGTGTTACAAAGAAGTAAACTACATGGTACTGGTCTGAACTAGTTATACAACAGGATACAAATTGATCGTTCATCTCAGCGGGGAAAAAAATAATGATAATAATTCCGGGTGTCAAGATTTCAACCCCAGCATTGAGCTCGGCGTCAGAGGTTGAATCTTGCCCCGTTCAGACGGCCGTTGACCATCCGGAGGCGAAATAGGGGACCTTGATGAGCTGATGTGGAGCAACAAGGACGCTGCAGATTCCTCATCCAGCGTCCTCGGCTCCGTCGCTACAGGTCCAAGGGTTAGGGTAGGGGGAGCTTGGAATGAATGTGCAGTGGGGGTAAAGCGAGTCGAGGAGGGTGGAGAAGGTAGCTGGGTGGCTCCGTCGAATGGGACCCGAGGGGACGTTTGGACCTGACGCTCTGACGGTGACAGTAGACTGGGATCGATGCTCGGGAGCCAGGACGATATCGATGGAAGACGCCCAGACTCGTCTTCGAGGTTCTGCCTCTTCCTTGCAATATTCTCTCCTTCATCCTCCTGCTCCTCATCCTCCCGCTTGCGCTTCTTCTGCCGACCATCGCCTTCTAATTCCTTCACCTTGTCAAGCAGATGCTGCATGTACGACACAGTCCTGACCAAAATCTCCAGCTTGAACTCCTTCTCCTTCTCCGCCTTCTTGCCCCCCGCGGGTTTCTTCTTCGTGCCATACTCTCCGTCGTCGTCGTCATCATCGTCTTCCCCAGTGACCTGCTCTTCGGCCTGGCCGAAATTGTCGGGGACGAGTTGTCTCAGTGTGGCCAGCGCATCGTTTATCTTTGTCCGCCGAGCTTTCTCGATGATAGAATGGTTCAATTTTCGCTGGGCTTCGCGCGCGCTGCGGGACATCGCTCCGGGCTTCCGACCGCGCTTGGCGGGGCCAGGGGCTACTGGAGATGGTGTCGCCTGCGTCTGGTCTCTGTCTTCTGCCGGAGGACTAGGCATGCTTGGTCGTTTGGGGAGAAGGGTAGGCTGTGAGATAGACGCAGAGACAATCGGAGCTGCGTGTTTCACCCGACGAGCAGGATTGCAGCTGGCGGCGTACGTATCTTTGGATTGCGGCATGATGGGGAGCAGAGAGGGCCACTAGGTTATCGAAGACTTCTTGGTATTAGAAGGCCCTCTATTTCGCTGAGACTGAAAGGGGCCATTCACTCGTGTGCACATGAACGTGCTCGCGCACACGACCAAGTATGGGCGTAATCTGATTGGCTGATTGGCTGACACGTTCGATAACGAAAATATCGTCGGCTTCGGTGTAAACGTTATCTATGAACTCTGAGCTACTCTGAGCTAACAGATGCCGAGAGGAAAACATACATGGATAGTCTATGGCTTCTATCTGAACATACTCTCAACCACTACCAGGAAATTGCAGAATATCCGTCGAAACCAGAAAGCGCTGTTTGGAGGCTATAAGTATACAATATTGCGTGATCATGCACATTGCTGGTCCTTGACGAGGCCAAGTCAGCATTTGGGATGCCATGCGCGAATTGAATGACGGACGAACCTAGACGCCGATTAACATGTAATAAGTACCATGCCTTACTCTGAGTCTTCGTTACCTGTGTGAGAAATCTATTACCGACCTAACCCCAGATTGATTGACAATGATGTGAGTGAGAGCGATCATAGACTTCAGATAGATACCGCAGGGTAGACAGTTTCAAATTGTCTACAGTGTACATTTCATCTGGCTGAACTCTTGCGACAAGATTTGTGATGTCGAAAGTGCCAGGAAATTTCGAAAATAGTTCAAAGGTTGATGTTGGAAGGTTATGAACAGTGGGATTGTGAACCTTATCGCTCGCTTTACAGTCTGAACTGTGAGATACAATTCAGCGAACATTCTATAGGCGATATGAGACGAGATAAGAAAAGACACGCACCCTCATTTGCGGAACGGCAGTGTTCTTGGCCATGGACCTGGTTTGTTGCTTTACCAGCGGTGCCCGGACGTCGCGGCACCGAGAACGAAACGAGGGTTGTCCATTGTTAGGGGGGAACAGCTGCGTCCGATTGGTTCGTACCATCACACGTTCTGTGTATACATCCTCAATTTGTTACGTCCTGGACAATGTACAAGCGCATGGTTAAAAAGTAAAGAGCAACGTACACAGACATGGCTGTATATTCCATGAAGCCAAGTACTGCATAGACCTCGACTACTGTAAGCGTGTTCTGTGGCTTCAAGGTGGGAGGACGTGCCGGCTGGGCCTTAGCAATTCGCCATTAGGCGACCGCCGAAGGCCACGCACTGTGCAAATCAAATCAAACAAAAAATAGAGTCTGAGCGGTCATTTAAGTAACTCGTTCACGGTAAAACAAGAGGAACAAACGAACCTCCAACGCCTGCTATCATTGATTATCCTCCACGCGGGGCAGGAAAGTACCCGCCACGGCCCCTACCCCTTCCTCGTCGGCCTCCACCACGACCAAGGACAATGTTCGGCATCACTGAAGCCGGGAGGGAATGGTTATCGTTACTCGAGTTGCCCTTTTCAACCTTATTCACGATAACAGGATTCCCTTCCGCACCGTCATCTCCGTTGATATTCAGCGTTGTCACTTTAGGGGAATCTCGCTTCAAAATGCTGGGAATCTTTACAGAGGCTTCACCACCGTTCGCAGGGGCACCGCGCCTTCCGCCTCTCTCCTTCTTCGGGGAGACCGGCCTTTCCTTGACCTCAGCTGGCTCTTTGCTAGTCCCGGGATCCTTCTCTTTCTCCCCACGACGGGGACGCCTTTCACCAGGCGCTACACCGGCCCCATTCAAAGCTGCCTCAAAGTGCCTGGAGGCCAGCCCGATGATGGGGCGCGCACGACGGGCGGGAGCTGCAGGAGAGGGAGGGGGCTGAGCAACATTCGTCGATGGAGAGCTTGCACCGACAGAGGGAGGTACAGATGTGTTGAGAGGTGCAGGAACCTTCGGAGGTTGCTGGTTGCGCATTGCTCTGGGAGCCTTGGGAGCCTTCACCGACGCGTTTGAAGGCGCGGCGGCTCCTTTGGGTGTATTCTTCGGGTTTGCATTCGCCGTGGGTGCCGGCGCTGGAGGAGCCTTTGAAGCGCCCTTCTTCGGAGTTTCCGCAGGCTTCTGGTTCGTTGAGCCACCTTTCTTCTTCGGATCGTTCTTGCCGTTAGTCGATTCCTTGATTTGAATGCGAGGTATAATTTCTTTCTCCTTGACCGCGCTCTTCTCGGCTTTTAACGCTTCCAGCAAAGCCGTGGTCTTGGGTTGCGGAGCCGGCTGCGCTGAGGCCACTAGATAACGATGAGCACCCCGGAATCTATGAAATATCCATAGCTTACAGAGCGTCTCAACGGAAACAGGTTCAGCATTGTTAGCTGCGTTCAGAGACTCTATAAAGGATATGTAATCTTCATCTATTGAGCTGTCGCATTGAGTGCCAAGGCGGGTAGTGATTTTCTTGGTCGACGTACCTTTCTCAATGGTACCAACCCTTGCATCCGGTTTCTTCTTCTCTGTAGGTACCTTCTGGTATGGCGCAAATTCCACCACAGCTTGAGACTCAGTCCCTGTGGACGCATATAGTCAACCTCTAACGGTCCCAACAGCCTGCACCAACCAGCTTTATCTTTGAATACATGGCCGTCAAATCCCTGGCCAAATTCCGCCACCTGGTCTTCGGTCTTGAATGCGATATATGCACGAGATGGGATATTCTCCTTGTTGAGGCTGTTCAAGGTAAGAAACTGCTTGTATGCTGCCAGAAGCAACGCGCACCGTTTCCTAAACTTTCCTGGAAAATAAGTCTTCCAGATCACGGTTTCGTCTGTGACCCATGTCTGCACGCTTTGCCAGAATATTTCCTCGGGTAGATTGGGTGGTAGCCTTCGTACAACAGTTTTGAGGCGTTCGGTGGGCACAGCTTGCGATAACGTCCTTTCCTTCTTCTCCTTCTCTTTATCACGATTCTTCTTGTTCTTGGAAGGGGGAGATTTGGTAGGAATTACGCCAGACATACACTAGGATGATGGGTGTCGTGCTGAAGCTGTGACTGGATTCGATTTGGTACTGGTACAATTGCCGCGACGGCATGATGTCACCCCAGGCTTCAGCCGTACGTTCGGCAAATGCCCCAGTCGGCACTTTGCGGAGAGCAATCCTTCGCGAATCACGGGTTGCATCTTACACTATATCATGCTGTATCTTCGAATTCGAAAGTTTCAACCTCTGAATCGACCATGAATAAGTGTCCAGTCTCTATGTTGAGACCACTTCTTGAGACTGGGGCCATTTCATCGATGCTCAAGCATGTCACTCAATGGTATTCAAGGACGACAAGGACTCAGTTTTCAGTAAATACATTTGTCAAATTCGAACACCACAGCGATGAGCTAGGCTGCCCTAGGGCCAAAGAGTCTACACATACCAAACCATAGATACATGTCTCTTTTGAAAACATAGTTTTGGAAAGCCAACTCCTTGTGGATGTACTTGTGTCTTAAACCTTCAGGACTGACCAAGGCCTCACGATGCATCTCTTCCAACCACTCCACCAATTTACCGACTGGATCCAGTGCGAGGTCAAATATCCTCATATCACCCCCGTCATTCGAATCCAAGACGACACGCCTGCACTCACGTATCGTCTGTGCGATGGAAGACATCTCCAAAATTGCCTTGTCGAAGACACTGCGGGGTGGGTTGAGGCCCAGGTTCGCTTCCTGATACAGCTGATAGGCGATGTCGGCGTAGCCTTTCGGCGTGGCCAGCGTAACTTGTACGAAGTTGATGTACGCGCTTTCAACCTTTTTCAAGGCTTCCGTATATAATGCACTATGCCTGTGAAGGCATACAATGTGTTTATAGATGCCGATTCGAGACGGGGACACACGCGTAGCATACTTACAAGGGGACACTGTTCACTTGAGTAAGCTGAGTTTCCGGGGAGTCTCGTGCCGACCTTCGAATTGGTGACCCAGGTCTGTGGCTTCGGTCAGAAATAGGGTCTCGGTGGTGGAAAGAATGGACGTGCCTTCTCGCAACCGACCGTCTCTCGCCTTTGGTTAGTCTAAATGTCCCTCCTTTTTTGATTAATGGACTCGCGGTGCCTGCAAAAAAAATGTCAGTATATGAAAAATATTGGCTGCAAACAAAGGATAAGTACTTCGCATAACTGCGTCGACGACTAGCGTTGTGCGCAATTCGGCGGGCTTCATCTGAGTCACACTCAACCATTTTCAAAGTATCTGGAAAGTTCTGTAAGCCCGGCTCTAATCGACAGACAGCTCTTAACATCAAATAAAAATCGAAGAACCGCCTATCTGTAGCCAGATCTTTTTTTGAACTCAGCATTTTATTGACCGCCACACGCACATTCAAGTACACAACTCTGAGTAAATTCTGGGTTGCGTCTCATACTATGCCACGCCGAAAAATTCTACCTCCAAATCGACCATGGATATGTCCTTCGAGGTTGAGGCCACTTCTTTAGGACCAATGCCATGCTCGAGCATGTCACTCGACGACAGACTTACTACCGCTTAACGTCACAACCGATGATCGATGATGGCTCGAAGTGCCAGTGGGCACGCTGAAGTTATGTGCAGTCCCACGGAATTATACTGTCCCATTCAAGCTAGAAGAAGATCATTAAGTCGAAGAGAGTGTCATCAGTTCGAACATACCAAAGAATGTTCACGGGCGTTGTATGCTCCAAGGAGATGGACGCCAACGCCAAGGATCATCTTCGCGCGGCTCGTCCGCGAGGTGTAGTTGGTGTAAAAGGCGAATCCCTTGGCGTCGGCTTGTTTCAGTAGAACTTGGCAGGAAGAAGGAACACCATCTGGAGTGCAAGTAAAAAGTACCATCAAAGGCTCGGGTACGGGGGAAGACTCGGAGGAGGCTTCAGTGAACCACGCCTTGAACTGTTCGAGAGGATCACTGTTCACGGATTGGGGGGGGCAGGGATACTGCAGCATTGTACTGGGTAGGACTGTCGACTTGAACCGTGGTCAATCCAGACATCAGTGGGGAGGAACATGATGAGTCGAGCCCATCGAGAAGCAGCGTCGGAGCATCGGAACGTGACTTCCGACGGAAGCAAAACACTTCGACATTGGGACTCCGTGAAGCTCGACACCTCCAACAATCTATTTCTATATTTAATTGGTACATCGTTCAATCGGGAAGGCAAATACACTTTGTATGGTAAGCGCAGCGCCGAAAGCAGCATATTTAAACGGGTCTGTTGAAATACTCGTAATACCACTGATACAACCACTGCATATCCTTCTTGTAGATCCACAACTAGTAGAAGACCTGAACAAGCTTCACTCTAAACAGAACTCGAAGATGCTGGCTTCCCTGGCGTTCCATACACGCACAAATCTCATTCCGGCCTCCTTGCCCAGTGCGATAAAATGGTCCAGATCTCGTTCTTGACTGTTGCACACGACCATCATATCTAGATCTATATGGTACTGGGCCAGGCAACCGGCGCCATAGTTTGGTAACAGAGGCTCAGGTGCGGGCTTGAAACCGCCTATCAGCGTGGAAGTGGTCTTGTCTCTATTGGCGTGCTGAATGATGTAGTCGCCTGCGGCAAATTTCAGGAGCTGAGTACACGTGATGCAGAAGACTTACAGATTAACAAGCGACTATTGGCCGACATAACGTTCCCTACATTTTGCAGGATCGTTTTGCATTCCTTGTCTGGCCAATTATGTCTAAACAATGGTGAGTGTTTAGACCTTCACATTTGAAGACACAACTGACAAGATATTTTTCAGCTTCGAAGGTTTACGTCAAAGGGTGGGACAATCAGCACGGCATATTGCGCTCACAAAGTATATATCACAGCCCTTAACCGGCGACTCTGCGAGGAAATCGAAAGCTTTAAATTGAACGCGCCCCTCTTCAATAGCCGCTGGGCATAGTTTTGGCCAAATTTCATTCTTCGCCTGTTCGATCGATGCAGGTAAATCTTGAAGCACGATGTGAAGATTGGGATGAGTGTCGGCCAACTTCATAGAGGCCACGCCGATTCCTCCTCCGACATCACATACAGTGGTACCTTTACTCAAAGAGTCCCACGGGAATGCATTGACGACAGCCCATAGTTCAGTGGAATGATCCCACGCTTGCATTACCATCCCGAAGCGAGCACCTTTTGCCGCTACAATATCGGTTCCCTGTTCCGGTATTGAAAGCAAGAACTTGTATGTCTGTAGAAGCCAACACGTACCGCTTCGTCATACCATGAGAATAAAGACCCAGGGTGCTTGCTCCAGGTATTGAAAGGTGAGTGAACAGGCGAAGACGAATGTCCCCAATCTGGGTCCATTAAATTTTCGGCGAGCATGGATGTTGCTTTGTTCGATTCGTCTGTACTGAGAACGAAGTAGATCACATTAGCATATCCTTCTTCGTTCAAGAATCAGACTCACATAAAATCGGCTTGTGCTGATAACGCATTTGTGCTTAAGAGCATCATGCTGAGGCGGTTGTTCGCAAAAACGTTACGGTCGACTATGACTTATTAGCTTGGGAAACTAGGAAGATTGCGATCTACCTTCACGGAAGCAATGCTTGCTTGCAAGAAGCCGCAGAATTCTGCCCAGCTTCCCAGGATCCGCACCTGATAGTGCACCGAGATCGGAGATGTGAAGGCCTTCTGGCTTGTCGAGGAGGTGGTCAGCGATCTTGAAACTTACGACAACACGGATACACGCTGGTTCAAATATCTTGAGGAGAACATGTCAGACCAGTTTGGTGGCGAGTAGACACTCTTACGCCAAAGATTTTCTGCCAGTGGTTGTTAATGAGCGGGTGTCGTTCAGTCACAAGAGAAACTCACGTCGAGCATAGTATGATTAGGGCGAGCGACAAGAGCACAGAGCTGTGCGCATGCGCCCTCTATCGTCTGGATGGCTTCTTTCATCTCCATGGACGATACCTGATTGTCTAAGGGATGGGGAGTGGTGTCGTTCAATGACGGAACATTGGGTTCGGTCGTCTTTGCGAATGTATCCTCCACGAATTTAGTGGCATTTGCGATGAGACCGACGAGTTGAGAAAGCTGGGAAGTCATCTTTGGGTTGAGTATTCAGACAGGGTGTCTTTTTAGTGCGCCGACTTACTCATCTCATCAACATCTCATGAAAATTCCCAAGCACCCATGAGATAGTATACATCCACAACAACCATGAGACCAGTGTAGTTCGCCCAATAGAAGGGATGACGAAAGGCCGGGTCAGCATCTCGCAGTATACACCCAATGTTTCGTGTTTATCAACGAGTCAACAAGCCTTCTTTACAGCCGGCTGATCGGGAGGATCCCATCCGTTGAATATAGCATCCGTGCATTCTTGTGGACCGTGCGTTTCCGAGTCACTGGCAATGGGTAGCTCGGGGAACCCCCGAGTCCAAGGAGTCAATCAGTACCGGTTAGGGTTTCAACCGGGATCGGTGGTACGGGTTTTGTCCGGGTTGAGCAGAGTAACCGTACATGGAAGGGAGATTTGACCGTTGTTTTTTGCGCATGACACCAATACTACCGTCACGAGGTTCCCGTGGGCAAATTTACTATACGTGAACAGTGTATTATCGTCTTCAGTCGAGAATCGAGATCCTAGGTAAATTTTTGCGAAGATCCCAAATGCAGAACAAGGGTAAAGTGTCCGATGCTCGAAACGTTACTGCCGCCAGTCAGCCAAGGAATCAAAAATTTCCTCAAGCGTACTCAGCTCTTCACAAGAGCACGAACCACCGCCGACAGATGAACGCTCATAGTCTAGAAGACGTAAATTGCCGTCCCGTCCTTTTGCAACATTCCTCGGCTGGAGATCATGGTGGTGAACCCCTAGCGAATGAAGAGTCTTCACATGTTTCCAGAGGAGCCGGCTGTCCATTGACAGTGAGAATCGTGTATAAAGGTAAAGGTACGTTGAGACGCCTACAGTTCCTGAGCACTGAAACCCACTTCTTTCCACGTAGAACCTCTGAATGCCTTCCCGGCGTCGCTCAAAACGATGGCACCCCACGACTGGTCAGGGATTGTAAATACACCATGATACAAAGGCGCGAGATCATCCAGGTGGTGAGAGCTGAGAAGTTGATACACGAGCATCTCATTCTTCATATCGTCAAATTTTCTCTTCGAAAATATTTTGGCGATTACAGGAACAGTCCCCTGTCTACTTGAGAGACATCCTCGCCAAACCTGTGCCACAGGGCCATATGAGAGGAGATCAGAGACTTCTACATCAACCGTCGGAGAGGGAAGAGCAGAAGATGATGGAAGATGGTCTTCAGAGTCAACCGTACTACATGAGGAGGTGCTCGAAAGTGAAAGAACAGTCGTATCCACCGGCGGAGCGCTGTGTGGCATTTGAGGCACAAGCAGTCGCGGAAGCCGAGTCATTCCAGGGTATTCAATACGGAACGATATCTAAAGTCCGCATTAGAAGATAATACGAATCAGAGGAAGGAATCTACCGTCGAAGCCCGGGTTGTTCCCACTGAGACCCCATCGGCACCTCTATTACTGGCACTCGATCTTTCCTTTTTGCCTTCAGGAGTAGCCGTCATTGGTCGTGGTAAAGCTCGCAGTGCCTTCCTCATCTGCTGAACATCGATCACATTCCGAACTGCCGGGAAAATGCCCCGACAAACCGACTCATTAGGAAGATGGAGAGAAGTTAGAATTGCCAACAGAGGAATCCCTTTTTCGCAGCACCGGTCGGCAGTAATAAATTCGTATTCGGCGGAAGTGAGAGGATTGTCGTCTCGAAAGAGGTGGAAGTGAGGAGACACCAATAGAGCATTATGGTCTGGCTGGAGTAACACTAGAGGAAACAATCGAACCAGGACATTGTCGATGGAAGTGAACCATACCTTTTTCGACAATGACAGCGGATATCCCCGTGAAAAAATATCCAAAGCGTGACGGTGGCGTGGATGATGCGAGGTGAAGCCATATCTAAAGAAAAAGCTTGTTCAGTGCTTCAACAGTAAGATACACAAACGGTTCCAGCACCTTGGTGGCCATGGCTTTCTCATCGACTTGCTGGACGCTGGGCGCATAATCATTTTCCAGCTGGAGACCAGCAGCGTGACGAAACAAGACTCGAGGCCGCTTCCCTTCTATCCCCATAGTCTTTATATGCGCACCCGTTTCGCTATTTATCGTCACCCAGGTACTGTCGCCCTGCTGGGAATATATCAGAGATGGTGCCTCTAGGTTAACCTCTGCAGGTTCGGCATCGGTGCTAGTCAAGAACACGACAGCCATGTAAACCACATCCAGCAACCGAGCGTGGAGCTGCATGACGATGGGCTCATCGACCAGGTTAAGATTACGCAAGCTACATTGGAACGTATAGAGGCGAGAATCAAGATCGATAGGAAGGAGGTCGTCCAGACAGCCTTTACGTTCCAGGTAAGAGTAAAAAGACTCCAGAATGCGTTCGACGATAGTGGGATCCGGATCGGATTGACGGATGAATTCTTCAGCGGGGGGACAATTAATCGCAGAATACGTATGGGTATGATCACAATCCGTGCGTTCTTGCACAGCTACGTGATGATCAAACCGAATTCCGAGGAATTCTCGCCATGTGTGCCGTGGTGGTGGAGAGTTCATGATGGTTGGAAGTAGGTTAGTTGCAAGCCCCTTTCGCTTTGTGTGGTATTCAAGTATATTTTTGGTATATTTGGTGTTGGGGAGCTGTCGTAAAGCAGCCTGCCCGCGGGCGGAGTTGATAAATCCAACTGCTTCAAAGGGGCAGAGTTATGTAGTGCTCAAAAGCAACACGAAGTCCACAATTTTGTCGAACCCCTTTCTAGAAGTCAGCGTAGGCTTAGGCAAAGAATCGAGGATTCGGCAGGGTGTCGGAGATTTAATTCATGACATCGGCAAGAGCGGAGTTTAATTCGCATTTAGTCGAAAATTTATTCTCTTTTCATTCTTGTCCGCAACGTCGTCGTTTGTCCCTCTCTGTTGGTGAGTATTTCATTCCTCCTTTTCGCTGTTTTCCCAGCCCTTCTTCATATGATGAATACCTATCACATTATCAAGCTCAACAGTCATACGGATCTTGTATCCACTGGTGACTCTTACTTCTGCAATGCTGAATCTTTTTTTTCTCGGGTTCGACGCTCCACATCATGATGCTAATACCTCTTCTATAGATTAAGCTGGCCATCTCCGCCGTTGACTCCTATACCGCGTTTGCTACGTAGATAACACCAATAATATATCGATATGCATGTTATCATTGATCTCCCGTGCCCGCCTCATTCACACAAGAAAATTGGCGACCTCGCTGTTTGCATAGTAAATCTAGCCGCGCAAGCATGTTATTCCGCCAAACGAATTCCATGGCGGCTACAAGTCATAGCGAAATGGCCGCCTTAAGAGTATGTAATCGTTGGAATGAATCTCATCAACCCTGGTCTGGAGTGCACATCAGAAGACCAGCTCTGCTCAACGACAGTTTGATTCGACTGAATGTAACACCTAAATCTGCCTCGAACCCATCAGTCTGTCACCTTGGGTGTTCTACTCACACGAACCATTACTGAATGATAAGCACTCCTTCCAGGCTGGTTCGGTTCTGAGCTGTAAATAAGGTGGCCACGCGTATACATATGCAAGTAACGAGCTACCATGACCCTCGACGTCTCAAGTATCGCTCTATTGCTGATTACTACTCTGGGTGCTTCTATATGGTTGCTCAACACACATTCAAAACTGCCGCTACCGCCTGGACCACCTCGTCACTGGCTTTTTGGGAGCGAAATCTCCACCGAAACGTACGCCCACACTCTTCACTTTGCACATTTTTAAGACTCATATATCATGCAGTCCCTACCTCCGCTACGAAGAGCTCACTCAAAAATATGGCCCCATATTCTCGATGAGGCGGGGAATGACGGATATCATAGTCATTGGACGGTATGAGGTATGTATATTATTGGCACTGTCAACTCAAGTATAATTCATCCGGCTTTCCAGCCAGCGCTCGAGATCATGGAAAAGGAAAACGCCATTCTACAAGACCGTCCGAGGTCTATCGCTGTCCAGGAAACACTATGCAGAAACATGCGCATGCTCATGATGCGTGCCGGAGAGCGCTACAAACGTTTTCGTAGGTATGGTGTCTTTAGGCATCCGTTAATTCTTCTTGACCCTGAAGCGATACTTTCCTTTGAAGAGCCGTACAATCCCAGCTCCATCCTCGAGTCATACAGACGTATCAGCCGCTGCAAGTCAAGAATGCCGTAAACCTGGTGATGGATCTACTGGATGATCCTTCACAGCATATTGAGCACGCCAAACGGTGAGATTGATATGTATCGTGAATGTTTTTGTCTCGTTGACCCTGCTCGTAAGGTATGCCGCGTCTGTGATCATCACCCTTACCTATGGCAAACCTTCCACGACGACGTACTCCGACCCCCTGGTCCAGAAAATTATGATGTTCATGCGTCGGTTCGGCACCGTAGCGAGGCAAGGCGCGTACTGGGTTGACACTGTGCCAATACTTCAATATGTCCCCGGATACCTCTCTGATCTGCATAAATGGCACAAGGAGGAGCTGGCCTTCTCTCGTTCGTCCGTCGACACAGTCAAAGACAAAATCGTAGGTCCAGTCTTTTCTTTACCCCCTTCTTACTTCTGATATGCGTGTCATAGAGTCGTAACGAGGAAATCATTAAGCCCAACTTCGTCCAAAATCTGCTGGAGAAAAACGCGGAGTATCAAATGAATGAAGACGAGATCGCCTTTCTGTCTGGAGGACTATTCCTAGCTGGGGCTGATACTGTGAGGCCGGCGCTTAAAGGAGTCTACAATTGCTGATGCTCGTCTATCCAGACCGCTTCCGCAATAAGCATAATGATGATGGCTGCGGCGTGTTTCCCCGAGGCACAGCGCCAAGTTCAAGCGCAGTTGGATACTGTCGTGGGTCCGCATCGTGGTACGTCCTACTTGACCCCTCCTCGCCATCAGCTTCTCACATCATCTACGATAGTACCCACATATGTAGACGAATCAGACTTGCCATTCGTTACCGCATTCATATACGAGTGCTATCGATGGTTAGCCTTTTCCGTATTTCCGTATTTCTCGTGCTAATCCCCTGCCAAGGCGACCAGTAACTGCTGCAGGTGAGGAGCACTTTCTGATAGAAGTCAATACGATGGACCAATGCCATGGACAGGATTCCCTCATAGAGCAACTAAGGATATCATATGGCAAGGATACAGAATTCCTGCTGGAGCAACTGTGATCGGCAGTCACTGGTACACATCTCGTTCACCCTTCGGTCCAGCATGTTCTGACAGTGCGTTTTTTCTAGGTCAATCGGTCGGTCTCCAGAGGTTTTCCCTGACCCAGAAGATTTTCGCCCAGACAGGTGGCTAGATTCCGAGGGTGCCGTACGAGATGACCTCAAGTCGCTCAACTTTGGTTTCGGGAGAAGGTATGTAGGCGACATTTGTTTGAATCGAATCGTATTCACAGCTCCTCGTCCAGAGTTTGCCCTGGACAGCACTTGGCAAACAAGTACGTTATTTCTAAAGTCCTCGGAGACAAACCTGACGTATTGAGGCAGATCTCTATTCATAACGACAGCTTTTGTGCTCTGGGCATTCCGTCTGAAGCAAATGGATGACTCTCCCATTAACACTCTTGCTTTCACCCCGACAGTCAACCTCCATCCTTTGCCTTTCAAACTCCAATTTGAGACACGGATTCCGGTAGATGAATTGAGGCAGATCCTGAATGACCCCATGTAATATTGCAAATGCTCCTGCTTGAATTGTTTTCGATAGACAATCGTACATAGCCCTCTCTATTCTCTTCACATATCATCATCATTTTCTGACATTAACCGGCTGATGAAAGCACCATCGACTGGACCTGTGGAAAGTGAGAACAATAAGGAATGAACAGCGGATAGAACTTACGGCCCATGCTCGACGTCAATTGCTTCCCCCGATAAGCTGAGACCACTGGACTTGGGGTTGGCGGCAAAGAGCCAGTCGACGCGAACGTGTTGGTCGACGAGTTGGGGAGAGTGTACCTCAGTGGAGATGCAGTAGGATGAGGGACAGATGAGGAGGGTACGAATGATGAGTCAGAGGTTTTCTACCAGATTCATCAGTGCCACTCGGAACTTGATAAGGTACGTAACCAACTTTGGGTGTCACAAGCTGGGAGAGCCTCCGTGCGGGTGTTGGCGACGCTTGGATGGTCTTTCGATGTGCCTTTGCCGATGAAGAAGGTGGCGGTATTGGGCGCGGGTATTTTATGGCATAGACGGATTGTAGTATGTTATAAACGAGCACACTGCTCAATGCCACCTCTTTTTCAGCGGTCAGCGAAGAACAAAAGGACTCGGGAGACGCACCGAGAAGACACAGGTAACCATATATCCCATCATACGCATCTGAGCTTGAGGATACTGCACGAATGGCGCGAAGAAGCGATGGCACTGGAAGAAGATGGGTAGCGACTGCCAGAAGGACGAGGAAGAAAGTGTTGGTTCGTATCCGAGCGATAGCTTCCGCACGGTGAGGCTTGATGTAGTTGGAAATCAATGAAATTTTTGTGTTCAGCATGTTTGTAATGATCAAATAAGATGAAACGCGTCGAAGAGATGCAGCAAGAAAATTGAACAGAGTGGTTGAAGAACAAAAGGCGTGGGAAGCGGTGTTCCGGCCCGGGATTTCCAAGCCACGGTTAAACTCACGGTGAGGCTCTACGCTATCTACTGTATTTCCTTTGCTGAACCCTTGCCTATCCTTGCATAGGTATGATGTTGCCAAGCCCCCGTCGTCTTATCGTCAATGATAAGGAATGCTCCTGGGACCCGGTAGCCGCCCATACACATTCCAGTAGTAGATTACTTGCTTCCGTTCACGCTCAGCGGATGACCATTCGAACAAGTTTTGTCTATCCCGTTGTATACGACTCGCCTACCAACGGCTACGCAACATGGTCTACTGACGCTGCTAATCAGGCGCATAAGTAGTACTTGTTGATCGAAAAAAAAAAACTTTGTGATCGTTACTCGTCATATCCGCGCCCTTTCCCTGATGATACCAAAGCTCCCGTTGGCACTTCCAGGTACCTGTCTGGAAGTTTGAATCTTCAACCAAGCGGCAACCTAGAGGCAGCCGCCGGCTCGTTGAGGCTGTGTCGCTATTTGGTCCATACTTGCGGAGCAAATAGCAGCTAAAAATTAGACACGAGCTATTCGCGACGTTAACACCTTACCACCATGACGGCGCTGACCCAAAATCTTCCACCTTTCGTGCGCGACTTGGGAGTCTCGATTATTGGGCAGGTAATGCCCTTTTTCTCTTATTCGGCGGGGTCTAACTCGAGATGACAGGAATGCTACACGTCACTGATAGAGAACTTGGACTTCAGCAATGTTGAGTGCATCAAATATTCCCTCTCCAAGGGCGTTGGCCTTGGTATCGTTGTTGGAGGTTCGATTGTTAAGGTACCTCAGATTATTCTCGGTGTGTTCTACTTTCCTTTGAATATGTCGCGATATTGACTATGGCGTGCAGTCGTGAAGTCTCGTTCTGCTCAGGGCCTGTCTCTCGGGACCTACATCCTTGAGACCTTGTCGTACTGCATAACACTTCTATACTCATTGAAGAACGACTTCCCTTTCTCGACATACGGCGAGAATCTCTTCTTGACCATTCAAAACACCCTCATTACCCAGCTCATCGTGTTCTACTCGCCCAACCCTCAAGGCAAGATAACCCTCATCTCAGCAGGACTGACTGCGTTCATTTCTACGCTTTACTATCTACCTACTGAGATCCTCTCCTACCTTCAAATCGCCACCCTACCGCTGTCGTTATTCGCCAAAATTCCCCAAATAACGCAGAATTACCAATCGAAGAGCACGGGTCAGCTCAGTGCATTCGCAGTGATAGCCCAGATTCTGGGGTGCATTGCTAGACTGTTTACAACGATGCAAGAGGTCGGCGACCCCGTTGTCCTGGCCGGCTTTGCACTGGCCCTCGTGCTAAATGGTGTGCTGGGCGCCCAGTTGTGGATGTACTGGGGCGTGCAGGCAAAGACGGTTGAGGAGAAAGTGCCCGAGCCGGCGAAGGAGGAGGTCATGACGGAGGTGCAAGAGAAAGTACAAGCTTACGAGCAACCTCCTCGTCCGCAGACACCGCCTCGTCCTCATACACCATCGTATAGGACCGGGACACCACCACCATCAGGTGGTAGGAAATGGGCACGGAAGTTGGATTAATCCGTTGCATTTTACAATATTTTATGTTTGATTAGTAGTTGCTCATTATTTATATACTTATCCTGAAGGTTGCATGGAAAACCCTCATATATACACTCGGTGTAATATTAAGACTTTTGGATTATCGTAACAGTAGAGATGACATGTTACAGGTCGCAATGTTAAGGATGATCGCGGTCATCATCAGATGGGACACTAGTGGAATGGCGAGAGGAGGATGTGGCTTCTGCTCTTTTATGTTCGTCACATGTACCCAGAGTGGATGCTCCAATCTCTGTGTCCGGTTGGCCAGATGCTTTGACAAAGTATAGTGGAGTGGATACATTCGTATATCTCGTCTCCTCATCATGAGATCTATTGTGGACCCGTATGATGATAAGGTTAAAGGCAATCCCAGCGGTCTGGACCTCCTGCAGTTCCTTCAGTCCCAGCTTCAAGAGAACGGGTCCTCGGTACTTGAACTCACCAAAGCACTCGTGATGTATACGGCTATGCTTCCGGAGACGTACGTTGCGCAGGTGATGACTACGGCTAAGATCAACAGGCGCTCGAGGAAACCAAATACGTCGACGTACTTGCAACACTGGTGTAGATCGCACCCGATTCGATGATGATCCTTGATCACAGGGACGAATAAGCAGGAGAGTTGATCTAGGATATATTTGTTGCCCACCTCATCGCTCGTTGCAATCCGTTGAGCCTGTCAGAATGATTCCCTGACAAACGAGTGACTGAATGCCTGTACACCATCCGATCAACACTGTAGATACGGGCTACAATGAGACCTGTAAAACAGAAGGTTGCGCGTTAATGGCCAACAGAATAAGTTACTGGTGACGGACACGTCGTTATGACATTCAATGCGATACTTATGCCCCAGAAGGAACTGATGATGGGGCGTAAGCTGGTAGGAGCGGTGAGGGCTTCGGAATGGATGTGACTGATGACAACAATATTCAATACTGTTGTCACCAATGTTCCTATCCAAAGGAGTGCTGGGACTGCAGCTACAGTCCAGGATTTCCCATAAACAATCCAGCAACGATACGTCTGCAGTACAAGGTCAGACCCTCTGCGGCACAACGTAGACCTACGCGCACCAGAATACCGTCCCCGATGAGGGTCTGCATGTTTACGCAGATAAACTTCAGGACCTCAGCGGCGCTTCCGAGGTTCGTGAATTGTTCGCTGATTCCTGTGGGGCCAAGTGATTCTAGTGCTCTGATAGTATTCAGAGCCACCTGCACGGTTGCGAATATGGGCATGGCCAAGCAGACGAGAAGCATTGGACGATTAATTTCGGACCAGGATTTCAGCCCTGACTTTGTCAAGAGGAGGGAGCGAAGGCATAATCCAAACGTGACCAGGAAGACGCCCCAGGCAGCGCTCTCCAGGAACAGTGCAACAATGCTGGCTTCTTGTTCAGTGAGAGCCATGGATGTTGATGAATACGAAGAGGTTTATTTTTTCACCGTGTTAGACGGAGTGTATTTAGGCTCCAATGTGTTTGATACAGTTAGTTCATCAGCATCTGAAGAAACGCATGACTCGATACCGGCATCACGTATCAGTGATATTTTTGCTTGCCATTGAATAGTAAAGTGCTTTGCTCCACCGTTTCCTCAAACTGGGGTATAAGTTGTAGCGAAAAATATGCATCAGCCCTGATAGAATGGTCTAGCTGTGCGTCGGTGGTGATGCCGTTCTTCACATACAGTGCGCCCGACGGGACTCCGTTGTGTATATTTTTTGCGCGAGGTGATGGGAATAAACATATGGGTAGGAACCTGAGGGACGTGTAGAGAAAGGAAAGGAAAGGAACAGAGATGGTTCGGAACCATCGGCCCGGAACCTCTCTTCCTGTTTGTCATCTCAGGCATAATGGCAACAAGGTCAATACTGGTTCTCCACGGGTATGTTATCTCTAGAAGTTTTCAAATGTCCGAATTATACTCAAAATTTCAAGGTAGGTATGCGCAAAATGCGTCAATCTTCAGCAAACGTGTCCGTGATATCAAACTCTCGTTAACAGTAACTTACATCGCGATGTAGCTAGGAGCACTTCGTAAGCAATGCGGGAAGGATATAGACTTGGGTGAGTTGTATTTTACCAGGTTGAGCTCCCCATCTCATCCTACTCATCCAGTCTTCGTCGACGGACCACACATTCTGCAACCTGT
Organism: Armillaria cepistipes; assembly: GCA_900157415.1. Classification (NCBI taxonomy): domain Eukaryota; kingdom Fungi; phylum Basidiomycota; class Agaricomycetes; order Agaricales; family Physalacriaceae; genus Armillaria; species Armillaria cepistipes. Next base: position 1,246,917 of record FTRY01000010.1, read on the forward strand.
GGACCTGCAGTTCAATACGGCTTCCATAACGCAATCGACAGAAAGTACTCTTTCTGCGTTTGGTGCCTCCGAAGCCAAGAACTCTGAGGATGCCTCTCTCACCCCTCGGGGCTGGTACAAAGCAAATCATGACAGGACGAGAGCTATTGGGCTCGAGGATTCGCTTGTGTTCCTAAGGGATATCCTCAAGGAGAGAAAATTCGACGTGCCTATTCTTTATCTCTCACCCCTTTACGTTTTTGACACACAAGTAGGGCGTTTTTGGATTCAGGTATGTCGTCTTTACACAATTGAAAGCTTGAAGTAATAATCCCCGCTAGCCAAGGAGCAGCGCTGGCCGCGTTTCTGTCAGCTCTCGTACGCTTCAAACTCAGATGATTATTTTTGCAATTAACTTCTCAACAGCTAGAAAAGCCTGAAGCGTATCCTCCATTCCTTGTTGACGGGCAAGCCCCGCACCCCCCGTTGTCAGTTGTACTCGCATCGTGTTCATGCACTTTCTGATAAGCTCGCTTAGCCAATTCTGCGTCTCCGTAGCAGGATTCAAGATAGCCGATCCACTGTCAGACGCCGTATACAACCCAACTTACGCCACTCCAACTCTGCACGTCATTGGCAGGACGGACATTATAGTCACCGAAGAACGGGCGAATGGACTGTTGAAAGTTTCTGCCAATAAACGAATCGAGAGTCATGATGGCGGTGAGCTTCATACCTTGCTCCCTTCCCTTGAATGGCAATTGATACATATGAACACACAGGCCATTTTGTACCATCGAAAACCAATTGGCGCAAATTTCTCGTTGCTTATTTGCACGACCCTCTGGGAAATATACCCTCACCCAGTAGCATATCCTCAACCCCGAATTCTGGAACAGCAACTCCCGCAGCCACCGACTGAGACGAATATGTGATTCTGAAGATACAAATGTGGTGCTAATACATATCCAATAACATAGATCCTACAAAACGACTCCGTGAACGAAAATTTCTGATGAGCTACAGGTACAAAAATGAACTAAATGTACGTAAATCAAAGAATGTCCTACGAAACAAACGATGGTCGCAACGAAAACCGTCTGAGCCTTCTCCATACCTTACCAACCACGCCCGGTTTCGACTCCTGCTCATCCATAGTCGAGGGAGTGCCTGGTGGAAGAATCGCCGCCGTCTTCCTATGTTCCACAGCCTTCAACAAGGATATTGCAATTTTCTCGTCCAGTGTCCACTCCCGATGACTCCGAGCTGCCAGCTGCCGTTTCTCCCGTCGCCGCTTAAGCATATGGTGCTTCACTTCCACCTCTCCTTCTTGTCGTGAAGGCGTCGCCACACTCACAGCAAGGTTGAAATTAGACGAAGGACTAAAAATTACGTTTCCAATGTCCACCCCCGAGTCCACCGTCGAGGAAGATGAAGGCGAGGGGGTGTCGGAGAACTCGCCATCGACGTCTGTGCAAAGCCGATAGATTGACGCGGAGGAAGGGAGGGGCTGAATCGGACTATGGTCATCGTCATCCTGAAGTGGTAGGTCGGAAGGGAGTAGTCCAACATTGGAATGCTCGTCTTTGTGGTACAACGAAAGTCCCACATCCGAGTCCACAGAGCACATCGAAGGGCATGGCAGAGGCGGGTGCTTCATTGCCGCTATCTCATCCCAAAGATCACAGATAGGGTCGAAAACAGGCTGGTCCATGACACCCCGGTCGTTTATCCGGTGTTGTGGGTCGTGAACGAGCAGCTGTAATGAATGTTAGCATAATATATTTACCAAGAAATGATAGATAACGAACGTCTCGGATGAACGCTTCAAATCTCATATCCCACCATTCCTCAGACGACGAGATCTTTTCCATCTCACCGAAGGCATGACTAAAAGCTCCCACCGTCCGGCAATCTCCCGTGCGAAATGGTACAGATCCCATGGCCAGTTCATATAACATCACGCCGAGACTCCACCAGTCAACTCTTTCGTCGAACACCACCAGTCCTTCTGTGTTACGACACTGGAGCTCAGGAGCTGCGTACAGCGGGGTGAATGTTACGACGTCTGTGGGCTGGAGCGTTATCCTTTTCCCACATCTGTCCATGTAAGAAGAAGCACCAAAATCACCAACGATAACGTGTCCTGCAGCCGAGACCATCACGTTCGCGGGCTTCAAGTCCTGGTGGATGATTCCATTTTCGTGGAGGAAGAGAACCGCGAGTACTAGCTCGGCGGAGAGAAGGCGCAGGGAATGTAGTGCGGCGTGCACTTGTTGAGGGCTAGGTGATATCGGAAAGGCGTATGGAAGAGAGATGGAAGCAGGCACGCCTGATTTTCGACCTAGACGCAGGCGGGACGAAATTTCGAGGTCGGAGAGTGGGGTGGGATGATATTCCTGTAAGTATAGATGTGAGTAATGAGACATACGGGAGATATATTGGCGCACGAGAACGATGAACACGAAGCGTTCATTTTCAAAAGCCTCCACCATATTTTGAAGAAAGGGTGCACCGCTCCTGGACACAGGTTGCTCGGCTATCAACTGGAGTGTTCGAAGTTCTCGCTGAACTTCTTCCATCCCATATCGATGCATTCTGCTTTTTTGGAGGACCTTGATGGCGCGCAGGCCACAGTCATCAGGACGTGTACCCAGAAGAACCTTTCCGTACGTCCCTCGACCGAGTGTTCCGATTATGTCGAACGTCGAGATAGATGAAGGGACATTCGACAAGTCATCCTGTGCAGTCGAGTCTTGGAGAAAGGAGTCATCCAGGATTTTGGTTGAGCATGGACTCGACTCCAGCGAGGGCAGAGACGGGAGGGTATAGAATACATCAGCGATAACACACGGCTCCTGCGCGCTCGCCTTCATGGAAGTCAAAGAGAGAAATCGTCTGTGTCCGAAATTGATATTGGGAGGGGTCTGTGGCCCAGCCGCAGACAGAGAAGAGCATGATGTGGTGTCGCCAATACTGACCCGGAAGACGTTTTCCTTGTTCGCTTGGACGTGACAGGTCGAATGAGAGGTATCGCTGTGCGAGTGGGACATATCGCCAAGAACCAAAAGCGCGACTAGGTCAAATCCAAAAAAAGGACCGCGAGTTTAGAAAGAAGATCGCCCAGTAGTAAGAAATGAAGCCTAGATATAGGTTATCGTGCCTCCAGTTCAAGTTTAACTTTCGAAGGTCGTATCGGCGATAGAAGAGATGGTCGTCTGGGTGTCCTGCGCCACGTACAGAACTCAGCTGCTTCTGCGAGAAGTATTGCTGGAACGACGTGGGGGTTCTTGTTGAAGGACTGAGACCGACGTCTCGGCAGCCGGATAGTCGGGCCGATCACAGAGAACGAATTGCTTTTCATGTTGGGGTTCGATGTACCGTGTTTTCAGAGAAATTAGTGGGCACCAAGAAACAGTTTCCCTTATGACTTGTACACTTTATGTACGAAACTCTGGACGCATATTGTGACAACTTCAACTCAGCATCGAATACTACTTCGAATTCACAACTTGACATCGTATATAGTGTATGCACAGGACGAGTGCTGATGCATCATGCTACAAGCTTATAGATACAGAGCTGGTACTCCGTCACTGGAGCAAGTTTACCACAGATACCTCTCCAAACTCGATTTTTGCAAACAAGGGTCCGCGGCGGTGGCGGCGACAGAGACCTTGGTGAAAGGAAGGACGCCTAGCCACGTGTTGTCCTTCAGTGCTTTTAATCGTTTCGGAGCTCAGTTGGGTGACTGCATAGATGACCTGATAATATTTGGAAGCGAGTGGGGTGGGATATAACAAAATACAATTTCATGAGACAAGTACCTCCGAGGGGTGAATAAATAGAAACTTTCATCTGACATCTTCCAGTTCGTCGGCCGCTGGTTCCTGGATCATAACGTTCGACGTGTATCCAGTAAAGTATGACGACCAGACATGGTGTCTCTGATGCCTCGCCTGAATGTCTGGAGCTTGTCCTCGACGCGATTTTAAAGATATAATCCGGGTGTCACGTAGTGGTATTGGAGGAATTTCTGGCGATGGCAGCCGTGGATGAGACTTGGCTTGGATATCGCTTTAGTAATACGCTCGCGTCGAAGGCTGGGATTTTTTTTTGTTTGAGTACAAAGATCGCCGTATTCGCTGATATCGTCGAGTCTGCTTGGATCGTGGGACGGCGCTTGCGACTGGCGTCAAGAATGATAGTATCGACGGATGTGGAGCGAGGGAAGATCTAAGGTATGCCTCCGTGTCGCGCCACCTTACGCGTCAGGGCGTCATGATGAAACCTGCAGGCTGACAATGGACTGTTGAGAAAGTAATGCATCAACCCCGTATCACAGTTCATCATCTTACCTGTGAGCCTCTGGTTTCCTGTACTGCCTCAGGTTCAACGTCTTTGTCGTCAGTCGTGTCGCCTCGACGTCTTGAAACTGCCTGATATGATCCTCAAGTTCCATTTGTTGGGTGAGATCTAGATGATCGCGGCTTGTTGAACAGCTCCGGAAGACAAATTTGACATTGGCAGGTTTCGAGTATCGTGAGGGAAGTTCGCGTAACGCGTTCGACGCGTTGAACGTTGAAGAGAGAGTACATTGGAAATTGGCAGATCATGGGGTGGGAAGAATCGGGGTAATCAGGAACAAATCGGAACCTTGCCAAGCCAAAAAAAATTCCTTTGCTTCAATGCCTTGAAAAAAAGTATTTTTCAAGTGTCTGTCGTTATAAGAAGCTGTACATGATAGACATAGCGATTTACGAATAAAAATAGCAAAACATAGCGAGACAAAACGATAAGCGATACAGCGTATGCGAAAAAATCATAGCGAGCGTGATGGGTTCATGGTGGTACAATGAATGTATGTGCATGCAGAAGAATGAAGAGAGAATGACGATACAATGCCAGAGAGAATGATGATGGAGAACGGAGAGGGTTTTTCTAGTCCTTCGTAACGGCCCACACAGCCAGCCCAATGCCAACGCCAACGACCAACAACAAAACGAGCGCGAACAGGCTCCGTCGCGCCCATTTGACCTCCGCCTTCCTAAGCCGAGAGATGATCAACTGTTTCTCAGCATCTGTCTTGTCTGGAAGCCACGCGTCCGAGGGTGACGACGACGGCTCGTGGAGGGGCGAAAACAGGATGAACACGCCCATTATCCAGAACGGCGGGAACACTACACGCAAACGCGATGAGGAACTGAAGAATAGATGAGGGTGAAGAAAACTCACGGAAGCCGAACTTGAAGAGGTACATCGCGAGCGTGACAGGCTCGTCCTTTTGGGTGTACTCTGGAGGGGGAGCTGGGTCCGATTCCAGGTAGGAGGGGGGCATCTCGACAGAGGTGCGATGGTCATGGCGACTCTGGCGAGTGGGGGAGAGGGAGAAGTTGTATCCCAGGTCATCGACGGGGTTCATCGTCGCTACAGAGCTTCTGGCACTGTGGACGAGAACAGGAGAAACGATTGAGGAAGGAGAAGACATTTTCCGGTGGTCGATGATTTTCGCTGTGAGGCGGTGATGAATCTGTTATCCACGGGGGATGTGATGGGGGATGTTGGGATCATCGTCGAGGTTATATAGCGGAGAATCGCTGCAGTCAATCAAACGAAGCGAGCAGAGAGATAGCTGTATATGGGAAGTCAAATACGGCCAAACATTGCATCTATGGAGACCCGTACCAACCAATTCCCCCGATTGCTGTCGCACTTTGTAGCCAATCCGGCCAAAAAAGGAACTCGCCGCCGACCTGTACAATTGGTCCTCAATCACTGAAAGCAAGTTCCATTTCAGGTCATTTCATTGTTAACATGGGCTGCACGTAATGTTATCACATAAAAAAGTTACATATATAAGAGGCTCAAGCATAAACGGTCGCTGTTACTGCACCGATAATCGCGCCAACCAACGGGAACAACCCTCGCTGAGCATTCAGCCACTTCCATCGTGTCACTAAGTCCTCAGTCTTCTCCGTCCTGAGTAGCTCGGCCTCTTCAGCACCTTCGAGCCCTATGTCGTCCACCACCCCAGCCTTATCATGCAATTTGTCGTTGGTCTTCTTCATCACCGCAAGGGTGAAGGGCACGATGCCAAAGGTGAGCACTCCAGCCGTAGCATACCACCCACATTCGGGGAAGGGATGGATCTGGTACGCAGCATACGTGTAGGCTGTCGCAGCGGTCGTCGCAATAGGCGGAATGAGGGATTTTCCTAGGGTATAAAGACGTCGCCATTGAACGGCGATGTACGAGTATTGGACTTTGGAGTCTGCCGGAGGCTCGACCAGCGCAGGGACAGTGACGAAGGATATAGAGAGAATGGCGCCTGAAGCGGGGGTCAGATTTTATTCCCTGCAATAACCGTAAGACGCACCCGACACGAATGCAGAGCCTGCGATTCCAATCACTTGAGCTGCACGTACGCTGGTGGAATCAGACATGGTGGTCGGAAGAAAGTCGTATAGTACAGGCCGAGACTCAAGCCTAGATTATTGAAAGGGGACAATTGCGTCACCTGGTGCGTAGTACATCGTCAGCAGGTCGTTCTGAGGCAGAGGTCGGTTACAGGAAAAGTAGCAAAGTAGCAAACAGTTCTGAGTCCTGAGTAGGCCTGAGTTCTAGGTTCTGGTAGTGATGAAAGGAAGGAAATGAATTCGAAGAGGCGCCGTTCAACGTCATGACAAACAGTGACCAACAACATTTGGAACTCTGACCTCGACGTCGATGGCCATGAAGCCAGCACCAGACTCGCCACGCTCTTCCCAATCACCACCACCCTCGGGCCTCCAAGGCGACCTCGAGCTCGAACTGCTAGGCCTCGCCAACGCCCTATACAACCTCGGGACAACAGTCATCAACGACTCCACCAAGGAGCGCGACAAGCCCGGTTCAGGCGGTGGCAAGCCCGTAGGAATGAGAGTGTACGTCTCCAACATACTTCCACAACACCTGCATCTGACGACAGCCCCCACAGAAACGAAGTCATCAACCACCTCGCCACCATCGACGACATGGCCGTGCAGACCCCCACCAGGATCCCCCTGCAGGTCCTCGCAGACATCGACAACGCCCGGAACCCGATGCAGCTCACGAGAGAAAGGCTCGAGCGCACGGCGACGGAGAATCAGTTTATGAATGGCAAGATCGCTGCTGTCGATGTGCGTGTTTTACCGTGTTGGGTTCGATTGGGCTAATGAGCTCCCTCCTTACAGTCATACCGTAAATACCTCAACGAAGCGCTCATACAAAGCTTCCCGGATTTAGAGGAGTATCTGCAGTCCCCCACAACGACGGAGCCGAACGGGACTAACGGATACTAAGAGGTATGTTGTTCCCCAGACCTTGTATGCTTTCTCGCTTTAACTACCGCAAAGGCATATTATAAGAAGCGAAAGTCTTTCTATCGATGCTGATCCGCTAGCCTAGGAATCAGAATTCCTCGAGGACAAGGCTCCGAGAATATCTCGCAGAAGACTCTACGGGAGTTTGCTGGGGGTTGAGAGGACTCGGGGTGAGGTATTGTATGCAGTCCTGGTGTCTACCTATGGGAAGAATATACTCTCTTCTGCTGGATTCGTCCGCTTGCCGGTCCTCTGAACATTCAAACGCCGTCCTGATACCAAGACTCAACGATAATGTGGGGTGATGTTCGTCTAATTGATTGGGTCGGAAAGCAAGGGCTGCCGGGGAGGCCTTTTATTCGTCCGGTGCCTTCACTGTCGGTGCCAATGCGTTCACCGCCGTCGAGCTCGTCACGCAACCGTATGTTCTGTTTCGTCTCCTTTGGCCCTCCTTTGGTTCAAGTTCGTTTAGCATTGTATGTCGGTACGCCATTATAAATGACGGAACAATTGCATTCAGTCCTCTGTGATTTCGATTGCAGTGTCACCCTTGGTATCAATCTTCTTCTTGGAATCGTCCCCATGCTTTGACTCATCGCCATGCGACTAATGTCCTGCAATAAGTTCGGTCTCCCTGCAAGGCTTCCCACATTGAGCTATCCGGCTACGAAAACGAAACGTAGAGCCACTGATCATTCTTACTGTAATGCGTAATTACATGCTACCCGCAAATCAGAGTCGGCAATCCATACTGAAAGGTCCCATCCATAATCCCAGAAGTTCGACATCTATAGGCACTCGCGCCAAATCTAAACATCCAACAGATCTCGTAACTCATAACACTCATCCCTCTGGCAATGGTGCATTTCGGACTGTCCAAAATCAAAGAACTTGAACCCCTCCGCGGTCAGCGCCACGTTCCGTGGTTCAAGATCACCGTGCAAAACACCCAAAGAGTGTAGTTCAATCACTGAATCGATAAGTTTTTGCCTGGAAAAAAAGGTCGTGTTAACCAACTAGGCCTCAATACGTGATGAGATGAGATGCCTCACCATTCCGTCGTACTCACGCTGCTCTTTACATCACCCCAGTCCGGGCCGTATACTTCATCTAGACTGTCGCCAACATTCTCGAGCAAGAAACCAAACCAACCAGCGACAGGCCTTTGGAACATCCCATAAAACTTGGGGACGAGGGAAGAGTTCTTGAGGGCCACCTCATACATATACAGCTCACGCAAAACCATAACCGAGTGAAATTCTGACACCAGCTTCATGATGTGCAACTTGTCGTCGTCTTCGACACGGCATGTGTATATGCTGCTCCATCGGCTCGCCCGAAGCTGGTCTACGAGAGTCACCATGTCAACGTGCGTTGATATAATGAGGGGAGCACGAAGTAAGTTCTGCGGCTGCATTGGGGATGGTGAAAGGGATTTCATCAAGGAAACGGAATTCTTCGCTGGGATGTTCGAGGAGGGTGACCAATGACAGAAATGCGATGTATGTCCCTGCAGTTCAACCACGGATGATGCAACACCATCTAGCGAGATGTATCAGCAACCTTCCACCGCCTGAATAAAAGAAAACACGTACAGCATTGGTTATGACTTGAAGAGAGCATTCAGGAATACCGCTTGGCTCAGCTTCGTCCCCGTCAGAATCCTCTTCAAAGCTGTCAACGTCACCATCATCATTCTCGGCATCTAGCATTTCATCCAACGGCAGAAGCTGACAGAGATGAGCAGGCGGAGTCTCCACGGCGTGACCTGGAAGTATATTGGCGCATAGCATGGCGACAATAATTGCAAGGAACGGCTCGGTTTGTATGTTAGCCTGAAACGGCGTAAGGTGTTCCTTTGGACTTGGATCTGGAAGGGTCTTATTGTGAAGTTTGAAAATGGGCGAAAGAAGGAGAATTCTCCCTGGACGAGAGGAATCGGTAGAGTGTACTAGAAGCGGCTGATAAGATAACTAAAAGACCGGGCGATGAGAGGCTCACCAAGCTGTGCTGCAATTGCAATGAATCCAGCAAAGAAAAGACCATACTCCGCGTTTGCAGCAATCATCTGGAGCACGAGCTGATTTTGGTCAGATAACGACCTCATATGATACTCGATGAACACTCACTTTCACGACCATCGCCTTGGCGCCCCTCTGCTTCTGGTTGGTATCAAGACTGAATGACTGACTCAGTTCCTCCGCCTTTGACAGCAATACCGAATAAGCTATATCGTTGTCGGAACAGATTTGGATGGGCACCCAATTGGTGTGACCGGCCTCGGTCTCGATCTCTCGTTGAACGAGAAGGCTGAAGTCACTTTCCGTGGACTCAGGGACAGCCCGACGACGTACAGATATGGTATCTGCGATACCAGCAGCCTCGGCGATAGCCTCAACGATGGGCTCTATCGTTGCAATGGCGTAGTCGCCATATTCGCTGACGTCGCCTGTGCTCTCGAAAGCGACCCTTCTCATATGATTCAAGGCTGCCTGCATGGGCTGACAAGACGCGCCGCCCACGCCACAGCTGTCGACCGCCACGGATGAAGTCCTTCAGCCTCGGGAGGAGAGTAGGGTCTAGTCGACAGGAGATAGAAGCATCCGCCGGAGGAGTAATATCTCGGGCGGAATAAGGCTCGGTTGCAGACGAATTGTTTGCCTCTGGATGGAGCCGAGGTTGGTCGGGACAGAATGTCAGAAACTCGTCAATGTTGGCGGGGCGGTTGGCAAAGGCGGGCATGGCGGTGGTGGTATCATATTAGGAGACTTGCGATCACATGGCCGTGCACCATCAATGTCTAAGGTTGGGTCATCCGTTTTCGAAGGGTATCAGACAAGACACCGGTTTCGAAACGGGCCTAACATTTCAAATGACACGGTGGACGGCCATGTGATCAGATACCACCATCATCGTCATGCCCACCGACGGGTCTGCTAGGTTGACCTATAGGCGTGCCCCCCTCGGCAAAGCCTTGCCGGGCAGGTAATCTGAATCACTGGCAAGCAGAAGCTTCGAACTTGCCCCGAGATTTTTGTTCCTGAATTGCCACTTTGAATCGTTCTTCTCGTCGTGGTCCTGAATCTGCATGCTCGCACAGGAATCACTGATAATAGGTGCCGGCAGGAGTTCCCGGTTAGCTACGCCGGACGATTGAATTTGAAAAGGCCGAGCGGTGATTTCCTCTCTGAGCGATTTGTTTCCGCGGACGCTTCCTTTCAAAACGCTTGAAGGCATCCAAGTTTACACTTTCAAAAATGATATGTTAGTATCTGTTCTTGACTCTTTAGGGAGAATCGAACTTACTTGTGTTTCATCCAGAATCTACAACAGGACCGGCGACACCAGGCCTAAACCCACGCCCTCGAAATCGTACCTCCTCACCAAACGGTGATCTCATCAGCAGAGCGCGCCAGGCGTGGTGAGGATCCGAGGATGTCCGATCCAGCTAGGCGCATACCCGAAGAGCCGGTGGGTTCACCCACCACGACACCACCTGGTCGACATGACTCAGCCTTTCACAGCGTCCTTGCCATGCCTCACATGAGACTGTCGATCCTGACCTGTCTGCCAGGATACTCACCCCGCCCCTGTAGAACCAACGACATGCTCATACGATACTAAGCATGGCGAAAGAACGTGTGGTCGCGGGTGTCCACGCTTCGCGTCGATATATACCTTCTTGTTACGGTACTGCCTTTCGTGGTTTTGATTTTTGCTCAACTGGCTTGATCGGTCTGAGACTTTCCGAAAGAGGCTGTACGTAGGACTCTATATTCATGACGCCACGAATCTGTCTACGGCTACTACGACCTGCTAGTCGAAGCAGAAAAACAATCCTACGAAAGCGAAAAGACTACCACTGTCCAACGCATCCGGGAGGAATAGAAGGAGCTGCGCCAGGAAAAGAACGTTGGCATATCTGTGTGCATTACAGGTATGATTCTTCATTTTTTGTGTTAGGCGATTCGCCGATACATGTACAGCGCGAACGCCTGTCTCTACCGTCGCACCCCATTCCATCGACTTGGTACTATCCCAAAGTGTAAACGCGAGAGTTCTTCCTCGACGGCTCCTGGTATGTCGGTGCTTATCCTATGAGACCCAGCCGTTTATGCTGATTCATCTGTAGTCAACAGCTCTAGCAGTACGAGCCCACATAGTAAACCGTCCTCTGGAATGCTACAACGTCAACCTACTGAACTGAAGACTGAAGTAACCCAGGAAGGAGAGGCACAAGGCGTAGCAAATGTGATTTGGACCGTAGAGTCTAGAGATATGCGTAGTACGCCTTTGTCAGTACCAATATGTACTACTGCATGCGGCTTCTGCGTCCTTCGCGTACCACAATTATAAATAAGAGTTTTCTCAGCATATTTTCATCTATCAAGGGCGTACGCTGGAGAATACCAAGGTCAGGTCTGCCGAAAGGAGGTCCTCCAATATCAGGAGGAGGCGTGGGAACCGCCGGTGTCATTGACACTACCATGGCTTGGCGTTGAGATGAAGTATCGAAGTTGACAAGGACATAGTGGTCGTCGTCGTGGACTCCGCCGTGAAATGTAGATTCCTCAATGGTAGAAGATGATAAATCTCCCGGGAACGAGCCTGAGGCTCACCTTCATCGGGAGTTCCGACATCCACCACCGATGCACCCACTCCGACCTATGCTATACCCTGGGCCGGTGTGACATTGATATGTACCGTTCTAGCTTGATTAAACAGACAAGGGGCAGGCGAAGCTCAAATGACTATAAATATAATAAATGGTGTATTTCGAGAACTGGTATAGACCAAGGAGCTTAAGCATCCCAATACAAAAGGGTATACGCATACGTCAACAGAAAATCTTCTTTTTCGTCCTTTTTCCGACCCCCGTAACGCAACAAAGTACCTTTACAAACCCGCTTTGATCTCATCTGCCAACTTCTCTGCGGCCGCAAAACACGCACCCGCCTAAAGAGCGTCCAGTGACAGCCCAATAAATCAGAAGCAGATCAATCAACATACCGTATGTCCTGAAACGACCCATGGGAAAATCGACGCGTCACAGATCCGGAGAGCTTTCAAACCATAGACTCGTAATCTGGCGTCTACGACTCCGCGCTGTTCCTGCGGTGCCATCCTGCAACTAGACGTGGGATGATACAATGTCTCTATCCGTGACTTGACAATTTCGGCTAGTTCTTCGTCAGATTTGAGATGCGTTTTGTGGTCGAGTTCGGCGTGCTCCAGGGTATGGTCGAGATGGGAAGCCAGAGGTTCGGTTTGGGCAACCCGAAAACATAGACGGACACCGCGAAGGAGTTTTTGAAGGTCGTCGGGGTTCTTCATGTAACTGAAAGATGGCCGAGGTCAGAAGTCAGCCTCACAAGTCGACGTTGTTCTTACTTGGGATTGACACTTGGAAGATCAAAAGGATTGGCCGATTTGAGGAGAACTTCACCACGGCTCATTGGTCTAATACAAGTGCCTTTAATCACTGGTGATATACAGACATTGATCAACTCACTTCAGCAAGCAGGCATGCAAAGCCCTCGTCGGCACATCAAACAAACTTTGCGCATGAGGTTTATACCCTATACACGTGCAGAGTAGCTCCACGTCCGGAGCACCCGCACCAGAAGTGCTGTCCTCCAATACCTGTGGATACTGGCTAGGCGGGAACAATGCCGGGTCATCCGAACGAATAAAGGCAATGGCTTCTGCAAACTGAACCTACGTCAGCCTCGAGATAGCAGACCAACGGAGCCCTCACGTTCGTAGCCAAAGGGCCGCCCGAGCGAAGGAACTTATAGTGTAGGAGGGCTTTGAGAAGCTTCAATTTGTCTGCCAAGGTTCGCGGTATTAGATAGTTGGCAGAACTGTTGGTCGCGTCTTTGTAAGAGATGTCTATGACAGGGTGATCCACGAGGTTAGCACCAACTCCTGCTAGGTCATGAATGACGGCGATGTTGTGTTCTTTCAGATGTTCAGCTGGGCCAATGCCTGAAAGCATGAGGATCTAAAATGATCGTGAGTAAGTACTCCAAACTATGGCCGCATCTGGGACTGACGTGGGGCGAATGGATGGCACCCGCTCTGAATTGAACGTCGTAAGCAAATCTGAAGCTATCACAGATCGGAAAGGCCCACGAGAGTATCACCTCCTTTCGAGCACGAGAGCGGTAACGAGGGCCGTTCGCGAAATTGGCATATTCGACACCAACTGCGCGCTTTTCGCTGTCAAAGAGTATTCGCGTCACATGCGAGTTAATGGCGACTTTTAGGTTTGGCCTTGCTAAGACTTCGGGGGTGAGATAGGCGGATTCTGAGGATACCCTTTCTCTGTTCTGGTCAATATATGTCACTATACTGAAGTTCAAGCGCAGCTCTCCTTCAAGATAGCCTGCAAGCACTTACTGACCTGTAATTGTTATCACCTATTAGTGGGCGTGAATACTCAGAATGGAACACATACTCTGCCTGCGCCCAGAGTGCCATTGGGTCCATTGAAGTCCGGAGTATAGGGAATTCCAACATTGACGCATGCCTTGATGAACTCCTTCGACGATTGGGCTATAGTATTGAAATATCCGATGCGTACAGGCCCTTCAGATCCGCGGTGGGCGGGGTCAACTTGGGGGTAGTCGGGGTCTGCAGAATATTTCTCAAATTTGTTAAAGTAACTGTCAATATCAGACTAGGACTATGTTGTGTGTGTTTTTATGGCTTACCGACGAAATTTGTTCCATGACCAAGTGTCATCGTCCATAAAATCAGCCCACTGGTCAAAGTCACTTGGACAACCGTACTGCGCCATTTGTGCGTTAATGGAAGAGCCTACGATGAGCGAACTTATGAGTGCCGAATACTTTTGTGGTTAAAGCATAACTTACATCCACCTAAGAATCTGCCTGCACATGGAATGAAAACACTGACCAATAACGAATGCAAAGTCACACACCTCGCGGCCAAAATAGCTTTCTGCCATCTTTCAGGAACGCTTGGGGTTCGGTGTAGAGAGGATAAGCGTATTTCGACCGAAGAATGCTAGTAAACCCAGCTGGTGTGCGACTTTCTGGGACACCTTGAGCACTGTCATGTGAGCAGAACAATGTAAGTAGCCCGTTCACCCATGTTTCAACACGCACGCACCTTCCGCCACTCTCCAGGAGAAGGACGCGAACGCGGGGATCTTCACTCAATCGCGATGCGAGGACACACCCAGCTGTCCCTGAGGCTCTCGTTTAATTGGATGTGAAAAAAGCATGAAGAAAATCGAAAACTAACCACCCCCGATGACAATGATATCAAACTCGTCGAAGTCGTATTGTTCATCATCCAATCTTCGACCAACGGCGGCAAGATCCTTCACATGCTTGGATACCTTGGAGTGTCGATATCGCAGCACTATCAGGAGAGCTACCAAGCCAAGCAAACCTCCCAATGGACCAGCGCGTTGCAAAAAAATCTCAGTCATGGGTAGAACAAGACGAAGGGTTGGATATCGGCTTCTATCGTGACAGCTGCTTGATTAAATCGGTTGAGTTACGATGGCGCCATGTGGACCAGAGAACCGAAGTCAGGTCATGCACCAACGCTGCACGCAGATGTGGGAAACCAGCTACCAAGATGGCCGTCGTAGTACTTAACTTGTAGCCCCGGGCCGTATCGGTCCCATAGTTGTACTGAATACTATCCAAAGGTTCTGTGCAGAGAGTGTGAGATTTCGAGTGTCATTGACATTCAGTTGCCGTTTGGTATGGATTTACTTACGTGTTACTTAAGTATTCCCGCGGGACTTCGTCGCATATAAGCTGGTGTATGTCGTAGCTACTAGCTAGTCTCCATGTCGTGTTTGCCACAGATGTAACCTACGTTTACCACCTGCTTTGTTTGAGAGAACTCCACGATTCTAACAAAGGGTGCAGGCTTCTGAGCGCTGGTCTCAATTTGAATCAGGAACGGCCGGGTCCACGGCCCTAACATGGCAAGCCATGGGCCGTGGCGAAGATATATCGATCGGGGCCGGTCCGGTCAAGTTCTGATGCTGACCAATACATCATGTGAGCTGGACTGGCGGCATAGCACTGCCACTGAACAACCTCGAAGCTTTCGACTCACTTTGACACTTATGCCTCCTTCACGAAGAGCCAAGGCAAATAAAAGGAATACCAAAAAGGCTGCTCCTGCGGTTGATGAGCCTTCCGAAGATTCCGTAGAGGAGACGAAAGCCATAGAAATGGTTACAGAGGAGACGAAAGCTATAGAAACCGCTACGGAGGTCAACTCAGCTGCTGAGCCTTCACAAGATGTGACGATGGAAGAGGCCGCACCACCAGAAGAACAGGCTCCACCGCCTGAGGAAACAGGCCCAAAGATGACAATGGAGGAACGCAAGGCTAAGATGGACCAGCTACGAAAGAAATTGGTACGTTTCTGTTCTTATAATCTGCTCGCCAACGTTATTCATGCTGCCTTAGGCCGCATCATCCAAAGCAAACCGTGCATCTCTTATAGAAGAGAGCGCCAAGCTGAAAATGACAGCGCGCGACACAGCAAGATTAGAGCGGCAGCGAAAGCTGGCTGAAACGTTACGGACCAAGGCAGAAGCAGAGGAACGCGGGGAAGACGTAGAGCGCGAGAAGAACTGGGAATGGACGATAGAGGATAATGATAATTGGGAGAAGAAGAAAGCGAGAAAGGCAAGAAGAGCGGATTTCGAATTCCACGGTGCGTCCGGTACAACATTGGCGTTGTCATGGCTAATACATCTGAATGTAGATGATGCCCATGCCGCACGACGGCGGTATAAGAAAGAGTTGGACCTCATCAAACCTGACCTGGTCGCTTATAACAAACAGAAGGAAATTGCGATGGGTCTGGCACCAGGGACTCTGACGTCCTTTGACCCCAAGAACGGTTCGATGTCAACAGCGGTAAGATTTCCCGTTCCTTTCTATTTATATGCTTATTTTTCTTTTCAGGTCGTTCCTACGACTCTTGAACAGCAGCTTGCCCACGACAACCTTTACCGCGATGCGAACACCTTAATGTATGGCGATAGTAAGCCTAGCGATGACGCCATTGATCGTGTAGTATCAAAGATCAATAAAGAGTATGTCATGTCTCGCCGCACTATGAACAGGCTTCTCATGGTTTCATCTTAGCATCGACAAGAAGAGCAAGTTTTCGCGCAAGCGGCCCAACGAGGAAGAAGGAGATATCACCTATATCAACGAGGCCAATCGTGTGTTCAACAAAAAGGTACGTTCATCTGTGGTAAGCACTTGCGCATTGCTGAATATCCCTCTAGATCGCCAGATACTACGACAAGTACACCTCAGAGATTCGGGCGAGCTTCGAACGGGGCACGGCTCTGTAACCTGTCAATCATTATTGTATTTTGAGTGTATTCTATTATCAGTTTACTCTACATCATTCAACACGGCATTTATCTGCATTACAGAAGTTTAGGCGCTGTTAATATGCAAAGCGAATATCAGACATTTTCGAGTCAACGCAATTGTTCATATTTTTTCCGCAGGAACCATTTAGTTCTGGCTTTTAAAGGTGGCTTCTTTTGATGCGCCACATCGGGAGACGTAATTCAGCTAACCACGCTTGGATGAATTGACGCACTATGGCCCTATCCATGCTACACTGACAGACATGCCTATCTTATCCATAGAAGCCAACTTGCTGTTCACACGAGGGTTCGACATGTGGCGTTGGATATATGGTGGACTTCTACTGCCACTTTCCCTTGTGTTCTGTTACAGCCATGTCCATCGTCCAGCACTCACCTGCCTCACGGTACACACCACTGTGCATGACCAACTCCCCAGTCAAGTTATACCACACGCACTCCGCTTCGACTGAATGGAAGTACTACGGACATCGGGGCGTGTTGGTGTTTGGAAAAGAGAGCTTCGCGACGAAAGACGACGAGTTCTCCTTCAAGCTGTTCTTGTGTGACGAGGAAGGTACATGGCGGACGCTGTGGGTGTTCAAACTCGATGGCAAGGGGTTTGACTACAGAGTGGACCACTTGCCCAGCTTCCATTGGTTCCATGGACTGGTCAGTTGAAACTCCGTGCTGAAACCTGTTACGAGAGAGCTGACACATCTTCTTTATGTCTAGACGCGAAAGTTTGGGATCCTGTTCGAAGATGATGACGACGCTGGCGTGTTCGCGAGAGTGATATGTGAACGGAACACGAGGACGAGTGCTTCTCCTGTCTCGTTCGAAAGTGACAGTGGTCAGTCTTCGATCAGGTTGTGGTGACAACTAACTCAACGATTGGCAGGTCGCCGACTGAAAACGAAGACTCTCGGCTCTGCGTCTGTCGTTTCCCTCCAGCTCAGCATAATGCCAAGTCTAATCCGCCGATCTTCTATGGCGGCGAGCAACTTTGGGAAGAAGTCTATACCTAGACTATGGCGTTCGAAGCGTTCATGATTGACTGCGCATTGTCCCGGAGAGCGTGTAGCTCGGATACGATTCATATACCATTAACGTATAAGCCTTGGTGAGCTATGTATGATGTACCACTAAGTTGAAAACCCTTCACGATAATTTATCTATTTATCAGTTAGTCAACACTTGCGTATATCCGTGTAGATAAAAGCTTACGAGTCTATCCTCTATTTCTATCCTCTATTGTTTCTATGCATAAGCTGTGGTTAAAATCTGGTCAAGTCACGCCCGAATATCCCTGATACGAAGGTAAGCATTAATCGCTGATGACAAAACGCAGATTAGAAGACTCACAGTTCAAGAACCTGACCGACGGCAGGAAATCAGTAACAGCGCTACACGAATGCAGAAAACGCACCAATATGTGGGAACGAGAATTCTGAAAAAAGGAGCATACGTGAGCTCAAGAAGACATTTTCGCTGAATATAATCTCACTTGTTTCTCCAGCTCAACGTTTGCGTGAAGTACGCAGAGCGCCACAATAACCACGCTACACGACCTGATTCTCTGTTCATGAATGTGTTCTCTCCGTCACCTGTGGCTTTCGACCGGTCATATATGGCTCGCCTGTTTCATGGTCGACGAAAAAAAGCTGGGATGAAGACGAAGGGACCTACCATCCGCCAATATAAGCAAGACTGCCTCGGTTCCTGAATTGGAAAGGCTCGTCAACGTGGGCGTCTTTCGATACCTCCTCGTCTTCATGGGAATGGGTGAGGTTCGGCAGCTTATTGAGGGTCTTGGTAACATATTTAGCCTTCTGATTGGCGACTTTGTGCTAGTAAGTTTAGGAACCACCGAATCAGAAGGGGTGTTCACCTTGGGCAGTTGCGGGCAGAGGGTCGGACTCTATTGAGGCGGCATCCCCAATGGCCCATACGTCAGGGTTGGGCGTTCCATCTACGTTCAGGGCGTTGAGGTACCCATCTGTAAGTACTCTGATACGGGTTTTAACGGAAGGCTAGGATACACGGGATGAAGAGCCTACCTGTTAGTAGTGTCTCGTTTCTTCAGTTCCGTGATAGCCTCGATAAGAGGATTGGGTGCAAGACCAGTGCTCCAGACAAGAAGTCCAAAAGGCACTGAAATCACATGTTAGATGTGGTTATAAAATTGATTGTATTGGACGGGCACCTTCTCCGACTTCTTTTATGAACAATTTCCCCTTCGATATCGTTAGAATGGCAGGTAGATGTCGCCAAAACCAGGCACATACCTTCTCAACTTTCTCAACGTGGTGCCTGAGATGAAGATTGATACCGTCGCGTCGTAATGTATTTTCAGTGTACCTAGGGCAGAATTACCATTGATCATGTTAAAAGGTATTGTTGACTTACCTCACAAGACTCCTGTCAAATGTGCCCAAAATACTGTCCGCGACATCATATAGATTGATTCGAGCCATCTTTGCCAGTTCCGGGTGTTGTTGTGCTATTTCGGTATGTAACAGATCGTGAAGTTCGGCCGCGAATTCGACGCCGGTAGGTCCGCCGCCTAAGGATCACACACTAGTCAGTCTCAAAACTTTTGGGGGAACGCGTTTAGGCTTACCAACGACACAAAAGTTCAGCAGCTTCCGTCGCTCTGCGTCGGTCATATCTGGTTGATTCGCTTGCTCAAGACCTTCACGCGACGTGAATATGTGCGCGTCCAGGGGATGGCGAAGACATACATTCAAGAATCCTTGTTCTAATCCTGCGGGCGTCTTTGACGTCTTTCAGAAAATGAGCGTGTTCTTTGACCCCGGGAATCCCGAACGCTAGGAAACTGTAAGCTGGGGAGATTAAATGTGGGTCGGACCGGCGTACTCTGGCGGTAGGCACCGACGGCAATCACTAGCTTATCGTATTTGATGGAGAATGGTTGGGGTGCAGCTGGAGGCGCGGATCCAAAAGAGACTGGAGGCGTTGCTGCGACCTAAGCTGGGCAATGAGCTAGGTTTGCCTCGTTAAAGGAGATCGAACGGACACATGTGAGGGTCTTGTGCTTGAAATCTTTTTGATCCGGTTAGTTTCATACCCATGACGGTATGTATGGATGTCTGCCTTACCGATGTTGTCGCACCAAGCTTGATAGTACGACTGGCAAAAAGCAAACCATCGATATAATGCACGACTGATAGAGATGAATAAAGACAGACCACTTTAGGTGTGTATCTGCGCACCTGGAGTTGTTGTATAAGGAAACAAACAGACAGGTAGAGGTGAAACACGCACAGGTTCAACCGTACATCTGAATTCCAACGTCCCTACGGCTGCGCTCGCCAACAGAGGGGTGAAATTGAAGTACGTGTTGGGAGAAATAATGGTAACGTCTACAAAAATCGGAAAACCAATATCTACGCGAATGGGGCTGACTCACTCCAGTTCTTCTTGTCGACTCCCCTCAAGACCTCGTATCCACCCCAGCCAGAGCCTAGTATGACAAGACTCTGCTTACCACGCGTCGGCGGAGAGAGAAATGTGCGAATGAATATTTGGGACGGCCTATGGGCCTGTTTCCTAGTCACGGAAAGCATTGGGGATAGGTGGAGAGATAGGAGCGGAAGGATTCGGATTCAAAAGTGGCCATTTATATTGGTCCGGCATTACGTCAGGAACAGACAATCGAGCGCTCTGGAGACGCGACCACCACGGAAAGAAAGTTCAGTGTAGAACCGTTTCATCCGCCAACATATCCGCTCCTTTGGAGGACTGAAGTGAAAGGCAAAAGAAAAAGTTACCGCAGCGGCAGGCTTAGATGACGTACAGATTTACCGGGGTGGCGGTCCGACTTGGTTCCAGACCGTCCAGAAGAGTTAACGTTGATTTCACTCGATACAATTCACTACGACCGAGAGAACGTTGTAAAACCTTCTTGAATCCTGTTCAACCGTTATACTCACAGGAGGAGCACTTTCGGAGCGGGTATCAGCAAGAGAATGTTTTACCTCCGGCGGGGCTCCGCATATAAACATTTTTTGGGCAATGCGGAGCAAAATGGCGGCGGGATTTTCGTCCTGATCCTTAACCGAACGAATCTTCAAAATGTGGTAGTGATGGGGACATATCAGCTACGGGAGATTCCGCTCTATCTGTAGAAACACAAGCTCTCGATGGTGAACTTGGACTAAATGTGAAGTGGGGAATTTGAATTTCTGATGACCGGCTGCGGGCCATGATTAGCCGGTTCGGTCTTCAACGACGACGATGTATCAGCAAATTCGAGCCAGCGCTCATTTAACGAATATCACGGCTCTATCACTGCGGACCACCACAGGAATTCTACCACTGTGGCAGCAAGTATTGCATTGCGTCGTTTTCGGGCGGAAATGACGCCTAGACGTCGGTTACACCAACTATTAGATGGGCTAGCGTCTTCACCGGGGTCCATCGGAACGTTGAAGCTCGGCGCTATCGAATACGAAGTTCCAGCGTCGCTGAATCCGTCAAGGTTACCGAGGTCGAAAGGTTTGCTCGATATACGCGATCCCGCCAATGTCGACAACCTCCATTTCATGCTGCAGAAGTATCTGTTGGGTCAGGACGTGTTTTTGGTATCGCAGCCCGGTCCTTACGCTAGACGACTGGCACTTACATTTGCAAAGTACGCCTGCGTGCGAATTTCTGTAGTATTTATGGTTAACACCTTTGGACAGTATCATCAATTCCGAGTACGAGTACATCGCATTGCATAGAGACGTTGGCGAGACGGAGTTGAAGCAGGTGGGGGCCCTTGGCATGGCATAAACTCAGCTAACGCTTTTACCAGGGGAGAGAAATTAGAGAGGGAGGAAATTTGGTGTACGTGGATAGCCCAGCCGTCAACGCAGCCAAGCACGGGAGACTGTTGATCTTGGAAGGAATAGAAAAGGCTGAGCGAGGAATCATGCCTGTGTGTTCACTGTCCTTTCTCTTTTACTATCACTGACTCCGTTCTTAGGTCCTGAACAATCTACTGGAAAATCGAGAAATGTAAATATCATGTCCAATATCAATTTACTACATGCTAATATTTCATGCAGGAATCTCGACGACGGTACACACATCATACACCCACATAGATACGCCCTCTTAGATACTACTACCAATTTCATACCAGCCCATAAGAACTTTAGAGTTATCGCCATCGCTGCACCCGTCCCTCCCTATCCTGGCTATCCCCTCGACCCACCATTCCGAAGTCGTTTCCAAGCGCGCTTCATGGATCCCGTCGGCGCTATGGTCAGCCTTAGCAATACCGTTGACTCTAAAACCATCCCGTTGTACACCCAGATCCGCGATATTATTCTGTCCACGCAGTATTCTAGCGAATCGCGTCACGCCCTGGAAACCGTTTCAAAATCAGTCCTACCACCTTTCCCTCAAACCGCACTTCTGAAGCTTCGCGCGTTGTTATCTATGTTTCCCCCTCCTGAACAGATCACTCCCTCACAACTCGGCCAGCTATTCTTGATGCTGCACCCTGCCCTCATGCATGCGCCATTCCAGGCATGGGCGCTTCTAAGCGCACAGACTGAAGACAGTGGATTAGGACCTCTAGGAAGTCCGTCGATGATGTCGGAAGGTCTATTGGGATATCGTCTTGTCTCCCTCAAAAGGACGGGCGAACATACAGCAGATGCTACATTTGACGGTCCACGACGCGTAGTTTGTAATGTACTGGCTGGCCCTAAGGCTTTGCTGGAATATCCCCTAACAGAAGCGCCAAACCTTCATGTCACGGAGAGGTTCGTTGGGCTGTTAACGTGTTTTATGCAGGCTCATGCGCTGGGGTGGGATATATCTCTTATTCCGCCCGCTCAGCCCTCAACGGCGTCGACGTCGACGTCAACCTTGGTTAACATATTCGGACGGATGCTGGGATACGAGATGGAGGCGGTACACATGTACAAGGAATTGGGCGGTCGTGAACTGGTGATGCGAAGGAAAATACAGAGCGGGGGAGCGACGACTTGGGAGCCTAGGTAATGCCTTCCGTCGTCCTTTACCAATGCTTTCCAACTCATCTTGTCCAAGTCCCATCATAGAGGCAGCATGGAAAGGACGAATGGTGCATCTTTCCGGTCTTGATGTTCTGGGGTCGACGGCAGGATCATTGTCAAGGCTACTTCAGGACCGAGAAATCGAACTTTGGGAAGGGAAAAGGATCGTTTCTGAAGCTTCTCAAGAAGAGGTGAGGGTGCTTTCTCCATGCTTTTACTTTGATTGACCGACCTTGTCCTAGATCGATTCCGGAGAGCTGATCGTGCCCAAACCGTCTTTCAGGGTCATAAGCACCGCATCAAAGTCTATCCCGTTGAAAGACTGGTTGACAGAAGAACACGCCAACATGTTCTTCCCCGTTCCTAGCCAACCCATGGCTGTTGAAGAAGAGACGCTGATATTGCGCGGGACGGGGTGTGCTCCAACCTACGTCGAGACCCTTTTATTATTCGCCGACAAGTACAGGCGGAGCATTTCCGCTGACAATGTCCAGAAACACCGCAAATTGGGCACGCGTTCTCTAGTCCGAATAGCTAGACGACTGGCGTTGTTTACAGAAGATCATGACTTGCGCGTCATAATCAACAACTCACTTTTGGCTGATTTTCTGCCGGCAACGGAGCGCATGAATTTGGACGCGTTACTTGACGAAGCCGATATCCAGAAGATGACAGAAAAGGTTGCTGCGTTTTACATCTATTCACCTTGTATGTTTTCTAATTCTCTATCAAGTTCCATCCGAGTCCATTGGTACTAGACGGTTCCTTGTACTTCCCTGCATCTACCAGCGCTGGTATGAAGACGAACCCGACACCCGTTCCTTTATTCGATCCCTCTCAAGACCGAGCGGGCGTGGAATCACTAGTGCCGCACATGGATCATTTCTATGACAATAGTTTGCAAACAGGGCTGATGCGTGACCTAGCAATCGATCTCGAACTAATGCGGGAGCATGTCGTCCTATTGGGAAATCAGGTGAATACACCCACGTCTTTATCAGCACCATTCTCATCTTCTTCGAATATGTAGGGTGTTGGTAAGAATAAGATCGTCGATCGGTAAGCCTCCTTTGTGTGGACCAGCTGGGAAACTCTGACACTTTTGCTTGTAGCTTATGCCAGGTACATTTTTCTCTCATCATGGCAGGCGTATACAACATTGATATCTATAATATCAGCTACTTGGTCGGCCTCGCGAATACATCCAGCTGCATCGTGACACAACTGTCAATCAGTTAATGTTCACGACTTCTCTCGAAGCAGGTGTACTCAAGTTCACGGACTCGCCCCTTCTTCGTGCGATCACCTTTGGACGGGTCATCATCATCGACGAGGCAGACAAGGCACCTGAACACGTAGTAGCGATCTTCCGGAGCCTGGCTGGGCAAAGCGAGATGACGCTATCGGACGGACGCCGTGTGTGTTCCTCTCGAGAGCGAGAAAACGACATCGTCGTTCATCCGAATTTCAGGCTTGTGTTGCTTGCCAATAGACCTGGTTATCGTAAGCATTTATTTGCTACGCTCGATATTTCTATCACTGACGATGTTCGTGCAGCCTTCCTCGGAAATCACTTCCTTCAGGTTCTTGGAGAGAACTTTAGCCCTCACTCTGTACCTAACCCTGATCAAGCTTCGGAACGTAAATTGCTGGAGCAGCTTGCGCCAGAACTCCCTGAGGACATCATTCATAGGCTGGTCGGTGCTTTCCAGGATTTGCGCGTAGGTTATGAGAACGGTTCTTTAGGCTACCCGTATTCATTGAGAGGTGAGTTGCGGGCCCGAGTTCTAAGCCATATTGATTCACCTTGTTACTGGCAGAGTTGATCAACCTTGTTCGGCACATGCAGGCGTACCCTACCGATGCGCTCGATGATGCACTTCGTAACGTCTTCGATTTTGACATCTACAAACCGGAGACTATTGATAAACTCGGCGAGATTCTCAAGAAGCATGGGTAAGTGATTGAGCGACAATGATGTGCGCGCTGTTAACAATATTAATAGTCTTACTGTTCCACATCTTGGAATAGACGCGGCTCGAGAGTCCGCAAAGAAGATACAGGATATACAGTTTGAACCCAAGGAGACAGACCTGAGTGGACCCAAAGAAGGGAAGCATGACAATGAAGAACATTCCGGTGGGAATACGTATGCTGGAGGGGTGAGTTGTCAGTCTGAAGTTGCTCGGAGCTAATGATGATCTTGACGCAGACCGGCGGGCGAGATACAGCAGGAATGGGCGGTCGTGGAGGTTATAAGCGACTATGGAAAGGCGGTGACATCAAACAGGTGCATAGTTCAGTCTCTGCTCTGTCGTCGTGAAACTAAGATGTTCCATCGTAAAAGGTTCCGGATGCATTGAAGGACGATGTCCCTGAACATATCAAAGAGAAAGCTCGAGAAATGGCTAAGCAAGAGCTACAGCGCCGACTTGAGGAGCTTGATATGAACATTCACGAAGCCAAAGGCTATGGTGAAATCATCAGGAATACACAAGCTCACATGGCTTCCCTCTATGATCTCCTAGAGCGTAAGCAGCCTATTCCAAGCATCTACCAATAGTCGACCTGATATCAATTCATAGACCTGGCTGCGAAGGAAGAGGAGCGTGTCTGGGTGAAGCGCCAAACCGACGGAGAACTCGACGATACAAGGTTGACGGAGGGGTTGACTGGGGAAGCGACTGTCTATAAACGACGGGGGATGGAGAAACCGGAGCTAGGACGACCCCAGATCAAGTAAGTTTTTCATACGCTCGTGATGCCTGGCTCATAGGTTTGTAGACCCAAACGAATACGGTTTATCTTTGACCTCAGTGCCTCGATGTGAGCGACCATAGTAGATGCCAGCTTCTTTGCCGTACTTAATTACCTCTCCAGGTACCGATTCCAGTATGACGGCCGACTGAAACGAAGCTTAGAGACAGGTCAGTTTACGTTTCTTACTGCAGTAGTTTATATTTGAAGGATGTTTCCAGCGGCCATGCTCATGGAAACATTTGACCGTCTTTCTCGAAAAGACAAATACGTCTGGGACGTGAGTTATTATGTTTCCTTTTTTCTTGCAATCGCTGACTTGGGTATCATAGATGTATGGCCATGTAAGCCAACTTTGCCTTCAAGATTGCTTTGACGCCTAACAGTATCCAGTCCGGGGATGGCCCCGAAATACCTCTTGTTGAAATAGACAAACCGCCCGTCGACCTCAGGGATCGTTGGAAGGTCATTGAGAAGATGGACATGATTCCGCAGTATGCTTTTGCTGGAGATTATACCGGTGAGATCATGTTTGTGCTATACGCTTTCCATCACGGTAGGCTGATCTAGAATACAGTCGAAGCTATACGAAAAGGCGTTCAAGAAGTGGGTAAATTCGATGCAGGTAAGAGTTTTCCGCATATAACCAACCGGACTGTTGATTTAAGCGTTAACACAGATGATTGGTTTGTTATCGCCATCACGGTGAGTGCTCTCCTCCAAGGATAAGCTCTTTTCTAAGTAACAACGCACAGGACGCCAATTTTGGTCGATACAACATCACACCGGAGGAGCTGTCGCGGGCGATGAAGCGCAATCCCAAGGTCCATACGGCTTTGATTTGTATTGGGGAAGGGGCTGAAGCTCCGTGGTAGGTGCATATGCTCTCAGGTCATTCGCGGCACTAACCCACAATAGGATAAGCAAACAACTTCCTGGGCAGGGGTTCAGAGTTGCGAATACTAGCGACATACCTACCGTTCTCCGGAGCATTCTGTCTACGATGATTGATCATGCATAGTAGATAGGTTGGCGATACGAAGCATCTTCGGGCAAGTAACACAAAGCAAGCTGATTTATTCGAATCTGGCTAATAATCCGGGTATCTATAAGTTATACTAACTGTCAGTGCATAATACGTCTATACATCTAAGCAACATTAGACTGAATATAACGATAATGCCACAAGGAGACCTAGCGTTCTCTAAATAATCTAAGCATGAAGAGCATTAAGCGCGCGGAAGTAAACGTATCCGATGACACAGGCGCCGACGTAGATGCCCAATCGCGTTTCGAAAGGATTTTCAGTGAGGAAGGGGTACGGGACTGAGAAAATCAGTGAATAATTTCTGTAAACGTGGCCAGAAACTTACAAATGCCGTCATTCAATTTGGCATTTCGCTCAGCCCAAGAGCTATACATCCCCCCGCACGTAAGGACCACAGGAACGGCAAGTTTGACAAGTTCCTGCGAATATTTCTTCTCAAAGACCAGGAAATCCAGGACGAGCGAAAGGCCTGGAACGACATGCATGGCCAGATCCAGGGGCAGGGGTATCCGAGCGAGCGGCAGAGCATCATGGGACGACGTCAGCTCTGAGGGAACGTATTTTTGGAGAATAAGACTGGGGAAAAGTAGGAGGAGGGTCCAGTACACAGAGACCACGACGGCTTCGACCTAGATCGTGCCACAGTGAAAAGCTGCATTTCGCTTAGATTAATAGACACGACGAACCGGCATGCAGACCATGAGCATCGCACGCTTGAGCGACCGGAGAGCTAGAAATTACGCGTCAATGTTGGTTGCCAAGGAAAGCACCCGAAACGGACCTGGGATTGAAGGAAAGAGGTCGACAAGCAAAGCCACTCCCATGGTGCACAACGACGCGACCAGCCTTCACAGTTGGTGAGTACAGGGCTTCGCAGCGACGAGTAGGACCAAGCTCACCCAAGAATTGTCAAAAACTGGTAATGGCCACCGTACTGAGTCTCGACGAGGGGGTCAATGGGACTGTTCCCAAGCTGAGAGTGAGCCCAGGCCATGATGGCAGTGGCGACGGAGTGCAGCAGGACGGGCGAGGAGGAGAAAGCCATGACGGTGAAGCGGTGTGCAGGACAGCTCACGATGATGATGATGGAAAAGAAAAAAAGAGGTCAGGGCAGTGGCTGGCTGTGGCAGGGTCGGCTCGGACAAACGGCGCGGATCTACGTCATTGTTGTGATATCAGAATCGTTGACTGAAATGAAATGAAATTGCAGCTTGCAGATTGCAGATCTAAATATTAAAATTATCTAACAGTATTGCGGAAAATAACAACTAATATACAACATGAAGATCACTCAGCCACTCAATCCGACGACTCCAAAGCTTTCACTATACCGAAGGCTGCTCCAGCAGCAATGCCTCCGACAAGCAACGTGGAGATGGCACCCCATAAGATACTAAGTGCCCCCGTGCCAGCACCTGTTACACGAGCCTTGACGGCGCCAAATATCAGGAGGACAATTCCGGTGACAATGCATGAATAGATAAGGCCAGTAGCTGCACGAGCGAAGAAGAAATAGGGGAGAAGGGGTATCAGGCCACCGAGGAGGTATCCCATGCCAATCGTGAACGCCGAGATGTAAAGCCGTTTTGTCGGAACTTCCTCTGCAACAAGATTGTCAGCGAGAAGAAAATGATAGCAACAGTCGACATACCCAAGCCTTCGCCGAACTTGAGCAGGAAAGCAGTCAACCCAACATCTTGACTCCACCGAAGGCTTACGCTCTCCTCGTCCGACGATGAAGACCTACCGCCTTCATATCCATCCACTTCGACATCCCTTAAACTTTTCGCTACTGCTCTGCAAGTGGTTTCGTCGACACCGATGGGTCCCAAAACCTCCGACACTTCCCTCTCCATTTCACCCGCGCAGCTGCGAACGACACGAGAAGCCGTCTGTGCGCGCAGATAGCGGTAATGATCACGTTCAGCCTGGGAGGCAAGGAAACCCCCAATGCCCATGGAAATAGCACCCGCAATGAGCTCGGCGATGCCACCGAGGACGACAAGATTTGATTCTCCAAGGGAAGATAGGCCCGCTGTCAAGGCGAATGGAACTGTCAGGCCGTCGGATAGACCAATAATCCTAACCATCAAAAGAGCTAAATAAAAAAGCAAACACGCGTTTGAGGGATATGGCACTTACACATCTCGCACAACGTCGGGGTCAATCAAATGACGCTCTTCGGATTTTAGTTCTTTGCAGCAGACACCATTTTCCCTTGAATCTCTGGCGCATTTGGCGGGTAAAGGCGTTGGCTGGGTCGTTTCCGAGGCGTCAATGGGCCAAACAGGGGGTTTGCGGCCTTTTAGTGAAGAGTCGCGACCTGGTAAGGCAACGGCGGGGGCAGAGTCTGTTACCGTGGACTGAGAACTGGTAGACATGGTAGGCGGCGGCGGCAGTGGGTGGTGGTGGTGGTGAAAGGTAAAAAGGGAGATGCTTCGTGAAGCTCCTGGATCATGGATTAAATATTTTAATGCCAAGTTGAGTCACGTCATCCACGTGATCAATCGGCTTCTCTGATCATTCCTATCAACCAATGAGAGTGTGTGCATTTGCGGTGCTATGTGATTGGCCCATTGGGAACATGTCATGAGTTGCGTACGCCTTCCGTGCTTCGTTCAGTTGCGAATCGGACCTGCTGCGGTCTATTCTCGGCTTGAAGGTGAATAGACAGGCGGCAGTACTGTGTATGACATGGTGGAACGTGGTCCGTATGCAATTGCTTACTTTCTGAATTTGAGTTGGTCCTAAATTGAAATTCAAGTTCAGAATATCATATCTTAAAGAGATCCCATCAAAGGGTTCGTCTGCCTCACGACTGGTATAAAAAATGGACTGCAGAATAGGAGGAGGCCAAGGTAGCGCGACCAACCAAGTCGAAAACCATTATTGACGTTGACTTAGCAGAACTCAAGGACACCATCTATGTACTAACATGGAGTCGGCCTTCGACTGCCAGGATGTGGCATATGCCAGAGGACTAACCTTGAAGCAAGCTTCTACGGCCATCGAACTTCAATATTTCAATGCTTAGAACATTGATAGGAACCGGAATCTGGAGTTGACGTGAACACCTAGGGACACCTAAAGACATCTAAGCCCAGCCTAACTTCTTTGATTCGACGGTAAGTAACATATGGTCCTGAAAAGGAGCAGAGGGGATTCTCAAACGTGACAACAGGTCAACGATCAGCCCGAGTGAACGCGATCTCAAAAAAAATTAAATGGGCAGGGTTTCTGTGCGTAGAAGAGTATCTCTTCGAAGGTATGCCAAGTTGACGCGATGCTTTGTGCAACATAGAACAGTAATCACTTCTCAGCATCGCATGGTCTTCCAAACTTCAAAGGACTTACTCACGGGTATCGAAATCCTGCATCCAGGCTACCATGCCTCGGACGCCGTTGACAGGTAACGATTTGCATTTAGGCCAGGGATATGCAATTTCTAGGCACCTATCTACGCCACCGCGTCTGTTCGCGGGATGGGCGCTTCTGCTCTTCCCTTCTGTTTAGCTACCATGTCTTTGGCACAGGATGCGGTATTGGCGACGGATCCTTCAGCGCCGCCGGCGTTTCAAGACAAGCTTCTTGGGTGTGTGTGACATGTTTCCTGTGCGGCTGATCTCCCTGATCCGAACCCGCCAGGTCACTAGTCGTTGGATCGTATGTGAACGCGGTCAGCAGTGCTCTTATCCTTACCTTGCATCGATTCCTCATCGAATGACCTTGTAGATGTTGTACATTCTGGAGATTATCCAGGCAAGCAGTATCTCGACTACACGCCCACTGTACACAAAATTAATTTCGCCTCTCTGGCAGGTTATTTATTTCTTCAACAACTATCGTCGAGATCGGCCGCTCATTAAGGCCGGGATAATCATCAGCTTGATGATGGATACAGTCTGCACCATAAGTCAATTTGCTTGTGTGTACCTGGTGAGTTTGTATGATGTCAACCCTTAGACCTTACTCACCGGCTCCAGTATTGTGTAACAAATTGGGGTATGTAACCTCTATATCGACAACAGCGAAACTGACGTGTGTTTCCTCAAGGCGATGAAAGCTATGTATTCGATCAATATTGGGTGTGTCACGCTCCTCACACCTCTGAAATACGCTCACAAACTGCCTTTCAGCCCATACCAACGTATCTACTCAGCACCGGCGTAACGACTGCCGTCGTGCAATCCTTTCTGATATATCGCTTTTGGAGCTTGTGAGCGTGATGAAGATGAATCCGTCCACCATACCATCTAACAACGAACAAAGAACGCGCCAATGGATAATTTCTGGGATTCTTGGGCTTGGAATGTTAACATCCGTACGTGAATCCACAGGAAACTATACTTGGCCTGCATAACATCGATTTTGCTGCACAGGCTGCCGGATTAGTCGCCACCGCTGCCGCCCAGATCATGTACCCCCAGTACACTGAGCGATACAAGGGTCGTGTATATGTCACGTACGTTTGTGTGTCCATGTCTGTGACCTACTACGATTGATTGTCGCATGATAGTGTATGGCTTATTGCCAGTGCCGCTTGCGATGTTTGCATAGCCG
Source organism: Armillaria cepistipes (assembly GCA_900157415.1). NCBI lineage: Eukaryota > Fungi > Basidiomycota > Agaricomycetes > Agaricales > Physalacriaceae > Armillaria > Armillaria cepistipes. The sequence continues at coordinate 1,278,030 of FTRY01000010.1, forward strand.
TCAGCCTCACATTCCAGTTGAGAAGGATGAATCCTACATTTCAAGAGAGCAAACGGTACCCTGTGAAGTAATTGCCCCTCACGCCCAGTACTAATGCTGTTAACAAAGGGTTATCAACCGGCTCATTGGGTCGGTCATCTCTACCGGAACGGCTTCTACGATCGTAGCCATCGTGATTCTGATAGGTATTCGTATATGCTCTCCGATTGTATTAATGTTCATCTTTGTTAAGTTTTTCTCGAGAATCCTATGACTAACGGTAGGTCTTTCCTTGGTACATTTCAAACAACCTCATTGAATCGAGTTCAGTTTCGACCGGGGTGGCGTTTTGCTTGGGTCGCCTTTATTCGCTTACAATGGTCTGTTCTCTATGACTAGCTACGCCTCCTCTCCTTCATGATCCCATATCTGCAGCTGTACAGCTTGAATAAGAGAAATGCTCTTCGTGCCGAAGGTTCATCGGGCCATAGCAGTGGACGTCAAGATCGAGCGGTCATCAACGCAGAATTGTTTAGCACTGGGGGTATACGTGAATTAACATTTCTTTTTCCTCGCCATATGATTACTGAGAAGTTCCTCTAAAAGATGTTCACCGTACCGCGCGGATAGATATATCGGAAACCGGTCAGGAGCGAGAGGTCAGTGATGTCTTCTCCCATTCCTTCATTGATTTATTTGTCTCGCAGTCATCTTCGAATTCTGCGGCTTTTGGTGTTCCTGCTCCAAAAGCAAGCTATGCGGATACTGAAGCGTATCCTCTGCACAATCTTGACACAGATGTTAACAAGACCGTTCCGGAAAACTATCAGTCGGGTTGGGCCGTTTAGACACAGGGCTTTCGTACTGGGTTATTGTTTCCTTCTGGTCGATGGTAGTAGTAGTAGTAGTAGGCGTCGCACTGGCAACGGTCCCATAGTATGGCCTGTATTTTTTGTTAAGTATAAGCCCCTAATCACGGGCTCTCGGGTATTGCGTTGCCGGATGATCGACTGATAATTACGTTCAACACGAACTTTGGCACTCACCACCACAGCTGGATTATTTTCACGCATGCCATGCCGCGCCTCGAATCTTGGAGTATTATACAGCCTACCCTGTCTGACCCGGAAGGTTACCAGTACCCACCATTGATTCCCTTGGAACAACCGTCTATTCCCGCAGTGCTTCCCCAACTGCCCTCCCCGCAGCGTTCTCCTACGTGGCTGCCTGATGGATGGGTCCATACGACACATATTGTCCCAGCGGCATATCCTCGCTCTTCCCCTGATGCAGTACTTCCAGAGGCCTCGGTCTTTGACGCGAATTCCAGCAAATCCGATAGACAGAAGCTAACGGCTGAGAGATTAGAGCAACTGTTGGCATTACGAGAGAAGGAAAACGGAAGAACTAGTCGTAATGACAAACTCTTGTGGCTCTGTTTCAACAGATATGCTCGGAAGAACACGGACGGTAAGGGTCTGACGCTCTTCTTCGCTCACGCTAATGGATTTTGCAAGGAGGTACGGAACGAGACTTTCCTACCCTAGCACTTGTTCATAATTATTTTTTAGATATGGGAGACAACTATCTCATCCTTCCTATCGTCGAGATCCGAACGATATGTATCCGAGATGTGGGTCTGGGACGCTGTCAACCAGGGCGATTCAGCGTTGTTAAATGGAGGGAAGCTCAATTCTCTATGTGAGTCCGTGGCACTTCCTTGCTATTACCTCACTGAAGCTTCTGACGCTCTCAAGGCCATTGGCACGATCCTACTCGTGATATTCTTAATTTCTTGCTTCATCATATACCATCGAAGCCGACCTTGTCCGTCCCGACGCATCTCTCACGTGTCACCGCCGCGGAATCGGCACTTCGCAAGTCTCAGGGATTTTTCGACCGGAAGATTGTTATGGTAGGACATTCTTTTGGCGGCGCAGTTAGGTGTGTCTCGTTGTTTCAAAGCAACCTGTAGCTGATGATAGGCCATTCTCTATAGCGCTTTGACGGCATGCAACTATCCTGTTCTTTTTGATTCCCTCTTTCTCATTGATCCCGTTATTGTGAAACCCGGGTCTCCGCGTACATATGACCTCATGCGCGGTGCGCTCTCCCGCAGAGACAGGTGGAAAAACAGGTACGCTTAAATAAATTTGCCTACGGACAAATGCCAACACCATCTTTCAGAGAAGAGGCTATTTCCCAACTACTTTCAACTTCATTTTTCCAAAGATGGGATCCGGAGGTCGTTAAGTCCTATGTTGATTTTGGGATGTACGACACAGAGGATGGTCAGGTCACACTGAAGACTCCCTCGCTGCAGGAGGCGATTATGTTTGTCGATACATTTACCGGTTGCAATGAGGCATGGGTTAGATTATTCAGAGGCGAGCTAGATGAGCGGATTGAAGTACGATGGGTGGTTCCTGGCTTTGGAGAGAGAGAGTAAGTATCCAGTCCATCGCGTCACGTCAGCCCTTCTCACGCGTCATCAGGCTTGGCATGCCTGGTGCAACCCAAGAACGTGTTTCCCTTCGGAAGAATGCATCGAACGTCTTGATTGACGGTGCAGGACACTTGATAGCCCAAGAAAGACCGAAGAAGCTCGGTTAGTGATTGACTTCTGACATGTTCTCATGTACTCAAGGACATCTAGCAAACGAATTATCTATGTTCTTGGAGAGAAAGTACGGCTCGGCCCAAGCAAATTTATAGTCGTGATAGAGGATGGAATATCGATTATATCTCAGATATCAGGTGCTAGAAACGAAGAGCCTCCCTACTAAGAATGTATGGCGTTAAGTATTCTAAAGGATATATATCCAACAGCAGCACTGCCGGCATATATAACGAGTCGTATCGTAAAAGGATTTTCCGTGAGGAAAGGATACATAACTAGGATCAAAGTATCAACATTAAACAAGTTGTCAGCAAGGAAACAGCTCACAGTAACCGTTAATACGAGCACACCACTCTGCCCAAGCGCCGTAGGCCACCGTACAGGCCACCATAGTAGGGATTGAGTAGCGCGCGACGGTTCGTTGAGAATATTTCCTCTCGAGCAAAAGAAAATCGGCGACAAGGGCAATACCTGGAATCGCATGCAAGGAAAGATCAACAGATAACGGGAGGAACGGTATGGGTGCGCCATCCGCAGTAGCCTTCATCTTTATTGAATTTGGGAAAAAAGTGATCAATGTCCAGTAGATCGAAGTTATCACGGCTTCAATCTGGACATCGTGAGGCGAGGCGTAGTAGAAAGGATAAATAGCTAACCGGCATGGCAACCATGATTAAAGCACGTTTGAGTGTCCTCAAGGCTTATGAAACAGTTGCCATATTCTTAAGCATACGCGTCATGGCCCATTGCTATTGGTATTTACCTTTGAGTGAAGGTGCGAAATCCACTAGCAACCCTACGATCATCGCCAGAAATGCGACATGAAGCCTGAAGAATAAGGGCATAAGAAATCGACGTGAATAAGTTCGCACAGAACTAACCCTAAAACAGTCAGAGCAGGATAGTGCCAGCCATATTGCTTCGATATGAGCGGGAGTTGATTCAGCCAACGGAAGCCCCAAGCCATGATGGCTGCAGCAGAGCAGTGTAGTAGTACTGGCAACAAGGAGAAAGCCATTGCGCCAAAGAGCAGTGCTTAGAGCTTAGTGTGGAAGATCAAGTGAGAGTCGTGCGATTCCCGGCCGCGGTTGGTTGGTGAGGTCAAGCTTTAACATAATGAACGGCCCGAGGCATTTCATTTCGGTGAATTCCGAACGTTAATTTTGGAATTCAACAGTAAAATGTTCGCGCTCAATAACACTGGAAAGCACTGGAAGAATGCTCGGTTGCACGATTTCGTACCCATATACCATCGATTGACCACAACTGTCAGTCAAAATTTCCCAAGTTCCTCGTTTCCTTGAATTTGAGAATCTAAGCGGGAAATTTGGTAGAATGATAGTTTACATACTATCATACCTGCATAATGGCTTCAAGCTTCAAGTCTCCGGATGCCTCAGTGTTCGTTTAAACTGCGATTAATATTTATAGGGCCTTGATATGACACAAGTCCCGGGGCATCATGGTCTCTCTCAAAGTAAAGCGGCGTTTGATCGGGGATGATATCTCTTCACTTTATCGATGTTGCCTCAGTGGAGTAGTGGTGGGCAGGGTTGTTCAATGTTGCTATCGTAGCTTGTCGACTCGCCGGAGGTTCGAGTCCTCTGTGATGCGTAAATGCGACGAGCTCGTATATTGCATTTTTCATTTTTCAGTGAGTATTCCATCTGTCACTGTCCTGACTCCTCGCCGTTCGGTCCTCGACTCCGGGGACTGTCTATCACGGTGCCCCACTGTCATTTTAAACTGCTCGCATATCTGAACAGTATTTGAGGCAGATCGGAGGGGTTCGTAGCTCTCAATTGATATAATGATTTTTTTCAGAAGGTGCCGACCAGGGTACCTTCTGGAAAATCATACAGCATAGCGCTACTCGTTCTATGGAACATGAGTGCGAGGTGAACATGAATAAGTAAGGCTGACACAAAATATAGCAGAGTCAATTCGAAATAACAATTCCGAGGCCAAGACAGTTCCTGATTAAATGTATTTGTTCCCGTCGACTCGGACCTGTCCTTTGTTCAAAGATCGGGAATTTTATAGTAAAAGGGGATAAATCACGCTCTATTCCCATCCCAAGGCAAGCTTCAATTGTCTGATATCCGACCAATCGTCTCGAGTTCAGTGTAAGGTGCCCAAGACGTTAGCCAAAACCAGGCTCCCCGCGTGTTGGGGAGCCCAGATGCGATTGCTTCGTGTATGATCGCTAGGGAGGTTGTACTTAGCCGAAGTGGGCCGTTGAGACCACGGCAGGTACGAGTCCGACCTTTGAAGTCCAATCCCTCTTGGCCACGCTCTTTGTGCAGCAAAAATATTACCGCCCTGGGACGTGCCGAAGATGGTAATTCTTTCAATACCAGGACCCCGTCTCTCACCGTATTGTATCCTGCCTTTCTCTCCCTCCTTTTGGAAATTTCGCCTCCAACCGTAATCCGTTCCTCACGCATTAAGACTGCAAACCGCCCATTTCGCCCTCTCCCGGGTTCCGAAAGCTGCCACCACCGTATTTTGAACATCACCGTTTCCTAATAGAGAAGCTGTAAGTAAACCGGAAGGGATGTGATGGAACAAAGCTTACCACCACGAGGTATTGCGCGCCACAAGGCGTCGACCTTGCAAATTTTGGTGCGAAAAAGTCATCCTGAGTCTGTAAAAACCTAGTCAGAATGAACAGTCAGAAAGCACTAACATGGAATTACCCCGCTCGCTGGACGCCGATCTGTACATACAAAGCCATCGGGACCTCAAAAAACACCAGTAAGGGCGCTGACAAGAGTGCCAGGAAGCTAGATGTAACCTCCATGAGGTATTGCTCGCCGCAAGGTGTCGACCTCCGAATCTTGGACATAAAAGGACATCCATTATCTGCAGAAACCTAGTCAGAATGAACAGTCAAAGGCCCTAACAGAGACTGACATTGCTTGCCGGACGGCAGTCCGTATACTCAAAGCCATGCAGGACCTCCAGGGTCCAAACACAAAAAAAGGCCCGCCATTTTATGGGGTATGGCGGGCCGCTGACGCTGTGGGCGCCAATGGGCATGGTGTTGTCGGCGACGTAAGGACTGTATTCAACCGAATGAGAGGCGGGATTGGCCTGGTGGGATGCAAAAAAGGCGGCAGGTCGGTGTCGCTGAGTTCAACGGTGATTTCGGGGTCGGAGAGGAAAACGATGCTTACCATTCAATTGTGGTCGATAACGGGGGGAGAGTGGTGGTGAACGTGGCAACACCGCTGCGAGCGATAACGGGTCAAACAGGGCAGACATCAACATTGGTGAGCACTGAGCGGGCGTACGACAACCACGCCATCGAGAAATGAAAGTAAACACAGATTCGTAATCCCCACTCAAAGAATGGGAGATGCACGAGTTCAGGGTCCGCGGGGGAGCTGGATCATGCAGAGCATCCCGATGTTGGATGCAGATGGGGTGGGCAGCAGTGGGGGTTGTGGTGGTCGGAAATTTGTAATAATTGGTGCGTTGGATGCGCCCCCAAGTTTGTGCATTGATACCCGAGTCGTCGTCATAGCCGTCTGTAATCGGGGTCCCGATGTTGGTCACGTCCTGCCGCCCATACCCTCCCACCATCCTGCATTGTCCCTACTCGCCTTGCCCCTCTTACAGCCTTGGCACAGATCCTACCATGGCCCTAAGTTATGTTTGCGACCTTCGCATTCTCCCCCGCCGTTGTCGTTGTCGTCATCCAGCAGGTTGTTGTTGTTGTTGTTGAATTGCCATCGATAGACATCCTCCGCTGGCAGATGGAAATTGATAACGGATTTTCCAGGCTGATTCGCTGTCTCAGCGAGTGACGAATATCGCACTGGATGGCGATTTCGCGCGATGTTGCAGGGCTGCTGGCTGGCTGGCTGGGGACAGGGATGGGGGCGTATTTGCGACATTGGAGAGTGCCGTTGGGCATCAGCGCCATCGCCGTTAAAGGTGGATGATTCCGTCGGTTGATTGGGGGTGTACACGGCATTGCCTCGTACGAGGGTCTGACGTCTATGAGCGGGGGGTGAGCAGAGTGAAATGCAGGATATCCGGGACTCTTGCAGCCACCGAACGCGTAAAATGAACCTAAAAAGAAGATCAAGTAACAGAATGATCAGATACACACCTTTTCATGCCCACGGAACAGTGATTGGGAGTGGATGGGTCGTCATTGAAGGTGAAAAGGCAAGAAAAAGATCGGCACAACCACTAAATCACTGCTCGGTTGATCGGACCGTGGCAAGCGGAACGGATGCGTGTTGAGCAACACGCATACTCTACTCTATTTCCTCACTCTAAAGCCCCAAAATTTAGTGGTGTATGCTCTTTGATACAGATTCTATACAATAGATATGAATGAAACAGCTGTATGCTAGTCTATCTATAAAAGGGCATTTGTTTGGTTGTATTGAATCACAAGGTAAAACTTGGTCCTGGATCGAAATGCCGCGCATAAGAACGAATCCTCGTTTTACTCGGACTCGTAACCTCGAGAGTTGCGCTAGATTTTAAATTGATTGCGTGTGTTTGCTCCAAAGTTGAGCTTGACTACGAATTCCTAGATCTGATTCGACCTTTGCACGATAGTAAAACATTTTCAGCGGTGCGCTTCTGCCAATGCCAACAACTATACAATAAAATGGAATCCTCATCATTCTCCCTCTATTCAGAAACACCCTCAAGGTGATCCTCCCTTTCCGGTGGAACTTCAAGGTCATTATCGATTGTGACACTCTGTGTAGCATCGTCCTGGGAGCCCATCTGTTCACTATCTTGCCCAAACTGAAGCGATGACATCACACTTCCCTCCCAAGAGTCATCCGGCCGTGCTTGTCCCACAGCAACACGCCCAATGAGAAGTGTCGGGGCTACTCCCTAGTACATTGCAGTGAGATGGTTGTCAATACCAAGAAAGCAGTAGTTTTTATCATACTCTTGCAAATGCTGCCATATCGTCCGTGTAGTACTCTGCCGCACTCTGGCAAGCCAGCAAGACTATATCTAGGAGCAGAAATATTGCATAGAGAGTTGAGGATTCAACCAGAATTTCTATAACATGGCGGTACACTTTGAACGGTCTCCCTGATCCGGTGCTGGCCCGTCCAACACTCAAGATACGGAAAATGATCATGAAGGTGCACCAAAGGGTCGTTGCAAGGACAAAAGCCGTATAGAGAATCAGAAGAAGATAATTGAATGCATCTGACATCAGGACAATGGGTATTTCATATGTCAGTATGGCTTTGAAAACTGGATCATCCCAGAATAAGCAGGAAATATTAGAGGGCAGGGATTGTCGCACCAATTCCGGATATGAGAAAAAGGATCGGAAGCACAACAATGGGCCAGCGCTTTCCCCAAACCATCCAGCAGCGCCAAATCTAGAATAAAGATGTCATTTAGCATCAGCACGGGCACATACTCAACGGAGTTATGGTACCATGGCAGATTCTGCACAGATAGTGGAGACAATGCCTGTGATAGCTATAGGAAATGTTAAGTTGTCGAAACCAAAATATGCCAGATATTCATCCACAAAGGTTTGCCCATGCTTGACATATATGAGGTGTATATATGACCAACAGAGGGCAAAGCCAATGGTAGCCATGACATGAAGGATTATGATAACCACAATCATGACTCTTCGAATAGGTTGACATTTTTTGGTATCTGCATGACTAATTTCAGTATTGCAGAAATGGGAGAGTACGCGTAGGGACATGTTTTCTTGAATCCTCACAGATGTTCCACAATGTGAAGGCCACAATTCCGGTATATATGCCTACACATGTCTCTAAGGTGAAAATTAAGGAGGTTATGAAAGTTCGTACCAAGCAGTTGGCCTTGTAAAATGACTGAGTTCAACTCAGCATCAAGAACTTTAAAAATAGTAGCAATGTCATCCGCAGTAAGACCTGCTGAACTATCTGTTTCGGCGGCCATGAGAGTCGGTGCTTAGACTCAGATTGGTGATGGTGAACAAGAGAGAGGATGACGAAGATGGACTAGAGTGTATCGCTCATATAAAGGATAAAGTACTGTTTCAGAAGACACCCAAAAAGAGATGTTTCGAATCGTCGCATGGCGATTTGATGCTGAGAACGAAGGCCTTCCCGATTTCTGATCTATAGCAGCGATATATTGATTTGTAGGAGTGAAAGACCAATGTAATAACGAGGAGAGATCAATCTGCATTTAGCCGGGTACTAATTCTCCTTGATAAGAAGATCGTGTTACAGGTAGAAGTACGGCATTACGCAGCTTGATTCTCCAAGCAGGGACAACAGAATAGCTGGGATTCATTTCCGGAGCTTCGGGGTTGATCAGAGGATCAGCGAGAGAGCTTCCAGTTCTGACGACCATGGTCGTATCGTCTACCAGTCATCGGCAGGGTTACCGAGCCCCTGTGAACAACCGGTTCCCAATCCGTTACTTACTTTCCGTTATATACTTACCCCAACACTGATGAGACCTTCAGACATGTATAATGAACGAGTTGCTCGTTTTCGTTTCCTTCCCCAGATCCTTAATTCCTATAACATGCATCTCAGTGACGTCCGTGGTGTAAGAGGGTCCATGGAAACAGTTGCATTATCAGGATCATGAACCATATGAATCAGTCGATGAAAATGCACCTTTGCGAGTACTCCCCTAGTTGTCACCATTGAAACCCTGAGAAGCGCGCTAGATTGCGTGCGTTCGCTCTAAAGTTTTATTTTTCTCTGAATTCCTGGATCTGATTCAACTTCTGCACGAAGCCGGCGAAGCATAGGTCACATCAGACGGACGGAAAGTCGTTTTGAATCCTCGTTCGGTAGACCCTTCCAGTTATCCTCAGGTTCGAGTCATTCTACAGCATTTTGCTTGACACCTGCGCGGAAGGTATCCTTCTTGTTCACATTCTCAATTGAAAGGATTTCTGCAGCCATATCGTACTAACATGAAAACGTAGGCTCGGGAGGCGAATGTGCGGAGCGCAGAAAACGACGATCGATGGCCCTACTCATGCGTCAGATAGGGTCGAAGACCAGCAGGCATTGAAGGCCTACTACTGAGATAGTGCTACGAGTCTTCTTTATCCACAGCTTCTTTTGGACTTGTAATGGTCATCTTCTCGGCAGGCTGCATTTGTTCCGGCCTAGGTGCATTAGGATCACGGGTCGCCTCCATATCCCTCCTCACTTGCTTATCGAACGAGTCCTCGTTGAAAGGGTTATCGCAGCACGACCCGCAGCATCCACTGGTAGATGTACCCGAGCCGCTGCCATAGCTATCTGTGAAGACATGAGCTCAAGTCTCTATGGCCTTTGTTTAATAGTACGCACTGAGCATACACCAGTTACTGAGAGCCGAACACCCAGCTACGCCTGTATATGACCAGTTTTAGCGAATGTGAATCCCTACCAGGAAAAGGAGAACATACAGCAAGCACCGCAACATATCGAGGCGCAGATATCTCCACCGCCGTCCATGCTTCAAATGTGGGGAATGGTAAAATAGTATGATAGTGGTGGGCCTATAAGAAGAGCTCAAGTGTCATGCGAATGGCTCCCTTTCCTTGATCTTATAACTGGTGCGACTCCAACGACGGTGGGAGACTGCGTAAGACGTCCATCCTCGACGCTGACCATCAAGTCTCAGAAGTGATTTGTGGGCCCGGTGGCTGTGCTTCGAGATTAAGGGTTGCTGTGACTGTACCATGAATTGAACCTGAATCTCCGTCTACAAGCAATTTTCTCCCTGTGTGATCAACAAAAAATCAATCACCTTGATGGTCGTTACGCTGGCCTCATATATTGGAATCGAGAGGCTCGAGATGGCGGAATAAGCGAAAAAAAAGCGGTCAAATATCCGGTTGCCGATTGGCTGGAGCTATTGGGTAATGCAACAAGCTTACAGCGAGGCGGCGAAACCCATATAGCAGTGTGTAAAGTTGCTAAAGAAAATCCGCAAAAAGAATTAGTTACATTTCCTCCACGTCTGAGCTACTAGACGCGAAATAAACGGTGGTCAAGACGGCATGCGGTTTAGCACGTGTTCGAGACTGGGATGCAAGCAATGGTAAATAGACATAACTCGTGTAAGGCCCACTCCGGGGCAAAGCCTGCTACTTTCAATAATTTAGGTAATGGCGACAAGTACTGCGGGTCTTAAAATCATGGTCACCGAAAACACAGTTAACACACGCCTCATGATCCTCATCGGAGCACGTTTTTGCAAAGATTCCAAGAGGCGCACTCGGTAACCGATGTCAGTTTCTATCTCATGTTCCTCCGAATCCGGAGCGGATTGTAATTGATGACTGCATAACCCTGAAATTAAATGTTCAACTACTCACTGTCTAATGTCATCAAGGGTACCTAACAAATTGATATATCAATATGTGTATCTTATACATAATCATGATATATCAATGCACTGTATGTACCGTCACTGTTTGATATATCAGCTCCAACGAGCTCACGCATAGGGCCTATCCTTGCCCATCGTTGACCCCCGCTACCCGCTGGCTGGCTGCCGACGCGCTTTACTTCTGACGCTAGATATGGCCTCATGCGCCCGCCATAACGAATTTGTGTCATGTTACGATCAGAAGACGTGTCTCTGCTGGATTATTTTAGTGAGCGTCTGAAGCATGCAATATTTCCAGAATTCGTTCTGTATGTTGTTCTTCTTGCTTTTCAGTCAATATGAGGGAATCGACAACAGGTGGTTTGTATTATAAAGGTACAAGTGGTATGTACGACGACATTAATCCCGAGGCCTGGGGTCCATAGATGGGAGCGATGTCCAGTATCAATACTGCGAGAGCGATTCAGGCCGTGGCTCAGAGGTGTTAGCAGCACCGACAATAAAACTATCACAGCTTACCGTACGCAGTCTGGCAGGTGTGGTCGACATTAAGCTGCAAAAGCAGACGTAGCACTCCTGAGGCGAAGCGACATCCCACATCTCCGTTTGTGGCACAGGGAAAGCATGATATAGGCTCTGTAATGGTCATCGTCTCAAATATCCATAAGAGAGATGTATTAGACACACCTTCTCCCTGGCTCACAAGATTTGCTCCTCGCTACAAATCCAAGCGCAATCTAAGATCATAGTAAGATGTTGCTCCTACTATCGCTATTGAGGTATCGTCTGACAGTTTTAAGTGGTGAGGTCAACGCGAGGTGGTGGTAACGGTCAACGATTCGGTGGTCACATCATTGGTTGGAATTGATCGGAAGAAGCCGGTACACAAATCCTATTGGTTCGGTCGATGGGTATTGATTGAACCGGACCTTTGCCTCGAAATGCTCACTTGCCTTTGTCCATTCATTCAGGTATCGCGAAATTAATCAGTGTGTAAGTACTTATGATCAGATATCACTGAATGAAGTCCCTGAATTACAACCATAAAACCCTCCTGTGCCCGTATTTTCGATGTGAGTGCATGAATACTGCATTATACCTTCCTACTCTACCGTCTATGTGCTGTGGAGAGACATCGACACAGCATTAATATATTCTTTCAATTAGAAAATGATTGTTTACTACTCTTGAACATATTTTATCAGCCCCTGAAGGCACCACAGCAAGGAATTAATTTTCGTCAGACGAAGACTCGAAAAATGGCAAATCCATTCCAAATGCAGTTAACTAACAATGGCATTCAATGGAACTGCGAGACGAGTTGGAGACGAGGCATTCGAAGAAAATAGCACATGTCTTGCAGCGCACTTGACAAGACAAGACAAGACTATTCTGAACTGAAAGATCATGATTTACTGCTCTTCAATGCAACTACAGTGACATTTATTCTGAAATTGTGGATTCCGACCGGACATACGAAGATTTTGGTACTACTGAGATTACTCGTGCCAGACAGGGATTGATAATTTAATATTCACGGTCCTATGATGAAAAGGCTAAAGCCGATGTGTCACACAGAGTGTCTTGTCTATCTTTCATGTGCCAGAAAGAGAAAAACACATCATCACCATTTCAATCAAATGGGGGTACAAACATCTAAATTAGAAAATTTCCTTGACTTCGAAAATTTGAATCAACTTGAAAGACATCCCAGTTTACTCTGGGCCGCCGTGCTTGGGTTCTCCTCCAGAGGACCAGGATAGAACGGAGATACATTAGTCCTGTGGAAATCATGACCTTGATGAACCGCAAGCAGGCACTGCCACGCGTAGATGCGGTGGGCCAATCCGAGTCCTTTTAATGAGAATCAATTGCAGAGCCTTGGCAGGAATTGCAATGCCAGAAAGTCTGTGACAAAGGAAATGTTTCAGATGTATGCAAGCTGAGGGCGACAAGAAGATAAAGATAGACCTTGTGAAATATCAGGAATGCAAAAGCCCAAGTCCTCGGATTTTTTACAGTCATCGGCTTCTCGCCGTCAAAGAAGATGAACCAAGATCTTGAATTAGATCCTGCATCTGTTTTTGGCCATGCGTCGGGATGGAATGCGCGATGATTCACACGCATGGTTGAGTACGTCGCTTATAACAATGAGCTAAAGTCTTCCTGGACAGCGGACAAACCCGAATTGATTGGTCAGTGTAAAAAGCGCCCTTTTCGATGCTTTTGGTAAGCCGCTGCAGGCGATATATCAAACACTCACGGTACAACTAGGTGATTGATATATCACGCTTTACGGTATATGGCAGTCGTTGATATATCAGCCAAATATCAGCCTGCAGGGTACTGGTGATGTCATCGACTATTGCAGAAAGAGGCACTCGAAGTTGGTGGTTTTCACAGAAGGCTAAGAGAGCAGCCTTTGGCAGAGATTCACTATCAAGAATGAATGCCATCATACCATCAGATAACACAGACTGATGCCAATGAAGCATTAATTGTAAGATAGCTTCGTGTGGATGTAGACCAAGAGTAACCCAAGTATCAAACCCGACGCTCTGCAAAATAACAGCAAGGCGATCATAAGGAAATGCAGTAGATTCCGCACAGTGTGATAGTATAACTGTTGGGATTTGCAACTTCAAGCTTATGCCGGAAGATTCCCGAACATTCGGCTTAGTAATTTGTCATGATACTTTGATATATTTAGGTACTTTAATAGAATATTCTAGATACATTCTGTAGTATTTAAGGAGCTCATTCCGAGCTCTAGTAGCTAACAATTCAGTATATTTAGCTACTGCAAGCCTCCCACTGTTATATTTACAACAATAATATCAATCAAATTGACTACGAAAGCCTCCGGTGTGGTATAAGAACCTCTAACAATGTTGCAAGTGGAATAATCCTTGTCGGTAACTTTCGAACACTTTGCAGACGATATGCAGGCACCTGTCATCAGATGAGTCGCGTACATCAACCGACATGCCTGAACGACGTTGCCACCAACATCCATCCCACAACACCCGCTGTAAATCAGCATGTCTCTGAACGGATATACTCATTTTCACACCTTCCCCCTGATCATCCAAAACAACGTCTCTTGTGACAGTCAATGCCCGAGTGAATGGATGAGCTTTACTGAGGTTTTGAGCATACTCAGAAGTGTAACATTCTGTATCACAAGCAGGTAAATCTGAATGATCCTGAAGAGTATACGCTACAGGCACCCGCTTGACAGATTCTTTAACTGGCCCAGAGGGGTAATTCCCCGAGGGAGAGACTGACCCAGAGGCATAGGTCCCCAAGGGAGTAACTGGCCCAGAGGTGTAGGTCCCCGAGGGATAATGGTTGTGCCCAGAGGCATCAGTCACCAGAGGAGCAGGCCCTGAAGCCCCTACACCACCCGAAGAATAGAGGTCACTCCTGTGGTCAACTGCTTTTTTGGACGTAAAAACATATCCTAAAAACGTCGTGACTTTTGTTTGCCTTTTTTCCACCATAAAACAGGATCTGAAAAACATAATGAAGAAGCCTTGTGTTCTATAATGTTCTTATGCACCGAACAGAGCATGTTTTTAACAAAGAAAGAGCCGCTTCCATTGTTCTGAACAATGGAAACCGCTTTTTTGATCTGTTTTTTTGTGTTGATTCCCTTATCCTAAACAGTATGAAAAAGAGTTCTCGTTTGTCTTGTTTTTAGGCCGTCCTTTTTCCTGTCGAAAAATTGCACGTAAAGTCATGATATTTTTAGAACTACCTTTTCGGTCCTAAAAACATACTGGCCCCAGCAGTGGGTGGCAGTATATTGGAAGATTTAGATGTCCTCCCTGCCAACGTTTAATTAAAAATGTCAAACGCATCAAACAAATTTTTACCTAAGGATTATGCTAGATTTTCAAACAAGGCGAGAAAGCGCGACATAGCTTCGTAAAAAATAAGACACCGTTGGATCACTGAAACTCAAAACTTACCAGGAGTCAACATGCCACGATGATTTAATGCACAGAAGAAAGCAAGCCATTGAAGCCCAAGTGCGATTTCACATGGCATAGAAGATGTGACAACAAATTCTACAGGAAACGAACCGTAACTGACATCGTTGTCATAGGCAGACACGAGGAAAGTTCTCCTCCGACCCGTAGGGATGCCGACAGAATGCGAAGAAGATGCAGACAATAGAGAGTAAGTTTCAAACGTATGACGCTTGTCACCGTAGCACCATTCAACATGAAAAGCATCTTGCAGTGATTGAGCCGTGCGATGAAGGGAAGTGAAGGGAAAAAAGGGAGTCAGGTCTCAGAAAGGAGCCAACACTCGATACCTATGTGACGAGCAGAACGCTGCCAGGATTGCTTATCACTAAAAAAGAGCATTAAATTATGGGCTCACGCCCTAAAACGGTCTGGAGAACCTGTCGGAAATCGAATGCAGAAATATTAGGCAACAAAATTAAACGGACGAAGGAAAATGAGTCACAAGAAATTAAAGTCACATCCTAAAAAGTTCTCGAAGAAAAGGAGTTAACAGGTGAGACATCCATGACATCATTCCGCGCATCACATGAGTTTGCCGAAGGGGGTCAAAAAACCCCAGCCGTGTGTTGAATTGGAACTTTACTGGAAAAGGAGCGTCGCGCTCCTTGTAAGGAAGGACCTATTACCATGTAAGGCAGGTCTACCGTTGTTTCGTGCAGATCGAAATCGGGCTGCGAAAAAAGCGAAATCGAAGTCACCCCATAAAACCTCCTACTAAAGTAGCAGGAATATCGGCTTTTCTTCTCAAATACTTTTGTCGAACTTTTTCTGGGGAATCTGGCCGAAAATTTCCTCAAAGGTGCAGTTTCTAGTGTTTCCGGGATCACAGTACGCCATCGTGGGACAAAACTTTTCCATCTTCTCAAAATTTCCGTCAGCATCTCATTGATTTCAAGTCGATCTCAACACTTCTTGGTCCTGTTTCCGAGGTTAGGCAATAGGAGAGGTCAACTACGCTCTTGCTGAAAACGCTTTCCCCTCTCCATCTGTTTTTCGATGCAGACACCACGTGAATACCCATTTCCGGACAAGGACTACCTCTTCAAGCCAAGATTCAGAACCCAAAGGATTAAATCTGGCCCAGATTGAATTATCTGGGATGAGAAATGTAATTTTTTGAGCCTAGAATATCCAGGTGTTTGGACTTGAGCCATGCCAAAGACAATCTGGCATTTGCAAACCTTTATTAAATGCCATCGAAGCTGCAAAGACTAACAATTGTACCGTGCAGTATTTAAGTGAGGGTTTTCGGTGAGTTGGTCTTTCACATCTCTCAGTACCTCATCTCACTTTAAATGTCCAACGAGCCCAACGGTCACCACGAGGAGGACCTAAGCATAGCATTCTCAATACGTGGTGTTAGTCCTGACGATGTCATCAACGCATTCCAAGCTCCGCGCCATACACTTGACGACCTGCCATAGTACATCCGTGACCACGTAATCTCAAGTTCTTCACGTCTCTTGGAATCATTTCTGCGTCAACGATGGACAATCAAAAGCACTGACTATTTTCCACGCAGCGTAACATGTGAAAAAGGCGATCGCACAGACCAGCCCGACTGCGCCGTCGTGTTTGGCAATCGGCTTGGTGACGGGTGGATGCTCCTCGTTCACTTTGACGTACTCGCAGTTCACTGTGAAAATATGCCATCCCTTCCCAGACAGCTCCCAGCTATTTTCATGAAGATGGACGTGGAAGTTATTTCCCTCTGGATTCTTCTCGCCATCCTAACGTATTGTTACAACCACAATCCGACACAGCTGTTCTCTACGATACTCGGCCATGTATATCCAACATATAACCCTATGCCTCTCTTTCCTCGTAGTCAATACAGAACTTCCATTTCTCCCTTTGCGATCAGCGATAGGGTCGTGGAGGACTACGCGCGAATCCTCAGGGAACGCACTACACGGATGCAGCGTCAAATCGCCTGGAACAACGCCCGAGCGTTCGTCTACACCGCTCTCTCGCTTAGAATCAAAGACTATGGGCTCACAGATATCATTGTGATCGCGGTCAAGATCAGCAGTGCAGCTCTCGCCATGGACCAGGATGATCCGGATGGATTCAGTGACCAGGATGACCTATATGGAACGGGTTACCTAGTCGGATGGGGAATGTCCAGTTGAATCGGATGGACGATTTGATTTCCTTTAAAATGTTGAGTAATGGTAATAGGTTTACCTGTACGATTCCCTCTCAACTTACTGCATTCCGAAGCACAAGCCATCGATGCATTCAAAGTCCATATTTATCGTCTTTACTGTGCTGTAATTCAGCAGATGTACAAAATACTAGAATATTGCGTACATTTGCTTGACTGATGCCGTCATTTCGTAAGTAGCACAAGAAGAATCAAGTACATAATGATGGATCTGATATCCGACACACAGTTGAGTAACTTCGTTGGTGCGCTCGGAGATATCATGCGGTCCCCCGACACCACATTTATTGGTGTCGAACCACGCTTATAGTCAAACCTTCGGAATACAATCAGATGCCAAAACGGGAGTCAATTCTGTTTGCTCACCAATTTCCAACGAAGATGGTCATCCCAAGAGTTAGGAAAGACTCGACAATCTTGGTCCTCCCCTCTTCGCACCCTATTTCAATGTACAAGTTCTATTTGAATAATCTCCGCGCCAAATTCCGTTTGAAGCTTTCGCCATCATGTGACTCGGCGCTATTTACCGATGCTCATTGCTCACCGGCACTCATTCCACGAACGCTTCTTACTTCCCGACAAGCACCTTGAAATTCAAATCTAGATTTTGCGGCGCAGTGATGCTCGCTTCTCCGACACTCAGTGAACCTCCTCTTAACTTGCTCTCGCTTGGTGAGTTTCTATATCTCAGGGGGACCATCACTTGACTGGCAAACACTACTATCGCAAGACGGGGGAGGCATACACGGTGCATCCGGAATTCTTGTTCTTCACGCGATCATGAAAGGCATCAAGCGGCGTAATGGACTTGACCGTATACCCAAGCCATGTGAATATTTCCACCTTATCGGTGGTTCTGGTACTGGAGGGTGAGCACAGAGTAATGCAAGCACTTAATATTTATTCTAACATCTCGTTCTAGGATGATTGCAATAATGCTCGGGAGACTGAAAATGTCCACCAAGCAAGCTTTACGACGTTACAATCAAATCGCTTCACGCGTCTTCAGCTGCGCGAACCAGCGGCATCTGAAAGATGGCAGATTCGACGCATCTGCACTAGAATTTGAGATTAAAAGTATTGTTAAAGGAAGAAAAGAGGGTTACAAAGAGGATGAGCTATTAATCGATCCTGAATCAGGGAATGAATCCATGGGAAATGCGTTTGTACCCTTCAATTTCGAGTTTCTCTTACATTGACTCACCAGCTACTGCAGTTTTGCGTGTGCCTTAATGGGTGCCAACATAAAATCTCCTCAGCGTCTTCGCACGTATAGGGTGCCTAACGGAGGTCCAGTCTCTAGCTGTACAATCTGGGAAGCGGTCCGTGCAACCACCGCTGCTCCAGCGTTGTTTAACCCTATCGAACTTACGGGAGACGGAAATTACAAGCACCGGTTCGTTGGAACAAGTATTGGAAGCCATAATCCTGCCAAAGAAGTGAGGGACGAGGCCATGCTATTGTATGGAGGCGGCCGACGCATTGGGGTCTTCATCAGCATCGGAATGGGCCAGCCAGTGAACGATATATCTGGATTGCAGGAGATCGAAGGTATGCAGAAGATATTTCGTTCGCAGCTCGTTAATGTCTTGGCGAGTATTGCGAATGACTGCGAGAAAGTCGCGCACGAGCTCGCCAGACAATACACCGATATTCCGGGTACGTACTTCAGGTTCAACGTTAGATATGAGGCGGGAAAGGTCGGCCTTGATGAGTGGGACAATATGGATGAGGTACTTGCGCATGCGGACAGTTATATACGTGATCCGGACGTTTTTAAGTTTGTTAAGGCAGTCGTGGCCTGTCTGTGCCAGGAAGCATCGCGTCAACGGAACTGCCCTACACTGGCTACGATATGCATGTCTTCGTAAAGGTTACTGTCAATAAAATTCATGGTTTAAATATATTCCTACTAAGCGCTGATCTTGGGTCTCTCGTTGAGCAGATGAACTCGTCGAGACGTTCAACGACCGCCGTGGGCGGCATTATTCCATACTAGATAGATCAGCAACGACTTCTCTTGCTGATACGGACAGGTAGAAAAAGAGGACATAAATAACGTGATGTGATATAATCTAGAGTAAGGATGTGTACCCTATATTCATGCAAAAGTAATTCTCAAGTCAGAAATGAGGAGCATTTAAAATAATACCCATAACACATCCAGCAGACACACCAGCAATGGGAACAGTCAGAACCCATCCTAGCACGATCCACCCAAGACCGCGCCAATTGAACGACTTGAGGTCACCGTTGCATAGGGCAACACCCAATGTTGCACCGGTGATGCACATCGTCGTCGAAACCGGGATGGCGTACTGGGAAGCAAGGATGACAGTGATGGCTGATCCTAGTTCCATGCTGTAACCACGGGAAGGCGAGTGCAGAGTCATGCGATTCCCAAGGACAGCCATGATATTGTACCCGTACGTTGCGAGCCCAATGACGAGGAAGAGTGCACCCACGACCAATATCCACACAGGTGTCTCGCTCTGTTTTCCTGCGGCAACGCCGGTGCTCCAGATGGCGTAGATGGCGGAGTAGGGACCAACGGCGTTTCCAACTAGACTGGAAATTAATCAAATAGACGACAATGAAGAAAATAACATACGATCATTAGCGCCGTGCGCGAAAGACGCTGTGCAGGCCGTCATGACTTGAAGGAATGAGTATAGATGTTCCGTCTTATTATCGTACTGTTTCGCCCGTTCATGCATAGCACGCAGGCGTTTCTGGTCAGAACCTTCTGTCTGCAACTTGTGAATGTCAACTGGAAGAAATGAAATGTCAGGGGAAACACCTCATGAATTCAATGACGCCTACGAACTAGTGGTTCCGTGGGTGAGAACCTTGTACAGTAGGGCCACGAACTTAAAGCGGAAAAAGAGGTATATGTTCCTGGGGAGATACCACGCTCCCAGGATTGGGTGAGGATCTTCCTTCGATGCAGGTGCGGTCGTCGATCCGGTAGCGGGAGGTGCGTCTGCGGGACTCTCTTCCTTTTCGTCGGAGGATGCATCTTCCGAGGCGAGCTTCTCTTCCTTTGCAGTATCTGTTCCATTGTCAAAGATCTGATAAATTATACACATTCAGATGGAGTAAAACGTACCAGCAGGTCGACTGTCCTGGCCTTCATAAATTACATGATAATCAGGCACTGCGGAAATGTCGGTGACGAGAGCGTCGGCAGGAGGTTGGCGCCACCAAAGCAGAGGTCCCAAGAAGAAGTGGTAGAACTTCACCGCTGCACAGAGGTCGTGAGTAAATGTATGATAGTACTCAGTGAAAGAAATTCACTATAGTCGTTCCTGACGGTTTTGACATAGACAAAGGGCAGCCAAAAAATAAGAGATAGGACCGTAACCACTGCCGCAGTGCCTATAATAGCCGCAGCAGTGATATTTCCAGGAAGTTCTTTGAGGTTGAGTGTCGGTGATCCTTTCCAAACTAGAAAATTGTCAATCAATCACTACGCTACCCTTGAATGTTATAGTGGAAAGGACATACTGATACACATAGTGAGAATTGCTGTAACGCCAAAGAAGAATACAGGGACGGTCGCGAATCCGGCACGAAGTGAGTTCTTGCGAAGTAACACACAGTATTTAGTTAGCATATAAATAACAGCTGCAAAACCGGCGGATATTCCGGGGGCCTGCGAAACACATTGAGTACTGGATGATGACAGGCTTGTTTACGTTAAAGCAAAATAGACGTACGATGATGAACCCAGCGAAGATGGTGGCAAGACCGCTCCCGTTGTTCCACCCCCATTGTACGGCATCTTTCCCGCCGACTGCCACGCCAACACCCGCAATAGCAGACACAACTGTGACACTAATCTTCAGCACGCGGGTGATATTTGTTCTCATGCTTGACACTTACTAGAGTACGTAGTAGATACAGGCCAAGAGTTCCTCGTTGCTATCATGAGCCATGTCGCCGAGCAACACAAAGCAACCTGTTTTGATCATGAGGCTACCACCTTCAGAAGCGACACGGGACATACCGTGAAACCGAGTAACTGAACCCCAGCATTGTTTTGGAATGAATCAATAGTCTACGGGTGATAATCTCAGTCGCGATAATATATATTGAGAAACATTTCATACGTACAACGATGCCGTTCTTGATCGTACCAGAAACACGAGCACCGACGAGAACGCCGCCAAGGAATTCCATCAAGGCAGCCGCCATACATGCTTGCAGCATCGTCAACGACTTTGAAGATACGGATGTCGCAAAAGACTGAATTGGTAGTCAGTATCAACAGCAAATCCCATTTTAGGTTTACATACGTTAGCGACATCATTGGCACCTTCAATAGTATTTTGATCAGTGACAGTACCCTTCGAAAGCGTAAAGAAGAATACTGACCAATATTATAAGCATCAAGTGCGGCAAAAATCGTGCCAAAGGCAAACAAGTAATCCCACTGGTGAAGTGCAGGCATTGCAACTGAGATGAGGCGGTTGGCTCAGCTTGCATGGCTCCTTTTCCGTCCATCTTATACAACTTCTACAGACGAACGTGCGATGCTCATACGGTAGTGATCGCGTCTAGACAGAAAGTAGTGGCTTGGTACGCTTGGATGGCGCGCCAAGTGGTGGTGCTGTAAACCGTTTTTGGAAACCGGAGCGTACCTGAGTACTTGAGCTTCTACCAGTATCCCTTCGAGTCCTACCAGGTTGATGAGCGATGAAAGCGACACGGTTAGTCACTGTATCGGTGTCGATCCATCAGAGGTGTATTTGTCCCGAGTTTTGAGCTCGTATATGTAGACTATCGCACGCGACTGGGAAATTTTGATAAGGACAAGATCTCTTGGTTCCGCATCAGCCAATAATACAAAGACTATGTGATTGAAATCTCACTCAAGCGCTTGGGAACCCTGTTATAGAAAGGTCGCTTGACAGGAACCAAACTGCATTCGTCTGGTCAGCAAATCCTAGCGGTCTCGGGAGGCTGCAACTAGCGCAACAACCTTGTGGATGATCCATCCGTGATAGCGTCCAGGACTCCATTTTCAACCTCGGCAATTGCGAATACAATTCCTTGAAAGTTTGAGCTAAACCCAGGAGCAAGACAGGTATCTGTCAGTACATTATCTAGGCAAGAGTCCCGAACTTGAAGGCTGGATCGGACCGACTCACGATTTTATAGGGTCAGCAGCAATTGAAGGCGTAACTTCTACTAGTGCATACGGCCCGTGCATACAACAATCACGACCGCGGAACCAGTGACGGCGGAAGCGAAAGTGCACCTAACTAGATCTTAGTGTAACCGACGTGCTCAATCTGTTGCCTGGGCTGCGTCAGACGTAATGTCTTTCGACAAGATGCATTCAAGTCGCCACGATCATCTCAAAGTTGTTGAAAGTTGAGGGAAAATGTGACGGCATTTTCCGAGAGTGCAGAGCAGATCAAACCTCTAGAAGCTGTTGAGCTGCAGGTTTCAGGCAGATGCGAGCACTCACGTGTGTTCTTCCTCGGAAAGTACGAAGCCCTTGATGAACGTCAGTGTGAGGTCGGAATGTCAACGGAAAGAACCCTGGGTACAATTGAATGCGACTTCATATTTTGATACTACATTTCCTCCTTCAGAAGTACTGAATGCTAGTCAGATGGTGTGATATACAGATGCAAGTACATAACGGTAGAACAATGCTGATGGTGGGACAGCAGTAACAGGTAGGTGAGAAGTAATGTAGCGCGAACGCTTCTATAAAGTTAAGCCCAAGATCGAATCGTGACAAGTCATACGCGGAACTCAATGGACGCCACTCCGTCGAACTCAATACCTGAAGACCCGAATCAGCAAGGTTCCAACGTGTGGCATCAACGGTACCTACCGTGAATGTTCAAATGCTAACGGCAACCCTGGACAAGCTGCTCTTCACATATGACCTGTTCTCCTTGGACCTCGGTGCAGATCGCCCATCAAGCACGCGACTGAGTAGAAGTCCAGCCACTTGTTTGGCGAAGGCGTTGGGGTCGGATGCGTTATATGAAGCCACGGTCGGAAGGGGTTTGTAGAACGTGGCTGGGAGTACAACATCAGGCAGCGGGCGGTGTGTCGTGGGATCGTAAGTGTGATGGTGGGTGTAGCGATTTTGGTTCCGAGTCATGAATTCCTCCGGTTCGCATTCGGACTCGTCCTCTTCATGAACAGCGTTGAAACCCGATGCTCCGGAACGCAGTGGCACCATCCTAGCGTTTCTTGAACCAGGCCCTTTCGGAGAGAGTGCGTGAGCGTATGGACTGGTTCTACCGCGGAGGTACGAAGGTCGCTTGGGAATGCCAGGCCTAGATACCGCAGCATTCACGACATCCCCTTGAGTGTAAGAAGAGGTTATCGTGGGACTCTGACCACCTGGTCGAGGCCCCCGAGGTCTGGCAGCTGCTTGTCGGAAGGCAGCGGCCGTTTTGTGAGTTGAAGACCTTGGGGACCGATTGTGGTCGATAGAGTTGAAGATGCCTGCATCACGGCTGGTGGCGGCAGAGAAGGAGGGTGAAGATGAAGGTGAGGAAAAGGGCGTCTTGACGAGGCGAATAGACATAGTCGAAGGCAAGCGGTTGAAAATAGTGGAGGTAATAAGAGTAGGTCAAGGAGCCCGTATATTAAAGGTTGGTAACGCGATAGCTAGAATGAAGGGTTATTAAGGCAGGAAGACAAGGAAACAACGAACATACTCATATAGCAACCAACGTCAGGGAAGGCGACAAAACAAAGCCTTTTCAACAACCGAACTGGGCAGCCCAGAGGCACTGGAACCACTGTCCTGCTCGTATATCGTGAGTGGGCGCTGTCGTCAATGGAAATGGGCGGCTACAAGGAAGTAGGGCGGACACTGTAGTAGTGAAACACAAGGAACACGACACCTGAGAAATACTGCAACATATATCTGTTTGGCATTGTTGTGACAGATAGGTCCTTATTGTCCGATCACCTTCCTTCACCACCATGCGGTGCCGCTGCTCAACGACCAACAGCGAGGCTAGGCTGTTCCTTCCAATGTTTAAACTCTCCATTTTGGGCGCTGCCAGTCTGTACGGACTGGAAGATGAAGCTGGAGGTCGGCGCCGCAGTCCCCCCACGAGGCATTCCAGAATGTTCGCTTGTGTTCGCTTCGCGCCTCTCTAGCAGTACGAAAATTATCTCGTGATCATCTCTCATGATAGCCCCTTTGCCGAAACTGGACCGCTTCCTTGTAGTGCCCATGGCAATCACGGCCCTTTTCCGTTATCTATCCCCTTCTGTTGCAATGTGTTACTGATGTGTCCGTTCATCTACATTCTACCGTTCCGGCGTTCCAGGAACTATGTCCAGCTTGGTTGATCGCTTAATTTGTGCCTCCAAAGCATTTTCCTCGCTTCCACTAATACAGAGGCACCTATATTCTCAATCAATATCCCGCTCAAGCGGGATGAGATAAGTAGCCGCTGGCAAGTAAACATAAAACGGTCAAAAGAAGGAGACTGTGTCTAGGAAACGCCCGTTGTCGAGATGTTCTGGGCCAGGCCGGATGTTACGGAAGTCTTGGAGCCCAGTCGTAAGTCTGGGGAAGCTTCTTGGAAGCCCAAAGGGTCCGATACACCACCTAAGTTGTACCGTTTGAATTCTTTGACTGCATCTAACTAAAAGTTCAAAGGCTTTGGTAGAACCAGCAGTAGTCCGCATAACTATAAGTCAAGACGGATTCAGCATCGCTTACGGAATCTACCTTCAATTGAACAGGAAACATATACTCGGCAACTGTTGCCCACGTATGCAACCAAATACTATGGAGAAAGTTCGCGGCTCGTATGATCGCCATGGGAATTGATGTTAAACTTAAAGGAAGCTATCAGCGTCCCGAAATCTAGACTTTAGGAAAGGCGCGACAAGTGTTTGTGTGGGAGGGAAACAGTGGTAGACGATCGACTCAAGGTTCATATATTCATACCCCTGTTGGATGATGCGAAACAGTTTGACTCTTTCCCCATTATTTAGATGGCACGTCACTGCTCCTTCCTTCATCAGTTTCGTCCCCGTCCTCAATGTCTTATTCTAGACAAATAATACCCCATTCGCACTACGTTCAAATTGCCTGCTGGTGGGAGGGAACGAACCTCCACAAGGACTCCATTTTCGCCGTGCCACTACTACCTGACTCTCTTGATCCCATTGGTGTCCATCAGTCAGCACCTCTTCACACCGACACCCAGGCCTGTTTAACAGTTGGCGCTCTTTTGAATATCGCCAGGGGAGCATTGGGAGGTTTTCATATCCCTTCGGAAATTCTGCGTGTGCCAAAATCCGACAAGGATAGTCTCTATCGGTATACGTTTCATAGCTACAACTTGAAATAGCGACCAAGAGCCTGGGCTTCTGTTGTCCCAAGATGAGCTCTCTAGGCCGCTAACTGGGCTAGCTGGACAGGTACTATGGATCAAGGTTGAAGGGTATGTACCCCTTTGCTTACTAGCTGAGATGATTCCTAACCTTCTTTCAGGATCGCACCGATCAAGAATATGGTTCCCGTCTCGATGACATCGATGGAAGACTCGGACGACGAGGAAATCGTAAGTGATGCAGATATTTAGCGTATCAGAATTGATTTCCATCTCAACAGTGCGTGAAAAACGTGAATACATGCTTCGAACGTTCAAATGAACATCATAACTGAATGCCTCTCATATTAGCGGACAGCTCATATCCGGAGATATTACCCGAAGGAAGCTCGCTGCCCGTTTACGGCATGCCTTGCTCCAAAGGCCTACCATATCATCGACCACAAACATGGTCCAGTGTTCGATGTCTTACTTTCGCTCTCACACAGTATTGTTGATGTCTTGGATTCCTGCTATCCATCAGGACCGGACGCACGAATAACCCAGTCAACCGCCTTGTTGCATCCATGCTTCCCGATACCTACGACCACCAACGTTGAGCTATGCGAACTCGGCGCACCCGAAGTGGCCATGCCCGCCAACAGTATGTTCATGGATCGCCAGATTTTTGACTCCTACGATAAATTTCGGTGGGTGATATATCAAGGAGTACGTACGCATCTTTCGCCGCCGGCGCAGACGAAGTTGATACACGATGTAACAGGAAGCTTTCTGGATCCACGGAGAAACCTGTCCTCTGTTCTCGACCTACGGTTGGTATCCACAGATGCTCCCGAAGGACCGTGAAGCCTGTAAGATCCAACGAAAACCGCTAAAGGTCGCGCAGCACTATCATCGCGCTCAGCTCCAAGATCTGCGAACGGTTATCTGTTTCTACCATCAGTTTGGCACAGCTCAGTTTTGTAGCGTCGTGCTCGATGTTTCGGGTCAACTGCCGCCTGTGAAGAGGAAGGCGGGAAGACACAGGAAGCGGGCACGGTATCAAAGTAGCGATTCTGAGACTGACGACGAGGATGAGGATGATGAGGATGATCGGGAGGAGGTGGAGGCCAAGTATCGTAGCATGTCGATGCAGTCGATGATGATCTGGCTTGCCAACTGCTGGTATATTCAATCGGGGGTGACCACTATAAAATTTTTATGATTTGAATCTTCCGCAAACACAAGAGACGTATTCTACCCAATGTACCTCCGATCAGAGTTCGCACACCCCAATCATGTTCCCGGGTAGGTTATCCGTCCCAAGGCTTGGGGACTGAGAGTTTGAAAGACGAACATCAGGAAAAACTAAGAGCCTATAGAGGACTATGTAGGGCATTTAGGCTTCTCAGTTTTTCCTGATGAAACCAGAAGCCTGAAGCCCCCCATACACAGTGTCCCTCTGAATTTTACCATCGTCCAGTTAGCTTAATCCGATTCGAATGATATGGTATGAGCAGAACAGTATCACTCGCAGCGGGATGCCATCGTTCCAGATTCCTGTGATATGATATTATAATTATTCGATTTTTTTTAGACTTGTAAGTAGCACTGTGTCGAGTATCGGAGTTTGAACCTGCCATGAATCCGTCCAACAACCAAGACTCAGTCCATCCTCGAAGACAATACATGATGGGGCACTGCGACTCATGTTGCCAATGATCCCAAGAATTGCGCGCGCTAAACACATACACCTTCAATCAAGCACAGGCGACATGTCATGAAACACTCACGAGTTGCTGGATTGCCGCGCGCTCGCCTTCCGGAAGAGCACCAATCTGATCGGGGGTCATGGCCAAAACTTGCATCAGCATAGCCTATGATCAAAGTCACCGTCTATGAAATCCTCGAAGAACAAGGAGGCTGCTAACCCTTTGATGCTCGTTAATATTATCCTGCGACTGTGACGGCGCCGGTGCTTGTTGTTGAGGAGGAGCTAATTGCGGCGGGGGCTGAAGTTGTGGCGGAGGTGGAGGACGGTAATAGGATGCAGGCTGTGGCGGTGGGACGAACTGTTGCTGTTGAGGATACATCGGCATGGAAGGCGCAGGCGCCGGCGGCATGCCGTTTTGTGGTGGTGGGAACTGCTGCATTGGAGGCGCAAATGACTGTTGTGGCAGTTGTTGCACAGGTGGCGGCCCGGCCGATGTTGCTGCAAGCATCCGTTGAAGAATCATAGGATCTACTATTTGATTCAACAGGAGAGCTTGGAAGAGCGCATAGGCGAGTTGAGGATGTGCGACTAGCAGTTTTCTTGCTTGCTCGGGATGCGTTATCACGAAGGCCTAGGCAGAGGAATCGAGTCAGGAAGGCTCGGACTTTTTCACAGTCGCACATGAAGTGTTGTTTCTAGTAAGTAATATTCTAATTTGTTGTCCCAGCACACCATGCCATAGATCGTAGTAGGAAGAGGCTATTAGGAAAATAAACGAGAGCTCACCTTCGTTTGTGCCAGAACTTCCATGAGTTGGTTCGGAGCCATTGTAGCGAGAGTATGGCTGATAGCATCGGCAGACGACGTGCCAGGAGGCAGCTTGATACCGGGAGGCAGAACCGCTAGAAATGCATCCGATTCGCTGCCTCGACCGGCTCCACCCCACGTCCGTTGCTCAGCTGGTCCTGGAGTACCACCATCGACAAGCTCTCCACGTACAGTAGTCTTTCCTTCAAGGAATGGATCTGAATCAGCCAAATCTATGCGCAAGGGTCGTCCTCCAACGTCGACATTGTTGAGGTTCCGTACAGCTGATGCAGCTGTTTCATGGTCTGCGTTGTGTGAATGGAAGGCGTTTGCGGGCTAGCGTGTGAAACACACCAGAGAATTCGCAGAATCCATATCCTCTAGGCTTTCCTGTTTCACGGTCGAACACCAATCTGCTGTGGGTGAGCATGTGGCCAGAGACAGAAGCAGTCTGCGTACCTGAATCCGACAACCTGCCCAACAGATTTAAAAACATCTATCAATTGCTCCTGCTCAAAGAGTAAGCTTTCCGTTGAAAAAGGTAGTAAAAGCGAGGACATGCCTCTCCCATGTTGTAAGGGACATTGCCAACTATTCGTAAGACATTTCAGTCACACAACGAGGAAAACACAGATTGAAATACTCACCAAAAACTACTTTGCTCATCGTGGATACCAAAACGACCTTTACCTACGTGATCCTTCAATGAAGTAACAAGTTGAGGAAAAGAAAAGATTGTTTAACAGTTGACACGGTCCCCGGTCCGGCGTAGCACCACGTGGCACACCACGTGTTATGACGCACCATTTTAAAGAGTTCGATCAAGCAAAGAGTGAGACCTTGAGGCAGGGCGCGAGACTACTAGTAACTCCAATGAACAATGCATGGGTAGTCAAATATATACAACATACATATAGAGCGAACAAATGCGTCTACCGAAAGTGCCAAAAGTCTACTGCCGCCTCACAACGGAAAATGCTACGGTTCCCCTGGCTCGACCCTCCAGACCTTGATGATACCTGCACGATCTCCACTCACGATGCCACCACGGAACGGTGAATCTATGCACGCTAACGCGGTGACAACATCTTGATGAGACTTTAGAAGGTTCTGCTGATTATGAGTGATCAAAGCCATCCGCTGGGGTGCACGATTTCCCTGCCCACTCGATGCGGCAGATGGCGGCCACATCTCGATATAAGTAGATGCAGTTCCACTGCTCATAGCACTGTGATCCATCAGCAAAAAAATAGTACGAAACGCGGCAGGGAACCCACCTATATGAAGGTCTATCATGTTCTGATTCTAAGCCGCTGAGGACGGTGGACCTCTCTGGTCGTCCCAAATCCCATAATCGGATCTTACGATCTTCTGACCCAGAAATCACAAAACCGCGCCCGGCAGACCGGGTAGAATGGGGATCAGCCGCGATATCATACATCTCCGATCGATGAGTACCGCCAAACTCGAATCCTACTACCATAGCACGAACATCGGGAGCGGGAGATGTCGATAGTTGGGCAGAGTTACGTCTATCGTCACCCCCATTCCTGACTAGTGCCGCAATAGCCGCAGAAGAGGTCGTATCAGCGTCTACCCCAGTGAGCTCGTGAGGATCTGAGAGTGGTTCTGATGTCGACGAAGACGTGCACGTTACAAAGGTCTCCACCAGAACAGACCTTTCTATATCCCACACTTCTACCAGGTTGGTAGAACTCTTGTCGGAACCCCACTTGGATGCCTCGACTGCCACCATGACATACTTCCCCTTACCCTTTGACGGATGAACGACACATTGGTGTATCCGGATTGACCTGCCTGTAGATGCCACGCCAACATGCCAGCTCTTCAATAACAACCCGAATCTTCTATCCCATAGCGTCAAGACACCGGTCGAAGTGCCCACTATTATCCAGGTCCGCTTCCGATCAATGCACATGCATGTTATAGGCCCATAGTGCCGAGGGTTCTGCATCATCTGTAGTTCGGACATCGTCCGCAAGTCCAAAATTGTAATGACAGAATGTGTCGTCGCGTAGACAAGATTGGAAGCCAAGTCTACTCAAACGTGTCAATGAATGACAGGATACCAAGAAGAAGGTGAAATACCTGTGTTATAATGAGCCATACAAGTGATGTATTCGCCCACATTGCGGACTCTGTGTTCGCGGATCACCTGAAGCTTACTGTACTTCGGCAATGCTCCACTCTGGGTAATATGAACCCGAACGACATGTAAGCTGCCATCGTCAGCCGCACTGGCAAAGCAATGAACCCCTTCCAGAATGCAAACACACTTCACTCTGGCGTGGTGCTGACCGTACGTATGTCGGGGTTTACTTGTAACATTGCGTTCCAATCGCGCGGTATCCCAAACCTTGACTGTCTGATCGTCCGACGAAGATACGAAGAAAAGATGATCAGGAGACACCGCTAAACCAGTAACGGCTTCGGAGTGTGATGTTAGATGGGCAATCAAGGTTGATTCCATCCTTCGTGTGCCATCCCGAGACGTGAAACTCTGTCTGATAGGATTCCGTCGTCGGACTGGACCTTCATGCACACGTGGCCCAAAATCGTTCTCCAGTTCTCGATTGTTGTCCAGATAGAGATTCTCTAGTAGTTGGTTGATCCCAGGCTCTTGGCCATCTACACACGATAAGAATTGGCTTGGTCTATTATTGACCACTGAAATGACCTACCGTAGGAAGAGATAGGCAACACGGATGGGGCGTGCGACCGACTAGGATTGCGTATAGTTGCGGTCATGGACAGAGGCGTAGATCTTCCCGATGGCTCAGGAGAACCCTCGGATCGCATTTTTGCGTGGGTATCTAATACGCCGGCTACATTTGTCTTGAAGGACCCGACGGCTGGAGCGGCCTTTTGGCCATCCATGCTACCGATATGTAAGCGACTTGATGGTCGGATGGTCGTGGAATTTGCGGCAGATAGTACAGACTCAGAGGGACTGACGGGCCGTTCTGAAAGTGTAGGAGACAGAGGTCCTGTAACAGAAGTAGATGAGCTGGAAGGTATCATCACAGGTGATAGGGTACTGCGAGGTTCTCGAGGAGATTGAGCAACACTGAGAGAAGATGCAGAACCATTAATTGTCGCAAGTCTGCGACGAAGGTCTTCGAACGGCGCGCCCTGGCTGATGTTGAGATCACCGCTAGATGCCCGATGCAGATTTGGTATTGGACTCATCATAGGTGTCGACTTCTTGGATGAGATAGATCGCAATGTTCCGGGTGACGCGTCAGTACCACGCGACTTGAGAAAAACCGTCTGAGGCTGGACGTCCAATTTTCGAAGCTCGAGGTCAGCAATAGTCTTGAGATTCTTGTCAGTCTCAGGCTCAGAACTCAGACGAGATGCAAAGCTAGCTGAAATTGAGAACAGAAACACGCATTTATTACTTATGTGACACACCTTGAGGTGGCGTTAGCCAGCTTTGTTATGTAGTCGCGCATAGCAAGGAGTTTCGTTTCGTCACTTGACGTCATACCTAGCTGGTACAGCTTGGATAATTGAGTTTCGTCACTGCAATGGTATGTGAATTAAGCCTACGAGCGCCATTTACAGTTCACGGAGGAAATAACTGACTCGTCTGATTTGGTCTTAGGCATCGTAGATGCCGATTTTCGCAGGGACATCACGCTTTCTCTAGGTGTTTCGACCTTACTGCGCCGGGCGCCTCGCCAGAAACTGCTCTTCTCTGCGCGCATGGCCCATTGCACAGCGGCATCGAATATTTGTCGAGGTATCTACACGCAGATCATAAGCTAGGAGTAATGACATGCGGCTGACGTCACTGACCGGAGGTTTCATGGTGGCTAAGAGGCTCTGCTCGTCGATTGTGGCAATATCGGACTTGAGAAAGTGCCGAAGGGAAGGGTACACAATACACCAGACATCGCTTGACGGAAGCTCCTTTGCCGCCGAAGCAATGAAAGCAGCAGCCCCTGGATGAGAAGAGAGTCAATATATAACGGTACATCAACGACCGGAAAGGCGAACCTTGACGGATCCACACATTAGGGT
The DNA here is from genome assembly GCA_900157415.1 of Armillaria cepistipes. NCBI lineage: Eukaryota > Fungi > Basidiomycota > Agaricomycetes > Agaricales > Physalacriaceae > Armillaria > Armillaria cepistipes. The sequence continues at coordinate 1,310,059 of FTRY01000010.1, forward strand.
GGTAAAGGAAACCAAGTGTTGCGCTCATCAACTCCCAAACTCGCATCTTCTGGAACAACCCCAGCGTGCACAGACTAGTAAGGGCGGCAAGAACCTTCGTTACCACTGTTTCCTCCACATCTGCCGGACGCTCGTTAATGCGACATTCCGTCGTGGCCGGAAAATAGGACCCATACCTGAAAGAGCCTGAACCATCAGAGGAAGAATATATTCGTCCAAGCTTCGACCTCCCGCACATGCGGCAACATCTACGATACTCTCGAAGAAGGCATATCGCAGCAGCCAATCACGATCATTTAGATACGTAATCATGTGGCTCAGCAACACATCATTGGTCCTTTGCCGCCCAAGGAAGATACACAGAAAGGAGATATCATGTAGTACAGCACGCTTAACGATACTTGAAGGGTCCATCAAAAGTGCAGATAGGTGTTCCTGAATCCCAAGCTGCAACTCTTGGACACTTGCATCGTACGAGACCTAGGACCTTCGTCAGCATCTATGAAAATAAGCACTGTTAAACACCAGCACCTCAAAATGCGCGTTCTCATACTCTTGCGCCTCGCTAGACAGCTTGAACGTACCATGTGCCTTCAAGGCATGTCCCATTTCTAGATATCGCATGGCTGTATTGGCTAGCTGGGCGATACACTGCGCGTATAAGCATCTCACTGACACCTCGGGGTCTTGAACTAGGTATTTGACATTAGGAATGATATATTCCGGGAAGATGGCAGCGTTGGACGGAGTGATGATAGTAACGACCATCAGCTGAAAGTGGTTTAACAGTGTTTTTGTTAGAAACGAGAATGAGGCTTACCACTTGAATAGCCGTACGTAAAGCAGCCATCCGGACAATCGCAGCTTCGTCATGGAAAAGATCCACAATATAAGGAATCATTCGATCTAGCTTGGCCTCGTCTGTCAGGTGTGGCGACAGCGCCAAAAAGACATCGAGAGCCTTTATTTTGGAGCTTGGAAGTATGCAATTCCGTATGTTGGATGTTATGAGTGCGAGGATGATTAGCGCAGGTCCATCTGCAGAAGAGTGTAAACAATAAGGAGAGTCCGACACAAACTGAAGTTTTACCTTCGGCTGGAGCTCGTGAACCTGCTTCTACCGCTATCCGTAATTTGGATTCGCGATTGGGAATTTGTAGTTCGACGGGGAGAATATCCTATGGGCTTATGAGCAACATGAAGTGGCAAGTATAACCAGACTCGCCTGAAACGGTCTTGACGTGCTTATTGGTGAGCTATAATCAACCTTTACATCCATGACTGTATCCTCGGTATTATCAGGAACCAAGTATGGTTCTACGCTCTCGTAATCATTCCACATCCGCTGCATGCGGTGGTCCGAATCACTGGGAAGAGGCTCATTGGAAGGATCACCAGATGGACCTTCGAGCGTTGAGGGGGGGCTCGAGCGGACTGTAAAGGGGCCGAGGTTAGCGAAGATGAGGATAGTCCTGCGTAGAGACCAGAAGTGAAAGGAGACACGTTGGGGAGCTCATTGACAGAAGACACATAATTGTGTAGGAAGCTAAAGAATGATTCCGGAAAGACCGATCCGCGAGAGGTATGTAACAACGTATCGAATGTTGGACGCGCGGCGGGATCCAGATTTATCATCTGTTTGATCAAGTTCTACTGTCCTGAATGAGATCGCGGGTGAGGATAAAAACACTACAGAGTTGCCCACCCGAATGCCGTCGTCTTCAATATTGGCCAAGTAGCTGTCAACGCTAAATTCACCTTCCCGGTACTTGAAGAGTTGACTGAGCGTGAACAATGGTGCTCCCTCGAGAAACAGCTCCGCAATCACACATCCCGCGCTAAAGCAATCCATGGCCTCTGTCAGCTTTCCGTCCCTTTTGCCTTCATTGTCCTCCATTGCAATCTTGGATTTCTTCGCGCTAATTTCTGGGTTTGTAGCCGCGGTGTAGAACCGTTCAGGAGCTATGTAGCACGTACGTCGCCCAGAAGTGTCGAAGAAGAAAGAAAAGTCAGAAGGGTCATCGAGAGGAAGATAGGTCGGCTTGTAGGATGCAAAATCCGAAAGATAGATCCAGTTCCACGACGTGACTAAGATGTTCTCGGATTTGATATCACCATGAGAGACTTTGCGATTGCGAGCATCGCGAAGGGCTGTCAGTAATTGAAAAGCTATCCATTTCTTCTCAATCAGACTCAGAAAAGGGCGGGTACTGTGTTCACAACGACGCGTTATAGTAGCTACACAGCAGTGGAAAAGCAACGCACCTAATACGATCATATAGGTTACTTGCAATCCACTGCCGAATGATATAGCCTGCTTTGTCCGTTTCAACAAACGATTGATAATTGTATACATTGGCAATATCCGTCAACGCCTCGCGGTCAACTGCTTTGTATGAGACCAAACTCCAAACTGGTACCGCTCGAAAACTCACTCTTCAGGCGCCGGTGATAGTTGCGCAAGGTCAGTCCAGGATCCGGCTTGATGAAGATCTTGACCACCAGATATCCATTACTGTGCCGACATTTCACGGTCTTTAAGAATCGTGCAGAACCCAGACTGCGGACATGCGTCACAGAAAGTCGCTGCAAGGATGCAAGATGCGACAGACCTTTTCTCATACAGAATTTCCCCTCCGAGCTCTGCAACAAATGAATCCAAGGCGCCAGTAGTGCGTGTCAAAGTCGACCCGGATTGAGTGTTTCCCATCGATACTCTGACTGTTCACAACGAGATTTCGTAAGTCATTGGTTGAGGGTTAGTGATTGTCACTTTGAGGCCTCAATGAAATCGAGGGTACGTGTCAAGGGAGAACGCTGACAATCGTCTGAGAGTGGTAGTGGCCGTCGCGGTCAAGCAAGTCAGGCTTCCTAATGTGTACATAGTGATCCACGTGGTGGCTGTACAGGAGGAGCAAGCAGATCTGAACCATTTGGAAGAGAAAGAATAAGACGCAATCAGTATTCAACCTGACAGATCTCAATAGGCCATTCATGCAATAACAGATATATTCTGTACATCAGTTAGTATAGATAACTTCCAGTCGAGTAAGATACTATGCGTCACTAGATACTAATACTGACGGAAGTTGGTCGAACGAGTCAGGTCAATGGCAATAACCGTGTTGCGAAAAAGAGGCAAATAATTATCGAGATGATGGAGAAAATAAATGAAACGAAGAGAAAAACAAGGTCGGAAGTCCATTCACATATCACTGAAGCGAGGGACGTCGGTGTCTGGATTACTGCCCGCGGATGGAGGGGAGTTACTCCCCGGTGAACCACCGCAGCATGACAGCATACCTCCGGGCGATGCACGGCCCGAAGAACTGGAACGGGAAGACATCGAGGAGGAACGACTCCGAGCTGGCCCTGGCACCGACAAGAACCCATCGCCTTCAACTTGCGCACCGAAACCTAGAGGCATAGCCGGTAGGGTGTAATCGAACAGTGACGGCAATCCGTTCGACAACTCCTTTCGTCTGTAGCCTTTCTCGCACATCGTGGTGAGCGCGGCACCGTTTCCATCCCTCGTTATATTACACCGACAGGACCCTGGCAGGCAGCCATTGTTGTCAATTGGGCAAAGCCTGGGCCGGTCTTGGGTCGTCCAAGGACCGGATTGAGGCAACTCATCGAATGATCCTGCGCTGAACTGGCGCATCCATTCATCGAGTGTACTAGCCTGGTCAGGGGTTTCAGTGGGAGGAGGTGCTTGTGGAAACGAAGGCAAAGACTGCACGAGACAGTCAAGGCAAGCTCCACAAGCACTAGGATTGGAACAGGAGAAAAAGTTGTATGCAGCACGATCTCCAGACGGATCGTGTTGACTACAACCTGGACAACCGCAGTTGTCACCACAACCGCACATGGAAGACATGGGGAATTCCAAGGCGGGATCTGCATTCTGTGGTTGCGACCACAGAGCAGAATTGAATGCTTGAGTCAGAGACTGATTGGTAGGGACGTTGGAGCTGGACGGAATGGCATTATACACGACATTGGCCGGCGGGGAACTGGGTCTAGACGACACATGTGCTTGTCCGTAAGCGCGTCCATACGGACTGAAAGAAGTGTCGTGACCATGATGACGGACGGCCGGGATGTGATTGATGCCAGCTGATGGTACATGGACAGGACCGCTGATAGTGGGCGGCTTCGGGAGAACAGGCCGCAATTCAGCAATCCGGGCAAGGATATGGGAGGAATTTGGGGGTGGGGCTTCGGGAGGAAGGGGTGATGTTGATACTCGGGTGTCACTTTCGACCTTGGGACGACTTCGAGGAGCACTCTTCCGAGGCGTCGCGCAAGCACAGAGGTCATCAACGGAGAGAACACCAGACAAGCAGGCACAGTTATCTCCTGCGAATTTGATTTAATTTGATAAAGTCTCAATAATGAATTGGACGCACCGCTGTGGTCTGAATCAGACGATACCCCATCTGAAGCTGCTTGCAGTGTCACGGACGCCTCGAGGTCTTCGGGTAACCCATTTGGAAACGCGGCAGTTTCCAGGATCTTGCTAAGACCTGATGAAGAGATTAGCTCCCCCCACCCTCGGGGGTGACGATACCGCATACCTTTCTTTGCAGTGTTCGATGTAGATGCCCCAGCATCCTCCTTAGACATGCATATGCATTTAACATGAACTTGTTTTCTCTTTCGTAATTCTCGACAGTGCTCGCACTGAGTTACTGGTCTGCCTTTCTTTTTAATTTCGAACAATGGACGATCGGTGTGTTTGCATGCAGATGAACGATGGCCTTTAATACAGGTTTCACTAAAGAGATCGTCAGCGTATTCAGATAGAAGAAAGCGACGGCAAGACTAACCATGCGTATTTCTTACTGCTGATTAAAACCTATATAGGCGACGTCTGCTGTCAGCGGTATCGGAAAAAGGGAAAAAACGATACGCACCATTTTGTGACTACGAGAAGGTGTGACGCTGGGGCGAGCTCGCCCGCCAGCGACGTGCGCTGGCTAGGTTATTGCGACTCGACCTTCAACGACAGATATATTAACATCGAGTGGGGGTTAAAGGAGGGTTATGTTGACATTCGTTGACGGGCGGGTCTCCATTTATGTCTGTGCACGGACCACATTCACAAACAATGCCACACTCAACCGGTCCGACTTCCGGCTCCTCTCCGTTATCTTCGATTTTGCTCCTTTCCGTATGTTTTCCATTGTCTCTCCTCGATTCATCTCGATTATCTTTATTTTTATGCGGCATACTTAGTGTAATGTCATCCTACACAAATGCCACAAAATGCGCACCTCTCAGCGGCCTCGTGCTCAAGGTTCAATATTCAACTATCAAGGGTCAGCCTGTCTGAATGGTGATAAGTATGTAGGGCAGTGTAGGGCCTGATGACGAATTTCCTGATATCGAACCAACGTTTTTTCGAATGGCTGGTGGAGTCGGAGCATGCCTTGCCTCCTTGCGGCTTACTCGACCTGCGCTTTTTTTGCCACAGGCTACAGTTCGACGAGCCTGAGTTCCTCGCTGGCTTTAAGCGCTCTCGGTAGAAGCATACCGTCGATGTCTTTCTCCCGCTGTTCAAACGACGTTACCTTTCCCTTCCGAAAGCGCGCGGAGTTACCTTGTGGATACCCTCTTTAGGCGACCAGCTTCCCTTTTACCTTTCGGTCTTGCTGCACTGGTTAAACCAAACTATCTTCGTACTATTTCTGACCACTTTCACCATTAGCACACCTGCAGGGCTCACTGCGGATTCGTTTACGGAAACTTGTCACGCTTCTCAGGCTGATCTTTCACTACGCGCTTTCGACTTCTAGATGCAGATAATCACACAGTGTCAAGGTCATGCAGTTGATGGTGGCGAATCCAACTTCTTGCGGTCAGCGGTCTATGCAAACTCTATGCGGCATGGGTTGCGGTACACTATCGGCACTTTCCCATGTTGTTGGTCTAACCTAGCCCTGGTTCGGTGGAAACACTGCCTCGCTCATAACTTTACCTTCGCTTCCTCCATCTCGGGTCGGGTACGTTCTTTCCTGTATGCATCTATCCCTAAAATTATCGTTTTAGATCACTCCATTTGATCTACCGGATATAGTTTGTGCAGAATTTGGACGCGGTTTCTCAGCCACAAGAATCGCAATTCTTGTGAAGGATATTTGTTGACAGCCGATATCCACCCCCCCCCTTCCCCGCGGGGAGACTTGGGGAACCAGAAATATGCATCTATCAAACGATCAAGACCCCGTTCAACTTTGAATTGGAGGAATCGTCAAAGGCGCGCTCCAGACTTCACGTTTACTAAAATTGGCGCAGCGCCGAGTTCTTCCAGGGTCTCGAGGAACGGTCAGAAATCGTGCTTTGGAACCCGATCTGGTTTTGAAAAGCTTTCAATTCATTACACAACGTTAAGACAAGTCGTTCATCTCTCTCGACGCCATCGTTGCTTATTTCTGGAAGGCCGCTCGATCTCGATCCAGTAAATTACTTCCGATCATACTGATAAACACTGAAAGGAAGAGACTATGTTTTATTAGTCGTCGGTGCTCCTGACGAAAGCTATACTGGGGTCTTGCAACTGCTGCCTGCGTGCTACATATACTGTTCTTAAACTTTCTTAAAGGATTCCCTACTCCACTCTAAGTTGCCATTCGCGACGTTCCATAGGTCATGAAATACATGAAGACCGGTTTATGACACACGTGAGCTACAGTAGTGCTTTTTACCCGTCCAAGTCCGCAGGAGCCTGGGCGAAGCCCGGGTATAAATAGCCAAATCGAGAAGGTCGAAATTCGGAATAATGTGTTCCGTATCACAAGGTGTACCATTTTTTGGGTGGATCTGTTCATATATGTCGTTTTGGCAAGGCCTTGTGTCAACTTTTGTCTATTTCATATCGCAGATTCCGTCCCAAAAGTCTAGCTTTATCGATTGCACGAGGTCAAGAAAGCCTCGAAAACGGCATGTTTTGTCGTTTGTTTTTAGCCAATGTGCTGTAGAGACAGTAACATCCCATAGCACATATCTCTCAGCTCGATAGCTGTTTATGCTGTATGCACGGTCATGATAGCTGTCAAACGTGTCCGTATAAAAGTTGTACATAATGCCATCGATCCTCGTTGCATCCTGCCATTTCCAAGAGTTTTCCTGGGGTCTTACCTAACATATAATCTGGTCTGCATCTGGCATGTTTCGCCAGGTCTCGGTTCCTGTGTCGAGGTCCCGTCGGAAGTCCACTTGGCTTTTAACCTCCATCTACCCTCGTCCTTCACCAATAATGTCTGCTCACCGCCCACTATCTGTCGAACATTTGAACCCGTCGGTCCTGAAAGTGCAGTACGCCGTACGCGGTGAGCTCGCGATCAAGGCTGAGGAGTACCGCAACAAGCTCCAGGAAGCTGACCATGGCCTTCCTTTCGACAGGGTTATCTCCTCGAACATAGGAAATCCCCAGCAAAAGGGGTTGGATCAGCCTCCGATCACTTTCACCAGACAGGTAAAAAAAACGAATCCGGCTTTGAATCGAACAGAGCTAATGGGCGCCATAGGTCGCGGCGTTGATGGAATGGCCAGCATTGGCTGAGCTTGCGCCTAATGCATTCCCTCAGGATGTCATTGCGCGCGCGAAGGAGCTGCAGGAAGAAATAGGTTCGGTCGGTGCATACTCACACAGTATGGGTGTCCCCTTCATCCGGAAGAATGTCGCCAAATTTATCGAGGGTACGTGTTCTTCTCTCCGCAGCATATTTCTAGACGTGCTAAGCTATATGCAGAACGGGACGGGTACCCTTCGAGCCCAGACAACATTTTCCTTACCGCTGGAGCCTCGGCAGGAGTCTCCCTACTGATCTCCATGCTCATTTCGGCTCCCCATTCTGGTATTCTCATCCCAATTCCTCAGTATCCCCTCTACACTGCAACACTCGCGCAGCACAACGGCACGGCGATCCCGTATCACCTAGACGAGCCCTCCGACTGGGCCACGTCGGTTGACGAGATCGAGGCCGGGATCCAGAACGCCGTCAAAAATGGGATCACACCCAAGGCTCTCGTCATCATCAACCCGGGTAACCCAACAGGTGCTTTGCTTGACGAGGCTACCCAGGAGGAAGTTGTTAAGCTATGCGAGCGCCATTCACTCATTCTCCTCGCCGACGAGGTCTACCAGCTCAACCTTCACCGCCCCTCCACTCACCCCTTCGCTTCGTTCAAGAAGATCGTTGCCCGGATGGGTTCTCCCATCGGTCTCATCTCCTTCCACTCCATCTCCAAAGGTGTATCGGGCGAGTGTGGACGCCGTGGCGGATACTTTGAGTGCACCAACATCTCCCCGGAAATTCTCGCTCTGATCTACAAGATGGTTTCGGTCGGGCTGTGCCCCCCACTTACAGGCCAAATCGGTGTAGACTCCATGGTGCGTCCCCCCAAGGAGGGCGAGGAAAGCTACGAACTATGGAAGAAGGAGACGGATACCATTCACGAGGCGCTCGCGTCCCGCACTAAACTCATGGCTGCAAAGCTTAATGCGTTACCCGGTGTCTCATGTGTTGATTCGCCGGGGGCTTTGTATCTTTACCCTCAAATTGAGTTGTCAGACAAGGCTATTGAGGAGGCAAGGAAAGCTGGGAAGGAACCCGACGCGTTTTATGCCCTGCGACTGCTTGACGAGACCGGTATTTGTGTTGTTCCAGGAAGCGGATTCGGACAGAAGGAAGGCCAGTGGCATTATCGTGTTACATGTTTGTGTCCTGGTGTTGAGGAGTATGTCGGCAAGCTCGAGTCCTTCCATAGGGGATTCACTCAGCGATACGGTCAATAGAAGATAAATGAAGTATAGTCACCAAATGGTTAAATTGACAAACAATTAATTGATGCCCCACTGAGCTCTTATCATCAGACGGGTGCCACTCCCAACGCCGATTTAGGATGTTATTAAAGGTTATCATTCGGGATCAAGCCAAACCTTCATGACACCGATTACCTCCAGCACGGATGCCCATCCGCGGGACCGCAGGCCACCAGAATATGCGATGCTCTCTCGCTCTAACGCTCGCACAATTTCTGACATATAGGAATCATAACCTTCGATATTCTGAACCTCGGTCCCACGAAGAGGGGAATGCTTCGAAAGATCGTTCAAAGTCAAGAGGTCAACATTACGTTTCGCAAACATCGAACACAGTCCTAATGACATGATCAGCCTTCCTCCCAGTGTGCTTTATGAAACCCAGATAATCAAGCTCATGCAAGGCGCGGATGAACCTAGCCTGCACCTGCAATTTCCACTTTTCCTCGTTGCCTCCACCAACCATCTTCTTTCCTCGTTTTCTCGGGGACCCCTTCTTGGGACCGGAGGTTTCCCTGCGCTGAGTCTCTAGAACCGGCTGGAAAGACTCAAACCAGTCATAGACGTTGATCATCTTCCCGCTATCCAGATACCGCTGGAAAAGAATGCTAGTATCCGGAAGGTCCCATAGATTGATCTCTTCCGGGGTTTTGACAGTATCACTGAACTCATGCGAGCGGAGCAGACCGGTGACCATGGATGCTCGTATCGATGGATTTATGAGCTATGCAATATGTCAATCAGAATATTGATTAATTATGAACGTCTGCAACGTGCCTCCATTGGAAATGGTGTTTGACCCGTGGACCAGACTTCCCACAGGGGGAGTTCCTCGAGGGGTAGCACGAGTTCGCTTTAAGGGTGCTTCAGAATGAGGTGGATAATCGAGGTTGATGGACGTACTCTAGATAATTAAGTAACCAATCTCCTACATCAATGGCAAGCTGCCGCATGTTGTCAGAATACTGATCGTCGTCCTCTTGTGGTAAGCCTGAGATGAAAAGGTCGATGTGTTGACCCTCCCCGTCCCTGATATCGGCAGGTGCATCATGATAATAAGCCTGTAAGACATCCAAGAATGGGTGTATCTCAGAAAACTTCAATTTCCTATACAACTGTGTGTCAACAACTTTGCAAATGGATCTATAGGCAAAAGAACAGACCTGACGAGGGAACTTAACGTCTCAATGTGCTTCGTAGATCGCCCTTTGACAAGGTCAACGGCAACCCTTAACAAAGTGGTATTGTGATGAGCATCCCGTTCGACACTCTTATATCCTAAGAGCGCCAAAAATTGGTGGACAACCATCATTAATTCGAAGGCCAGCCGCAATTTCCTGACACGAGCGTGAAAAACCTCGCGAGCTTCATCGACCACTGCTATCAATGTAGGCAACGGTTGCTCGTGCCAGGCTTCCGGAGTTTTGGCGGTACACAACCGACCAAACAGTGTATCTACAAAGGAAAAGGATGTCACTGCCGATAGCGTGTCTGGCCCAGGAGTGGTCTTCACTAATAGAGAAAGCGGGTTGACCATGAAATGTTTCAAATGAACGAGCTTTCAAACCAGGTCCAATCAGAAGATAATACCAGCAAAGAACAAAGGACCTTGATTTACCTGGAACATGTTCAATAAGGAATCCAACGAGGGATTGTATCGGGAGTAGTAGTCAACTATGAAGCTGAGAGCGGCAGGACCAAGCATAACATCAGGGTCGAAGGTAGTAGTGAAGAAGGTCTAGAGAATGCATCAGTGCGTTGTTACTCTCTCATCAGACAGATGCGCATACCTGTCGCAGTATTTCTTCAAGTATGTGCAAGCCGGACGGTACGTGGAATTGTCTGATCCGTAAAACTGCCAGAGTTGAGCGGGGATACGTAACATGTAGATACGAAGGGGATTGGGCAGATGAGAGAGCCACGATGAAAACAAGGGGAAGTTGAGGAATATGGAGGCTACAAAAACAGTTACAACCTGACGTGGAATGAGGGCGCTTTGGTAACAGACCTGCAAATGTCGAAAATATCTTGCATTACAGATGGGTTGAATTGCTCAAAGTCGTGCAAAATAGCAACTAGACTTGGGACCTTTGTGTTTCGCTGTTCTGATGAAGGCATTAGAAAATACCTATACAGAACTTTAATACTTACCTCGATCGTTCCGCACAGCCGTGAACCACGCATCAAGAAAGGTAATGTCATAGTTTGCAAGGGAAGTCGCTGGGTTTCTTTTGAATTGAGCTAAAGCAAAGGGATGAAGCAGGAAGTGAACAAAAGACCCCATTCACTCACCTTTTGCTTGATCTGGTGGTTTGTCTGTAAAGCCAGTAATTAATGTTTTCATTCCGGCCATGACATTAGAACACTCGGCGGGATGTAGGTGTATGACAAATGAGCTGGGGTCTGATTCGTCGTCCGAGCGGCCGAGCTGGTTGATGAGTTCATTGAGAAACGACGTCCCACCAGCGGGGTCTGACTAGTGAATTAATGCAGAAATCTATGCAAGGAAAATTAAGACGTACTGGATATCGTTATCGTAGGCAATTCAGGATATGGTAGCCCAGGCAGCGTGTCTGTATACGCGTTTTTGACTTCCTCAGCAATCGCTTCGACAACAGGCTCATGCAGTTTCTGGATGATAGACTGCAGAGATGTTTAGCGCAATACACATCTGCGAGCGTGGCCACTCACTTGAAGCTTGTCAAAGCATTTCGCCCATGCGGATTGGTACGCTTCCCACCTCAGGATGTCGCCATCGTCAAGGTCATTGTCAAGAATATCACGAGTCTCCTGCAAATCGGTCTCTTCTTCAGGACCGTCATCTGCCACAGTTGTCACAGCTTGGACTGCACTGAAGGGGCCTCGACGTACCTGAAGGGCTATAAGGTATCAAAAATACAGACTGGTTGACATGAGCGGGCGCAGAAGACTCTGGACAGGAAACCGAACCTGGCTTGTGTCTTCAAAATTCGGAATCCGCAACATCACTGAAGAGAGGAGAAGAGGGAGAAAGAGTGGGGTACTGGCGAAGGCAACTGTTGTCCGAATTCTGTGACCGGCCCTAAAGTGGCATTTGACGCGTCGCGGTCGTGACGCGACCTCTTTCTCTTTACTCCACCTGCATCGTTTCATCGTGTGTCGAGCATGTCTTCTCCTCCCGAAATCAATTTACCGTCCGACGATGTCGATATGGAGGACGCCACTGCTCCTCTGCCATCATCAGATGGTAACCCCAATCCCCTTTTTTTCAAAGGCAGCACCCCGTCGGCAGCAGGCACCCCAGCCTCTCGACGGAGACAAAACGCGCCTGATAGCACGCCTATGGCAGGAATCATAGCTAGGAGGGCAGTCGGAATGGCTACACCGAAGAGGACACCACTTTTTTCAGGTGTGTAGGCTGTATATACGTTGCCGCTGGTCTCGCTGACGACACTATAAGGTGGAAGTTCCTCTCCAATGGCATATCCAAGCTCTTCTCCTGCCAAGGGGAGCAGACAACGCGTAACTATCGCTTCAGATGGCCCACCCGATTCAGATCAGCTCAACTTTCCCCAGTATGTTGCATTTTCTTGATCTCATTTCTTGACTAAACCGCGTCAAAGGAGCCCTTCTCTTCTTCAAACTCCCACTCCAAGGAACCGTCGAGGAGATATCCATTCATCTCTATCGATTACCCCCAGCTCGAGTGCGCGTCGCGCCCGTCGGTCCGTTCCAAATGTCGAGCAATCCGACCCTTTCAACTCTGACGGTGCTAATCTCGACACTGCTCCACCCCTTTCCGCTCCAGACGCACCATCAGAAGAACCGGATGAAATTCGCGCCATTTGGGGTACCACTGTTAACCTCGCCGAAACCATGAAACTCTTTCGCGACTTTCTCAAAGGTTTCAAAACCAAGTATCGTGTGGCTCATGATCGTGAGCATGGACGACCGACGCGTGCACTTGCTACTCCAGAGGAAGGAGAGGTGTTGTTGTATGAGACTTATTTGCGTCGATTGAGGCAGACCGGCGAAACGAACCTGAATCTGGATATGCAAAATCTCCTAGCGTATCCTCCTTCGAAGAAGCTTCATGGACAGTTGGTCAAATACCCACAGGAAGTTATACCCGCCATGGATCAAGTCTTGAAAGACCTTATGCTGGAAACAGCGGATATGGATCAGCAAGCTGGCATGGAAGGAATGGAGGGCGAGGATGGCGATGATGAGATTGCGGATATCATGGGCAAAGTATACAAAGTGCGGCCGTTTGGCCTCAAGGCAGTCAATATGCGAGATTTAAATCCTACAGGTGAGGATGCCGTGAAATTTATTCGTCAAATTGCTAATTAGGCTATTAGACACGGATAAACTCGTCTGCATCAAAGGCCTTGTCATTCGCGCGACCCCCGTCATCCCCGACATGAAAGTCGCGTTCTTCCGCTGCCTGACGTGCTCGCACACCGTCCAAGTAGAAATTGACCGAGGCAAGATCGAAGAGCCGGGGCGGTGTCCTCGAGACGTCTGTGCTTCCATGGGGACAATGTCGCTTGTCCACAACCGATGTGAATTCGCAGACAGACAGGTTATTCGCTTGCAGGAAACCCCTGACGCTGTACCTGATGGACAAACACCTCATACTGTGTCCCTCAGTGTATACGACGAACTCGTAGACGTATCGAAGCCTGGCGACAGACTCATCGTCTCTGGTATCTTCCGCAGTGTCCCCGTCAGAGTCAACCCAAACCAGAGGACAATGAAGAGTCTCTTCAAGACATACCTGGATGTTGTTCACGTTAAGCTCGGCTCTGGGACAGGGCTAGGGTTCGACAAATCGACGCGCCCGGCCGGAGGTGATCGCGTACCAGGAGTTGGCGGTGTCGGGGACGGCGTTGATGACGAGGAAGAAGAGCGAGGCCGAGATGGGAGACAAACTCGCAGGGCTGAAATGGAAGATAAGATTCGGCAGCTGAGCATGAAACCGGATATCTACGATGTGCTCTCTCAATCTCTGGCGCCTTCGATCTGGGAAATGGATGATGTTAAGAAGGGCATCTTGCTGCAACTCTTCGGAGGCACCAATAAGAGCATTGCTCGTGGTGGAGGTGGAGGTGGTCCAAGGTACCGAGGGGACATTAACGTTCTATTGGTCGGTGACCCCGGTACGAGTAAATCGCAAATCTTACAGGTTGGCTTTCCATTGCTGTCAGATGAAAAGGAGCTAACGTTCTTCCTTAGTATGTACATAAAATTGCTCCACGCGGAGTGTATACATCTGGAAAGAGTTCGTCTGCTGTCGGCTTGACAGCGTACGTTACTCGTGATCCGGACTCCAAACAGCTTGTGTTGCAAAGGTAAGCCTGTTGCCGGCATGTCTTGACTGGCGACTCATGATGTTCCCAGCGGAGCACTCGTTCTGAGTGATGGTGGTGTTTGTTGTATCGACGAGTTTGACAAGATGGCCGATGCCACACGCAGTGTTTTGCACGAAGTCATGGTGAGCATGGCGATCTTTGTTCGTGACATGCCGCTCACCCTATATCTGAAGGAACAACAAACTGTATCAATTGCGAAAGCAGGGATTATTACAACCCTCAATGCCCGAACGTCGATCCTAGCCGCAGCCAACCCGGTCGGGTCCAAATACGACGTTGACCTCCCCATCACACGGAACATTGATCTGCCTCCGACTCTAATCTCTCGATTCGACCTTTTGTACCTCGTTCTGGACCAGGTAGATGAGGCCCTCGACCGTCGACTAGCGCAGCATCTGGTTGGACTTTACCTGGAAGACACGCCAGCCTCAGCAAACACTGACCTTCTTGTAAGCCTGGTTCGTCCGCTGGATACCACTTGATTGACATTTCCTCTTTGAAGCCCATAAACGAGCTCTCTGCGTACATCGACTATGCGCGCAACAAAGTCTATCCTGTGATCACCGAAGATGCAGGTGCCGAGCTGGTTCGTTGCTACGTCGAGATGCGCAATATGGGAGACGACCCGCGCGCGAGTGAAAAGCGGATTACAGCGACAACTCGACAGCTGGAGAGCATGATCAGGCTGTCGGAAGGTCATGCGCGTATGCGATTGTCCGAATTCGTGGAGGTAGACGATGTCCGGGAGGCATACCGGCTGATGCGTGAGGCTATCAGGACAAGCGCCATGGATCCTCGCACTGGCAAGATCGATATGGGCATGCTGAACACAGGTACCGGACAAGGACAGAGGAAGCTAAGAGACGATATGCGAAAGGAGATACTGAATGTTCTGAATGGCGCTGGAGGAGGAAGGGGAGTTAAATGGGCGGATGCTATGAAGGCCCTTGGCAGCCAAAGTAGCGTCAAGATCGATCCAGCGGAGTTTTCTGAAGTTATCAAAGCTTTGGAGAATGAAGGTCTCTTGAAGGTTGTCGGGGAACGGGATAAGCGCATGATTCGGAAGATAGACGGTTGATGTACAGCTTTCTTGCTTTTGTAGCCTGCCTGTTGTACTTGTATTTACTAATTTATTCAGTTGTACCGCTGCGACGTGCTTATTTCGCTTCAGATATCCTATATTGGCGCCGCCCTCCCTCTGCTGATTGGAAAACTGGTTTGATTGGCCACACTCAGCTGACTTGTCCCGGGCCGCTGGTCCCTGCGTACAGCCACCACGTGCGTCACTGAAGCCGCCGTGACCTTCCAACGTCAAGAGCTGGCACAGCAGCGACTGTTTCTCAATCCAAGAGGACACTGTACCATCAAGCTACTGGGAAAATCATATATCGTGAACGGGCCTTCGCTGTTCGTTATCAACCCCATCACCTGGACTTTGACCGCTGAAGCGCTGACGGCCTGAAGCCACTCTGGAACAGCATTGACATCTTCGGCGCTTTATCTTCGCATATCGTTTATCATTCCGGCGCATCGAAACCTTTAATCAATGGTGACTTTCAAAATGAATGCTACGCTCTCGTTATCCGTAGCTACACACCTAAGGCTATGTTTGCCTGTTATGTTTGAAACGCGGACGTTGTGACTTGCCGATGGGACTCTACGTTATCCAAGATCACTTGACAATGTTAAATTGATAACAATTACATGATGATTTCTTACCGTCTTCGTCTTGGACTCGCAGACTTCTCTCGCCTAAGTATTCATGATTCTGCGTGCAGGATCAGACACCCATGTGCATCACGCTATGATCCTTGGACCGGTACAGCTTCCTCCCCAACCTTACGATGTGTTGACATTCAATGTTCGTACGATATCAGGCGCAAACTGAAATACCGCTGGGCCCCTGCGACTTCGATCCTTCTCCAGGCTTCCACCCGACTCCTGCATGGAAACATCTAACAACACGGCAACTTCGACACTTTGTAAACGTCAGACTCAGTCTACTGATGCTCGGAACGTCTGGACTATACGCGACACCAGAGTCACGGGCGTGGCATGAAGAGGGTATTTTTGCTGTCGCAGCTAGAATAACTATCACTTGCGCATACTCAGTAAAGCGACGATAGGATCTATTAAGGTATCGTCCGCCACACGCGTCGTGATAGCCATGAAGATTACTTTGCTTTGGCAATCGAGACAGGTGAGCTTGCTATCCTCGCTATTCGAGTGCCTCCTCGTCTTCTTGTCTTTCCCGTCAAAGAACGTACCGATGATATCCACTGAGACGCCGTACAGGGATGGAGGCGTCCACAATAAGTAGTGGAACAAGACCTTTTTGGTATGTCGTCGTCACATTTTTGCGAGATTACTGTCTCATTGGATTCATTGAGGCGGGCATGACCTTCTTGGGTATGCGTGCTATAGCCTGGACTAGACCCTGAGAAACTTAGCGTTGTACAACTATGCCTCACAGGCCGATCTCACGAACGGGACTGGTCTTTTTCGACTCCTTGCGTTTTCTATCTCCAGTTCCTCTCAATGAACACGTTCGACAACTGGTCCATTTCTATTGCTAGATGTGTCTTCAGTCAACGTTCCACATATATATCCTTCCTTAGCGGTATTATCTTAGTCTACATCGCCGTCTGATGCATTGCGATCTTCTACGGACGTACTAGGGCAGTGCTTGGCGGGGCTTCGCACTTACGACTAGCGGACCATCCAACGTCCGAGGGCATTTTGTTATTCAGGGTGCTGGCGTTTTCTTGGAAGGTATATCGAAGAAGGCGACTCATCCTTCCATATACCCATTCCCTTTCGATTGTTTGTTCTAGGGTAAAGCAAAATAAAATGGGTGAACATTCCCATTGGCTGGAGACCGTGTCGGAAAGCCCAACAACAAGATTTACTGACAATAATTAAGGGGTAACCATCGCTTAGAATGTTCCCTTCGACAACTTTTCGACCGAAGAATTATTGAGAGAATATGTAGTTAATATGATATATCTGACCTGTACGATGGTCTCGGTACACGGCACATAGGATGATGGGAAAACATTGTTAGCGGTGCACTTCTGTATGCCAGCCACCATATACTAAAAGAGAATCCTCATCGTTCAACCTAGGCTGTTCAGAGACTCCCTCGGGGTCATCCTCCCTTTCTGGCGGAACTTCAAGGCCATTATCGACTGTGACACTCTGTGTATCATCATCCTGGGAGTCCATCTGTTCGCTATCTCGCCCAAACTGAAGCGACGACATCACGCTTCCCTCCCAAGAGTCATCCGGCCGCGCTTGTCCTGCAGCGACGCGCCCAATGAGAAGTGTCGGGGCTACTCCCTAGTACATTGCAGTGAGATGGTTGTCAATACCAAGAAAGAACAGTTCTTATCATACTCTTGCAAATGCTGCCATGGCGTCCATGTAGTAGTTTGCCATACTATTCAGGCAAGCCAGCAAGACTATATATAGGAGCAGAGATATTGCATAGAGAGCTGAGGATTCGACCAAAATTTCTATAATGTGGCGGTACACTTGGAACGGCCTCCCTGATCCGGTGCTGGTCCGTCCTACACTCAAGATACGGAAAATGATCGTCAACGTGCACCAAAGGGTCGTCGCAAGGGTAAATGCCACATAGAGAATCAGAAGGAGATCATGGAATGCATCATACACTGGGTCGATGGATGCTTTGTATGTCGATATGGCATCGAAAACTGGATCGACCCAGTATAAGCAGGAAATATTAGAGGGCAGAGATTGTCGCACCAATTCCGGATATGAGAAAAAGGATCGGAAGCACGACAATGAGCCAGCGCTTTCCCCAGACCATCCAGCAGCGCCAAATCTAAAATAAAGATGTCATTTAGCGTCGGCGTGGGCACATATTCAACAGAGTTATGGTACCATGGTAGAGTCTGCACAGATAGTGGAGATGAGGCCTGTGATACCCGTAGGAATTATTAAGTTGGTGGAATTAAAATATGCCAGATATTCGTCCATGACGGTTTGCCCATGCTTGACATAAATGAGGTGTATATATAGCCAACTGAGGGCAAAGCCGATGGTAGCCATGACATGAAGGATCATGATAACCACGATCATGACTCTTCTAGTAGGTTGACATTTTTTGGTATCTGCGTGACTGATTTCAGTGTTGCAGAAACAGGAGAGTACACTTAGGGACATGTTTTCTTGAATCCTCACAGATGTTCCACAATGTGAAGGCCACAATTCCGGTATATATGCCTACACATGTCTTTAAGGTTAGACCGAAAATTAAGGAGGCCATGAGAGTTCGTACCATGCAATTGACCTTGTAAAATGACTGAATTCAACTCAGCATTAAGAACTTCGAACACAAGAGCAATGTCATCGGCAGTAAAACCTGCTGAACTATCTGTTTGGGCGGCCATGAGAGTTGGTGGTTAGACTCAGATTGGTGATGGTGAACAAGAGAGAGGTTGACGAAGATGGACTAGAGTGTGTCACTCATATAAAGGATAAAATACTATTTCAGAAGACGCCCAAAGAGAGATGTTTCGACTCGTGGCATGATAATTTGATGAGAACGAAGATCTTCCCGATTTCTGATATATAGCAGCCAGATATTGATTCATTGGAGCGAAAGACCAATGCAATAGCGAGAAGACACCAATCTGGATTCAGCAAGGTGCTAATTCTCCTTGATGAGAAGATCGTGTTGCAGATAGAAGTACGGCATTACGCAGCTTGATTCTCCAAGAAAGGACAACAGAATAGCTGAGATTCATTTTTGGAGCTTCGGGGCTGATCAGAGAATCAGTGAGAGGTTTTTCATTGATGTGGTTGTACTGTGGATCATGGTCGTATCGTCTCGGCATTACCATCACTGTCAATCACCGCACTGCGCTTGGTTACTAGTACTGGTACTAGCTTAGTCGGCCCTTCGGGAACAACCGGCTCCGAATCCGTTACTTCCTTTCTTTTCCAGTTACCCCACATCCGCGCCGAGACCTCAGACAAAACAGGCCACTCATTTTCGTTTCTTTCCCAGATCCTCGAATCATAGCAGTTGCATTGTCACAATCATGAGGCATATGTATCAGTTGATGTAGATGCACCTTGCGACACCCTTTTCCACAGCCTCTGTGTGACGTTGCGGCAAGAACAAAAAACCATCGTTCAAGAAGAGAGGCGGATCACATCACAGAGAGACAACGATACAATCAATTCGCTCAGAGTCAAATACGTCACCTCTCGGAAATGCGCGCTGGTACAATATTAACGCGAGTGTGCCTCACTCTGTTTCGTTAATATTTTGACTTGAACAACATGCATTAATGGTGCCACGAAACCGGTTCTGATAGGACACTAGCTAGGTCTTCCGGTAGTCATTTGGAGATCTCGGGACGTTTCCTTCCTGTTACCCTCTCGTGATTGCCCGCAGGTTCTCACGGGACTACATGTCTGCTGTGGTTTCAATTCCGACTCGTCTCAAAGTTTCTTGCCTCCGTTGCTGGAAGTAGCAGGCTAGTTAAGCCTGACTTGTACAGCGACTGCGACGTTGCTGTGACGAACACTATTCCTATACAACCGCTAGCCTTCTCCCTTGGCACACATATCGGTTTAACTCAAGTTTAACTTACTGGTCTAAAGTGAAAAGGGACTCAACCATTTGTACCGTTTCATTGTGGATGCAATCCGGGGGACTCCTCTCTAACTTGGACACTGATACACATTACTGGCCGGCTTGGTCGGGCGCACGACTGGCGCCTTGGATCCATTTGTTGCGGAGCATAGAGGGGGGATTTTGTATGAGAAACGGTCTATCTTATCTCACATCCTTGTAGCGGCTTTCTGTGACCCATGTCCCCACGTCCTGCACAACTCTTATAGCTGCTTGCGTGCAATTTGTGATCTTGGCGACCCTTTTGTGCGCTCGAAGTCTCCAAAACCCGATCTACGACGAAGTCCGAACCTTCTTTCATCACCCATAGAAGTGTTCCTGACTGTCAAGTCTTATGCAAACAGCTGTCAAGTCTCTACAGAGTTCCGTGCCTTTTATCAGCGAGCTCCTCAGCATATTTCCTATGTAGGGCTATCCTCGCCTGCGTACTCATGTTGACCCCTCCAAAAGCAGATATTCTTGTATAGGGGAACGAGCCTGTATCAGTTCAGTTTCGTCCTATGTCTCCCGTGCACAGCGCTTCGAACTTCACGTCTGGATCTGAGAGTCTCAGCTAAGCTAGTGGTCTCATCTTCTTGACTTGTCCGAGGGGGTTGGCCCAGGCAGGTTTCCAGAAAGATATTCTATCACGTGGTAGACATCACCCACGTTGGTAGTATTACCAGCACCACGCGGGACTGAAACTCTTCTGTTTTTCCGTGTTGCTATAGGCGCGTCGCTCGTATGGTATTGTCTAGACATAGGGTACTGCTTCTGATTATCCTGGACAGCATTGTGCCTCTTCAGTAACATATAAATCTCCTCACGTTCGTTCTTACTTCCTATCATTCAGCGTCAACATGCGGTTTACTTCTATCTTCCTTTCCTGCGTTTTGGTTACCGCCTCGGCCACGCCAATGACATACCGCTCATCTCTGGATGAGGTCCTTTTATTCGACGCGCCCGCCTTCCAGGACCCGGATAACACTTCTAACAGCCTCGTCAGCTTACAGGCCTTTGTCTATCTCAAGCAACTCGATCTCACGACCTTGACGAGTACCCTTACGACGTGGACATCAGGCAAAATCGGCGGTAGCATAGAAACGGCCTTGGAGAGACTCAAGTTGTTTGCCGCCGTTGGAGTGCCAGGCGTGTCGCTGTCGGTGGGTGTAGCAGAATGCAGCGAGCAAGCGACCCTGTCTGCTACATCGGGTCTACCGGACCTCGGCCTGTCTGCGACGAACGCATCCCTGGGTCACTGCGATGGAGGAAATACCTTTACTGGGACGTTGCTCAACGCTGACGATGTGGTCACTACGACGATATTCCCATCTGGCACTAATGGGTTTGGGGTTATTTCCGGTACGTGTCCATTTAGGTTCATTTGACCCCGTGCTGTACTGAGTCTTGCTCCAGATATCGATGATACTGTTAAAGTGAGCCACGTTCTGAACACGCTTCAATTCATAAAGACGACCCTCTTCGACAATCCGGAGCCTGTTCCAGGTGACTTGCCAATTGCCTGTTTAGTCCTTCTTTTGATGCTCACTATATTTGATTTAGGCATGCCTGATCTGTACGCGTCTCTTACCCAGACGCTCAACGATCCTCCATTTATCTACATCACGGGCTCTCCTTACCAACTCTTCCCATTCCTTCGCGATTTTTTGAAGGCATCTTTCCCCAAGAGCCGTGGTCCCATCTTTTCACAGAATGTGACCCTTGCAGATGTTACCCAAGTCATCGATGTTCTCTCCAACCCCAATGACCTCTTGGACTACAAGCTTTCCCAAATAGATCGCGTCCATGGAATATACCCGAACAAGTCGTTTTTAACTGTTGGCGACTCAACACAGTCGGACCCAGAAGTATATGCTGAAGCGTGAGTCAAGCGTCATGACTAAACAGCGCACAGGCTGACTAGTGATCGTATTGCAGGTACAGGAAGTACGGTGACTTCATCCGATGTATTTGGATTCGCCGAGTAGATGGTGCCAACAACTCCAACGAGAGGTTTACTGCTGCTTTCAACGGCGTTCCACAAACCAAATACAGAATCTATACGGATGATGAAATTCCTGGTCTTGCACTTATCGACGTTGCAGGAGGTTCATGCTAGCTCGCAGTTATTATAATTATGTATTATGTTCTTCATACCCTATTTACTATTCTTTTCGCAGATGACTTCGGTTCATTGTTCTTCTTTTCAGTCGGAATCCCTCGTCGCGCCCAAGAACAGGATCGTGTTTTTTAAGTCATAAGAGTTACGAAAAAGCGGCTGACCCAATAATAGTGCTCGCTGACGTATTGAGCTTTCTTCAAATGCGTCTGAATACTGCATGACATGATCTTTTTTGACTGCAGATCTTACAGACAGTGATACCCCCGGACTCGGGAATCTTCGGGAATCCTATGACATCTTTCGACGGTTTATTGACCTTCCATGACGCATAGATGTCGCGACAGCCTACAGGCAACATCGAATGAATTTGGGATTGATCGATCCGCTTCCCCGCACTATCCCTTGGCCACGGCGTCTGGTCTGATTTTATTTGATAAACAATGAAAATCCGGTGAGACTCCCTGATCTGCGGGAATTCTCTTTCCCTCACGCGCACGACGATGGCCTTGACGCTCCCTTCCCCGTTTAACGAGCTCCCAAGGGAGTCTCTACTCTTCGGACCCTCGCCCATTCACACCCTCAACCGAATGACCGAGGACCTCGGCGGCGCGGTCAAGATTTGGGCCAAACGCGATGATTGCAACTCTGGACTTGCTTTCGGCGGGAATAAAACGCGAAAGTTGGAGTATCTTTTAGCGGAAGCTCTCGCCAAGGGTGCCGACACTCTAGTGAGCATCGGAGGTGTGCAGAGCAATCATACGCGACAGGTCGCGGCGGTCGCAGCGAAATATGGGCTAAAGGTACATTTAATTATTGATGAGTTCATTCACTACTGATCGTCAGGTCAGGCCAAGCTAGTTCAAGAGCACTGGGTAGATTGGGAAGATGTCGTCTACGACAAAGTAGGGAACCTGCAGCTTTCGCGGTTAATGGGAGCCGAACCGCGGCTGGATCCCTCCACCTTTGGCATCGAACACAAACCCACCGCAGCCTCTCTCACCGCAGAAGTTGAATCCGAGGGCGGGAAACCATACTACATCCCCGCCGGCGCCTCTGACCACCCCCTCGGCGGACTCGGATTTGCTCGATGGGCCTTCGAAGTTGCCGCCCAGGAAAAAGAACTGGGCGTGTTCTTCGACACGATCATCGTATGTGCCGTGACCGGGTCCACGTTTGCGGGTATGATCGCGGGGTTCAAGCTCCTTGCCAAACTTGAACCCTCCTCGCCGCCCCGTCGCGTGATTGGGATCGACGCATCTGCGAAGCCCGCAGAGACCAAGGCGCAGGTTCTGCGCATTGCGAAGAACACTGCTGCGAAGATTGGGTTGAGCGAAGCGGATATTACAGAGGCGGATGTGATTTTGGATGAGAGGTACCATGCGGGATCGTATGGTATACCGGATAAGCAGACGATCGAGGCTATAAAATATGGAGCGAGGATGGACGCGTTCATTACGGATCCGGTGTACGAAGGGAAAAGTCTGGCTGGGATGATTGATATGATTAAAAAGGGAGAGATCAAAGGAGGGAATGTTCTCTACGCGCATTTGGGTGGACAGTTGGCGCTCAATGCGTACTCTGACATGGAGAACAAAGTGGGAGCCTGAGTGTATTCGAACCGAGAAATCAATGTACTTGTAGGTTGATGGAGTAACTACTCACGGTCGTCTGTGTATCTTCGCCCAGGCATGAAGATGTAGTTAAGCGCACTTGCTTGTTCCATCGTTCAAACATTTGAATAAATGAAGCCACTTCTTGTATTATCATTGCACGCCTCCCCTCCCCTCCACCCGCCTTATTGTTTCACCAGTTCTATCATTGACAAAGCACCGTGGAAATCGAAGTCAGACTATACTTGTCCAGTGTATTTAGATTCGTTCAAAGGAAACTACACGACGGAGTTTGCATTATGAACGTAATACGACAAATCCCTCGCCTTTACGAGAGGTTTTTACTTTGTTTTTACTACCATTCCGCCTGGCCTGGATGGACCAGCAGTTGGCTAACCATATCAGCATCGTCTGAGCTGTGATATTACACTGCTCAACTTCTGTCATTTCCGAGCTATACTCGAGGCTGACTTCATCCTTGTCCGAGTCCATATGATAGTTGGAATAAGAATCATTCTCCGTATCATCTTCATCATCAGATTCGTGGGACACAGAAGAACACGCCCGTTTTCTGCTCCCTCCCTGCTCCCTTGCTTTTCTCTTCTTGGGCGGTAAATCGCCTGCCACTCCTTCTATGATGTCGTAATATTCGGGGGTGCCGAAAAGATGGTAGAAAGAAATGATCGTTCGCAAATCTTGGAGCTGGGCCTGCGAAGCGTCCTGTTTTATCTTCCGAGGTTTGCGTTCACCTTGATGAGCATCACGCTCCGCAGGAAGTATTTGTGGATCCCAGCCATACACCTGGAAGAGAGGACAGGTTTTGTCGTGAATCCACAACGCTTCCTGTGAATGGCAGGTCAAAGTTTGCTCTAAACAAGGACAGGGAAGAAGCATACTCCCCGATATATCAACCACCAATATCTGTCATAAGTTTCGTGGAACTGGCTCTCCAACATCATGGCATTGACAGGCATTTCAACGTGGGGTAGCGAAGCCAACGTATAGCGCTTGATTGCCGGTATCGGAAATCGTACATCTAGAAATCCCTCAGGCTCGCTACTGTCAGGTGGTTTCGTACACGGCTTAGGATATAAGATGTCGTGGATAGCATTTGAAAGTTCCGGTAGTACTTCGTATGCTTCATTGTTCTGTCCGCATTCAATGATGTGGCAGGCAGTTGGCAATAGACAGCCGGTGAAGGGGCAGCATGCGTTAGGGTAATCCCGTTTGACAGATATAGCCCACTATAAGATGAAGACTTCAATTGTGATACCCGCTATAGGCAATATGAATTATCTTACATCACTAGGGTGCTGAAGACACACAACTTTGAGCGCCACTTATCATTACGGACCAGAAAATTTGACTTACATTTCTCTTATCCTCATCAGTCGATTTCATGTGTAGATTGGTTAGATTCACGGTGGGCAGCGAGCTCCTATGAAAAAGTAAACACAGGCTATATTGAAGCAACGGCATACATACCCCTCTACCTTGATCCATAGTATTTTCCCTGCCAGTTTCTTCAGCGGCATCGATAGCTCTTCTCTAGACAACTGACGCCCGGGCATTAGACAATGTTCAGGGTGTGCGCGGTGAAAGGTAAATCGGTACATGTTGTCTTTGCGCGGTTTCGAGTTAGTGGTTACATCTGAAGGGATATAAAAACCGCCCAAGGACCCCCGAGCGATATTTAGTAGAGCCTCAGCAGTGAAAAACGCCTGCGTATCGGTGGGCATTGGTGAGGTCTGACGGGAACGCCAGAATTTCTCGATGCCAGGTAACAGAGGAACGGCGAATATGGTTTCTTTGTGGAGTTTGGTTCCCTTCCACCAGCAAGCGACTTGAACGCCTTTTGAATCTGACTCTGTCGAATACAGCATTGGTGATGAGAGATTGAAGGATGAGCGTCCGATTCAGACTCCAGAGTTTCATTTATCGGTACTCAGTCCTTAGTCATTGGTTTCACTTGTTGAAGCTGGAGCTTGGAGCGTCGAGAAAGGGGCGGAGGACTGACTCGCTCTCCAGCGTTAAAATTCGTGCTGACCGTTGTTGTGGGTTTAACGAAGCATGGAACTCGCATAAAGGTTTGCGGAGACCAGGCCCAGTGTCGGAGATTGTGTAAATACCTTATTAGGGAGTTTGCATAATAATCCGGCCCGATAGGATTATGTGATGAATATTATGCCTCGTTATCATTTCAATACATAATAAGAGATAAGATAATCCCCCGCTTCATTCCCTGCGGTCGTTGCCTGCCATACCCTACCGTTTACCAATACGGTTTGATTGTATGATCTGTAGTTATGTTCTATTGAATTGAAATATTCATGTACAGTAATCAACCGGTCTTCTGTACGCCACCACTCCTTTGTACACCATCTAGAACATCATTTCTCCGATACTCTTGGGTGATCTTGGTGCTTAAAATTTAGTATAAAATCGATCCTTCAAATTGAGATACTTTCCAGGGCTGTACATGCATTCTGTGAATTGTGGTGGGCCTCCGAAGTCACGACTCGGAATATATTATGTAAGACCATTCATTTGTACACCCGTAAATCATTCACTGCGCCTCAGAATGTTATTCTAAAATCGTGAAAATATTCATGTAGCATCTACAGCAATATAGAAAACTTTTATGCCAGACAGAATTATGAGGAACAGCCGATGAGGAATAAAAAATTCGATATTAAGATCTGATGTACAGAAGACCGGTTGATAACTGTATTCACTGTAGATACTTCCGATGCATCATCCTGTGGCTGCAACAGTGGTAGTCCCACTGCATAGCGTTGATAGCCCTCCCCAACCATGTACATCGGCGTCGATCATAACGAAGGGGTATCTGATATAAAATCAATGCCAAATCGGCAAGATCATTATAAAATTGGTGGCCATCTCCGGATGAAGAGCCGGAGAAGTGCGCACCGCGGTCAGGAGGTCGATGACAGTAATGATGGCGGCAACAATGTGCGGATGATCGTTTCGCAAGTATGGGGTATTGGCAGGTGGACCTTGGCTGTATAGGGTGTGCAAAGGGTTGGTAAGACATATGAAGAGGAGTGACAGAGAGCGCAGGCTCAGCAGAGTGGGCCGGGGCCTCAGCAGTCCTGTCATTGGACTCTTTTGCTACACCCTTCTATTACAAACTTTTTTTGATAGCGGCAACATTCTTAAATACTAATTGCACTTTACTCATCTTTTTCAAAGAGAGAAACCACTTTGTTTTCGGATTGGTGTTGTATTAGCTAGGGCGCGCATGCCAAAATGACCCAAAGTGACTACTTACATATGTACTATATAGTGTAATGGTTATTGTGTGTAGTTTGTATTGTTATTTGTAATTAAAATGTATCCCTTAGTACGAAAGCGACGTGTTCAATCCCTGGTGGAAGCAAGAAAGTGTAATCAAATAGAAATTCTAGAATCCTAGGTAACCGGGATGGAGCGAGGAATATATTTTTCGGGTTTTCCGGCAAAGGGCTTATTAGGTTTGATCCGACCTTTATTAGGGATCAAATTATCCCCCTTA
Organism: Armillaria cepistipes; assembly: GCA_900157415.1. Lineage (NCBI taxonomy): Eukaryota > Fungi > Basidiomycota > Agaricomycetes > Agaricales > Physalacriaceae > Armillaria > Armillaria cepistipes. The sequence continues at coordinate 1,337,157 of FTRY01000010.1, forward strand.
TCAGAATTAACTTTCACGTCGTTAGGCCTAATTAGTATCTCAGCCGCATAATGGCATAATATGGGATAATACCGGCTAAAAATGCCTAAAAATGGAAATGCAAAATGTCGGACACCGGGTTCCGGTCACAGCCGATGCCGGCGTCCCTTTCCGAACATACCACCACGATGACCGCTGATGACCGTCATCATCATCTATCGACACTGAGCTCACCTCTTGGCAATAACGACGTCCTAGTTTGAGGATGGGTACACTGATGTTAGTCTTATTCTTGGAGTAGATCACACTTAACGAGCCCTAGCTTGGTTATCCTTTAGTGGAACAAATACTACGCCTTGTGCTCCTTGGAATTCTCAATTTCGTCCATGTCGATCGTTCTTTCATGATTTATATAATTATGCACATACCCCTAATAGTGCACCATCTCAGCTACGCAGCCCACGGCCGGGTACACCACGACGCACTGACAGGCCGCGACGTGACAACGAACTATCTCCTGATGCCTTCTCAGTTTTCCCAGGCACAACCATGATAGCGTAAGACAGATATAACGTGTCCCGTCGTTTCCCATTGGCCTCATTTCCAATCTCTTCCTCGCGATGCTGCCATCGAGTAGCGCTGTTTCTCAGATCCCAACTGTAGAATGGGACATCCTTGAACCATTCAAACCAGGTGCATTCGTTCTCGATCTCACGTCCAAGCCAAAGATCCACATGCGCCTGTGTAAACGGTTTGACTTCAGTGGAAAGGCAGTTCCGAGTCAGGCTATCTTCTTCGTCGTAATACTGCTCTTCAAGCAGCCTGGTGACAACCGGAATGACGCGAACACTCGTCCCCTCTATCTGTCTTTCTGCCGACAACATCACTGCATTGTATCCGTCGAGCTCGTCTTCCGTCCCCATCGAATACTTGTGGCTGAGAATGATCCCAAAAGGACGAGGAATACCCTGAAGGACAGACTTAGCCTCCTCGACCTCGACAGCAACACAGATCGCTCATTCGGATCCTCAGTGCTGAATAATTTAAATGCGATGACCCGCGCACATCCCGGGGCTAGAGGTGTCACTTCGTGTGAGACATTGGGATGAAATGCCACCTAACGACCCTCCGTCGCATGCCAATATCTGCCTTCTATGTGGAAGTTTCCCAAGCTGGACGCTTTTGTAGAGTCATATAGTCCGACGAGGAATATGCCCACCAGGGCCTTGTTCCGGGGCATCGCAATGAGCCGAGAAGTGACCGCCTTCCCCGTAGAGTAGATAAGGATTTTGTGAGGCTTGACACGCACATCTCCCGAGATGAATCTCTCTTTCCAGATCTTCGCAATCTCGTCTAATAACTTGGGCTCCACGGCGAATTCATCTGCCCCGATTTCTCGCCCGTTGCGGACGTTGGTATCTACTTCGGGGTGGAGATCTGCGATGCCTCTATATCCTGAGATAGCAGCGTTCTGGAGCCAAGATTGTAGTATGTTTTCGTTGAGCTGGCCGAATCTCCCGTTGAACTCGCAGTCTGGACGGGTTGCTCTGAGTGTGCTTTTGAACGTCGTCGGCCCAAGAATACCAAATGCATATGGTCTAAGCGCTTTTACACCCGGCATTTTCATGGAAGCGAGCTTGTCCGACGCTTTTAAACCCTGTTCGTGCATGGAAATGAGCTTGTCCAAAACTTGTTTCTGTCGTAAATCGATGAGACTTGGATTAACCTCTACAGTACGACAGCTCACATGCGCTTGTGTAGGCGGCTTCTGGTGCTCGAAGTAGGACACAATAGCACCAAGTTGAGAGACCTTTGAGCCCACGTCAAACATGCTACTGAGGGCGGTGTTTATCATGTACGCTGACTGCAAGGCTGGGTGAAAGGTCTTGATACTGTCTGCGGTATCGAGTATCGGCTTCATAGACGCGTGTCCGGTCAGTTCTGAATAATGCTATATCAGTGAGGACTATTTACCCTGTTGTCGATGTCCGCGCCTCTGACTTTCTTCATTTTCAACATAACAGGTTCGTCAGAAGTACTGCTGCTGTGCTTAGACATCACTTCGAATATTATGCAGGCGAAAATATTTTCGGAGCAGGTGCGAGAAGGTAAGGCAAGAAGAAGCTCCGCTCGAACTGTAATAATTGGGGAACCGTAATGGAACCATGACTCGTGGTTAAGCTCCAAGCCTCGCGGCAAATATTAATAAGAGTTAGTCTTCTACGCGTTGAATTCTTAAGTAAATCCGCCGTCCCTCCCTCCGATCAACAGGTCTGTATCGTTGTCTGTCTACGAGACTAGTTTGCTGCGTATCGCTAGATCTTGTAGGCACTAGTACAGAAATCACATTCGCGAAGAACAAAGTCTTTTCATAATTGGATCTTTACAGGTGGTAATACAGATTAAGACTACTGTTGGTCAGAATCGAAAATCGAAATGTACAAGGCCGCCTGTCCAATATTCAACGGCCTCACTGAGAACAGTCTTATGAATTTTACGGAATAGACATTAGGAAGCTGATTAAATAGAGTCATTTGTGAGGACATAGAGAAGTAACAGAAACCGACTAACTTGAGGTTGTTTTCTTGTAAGAGCTCGGAGTTGCAGCCCTGGATGTCCTATTGTTACGTGTGGAAGGGTGAATAGACGAGTTGCCTGTCTCTGTGCTGTGTCTGGTATCAGGGAATACACCGTGTCCCCGCCGTTTTTGGACGACAGGAATGGTCATCGAAGTCCATTGCCGAGCATCAGGTGCCACAGGTGCTTGAGGTGTTTCCATTCTGAAAGCCCCTCGAGTGGCCCCCAGCTCTGGTAGAATGGAGGATTGTAACATGCTTTCGAGGTTTATTGACTCTGTGGCCACAAAGAACTGGAAAAAGCAGATATCAACGTCTTGGCCTTTGGGGAGTGAAAACATGATTGGTGTCATGTCTTGGCTTTCGAAAAGTTTAAGTTGCGAATTCTTTCCAAGACGACTGTCGACGGGATGTGGGGTTTCAATATCTCCCGGACTCTTCTGTGAAGAAAACCAGATGTCTGGATGGCGAGAAGGTGAGTGACTGGTGACTGGCAAGAGAATGAAACCAACCATACCTATCTGGAGAGTGGATGCGTCAAAGTAAAGGAGATAGACATATAAATGTTCATACACTTTGCAAACATTGTGAATTATGAACCCATAGGGCGCATCCGATACACCCGACTCGGAGTCCACTTCAACCTGGACGGGCTTGCTTACGCCGCCAACAGTATACTGTAACATATCTTCGCTGGCTGGTTTATAATTGGATCCGGCACCAACGAGTTTTATCATTTTGATAGAGACGAACTTGTTGATATGATCTGGGCTTTTCCTCGTAAGATGATAGCTGAAATGGGCGTAATAATTGATGATTTTTCGGACGTCGGCAATTTCATCGGCACGGGCGGTACGAGGAATCTTCCAAGGAAAGCCTTTGACCAATGACCCTCCGTTAAAAAGTGGATTTTTCTCCTCTCCATGACGGTCAAAGGAAACAGTATTTCCTTGCACTGTTAAGATAAGACTTGCCTTGCCCTTAGTAAGGACAGGGTCAATGGCACCTATGAGCTTTGTTCCGCAAGCATCGGTCTTGACAACACGGGTCAGGAACTTCGAGTCTTTGCAATAAACGGCCAATTTAGCGTCTGCGGCTTTTGTCAAGCGCGCGTACCAAGGATGGACATCTCCATGTGTGGCGAGAGCGGTGTGCTGGTTTAGTTCGGAAGAGATAGCGAGGTACGAGTGGAATGTACGGACTTCAACCACAGACGCGGTCGCGAATGGTTGAATATCGGAGACCAAGTCCGTTTTAAACATCTCAAATTCAGAACCCTCCGTGGTGCCAAGGAGAGAACCTGACTGCAAAGCGAATCGAGTCTTCTGGAGTGTGCGGCAGCAGAGGACTCTATGGCTATCTGCAACTTCCTTGGGGGGGCCAAATAGACGACGATACGAATGCCTCCCGTCCCAATGTGGTCTTTGGCTATTTATATTGTTCAGCTTGGAAAGGTATAGGAAACATGAAATACAGCACTTACTATTTTGGCATATTGAGACGGTGCATCAATGACTGGTACGTCAGTTCATGTGCGGTATCTTCTTCCAGAACCTTGAGCAACGCGGTGGTAAAAAGGCCTTCCTCATGTACCTCCCACGCATATTGGTGACGACTGCATGCTGCCAAAAGAACATGGGAATCCCACAATGAACCGGAGAAGCGTGTGACTTGGACTTCATCCCCGTCACATGGACGATGTCTAGCAATCGGTCGAGAGTAGATATCCGAGTCGCATTTCGCAGATATTTTGATATGGTCATGGAAAAGTCGGCGGGAACGCGGTTGTAATGTTGGATCAGGACGGCCTTCTCCTACTCCTCGGTTCATACCAGCAGAATGGCAACAGTCGAGTATCAACGTCTATGAAGTCATCAGAGTCATGTGGTTGGCAGAGACTGCGACGTACGATATTATCCCCTTTAGCAATTGACAGATCCAGGAGAAGACGACTAATTGTTCGATCAGGGATCCCTTCAACTCGTCCAATCCCAGGCACGGCTGAGTCTGAGAGCGTCATATCTGAGGGACAGAGCATCTCGATCCTGTCGTCAGGTGCAAACCAACCCTCCCAGGCTTTTGGTTTATCCACCACGGACCCATGCCCCGCATAGTATATGATGATTGCGGCGTCATTTTTTACGATCGCCTTGTTGTTCTCAAGACTCCTGAACGCCTTGATGATAGCGGATCTCGTGGCCTTCTTGTCGTGTAGGTAGGAGATATTCGTATCCGGGACTTTCAACTTTGTACGGAGGAATTTTTCGAACCTTTTTGCGTCAGTTACGGCACCTTTTAAACTATACCGCCCATCATGTCCATAGTCGTTGATGCCAATGATTAGCGCAAATATCTTTTCGCCATTACTACATACATTAAGTGTTGAGTAGGGATGAGAACTCAAAAAATCAACGGCTTACTGAGTGAAGACGGTAGCTCGATTGCCCTGCACAGACAAACATCACTTATTGCAGTAGGTATTCAAAGAAATTCAACATACATCATTGGCCGTACCCTTAGGCTGGGCGGCGTCCTGGGTGGTCAAAACTTTGGCATCCGACTGCTGGAGCAAGTGAGAAGTTGGGTATCCTTTGAGTTCTAGGAGTCGTCTTACGTTGTTCTTGATGTTCTTGACCGGCGATTTGGCCTAGAGAGATAGTTAGCATAGAATCCAAAAAGACACCAAAAAGCATTGGAGCGACGGGACTGGCAGAAGTTGTCAGGAGTGTCTTGGGCTGTTGATATTGCGATCAACCATAATCAATGATTGTCCTTCAGCCCGTAATGACAGGGCTCCGGTTATCATTAGTGTATCGCTCTGCGGGACATCAATGATGGGAGGTCAAAGCACTCCGCTGAGTAGGGCTGAGATACAATCACTCGAGATGGAAGATCGCCAACAATATCCTGACCGCAGCCTCCTCTCGGCATTGAATAGAACATTACCTTGTGGGGTTTAAGGGAAGGTGTGGCACTCTGCATGATTGGATTGCAGTAGCGAGAGATAGACTTTGCAATATAAAACCGAAGCACGGGTGGAAAAGCTAGTAGCACTCTGACTCGTACGGTCGTTGTCCAGCAGGCCTAGGAACTTGCTACTACAAGCGCACAATCAGATGGTGGAACAGATGATCAGTGCATTCCACGATAGATACAAGAGAGATTTTATATATGGTTACAATGGCCAGAGAAATGCATGAGCGCTTGAAAGACCACGTAAATAGCCAGTCGGGGTTTGCTTTACTACGATGCTTCGCCAAGCATATGGCAAAGTCTATTAGAGTCTATATCGAAATCTTCAGCTTCAGCAAGCGCCTCAGGGACAATTTTGGTTCTTAGAAGGTGCGAGTGATCATCTGATTAAGAGGTGACGTATCGTCACAGTAAGTATGTCTGCTCCTAGCGTCAAAGGGCTTGAAGCTTGAAGTCTCCAGAGAATGATATGCTGCATGAAATCTTGAAACCAGCTAGTGAAAAGAGGAATGGAGCGACTGGTCGCTGAGCAAACATGGTGGTCACAGTCGCGGTGACTCGTTGGTGACTCGTGGGAGTTTTTGAATATTCGCCCCCCAGCACAGCCGCCACGTGAGTCCTAAAGAGGAAGTTCTCGAACGAACTGCCACATGACTACGAGTTAGCTCAACTCAACAAATCACCATTATTCTTGCCACCCATCACCACTCACCGCTCACCACCATCACCGACGACGACGACGACGACGACGACGACATGACACGACTAGCGCCGCCTCCCACCTACCCCCTCTCGCTCGTTAGCTGAATGCCGCCACCGGCCACTATGCCGTTCTTTAGTCAACCCCGTACATCGAGGCCGGCAGCGACGGTGCGATTATCGACTATACTGGTGACAGCAACCATTCCTGGCATGTCTTTTTGCTGGTTCCGCTGCTTTAGGAAAGAGGTGATGTTTGCTTTGGAGGAGAATATACAATGTGTATGTCCATTTATTACTAGTTAGTTGGTATTGGGTACAGCATAGGAACAGCACATTCTTAGCTGTAGTTTTTTAATACACTTTTTTACTGCTTTTTAACTTTAATTTTCCCTGTAAGCAAAGTGCGTGAGGACTTGGTCAAATTTCTCTTTGGTATGCCACCTAGAGACTGCACACGAACTGCCACACGGCACGCGGTACTTGCGAGCCAGTTCATTTTCTTATTCCCATTTCGAGGTGTCACATAACGGTCACGGGGGGCGAATAGAAGACAATTACTCGTGGGGGGCCTGGCCCTCGTGGGCGCTTGACTCGTCCCGAATAGGAAGCACTAATATTAGCGCAAACGTTCAACATAGTGGCGGCGCCTAAGCGCTTTGCATTCACACCCGCTGGAATTAAGTAGGGCTTTCAGAGAGCGAGATATGACTGATTTGAAAGGATGCAGAAGGTTCCCACGAATTCAATGTTCATGGACCTGGTCAATTTTCAAATCAGGTTCGATTCTACTTCGAGGACATCATCCAAGTGACCATTCAATTCTACTCTTCTCTCCGGTTCGCATTCATAGTTAGCCAATACCCGCATACATCGTATCTCTCCTCTTCATTAACGTATCCCAACTCTATGTACTATTGAGATGGTCTTCAATAGGCCTGACTCTCACGGGTTTAGCAATGCCCAACTATAGTTCTGAAGTCCTAACTAATACCAGATCTTCGTGATTACATCCCAAGTTTCACTAGGCTGAGTTAGCGAACCGTAATGAACTTCGAGTAGAGCCTTGTTTTCTTCCTGTCAAAACATTCTATGAGTTGTACACCAGGAATATACACCAGATTCGTCACCGTGTATTGTGCAGCCGAATAAGGTGTTGACAGCGTGTAACTGTGTAGTGACTGATGAAGCCAGTACATTAACCCCGCCGAAAAAATAAGAGCTCAAAACGCTGTAACATTTCATATAAATCGCCAATGATGAAGATGAGTTCACAAAGGCTCAAAGGTCTCGTAGCTTGTCATCATTTCCTACTTCGACCATCGGAAACCGTCCAACAAAGCACAAGTTGTAGTACTGTAGCGATTAGCACGAATCTCGCCGAAATATGACGGAAACAAGTATTGGACAAGCTCATTTCTATGCACGAATAGGGAAGTGTTTAGACTAGCATATGCGTTTAGTAAACTTGCCGGGCGGCGACCGAAATCACACCCCTCAAGGCCCCAAGCTCACCCAACGAACCCCAATCGTGACTTCAGAACACTGTCGGCTCAGGATACAGGGACAAAACGGATGTTCAAACTACTGACATCTGAAAACCTCAAGAAATCGGGAGCCAATGACTATACCGTGGTGCCCAAGTTGATAGATGAGTTCGCAAAAATCTAGAAGCTAAATTCATCTCCGGCGATGTGCGTGTCGAACCCCACAAAGTGCACATCTACGGGGAAGGCGATCACTTCATGTCTCGCTACAATGCCCCGAAACATGATTTAGTGGGCAAATTCCTCGTCGGCCTATACGACTCTGCAAGAACGTTCATATCGAGAAACTTGTACACAGACGGTGACTACTTACAGGTGACGGAGGGTGGGCTGTAGTATTTTGCCTAGATGTCTCACGCGAAATGTCGCCTCTCGTTCTGGGACACGCGCGGCTATCGTCACGTTCATGTTGTTCAGCAATGAGAATCCGGATGAGCCAGTGACCCATGCTCTCCGCAGTCGACGAAGCTAAGTTTGTCCTTTTTAGTCATAAGTACGAAATGGGGACGGAAGACGAGCTCAGGGGGTACGAAATAGTGCTGTTGTCGGCGGCAAGGTTGATAGATAGGATGAGTGTCTGTCATTCCTGTTGTCGTCAGCCTGCTGGAAGGCTGTTATTACAAGGAAGAAGCAATCTGACACGGAAGTATGTTCCCACCATACACAAGTGCAAGTGAATCTTCAGCCTGGACGGAGATGTAGCGAAGTGAAGAATATGCCTGATTTGAATGGCTGAAAGACGTCTTGTTCTACAGTGGGGAGCTGAAGGGCATCGATATTCAGTGGCAGCATCACGATGAGGTGGATGGGATAAGGCGAGATTTTTTATATCCTAGTTGTACCCGCGAAGGAGTCAGTAACGAGATTTTTGTCCGTTATTTCTACACTCTGCTCACGTGGCACGGTCCGGTCCTCCCGAACAGGGGGACAAGACTATCGTTGTCCAACCAACTCGATGTTCTCGCATGCTCCCTCTTGGTTCTCGCAGAACGATGCTCCGTCGTTGAAGCGTCGTACAAGTAATAGCGCATTTGGCAGCAAAACTAGTGCTATGAGCGCAAGTAGCTCGGGTATGGCTTGAGCTCCATGTCCCGTTCTTGCGATTGACGACCGTTTATGATATTGTACACGCTCCGCTAATTATTTTTTTGCGAACATACAGTCTGTTGTGAGTTTCAAACGCATTAGATTTTAATACATACATACATACGCCCATAGTTTCGAACCACACTTTATACATCTACGCCATGATGTCGGCTCTTTACATCTTCTGTCTGCTTCCACCATTTACCGGCACTGCTGGCCAACTGGGAATTCCGAAATTTCTTGGTTCGTAGGGAAGCAACTCGTGTCACCCTGTACTGTGACACAGATATTTGTAGTGCCGAACGCCTTGACAGAAAAACTCAGACTGGTGTGGGTTTTGGGAAGTTTATCGGCTTTGAGCTGCTTCAGAGCTAATCCAATGGCGGTTTTACACATTGTCTCAATTTCGTTTTCAGTATATTGATGACCTGCTTCTCCGTTATTGTTCCATAGAGTTTTAGGATTTTTGTTTGTCGGGGACTGCAGGGCTTAGCTGAATTGGATACAAAGTCCAAGGGAGAGGGTGCAAACCTTGACAGTAACGCTTAAACCCGTTTTCGGATTTGACTGAAACTTGGTGTTAGGGTGCTTTGCTATCCATGCTTTGGTTAGATGAGTCCCAGCCGTCCCCGTTTGGTCTCCTCCGAGAACGTGGGTCTTCATTTTATTCCACGCCGCGTCCACATTTGCTGCATCAGAGGGTTGGGTACTTTGCTGCGGGATCTCAGCGACGAAGAATGAACAAAGTAACACGGTAGGGCACCTGGGAGTTGATAGCTTTACACTCAGCTTCGGTTTGAGCCAGCCTGGGCGCCTGTGAGTCGGCCTGAGAAAGTTCAACGCATCCGTCGGTGCGACTAAAGCCGCACACATTGCCGGTATAATCTCTGACCGCAACTATTGAGGTAAGGGATGTCACAATCCCTGCTTAGAATACGCAGTGATTAACTCACTGCATTCCGTGCAAGTCTTCTTCTTTGAGCACCCATGGTTGTCCCGCCTCGTCACAGAGGGTGCATTCGACGGCCCGGAAGGGGCCATCTGCCTTCCTTTCATAGGCGTCGCGACGACGAAAGTGAAGAGGACAGCTGCCAGAATAGTAAACTGAGCAGTGGATTTCATGATAGATTTTTCGTGAATGGTTAGACCGGAACCTGTATTCCTGTGAGAGGCTTTTGGAGATTAAAAATGCGATCCTACCAGCCGGTATAGTGAATGAGTCGAGGAGTGTTGGAGCGGCCAAATGCACTGAGGCACATGACTCTCCCGTTCGCCCTTTTATACACTGCAGTCAAGAAGTAGCCAGTCGAATGGAAAAGAGGGATATTCACGTAGTAACGTAGCCATAGCGGCGCTCCCGCCTGGACATCTAAGTGAGGTGAGATGGCTGATAAGGCCATGAGGCGGGAGGCACGTAGCAGGGCAAAGCAACTTGATGGAATCATGGAGCGACGGCCCATAGCATTTCCCGAGCGCCCGGCGTCTATTCCATGACGCTACAGCTGGAGGAATCCTTGGGGTTACTACCAGACACAAACGGCAAGCAGCATCCTTAGCGCAGCCCACGTCCTGATTTGCAAACTATTCCGCAATGCAAAACGTCAATTAGACTTGGCCGTGGCCTCCACGAGCGGGAAAAAAAACTCTAGCACTCTTACTGCCTAAGCAGAAATTTTATATGATCGTCGTGTGATATTCTGGAGCAATCGACGCGATATCTACTAGTTATTTGCGGTCAAGATTTTAAGTGCGATCGGAACTCTTTCCGATGACCTACCCTACTGGAAACAATGTACTCAGCTCGCGGAAGAACCGACGCACGCCAAAGAGCCAAGTTTGACCTCAGGAGTTGGGACAGGAATAGACGAAATGTAGGCTCTTAGTTTGGGATCGATGGGCATTGCGCTCAGTTATGGACTTGTGCGTTGTATTCACCAATGGTTGTTGAGCCTCATTGTTACATCTTCGCAGGAGCCTGTTGAATGTTCATAAGTGAATTGTCAACTATCGTGTGACAAGCGACACCTTTGTTGATATGTGGGGATCCGCCGACCGATCATTGGTGTCGAGCGCTACATAATCGATAGTACAGTCATCCCTGACTTCGATACCGACTCAAGGTATCAATGCAACGCAGAAAGAAAGTCATGCATGCATTCCCACTGTATTCGAGAAACGACAAGGAGAGCAAGGTCCGAGTCTGTTGCTTACACCTTCAGCACTGTATTCGATAAGAAGTAAACGTACATACCCCTCGATTTTGATGTATTTGCCCTATATGTTCCCCCAGCAGCATCGAGAGATCCTCGGGCTCTTGGCTTGGTTATTGGCAGTGTTGGGAAGACAGTTTTTCATACTGGGTGAGTCGGGCCAAGATCAGTCTGACCCAGTATCGGTAGTTGCCGGATCCCTTGCCGGGCCGAAGAAACAGCGGAGACTGAAGTCATCCGTTGTGATGAACTCTCGCGTAGCAAGAATTTCAGCTACTTTTCTTTCACTCATAGAAGCACCGGCTTATAAGATGTTTTACACTCGGGGTTCGTGGGCCTATTGGGTCACGGCGCAATGGCGTTACTTGACTAACGCCTTTGTCACTCGGCGGCATTCTTGTATCTCCCGGTTACTCCCAGCTAGAGAGTGATAAACTGCATTCGCCGTGCTCTGGATAACCCGGTAGTCTATCGTCCTAGCTAGGATGTTGCCTTACTCCTCCTTGACTATTAATAGCCTTCCGTATGTATTCGCCGGGTTCCAGCGTGCCGTCGCCCTAGGACCTTGCCTTACTCCTCATCATTTATCAAAGGCCTCGCACCTCAGTTGCACGGCAGGGCAGAGCTATGGTTACTGTACTATCATTATGCGAATACCCATCCGGCTGACCGCCTCTGCAAGAGTATAAAACGATGAATGAGAGAACTATGATGCTCAGTGCATTCGGTCGCTCCGATACTTCTCGACTCATTTACTATACCGGCCGGTAAGACCATCTTTGGCATCTCCCAATGTGATACTGACAGGAATACAGGTTCCGGTATAAAACATTTACGAAAATCCTACCATGAAATTCGCCGTACAGTCCACTGTTCTGGCAGCCTTCTTCTTCACTTTCGTCTTCGCGACGCCTATGAAGGGAAGGCCGGCGGCCCCCTCTGTGCCGCCGACTAAGATCGAGTGTTCAACGCAGAAGACTTGCAATGAGTGCAGTGAGTGATTTGGCTATTACTACATATTCTAAGCAGGGATCATGACATGTTCTGCTTGATTAGTTGCGGTTAAAGGAGCAAGCGGAAGTCTGTGTGGATATAGTCCTACCAACAACGCATGCGTCGAACTGTCCTCACCCAGTCCAAGCTCGCCCAAGCTAGTCCATACCACAGCAGACTGTAAACTGATCAGCTCTCAGGTATTCTTCCCTGTTATTTCCTCTATTCTGCGTGGCTGACATCTTGTAGCAAAGCAATCAACACACCCCTGATGCAACAAAGACAACGAACGCAGCACAGAATACGAAGATGCAAGAAGGAGGTAACGAAAAACCTGCCGGGGATACGACTGTCGCTGCGCTGCCTAGTACGGTCACCTGCAAAAGCAACGTTTACCATCTCTCTGCTATCAAAGATGCTATCGATTGTGGACATACACACATCAACAATCCAATCCCAAGGCTTGGATCTCGTACAAGCTACCCACACGAATTCGGGAACCGCGAAGGCCTGATCATGGGACCCGGGTGTACGAAGACACCCTACTACGAGGTATTTCGGTGGCGGCCTTTGAGTTGGACAATAATGTTGACATTCTTTAGTTCCCAATCTTGACACACGTCGTTTACAACGGCGAGGATCCTAAAACTGACCGGGTCGTTTTTGATTCCAATGGTAACTATTGCGCGTACGTGTTCGTATCCATCCATTGCATAGGTCTTACGAGAACACCTCGCTTTCTCTTTTCCAGTCTCATAACTCACACCGACGCTGCTACGAGGAACGGGTTCGTATCTTGCACATAATCTGAAAACCCCATTGCGACCCCATCCTATGCCTCCGCGCATGGTGACCAGATAGAATCTGGAGCCTGCGAAAATACAGAACTTGAGAATGGCCATTAAATGCTGACATTAGATATGGCGGTGCTAGATATACAGCGTGGTTCGAAGCTATTGATGTATGTATGTATCAGGAAATCGAATGAATACTAAGGCTACAAAGGAATGCACATCGGCAAACAAATAATTAGCAGAACGCGTAAAATATCATAATCAGTCGTCAATCGCAGGAACGGGGCGTCAAGCCCTCAAAAACATCTCGATGGGAATCGGCTTTCTCCTCAAACCCAAGCTACTCGTGCTCTCAGCACTAGCTCCGCTACCAGTGGTGCTCGTACTCCTCCGACGCTTCAATGACGGAGCATCGCTCTGCGAGAACCAAGAGGCAGCAGGCGAGAACGTCGAGCTGGTCGGAGAATCGACACTATTCCGGAATGAGAACACCCGCTTCTTCCCACTGGGACTCCGCTTAGCTTTATCCTTTCCTCCCTTGAAGTACGGCAACACGCGCTTCGCCAGAGTCGACGAACGCTCTTCCTTCACGGAGCCCAGAGTGGATGTGCTAAACCTGCTCCGGAGCACACGCCCATTTTCGAGCTCGGCTAGGTAGCACTGCTGTTCCTCGGAGGGAGGCTGCGGAGAGGCCTCCTCCACCCGTGCGCGGAGCTCTTCAAGACCACCCTGGATATCTGCTTCCAAATCGATAGGCGAGCAGGGAAGGGAAAGGGGGAAACGAAGGTTGGCGGACGAGTCCAGGTCGAAGGCGAAGTCGATGAGAGAGACATGGGATGAGATGTCGTCTTCCTGTGCGGGGGAACGAGCACTTGACACCGACTCAGAGTAGTGGCTACCAGAACTGAGCGAGACGCCTTCAAGGTAGTAGAGCAGCACGTCGGCACCGTCCTCGTCTGCCTCGGCAGGTACAGGCAGGGAGGTACGCGGAGGCGGGCGGACGATACTGAGAGACCTGGGACGCGTTTTCTGGGGGCTAGGGAGCGCACAACCAGATTCAGGTCGTGATACGGAATTTTGAGAGTGGGCAGGCGCGTACAGTGATGAGAGGGAAATGATTTTGTTGAATTCTTGCGTGTAGTACTCGTAGTCCTCGTCCAAGTTGCCACTCAACTCTTCACAGCTGATTTTCTTGTGGACTCGGCGGTGGATTTTGTTGATGACGAGGGGTTTAGTCTGAGGATACGAGAAAACGTCATCGTCGTCTTCTTCCGAAGAAGAGGGTTCCGGCGACGTGGGGAGACTGGTGGAATGAGATCGGGGACTTGAATAGGGAGAAGGGGCGTCGCTCGTCGAAGACGAAGATGAGCCAGGTGATGGCGGGCATATGGAAGGGGGCATCGAGCTGGGAGTAGGAACTGGGGGATGGGGGAATGGATAGGTCACTTGGGTGAAGGTAAGATGGAAGGGATCTGAGATGATATTTGCCCGTCGTCTCCGTGACTTCAGGTCTTTGGTAGCGCTCGAAGAGCTAGAGCTGCTCAAATTGGCAGCATCCTCCTCCTCCAAAATCATAGACAAGGGTGCAGCAGATGTGGATGCCTGGAGGTCTCGGCGCGGGCGTATGCGTGCTTGTCTTTTCAGCATTGGTTCGTCGTCTAAAATCTTATCAGTATTGTGCTTCTGCGAAATAAGAATGAAAGGACATACGTGATGCAGATTTCATGCTCGAGTTCATAATGATAGGTCAAGCGCCGTCAAGGGGAAGGGAATCTGTTCCCAGGCGTGGAAGGGAAAAGAGAATAACAACGACCCATCTCAGGATGAGGATCGATGTTTATAATCTATTCGGCCTATTCACGTATACCCATTGATACGCAAATGCATTGTTTCCTCAATGGCCCAGCGCACAAAAGGATTGCCGTTTTGGGAACAAAAGAGATTCCTTGGTGAGCAAATACGTACAAATACAGTTCCATTGTTCGCTCCGTTGGTCGCTACTCGTCATCGTATCAAAGCGACGCTTCGTTTTGCAGGGTCGAGTCCTTATTTCTAAACTCTAGAGCTTTATGTGGGGGTAGAGAGTCGATGCGTCAAGTTGTCCCTCTTGTTTGTCCTTCGGCCTGGTTTGTCGACCGAGTAAGACAGAGTTCGTTTCCTACACTGTAATGTTAAAGAATACATCTTAAAGTTATAGGAAAGAGGACCAACAATCTCTTTCCAATTGTGTGCGCAAGATAATACGCGATATCCAAGGGACATACGTTTTGAAAACCCGTCTTCGGCGTCGGTCTTCACGCGAATACCAAATATGAATATGTCCATTGCCGCCACCCAAAGTACCCTGTATCCAGCGGATTTAATCAGACTTTGTAAATACAAGCAATTGTGAAATGCTAACCAAGCTATTGTCTTCATTCGCACTGACATCGCCGCCAGAGAACCGCTGTCACTGGTCCCGGTCAGTACTTACGT
Organism: Armillaria cepistipes; assembly: GCA_900157415.1. Taxonomy (NCBI): domain Eukaryota; kingdom Fungi; phylum Basidiomycota; class Agaricomycetes; order Agaricales; family Physalacriaceae; genus Armillaria; species Armillaria cepistipes. The sequence goes on from FTRY01000010.1 coordinate 1,352,489, forward strand.
TGATTCCAAATGTTTTCGAGCTGGCCCAGGGTTAAGTTGACGGGTCAAAATAATAGAGAAGTCGACTGACTTGTCTTCCTCCGACGCGGCACTCTCGCTACGCGCTTTCCTTTCTTTTCCTTCTTTTCCTTCTTTTCCTTCTTATCCTGTGGCTTAGTTAGCTCGGGCTCGAGTTCAGGCGTCGGAGGACGCTCGGCTAGAGTGAAGAGGCTAGCGTCATATGAACCGAGAAGATCTGCCAACTTGTTCCGCGAGTTAATTGTCTGTTGAGCGCGATAACTCGCATGCACTAGCCAATTGTCAGCAATAATCGAAATGGGCCGGTTGACATGAGCTTACATGGTAGAGTACCATTGGGGTCGTATATAGCCCGTAGACGCGTTTCCGCCCGCTCGATGACCCTGTTTGGTAGAACAATTAGTGAAGATATAGAGCAGAGAACAGTAAACGCACTTGGGATGAACAATCTTCTGATCGACCAACACGTTCAAAACAAAGCGCCAATCGATGGGATTCAGCCTATTCTGCAAGCTGTCAGGCCGCAGAGGAGTATGAGCAGCAACGGTCCCAAGGATTGCCTCAAGGCAATTAGACGTGGAAAGATGCAGATGTGGCAGGAATTCCCTATCTTCGTCGTCGTCTTCTTCGTTCCCCTGCTGGTGTACCTTCTGAAGCTGCGATACTATGACGGAAATCTCATCCCCCAACCCCCACTGCAGTTGAGGTAGGTCTTCCGGTAGGAGTGGCCACTTCGTCCAGATATCAGCTTGTTTCTGCTTCTTCTTCCTCTTCGGTGGAGGCGTTGGAGATGATGTACTAATGTCATCACTTTTGCGTTTAAGAGTCGCGATTTGAGAGGGAGATTGTGAACTGGGACCTGCTACAGGCGATGTCGGACGCGACTCTTCTTCATCTCCATATTCCGAGTCGTGTTCATCGTTCTCCACGACGGTAGGTATAGACTGAAAGTGTTTCGAGATCTGAGTGCTGACATCCAGTGTTCTCTCAGTTCGCAATGCGCGCAACAATGACGAGTACTCGGTCAGTTCACCGTGTAGTGCTGCAGGAATTCGCTTTTCATTGCGTCTGCCTTTCGTCATCAAGCAATTGAAGAATATCCTATTCTGAGTAGCAAGTTAGTTAGCGATGCGGCAAAATGAAATGGTCACTAAAGACGGACCGGGTCGAGTTGAAGTTCAAGGTATAATTACGCTATCAGAATTCGTCATCTTGCTTGGCAACTCCCTGAGGGCCATCGTGAGAGAATCTTATGTAACAACTGTACAGTCGCTTACATCAGCTGGAACGTATACCCCGCGTCTCGCTTCTCCAACCGCTCACATCTCCACTCACAACAGCCAAGTACGCACTAGTTCTTATCTTTGCATTGCCGCCTCTAACGTCGACCACACAGAATGAGAGAGAAGTGGAAGAAAAAGAGGTCCCGCAGACTCAGGCGCAAGCGCAGAAAGATGAGAGCCCGTTCCAGTGCGTATATTTTCTTCTGTCGCGCCCACATTATTCCTGATGAACTTTATCTTGCAGAGTAAAAAACGACTTAGCATGTGCTGTCGTATCGCAAAATGGGGGAAGGGCTTAGTCTTTTCCGGCGCCGTTGTGGTACAATGTATCGCCGCGCCTCGACGTGATCCTATGGGGTGCGCGTAGCTGGAGCTTTGGACAACTGCAAGCTGTAGCTATTGTTTTGGGTCGTTTCACTGTATTCGCTATTTTGCAACAGAAATGATATTTCTCGACCAGAATTTTGCGCATACTGACTGAACTGTGATGTCTAAGAAATGTAGTTTGGGTTGTCTGCCTTTGGTGTGGACTACGCAGTGACCCATTCTTCGCGGTGGATAATGCAATAGTCGTCCATCCTGTTATGAGGTTTGCTGAGTGTTCGTTGTCTAGACTGCTAGTAATGGTAAGTAACGTTGAATTGACGTCTTGTTATGAAGCGATCATCTTTCATGTTAGATACTTTCGAAACACGGTTTCAATTTTGTCCCTTGGAGCTATCTGCGCTTATTTAACACTCAGACCGCAACTACGATCAGCACTGCACTAGGACGCTTCCTTATTAGCATAACTTGTCCAGGTTTTTCTGTATCAAATGGGTTCACGCTATCAGACCCGTAACATTGCCTTGTACCCTGCTGGTGCGCAAACTTAGACGGGATACTGTAAGTATCTGACGGCGATGTTAGGTATTCGAGCTCACATCTTCGGCGCTGATCATTACGCTGTCTCATCGTTCCTCTTCTCAGTTGCCGCGAATTGACATCCTTGATATCCTTGTACTCATTTGTTGCTTCTGCATGCGACTTTTGGATACAACTATCGCATAAAAGAATTGTATTATCTCGTTTGCAACGGATATTTGACCGCTTTTTTTCCCGTTTATTCCGCCGTCTCGAGCCTCCCGATTCCAATATATGAGGCCAGCGTAACGACCATCAAGGTTATTGATTTTTTGTTGATCACAGGGAGAAAATTGCTTGTAGATGGAGATTTAGGTTCAATTCATGGTACAGTCACGGCAACCTAAGCACAGCCACCGGGCCCACAAAGCAATGCATCGGCTTCTGAGACTTAATGGTCAGCGTCGAGGACGGACGTCTTGCGCAGTCTCCCACCGTCGTCGGAGTCGCACCAGTTATAAGATCAAGGAAAGGGGACTGTTCGCATGACACTTGAGCTCTTCTTATAGGCCCATCACTATCATACTATTTTACCATTCCCCATATTTGAAGCATGGACGGCGGTGGAGATATCTGCGCCTCGATATGTTGCGGTGCTTGCTGTATGTTCTCCTTTTCTTGATAGTGATTCGCATTCGCTAAAATTGGACATAACAGGCGTAGCTGGGTGTTCGGCTCTCAGTAACTGGTGTATGCTCAGTATGTATCATCAAACAAAGACCACAGAGACTCGAGCTCATGTCTTCACAGATAGCTATGGCAGCGGGTCTGGTACATCTACCAGTGGATGTTGCGGGTCGTGCTGCGATAAATCTTTCAACGAGGATTCGTTCGATGAGCAAGTGAGGAGGGATATGGAGGCGACCCGTGATCCTAATGCACCCAGGCCTGAGCAAATGCAGCCTGCTGAGAAAATGACTGTTACGAGTCCAAAAGAAGCTGCGGATAAAGAAGACTCGTAGTACTTACTCTTTTGGTAAGTTCTCAGTGCATGCTGGTCTTCGACCCTATCTGACGCACGAGTAGGGCTATCGATCGTCGTTTCCTGCGCTCCGCACATTCGTCTCCCGAGCCTATATTTTCATGTCAGTACGATATAGCTGCAGAAATCCTTTTAATTTAGGAATGGGGACAAGAAGGATGCCTTCCGCGCAGGTGTCAAACAAAATGCTGTCGAATGACTCGAACCTGAGGATCGACTTACTTGTAACTTAACTGGAAGTGTTTACCGAACGAGGATTCAAAGCGATTCTCCGTCCGTCTTATGTAACCCATGCTTCACCGGCTTCGTGCAAAGGCCGAATCAGATCCAAGAATTCGGAGAAGAATACACCTTTAGAGCGAACGCACGCAATCTAGCGCGCTTCTCAAGGTTTCAATGGTGACAACTAGGGGAATACTCGCAAAGGTGCATCTGCGTCGACTGATACATATGGTTCATGATCCTGATAATGCAACTGTTTCCATGGTCCCTCTTGCACCACGGACGTTACTGAGATGCATGTTATAGGAATCAAGGATCTGGGGAAGGAAACGAAAACGAGTAGCTCGTTTATTATACATGTCTGAGGTCTCATCTGTGTTGGGGTAAGTACATGACGGAAAGTAAGTAGCGGATTGGGAACCGGTTGTTCACAAGGGCTCAGTAACCCTGCCGATGACGATACGACCTTGGTCGTCAGAACAACTACATCAATGGAAGCCCTCTCACTGATTCTCTGATCAGCCCCGAAGCTCCTAAAACGAATCCCAGTCATTCTGTTATCCTCAGTGCTCGGAGAATCAAGCTGCATAATGCCGTACTTCTACCTGCAACACGATCTTCTCATCAAGGAGAATTAGTACCCGGCTAAATGCAGATTGATCTCTTGCTATTGTGTTAGTCTTTCGCTTCCAACAAATTGATACATTGCTGCTGTGTATCAGAAATTGGGAAGGCCGTTGCTCTAGTCACAATTGCCATGCCATGACTCGAAACTTCTCTCTATGGGTGTCTTCTGAAACAGTGCTTTATCCTTTATATGAGTGATACACCTCAGTCCATCTTCGTCAGAGTCCTCTCTCTTGTTTATCATCGCCAGTCTGAGTCTAACCTCCGGCTCTCTCATGGCTGCTGAAGCAGATAGTTCAGCAGGTCTTACTGCTGTTGACATTTCTCGTATTTTCAAAGATCTTGATGCTACACTGAATCAGGTCATTTTCCAAGGTCAATTATTTGGTATGAACTTTCATAACCTTCTTAATTTTCAGTCTAACTTAGAGACATGTGTAGGCATATATACCAGAATTGTGGCCTTCACATTGTGGAACATCTGTGAGGATTCAAGAAAACATGTCCCTGTGTGTACTCTCCCATTTCTAGGGATTCACATTGTATCCGTATATGGATTTGACCATTGAATTGACGGGTTAACCTGTACCGTCACTGTATGGGCTGAAACCATTGATGGTATGGGTCATAACCATACCTGTTGAAGAGACTCTGTGCATGCAGACTAGAAATGCAACAGTGTTGAAGACACTGATCACACTCACACCCAACACTACACACACAAACCCTCAAAGTTCTTGGGAGGATATTATGTGATAGAAGCAGATTGAAGCAAAACAACTAAACTCTCAGAATATACAATACACACATATAGCAATAGCGCTCATAGGGTATCTAGATCTCTCTAAGTCCAAAGGCTTTTATAACAAGAGGAGTGACAGATGTTGCTGGGCCTCAAGGCAAGGTGTACTACAATACACAACTCATCGCCACACACTCATAAAACCCTCAATAAGTCTCGCGCAACACACACAGGTGACCACAAAGAACTTAAACACACCCTAAACATGACTTAAAGCTTGTGCTCTAAGCAGAAACCCTTCAAAACACATCCACTCAAGCCACAGGATTTGAACCTACATGTTCAAGCTTCCAAAACTGATCATAGACTCACAGGGTTCATGTTAGCAGAGCAAGCCGTACACGAACGTTCAACCGGACCTTACCCGATGACGAGGCTGGTGACGGGCACCCGTGAAACTGAGCATGGCCTAGCGTGTACACACTAAAACACACACTCAACCTCACAAAACACACACACACACACAATCTCCTTAAGTGTGGAGGGGAGCAAGGGATTTTAATTCCTTTTGCACGCTGACAATATCCCAATTTATCTCAGTGAGCTCTCTAGAACGATGCACATAACAACATATTTTTCTAAGCCGTTCTCAAATTCTAGGTTTCCTTGGAGCTTTTACAAGAGAGCACAGTGAACCACGCAACCCTCGAGGCAGAATATATTTCAATAGCCAGAACACACGGATATGCAGATCCACAAATTGACCAAGTTCAGTCAGTGAGCTCGTGTAAGACCCGAACTCCAATCAAGAGTAAACAACGGATGTATCGCGTTCGTACAATCTCCGCTGAGTCTCGTAGTGATTGATAGTCAAAGCCGCACTGATAGCGCTTAGCGAGAATGAAGGTGTTTCGGTATGAATAAACGTTAGCTCGAAGCTAGGGAATATACAGCTTCGAGTAGACTACTTTTATACTAAGTCTAGAGTCTGTAATGAGTACTAAAGTGAGGGTACCGTGTTAGAAGATGAATAAGGCAAATACACGGTAGCCGAGAATATGGTGCTTTAGTGGAGTATGACGCTGAAGGCTCCCCTGGAGTCGCGGATCTAAAGATAAGATAAGCGCCGAAGATAAGATAAGATAAGAGGCGCTTAGATAAGAAAATGAAATCATAACATTACCCCCTTGTTAAGGCAGGTGTCCCAACTGCTTGTACATTGGCGTCCGTATCTGTTTCATCGTCATTCCGTCTCAGAGAGCCCTTCTTAGGGTTTTCGAAAAATGCCATACGCGCTGCAGCTTGTCCCAGCGGCCCTTAGGCAAGTCGCCGGTTGGGAGAGAGGATTTAACGTATGGTGGTGACGCGATTGACAAATTTGGCCCTTTTGTATCGTTGGTCTTGCCTGATTATGCGCGCGTTTTTTATGATAAGCTTTTTTGTCGTAAGAAGTCGTGAGTGGGGGTCCATTGCTATCCCCCTTTATAGGGCGAGTTCTTCGTACTGCTTTATGGGATTTCTGTTGCTTCGTACGGCGATTTCGAATATGTCGAGGGATCGTCGTTGCCACCAAATTGGTCCCAGTCTAGCTGCTGGTCGTACCAAACTTGACGACCAGTAAATGGATCCGTATAGGATTGCCAATCTACCGTCTCATGCTCGGTACGATTTATCTTTTGCGTGAGGTAATCGTCGATGAGTTCATCTGCGTCCATGTCGCCTTCTCGTACCCAAGTGTTGGATTCCGGTCCATAGCCTTTCCACTTGACGAAGTAGTCTGTAGTCCAACGCCATGGTTCTCCGGTTCTTCCCCGGACTTTGCGTTCTCTGCTGTCGAGGACTTTTTCGACTTCGTACTGTTCTTCCCCATTGACTAGGTCTGGAGGTGGCGGTGGTGGTTGCTCTTGGTTCGGGAATGCGGGCGGTGTGTATGGTGTGAGGAGGGATTCGTTGAATGTGGGATGTATTTTCCAGGTTGGAGGGAGTTTCAAGGTGTAAGCCGATGCTCCTTTCTTTCCGACAATGAGAAATGGACCTGTGCGTTTATCGGCGAGTTTCTTTTTTGGTCGTGGGAGACTCAGGTTGGTCGTGTCGAGCCACACCTTGTCTCCTACTTGGTACTCAACTGCGGGTCGTTTCTTTTTGTCGTATTGGGCTTTCATCTGGTCGGCGGCTTTTTCCAAAGCTCGTTTGGCCTCTTCGTGGATTTTTTGCATTTCTGAAACGAAAGTGGTGGACGCCGGCGTCCGGAAAGGTGCCTTGGGTTTGGCGCCAGGGAGGATTTCAGCGTTATAGCCGTAGTTAACCTCGAAGGGGCTTTTACCGGTGGCGGAGTGTACGCGGTTATTATGAGCAAATGCCGCGAGGGGTAGCCATTCAACCCAGTCGTTTTGAAGATGGTTGACGAATATTCGGAGGTATTTTTCAACCTCTTGATTTACTCGTTCTGTCTGGCCATCTGTCTGGGGATGATAGGCGGTGGATGCGTTTGCCTTGATCTGTAACAAGTCATAGAGGTCTTTCATAAACTTGGAAACAAACACGGTGCCTCGGTCAGAGATAACGACCTGTGGCATCCCGTGTTTGGCGTAAACTTCGTCTCGTAGAATTTTGGCCCACCCTTCCGATGAAAGTTCTGTTGTGCAGGCTATCGGTATGATTTCCTTAGAGAATCGGTCGACGATCATTAAGATAGCGTCTTGACCGTTGCACTTTGGTAAACCAGTGACCATGTCAACGGAAATATGTGTCCAAGGTCGGGAAGGAATGGCGTTTGGATGAAGGGGCGCTGCTTTGGCTTGAGTGCTCGACTTTGTTCGTTGGCACGTTTCGCATGCGCGGACGTAGTTCTCTATGTCCTTCTTCATCTTGGGCCACCAGTATTCGCGTAAAACGAGTTCTTTGGTCTTTTCAATGCCAGGATGTCCCGCCGTGATATGGTCATGAGATATTGCGATGATTTCCCCTCGTAACGCATGATCTTGGGGAATATAGATACGGTGATCGTAGAAGATCAAACCGTTATCTAGCCTCATTCCTCGGTCATGGTTGAGGGACGCAGAGACGTTCTTGTCCCATCGGTGGTGGTCGAGCGTGGCTTGCTTGATTCTTGTATGGATTTCCTCGATTGTTGGCATGACCAATGCCCGGAAATGCTCTGGTTTGAGGACGATAACCTCATCGTTGTCCTCCTTCCCTTGTTCGTGATCCGCTCTTCGACTGAGTAAATCAGCCTTTTTGTTCGACGCTCCTGGTTTATGGTGGAGGGAGAAATGATATTCTGCCAGTTCTGTTACCCAGCGTGCTTGGCGACGGTTCAATTTCTGTGGTTTTCGGAAATACTGAAGATTCTGATGATCTGTCCAGATTTCGAAATCTTGAGCCGCCCCCATTAGGTAGTGTCTCCATTCGTCGAGCGCGAGCATGATTGCGAGCAGCTCTTTGTCGTAAATTTCATAATTTCGTTCGGTTACCGTCAGAGACTTGGATAGAAACGCGACTGGGCGCCATTTTCCATCCTGTTCCTGCGATAACACGGCGCCTATTGCCCCTTCACTGGCATCTGCCTCGACGCGGAATTTACCATTTTCCGTTGGTATTGCTAGTACCACTTCTTCAGCCAGTAACCTCTTCAACTCCTCGAAGGCGTTCTGTTGCGCTTTTCCCCATTTCCATGGATCATTTCCTGTTAGCTGCGTCATGGGTTTGACGACCTTGCTATATCCTTTGATGAAACGTCGATAGAAATTGGTGAAGCCTAAGAATGATTGTAATTGCACCTTCTTGATGGGTACAGGCCATGCCGCTATTCCTGCGATTTTAACTGGGTCCATACGAATGCTGCCTTCACTGATGATGACTCCGAGGTATTCCGTTTCTAAGGTCTCGAACTCGCATTTTTCCGTTTTAAGGGATAGTTTGTTCTTTCGTAGGATTTTTAGGACTTCGCGTGTGATCCGTCGATGTTCCGCCTTGGTTTTTGACATGATTAAGATATCATCGAGGTAGACTGTAACGTCGCCGGACGCGATGAGGTCTTTAAAAATGTCATTCATCATCCATTGAAAGGTCGCTGGTGAATTCGTGAGTCCGAAGAACATAACTGTGGGTTCGAACAACCCTCGGTTTGTTCGGAATGCTGCCTTCCACTCGTCGCCACTCTTTATGCGAACATTGTTGTATCCCCACCAGACGTCAAGCTTGGAGAAGTACTTGGCGCCCCGTAACTTATCCATTAACTCGGAGATGAGAGGAAGTGGGTAACGGTTTTTAATCGTCATCTCGTTGAGTTTGCGATAATCTTGTACGGGTCGTAGTTTTCCGTCCTTCTTTTTGACGAAGAAGAATGGCGAGGCCATCGGTGACTTGGATGGGCGAATTCGTCCGCTTGAAAGGTTTTCATCTAGGAATTTATCGAGTTCAGCCTGTTCATTACGATTGAGAGGATAGACTTTGCAGTCAAGGTTGGCGTTTGCGTTAGGAGTGAGTTCGATGGCGTGGTCCCACGTCCTTGGTTCGGGGAGTTTGTCGAAGTTCTTTTTCTCGAATAAATCGGCAAAGTCCCTGCACCATTCTGGGACCATTTCTTCAAACGTTTTGGCCTCCTTCCCTTCGTTGGCTTTGGCGGCGAGGTCATTTGCATGATGAGCGCGTACGAGAATAGCTTGGGTGAAGTCTATTGCAAGAATGGTGTCTCCTTCCTCTAGTTCCTCGTCCCATTTATCATCAGGATCTGCATCTGGTAACGCGAATGAAATCTTTCGGCATTGGCATCGGGCGAACGTCAATCCCCCCGTCTTCCAATTGATGATTGGATTATGTCGGGCAAGCCAATCATGGCCCAGGAATATTTGTCTATCGCTGAGTTCTGTTATGGCCAAGTCTATGCGTTCTACGTGATCTCCAATTTTAAGTAGGATTTCGGCGTATTGGGTAATTGATCCTCCTTGATTACGTGTTCCGTCGGCATTGTAAACTGGAATGGGTGCGGCGGTAGCATGAGTCGGGATGTTATGTTCTTTGACGAAGGCCCGATTGATGGCGCTGCTAGTACACCCGCTGTCTACTAATGCGGTTGTTGTAGTCTTTGTGCGACCACCTAGAGTCTCGATTTGGACGTCGATTGTCAAGTCTTTGCCTTTCCCGCTCAACGCGGCGATATATCGCCTTGGTTGTCGTAGTTCTTCGAGCCACCAAAGCGCATCGATGCGCATTGCTTTTCTCATTCCTTCGATCATTTCGTCCACAACTTCCTCCGCTCGTGCCTTGTGAATCCAATTCTTTAGGATTGCCTTTGCTTCTGACTCTGTCTTGGCTTGTACTATGCCGCGCAGAGTCCATTCTGCCCCGAATGGTTTAAGCCACTCGTGGTAGGATTCACCACTAGTGTACGTGCGTGATAGTTGCGGGGCCTCTTCAGCCGTCGCGTCGACCTGTGAAGGTTCGACTACCGTTGGCGAGGTCACCGCAGTTTCTAAAGGGGGTGTTAAGTTAGCCTTCTTGAAACTTGTTGCGTCCTCGTAATCAGGTACTTCAACCATAGTTACTTGATGCCCCCTTTCTACTGCCTGGGCGCTAGCAGCTTCCTGTCCCTCGGCTTTCTGGTCGTCCTGGGTTGGATCCAAAGCCCCTTGTTGTTTAAGGGATTTAAACTTTGGCAACCATGCGGTATTCTCTTTACCCAGAGGAGGTTTAGCGTCAAGACATATAGTCTTATCCGACGGTATTCCCTCGAAACTCCCAGCGAGGCTGGGACTCCGTGGAGCCGCTTCGTCAAAGGGGGCGCTAAGCGCTTTGTCCAATGCCCCATCCGGTTTAACCGTTATGATGGGTGTCACTATGGTAGGTGACTTATCGTTTGATGCTTTCGCCTGTAATAGGTTACTCGCCAAACGTTTAGTTTTTGGTAGTCGGACTACCGGTTCTCGTAAAGTTTGATTCTTGCTTAGTTTCTGGTCTGGTTGCGAAGTCGCGGGTATATTCGAATGCGTGGTAGAAACTACAGGTATATAAGTACATTGAACGGGTGTGATAGGCGTACCAGTCGAAACTAAGTCATTTGCCGAGTAAGTTGAATCATTTACTCCTCGGCGCTCTCTTTTACCTCCGTAAGTGCGGGCTGTTTCTCTTCCTCTGGGTGTTTATCCCAGTAAGCGTTGCAGCGTCGTAATCCCTCAGCCCGATTCTTTGGGCGTTTGGGGCAGTCGCGTTTGAAGTGGCCTATTTCGCCACATCCATAACACTTTGCCGTTGCGGCTGCTGCTTTGACGGCGTCAATATCCATTGGCGCGCCTCTCCCTCCGTATGTTGTCCCGGTAGCTGTTTTCGTAGATGCTACGGGGGCTGTCGTTTGGCCACCCTTGTTAGGTGTGGTTGGTTTCTGTGTCTGTGCTGGTGGTCGATTTGTGGGTATGGTTCCTTCTGCCTGTTTAAGGCGCCAGTTGAGGTCAATTCGAGTTAGACGAGCCTTCCATCCTTCGTAATTTGTAGGTACGTCCCCATCAGCCGAGTATATTGTATTTTTACTCGTCTGTCGGGCCGCCTTCTTGATTTGATGGAGCATCAGCTGGTCGTTGGTTCGAATCCCGGCATGGTACGCGTGTTCTTCGAACTCCTGGAAGAACTTGTCTCCGTCCTTGTAGTCGGCTTGTCTGAGCTTTTCCCACTGCGCGTATTTTAACTGGGAGTTGGCATCCTTCCAAAACCGTTCTGTAAGGGCCCTTTTAAAGTCCTCATAGTCTGGATAGAGCTGTTCTCCTGTTGGCGCCGTTCCTAGTTCCTGTGCGCTCAACTCCCACCATTTCCCGGCGTCATCTGCGAGTCGTGAGACACAGAAGATGACTTTATGGGGAGGGTGTCGGTAGTGTCGGTTGAACACGTCGAAGTGTAGTTCACACTTTAGGAAGAACCGGGAGATGTCGTTTGAGTCGCCCTTGAAGTCGTCGACCTCTTTGAGAATTTTTGGTTTAAATTCGTCATAAGGGGCGACGGCCCCATCGACTAGTTGCCAGGGTACTGGGGGGTCTGGCATTTGGGGCGGCGCAGGATATCGTGGAAGCGCATATCTTGGAGGCGGGACGGGGGGTTGCGGAGGTTGTGCGGGTTGACCGCCACCTCCGGCTCTGCCGCCTCCGGCAAATGGTGCATACCCGAAGGAGTATGTTCCTGGTGGTGCCTGTCCTCTGATATAATTGAAGGCACCGACTGGTGCTCGGGGGGGTGGTACCGGGGGCTCATCCGGCATTGGTTCCTGGATCTCGATTTCTTCTTCATATGGGGATAACTCCTCCATGACGTTTCGTGGATGGACTGAATTCCATAGGAAGCGAGCATTTCGCTCCGCTTCGTATTGGAGTATCTCATCCGCGTTGAGTCCCCTTATCTTTCTCATTAAATAATCGTTTCCGGCTTGGGTTTCTCCCCAAGTCGAATCAAAAGGAAGTGCATAGGCAAAAAATACGTATAGGTCTTTGTAACTGGCTTGTTTGAGAGTGGTCGGGATGGCTATACTGGGGTCGTTAATGGTTTCTTCGTAAAAGCTGATGGCGCCGGCTAGCGTCATCCTTGTGGGGGTTGGGGGTCGGCTATCACGACGACTCAGGGGTCGAGTCGGCGACGTGATCTGGGACAGGTCTAAAGGGGGTAGCGGGTCGTGGCGGGTTGACGGCCGTACTGGTGTCGGTGGACGACTCTGTTGGCCAGTCTCCCTCTGTATCTCTTGTTGGCTCAGGCTCCTCATGCTGCTGCTCAGCGATGATCCGGTCTGCGAGCTGTTGCCAGCGAGAGGCTCGAGGAGGACGGTGCGGGGACCTGACAGGTGACCTGACATTTCGCCAGCCGCTTCGCGGTGCGGGGTAGATGTGGGCGGAGGTGCTGGCGATGGGTGCCTCGATTCGTACAGGCTCGAGTGTCTGCTCTCTGGGCGCAGGCTGATCCCAGTTGTAGCTATAGCCTCCTGGGGGTGGCGTTCGGTGGTCGGGAGAGTTTGTTCGGGGAGAGGGGAAGTAGGCGCTGTATGGGATATCGACATTGTCCCAGAACTCTGCGGAGGCAACACCGGCTGCGGGTGGTGGAGTTGGATTCCTGTCTGCCCAAGTATCGTAATTGGTGGCAGGGGCGACGGGTCGTATGTCTCGGCCCACTTCGAATCCCCCGACTCGAGCGGCAAATCGGGCGTACGTGCCGGGTGAGGGAGTTCTAGGGACATATGGAGTATATTGGGGAGTGTCGGTGGTGGTGATGGGGATGACAGGCGTGCGCCTTCTGGTAGGGGTAGGAGGCCCTCCCTCCGTGTCTTCGGAATGAGATGGCTCATCCACGACTTCTTCTTCGTGCTGGTTGTTGTTTGTAAGGAAGTTGTCGATTGGGACCGCGTGTCGCGGTACGGGTGAGACGATTCGGGGTGCGAGCTGCTCGAGCGGGATGGCATCGACATTGTCTGTAGGGGTAGTAACGATTGTGGGGGTGCGTCTTTGTCTTCCTATCCTGTTTACTAAGTTATAGTGGAAACTGATTGCAATGAGGACGGCGAGGGAAACGAAAGCAGCGCTGGGGATTCCTAGACCGAGAGCGATGATTTTGGCGTCGTCGTTCTCCATGAAGGCTCTGATTAGAGAGCTTGGGAAAGCTTCGAGCTAAATGTAAGACCCGAACTCCAATCAAGAGTAAACAACGGATGTATCGCGTTCGTACAATCTCCGCTGAGTCTCGTAGTGATTGATAGTCAAAGCCGCACTGATAGCGCTTAGCGAGAATGAAGGTGTTTCGGTATGAATAAACGTTAGCTCGAAGCTAGGGAATATACAGCTTCGAGTAGACTACTTTTATACTAAGTCTAGAGTCTGTAATGAGTACTAAAGTGAGGGTACCGTGTTAGAAGATGAATAAGGCAAATACACGGTAGCCGAGAATATGGTGCTTTAGTGGAGTATGACGCTGAAGGCTCCCCTGGAGTCGCGGATCTAAAGATAAGATAAGCGCCGAAGATAAGATAAGATAAGAGGCGCTTAGATAAGAAAATGAAATCGTAACAGCTCGCTAAGTATGGCTCGCCGCTAGACCTAATCTGCGTGTGCCGCTGTCTTCCTCTTAGTTGCTAAACCTGACTCCCAAACTCGTCATGATTAGAGGCCCTCGGCACTCCCAATCAAGTCACAAATTACCCTCAAAAACTGTCCCCGCAAGTCCTCACACACAGTGTGCTCGCCCTAACAATGGTGCCGCGAGGTCCAACTGCACACACCTGTCACACTTTGTGCAACTGCTAGAACAGCTCAATCTGGCTGATTCCCTTGCAACTACTCAAGACCTACACAGAGGCCGACACAACACAAGTTCTCTTCTTACACTGAACCAGAAAAGGAACAGAGCTTTTCTCTCAGATTTATCTCAGCAAACTCTCAAGATGGCGCAGTGTCACTGTCGCTGAATCTCTTTCTTATCTCAAGTAAACCGAAGTTTTTCTCCAAAAGGTTTCTCTGGTTCTATTTCTCTGTGAGCTCACTAAACTTGCGTTCTAGCTGAGACTCGAAGCTACTAACTCTTATGCATCGCAACAAGTCCAGATCCAAACTGAAACTTTATTACTGTACGTGGGGGGTAGGTATCTTGTTTTACTACGTGAAATTCTACCTACTTATACTATGGGGGATTGATTATTACAAACAGTCTTTTAGTAAGTTAATTCCTTTGTCGGCCGATAATTCTTCATCCAAACTGGTGCAGCACTCTTGGCATAGTGCCGCTTGGTCCTCTTTTTAGTATCCTTAAAGGGCTAAGTGATGTCGACGTCACTCGCCCTAGCAGCAGAGTAGCTTGCTGACTTGTACTCAATAGCTGCTTAATCCTCGATCACCGATCACACTTCATATTCGGCTTTCGGTTCTGCTCCGAAGGTGACAGCGTCGGCTGAGAGACAGATGAGGAAGAAGTTAAAGAAAATCTGCTGCGACAATGAATTTGACTGCTTGTTGTGGTGAATGTGAGCAGCAAAACAGGGAGTTGTGATAGAACTAACAGCACCATATTTGTCAGCAGCTAATGGGGTTGCAGAACAGACTTTCAGGGTCATCTTTGGATCAGTCCGGATCTTAGGTGAAAATGGCTCATGCTTGGTGGGCCGAGGCATGCGATTATGCTGTTAAGGCGGCAAATTTACTACCAATCTCTCAGCACCCAGGGAAAGTGCCTGAAGAGGTTTGGAGTGGAAAGAAACAGATGGTGAGACACTTACATGTATGGGGATCAACATGTTATGCAAAGATACCAGCTGCAAAGGGACACAGTAAATTGAGTCCAAGAGGGCAGAAGGGGAGATTCATCGGACTTGCAGGCCATGGGACATACCAAATTGTGCTTGATGACATTCCTGGGAACAAAATCATTGTATCCTGTGATGTCATCTTCAAGGAGCTGCCTCCAACTCATACCGCTTCTTCTCATAAGGGGGAGAACAACAAGCCACTGTTCCAATTCGAAGAAACGGCACCAATTGAAAATCCTCAACTATGCCCTGATCTGTGAGATCGATCTCAGATTCCAATTTGAGTTAACCAAAATCAAACTCAGATTGCAAACACAGACCCACCTCCATGCTGAATACCAGTCTATGACCGCCCAGACTGTCCAACATGTATACCAAAGCCAATGTGAGCAATCCAAGACTCCACAGAATACCTGAAATGTGAAGCAAACACTTGAGCCAAAGGTAAGAACTGGGCATATGATAGTGATGTGCTGCTAGTTGAAAAGGAAGATGATGTAGAGGACATAATTGCCATGAAGACATCAGAGATCATGAACATCATGGATAGGCAAGATATGTGGGTACCAGATAACTTTGAACAGGCCTTGACCAAGCCGAAGATCTGGGGACCTGCTATGGATGCCAAAATACACCGTATGGAGAAACGAGATGTCTGGAGGGTTGTACCCTATGAACCATGGATGAAAGTAATTGACAATCATTGGATATTCAACAACAAGGTGGATGGAGATACTGGTGACCTCCTCAAATGCCAAGCATGCCTGGTTGTAAAGGGATTCACCCAGATCAAAGGACTCCACTATTATGATTCCTTCGCTGCCATTGTATGCTATGAATCACTGCACATGTTCTTTGCAATCATTGCAGCTCATGGACTTGATTTCTGGCTTATCGATTTTGTTGGCACGTATCTCAATGCCAAACTGCAAGGAGAAAACTACATTGCACTGCCAAAAGGCTATGAAGACATTGTTACTCATGACTACCCAAAGGGACCCGAATATGTTTTACAGATGATGTGGGCTATGTACGGGACCATGGATGTGGGGAACACGTAGTTCCACAAACTCAATCAAATGTTGATGAGCCAAAGACACAAGCAATCTCGAGCAGATCCATGTGTATGGTTACTCAAGAAAGAAGGTCAAAAGACGTACACATGTACTTATATGGACAATGTCTCAGGAGTGTCAACATCGCATGAAGAGGGTGTATAGGTCTGAAAGGAGATTGGAAGTGTTTATGAGATCAAGGACTTAGGTTGCCATAACAGTGTGCTCAGGATGACTGTCAAATTCGATGACTCCACTGGTGCCATCTCCCTTCACCAGAAGAACTTAATCCTCAAAACTCTCAAGACTTTCAGAATGGCAGAATGCAAACCAAAATCAACTCCACTACCCGTTGGTAGTCTCATGAATCTGGATACCCAGCCACATCCCATCTCACCAGAAGACAAGGAATTTATGGCTGATAAGGACTACCATGGTGTACTCAGATCCCTGAACCATATAGCCAATGGAACAAGGCCCGATATTGCCTTTGCTATGAATTATCTGCAATGCTACACATCTGATTCATGTCCGATCCACTGGAGCTGAGCTATGCATGTCCTGGGACACCTCAAAGGCACCATTGAGTACAGAATCACTTATCAACATGGTACTATCGAGGATGACAGTTTAACTCCCATTGGGTATGTTGATTCATCACACAGTGATGACAGGACTACTGGGAAATCAACAATGAGATATGTGTTTATGATGGTGGGTGGTCCTGTGTCATGGAGCTCAAGATCTCAGAAACAAGTTGCGCTATCAACCTCTGAAGCTGAGTATGTCGCTACAGTTCATGGGGGCAGACAGTCTATGTGGATGGGTTCATACCCAGATGAGCTCGAGGTATACAAGGACCAACCTTATTCACTAAACTGCGATAACAACTCGGTGATTAACCTGACACAGAGTACAAAGGGCCATGAGAAGTCAAAGCATTTTGCGATGGACTATCACTGGATCGGTGATGCCATACAGCTTCGAGAGCTAGACATCCGATACATCGCTTCAGAGGACAACTTAGCTGATATCTTCACTAAGGTTGTACCAAAGCCTCGCGCGCTTACCTTGTTGAGGCACATGGGAATGACAAGGGTTTAGGATGATGGGCATAGGCTTCAGGGGGAGTGTTGAGGATATTCAGCCTATGCCTGGTTTATTTTCTATTTCTTGTCTTGATCCTTCTTACTATATTTAGATTAATTCCCCCTGATTCAAGCCATTAACCATGGCCAATCAGTTCAACTGCACCTCAGTCAGTCACTACGATAATGTGTATCTGACTGAGGTGCATATACCATACTTACTTACTTCACTACCTTTTCTTACTTACCACATTATCTAGTTTTGCTTGTCTTAACATACTCAGTGTCAAGTGCTGGGGCTTTAGACTTAGCATGACCCTTATGGTATCACTCTACAGTTAAGCCATGCACTCCACCAAACATCACTCAAGGTACTTCATTACCTGCACTTAAGACATTGCACTCTAAGGTATATCTCATTGCCTTAGTATCTAGGTTTTATAAAATGTATGTATTGATACATTTCATGAAATTACATGTGTGAACACTTTTCAAGTGTGTCACCATCAACCGTATTTCTGGCGATGCTGAGTGACTTCAATGGTTTTTCAGACCAAAGTCATTCTGGATACACAAATAAGGTCAGTATCTGTCAAATCATAGCAAATTTTAAGCTGAAATACCTATATTGAGTGAACCCATACTGTACCTATATTTTTTCCAGATTCCAAATCTCTATACGGTACGGTTATGGTACTCATATGAACTGTCCCATAATTTTGTAAATACAGGTACGGTGTGGATCCCTACCCATTTCTGCAATACTGAAATCAGTCCTACAGATACTAAAAAATGTCAACCTATTGGTAGAGCCATGATTGTGGTTATCATAATCCTTCATGTCATGACTGCCATTGACTTTGCCTTCAGTTGGTCATATATACACTTCATATACATCAAACATGGGCAAACCTTTGTGGATGAATTTGAGGCAGATTATGGTCTCATCAACTTACTAATTTCCATAGCAATCACAGGCATCGTCTCCACTATCTGTGCAGACTCTGCCATGGTACTATAACTCCATTGAGTATGTGCCCACACTGATGCTAAATGACATCTTTATTTTAGATTTGGTGCTGCTGGATGGCTTGGGGAAAGCGCAGGCCCATTGTCTTGCTTCCAATCCTTTTTCTCATATCTGGTGCGACAATTCCTGCCCTCTAATATTTCCTGCTTATGCTGGGTCAATCTAGTTTTAAAAACCATACTGACATGCATTGCATCCATTCACCCAGTGTCAGATGCATTCAGTAATCCTCTTCTGATTCTCTATCTGGCTTTTATCCCTGCAATGACCCTTTGGTGCACCTTGATGATCATTTTCCATATTTTGAGTGTTGGACAGGCTAGCACTGGATTAGGGAGACCATTCAGAGTGTACCACCATGTTATAGAAATTTTGGTTGAATCCTCAACTCTCTATGCAATATCTTTGCTTCTAGATATAGGCCAGCTGGCTTGCCAGAATATGACAGAGTACTACACAAATATTATGGCAGCATTTGCAAGAGTACAATAAGAACCATTACTTTTTTGGTATTGACAATCATCTCACTGCAATGTATTAGGGAGTAGCCCCAACACTTCTCATTGGGCATGTGGCTGCAGGACATGCACAGCTGGATGACTCTTGGGAGGGAAGTGTGATATCATCACTTCATTTTGGGCAAGATAGTGAACAGATGGGCTCCCAGGATGATGTTACACAGAGTGCCACAGTTGATGATAATCTTGAAGTTCCACTGGAAAGGGAGGATTACCTTGAGGGAGTTTCTGAATAGAGGGAGAATGATGAGGATTTCTTTTTCATTGTATGGTCATTAGCATTGGCAGAAGTGCACTGCTGAAAATGTTTTACTATTGTGTAAAGGTCAAATCAGATTCAGAAATTGGGAGTTAAGCACAACTCTCAATGCTTCAATAGTGACACTAAGGGAATGCTACTTCCATGAAGTACAGATAAAGATAAAGAATTATACAAAGCCATCTCTGCTTTGCATTGGGTATATATTTTCATGTTATCTAATAAGTACTCTCAGACCCAGAAAGAAATACATAGTCAGAGAAGTCCAATTTCAAAAGCATATATGGCTGACAGAGAAGATGAAGAATTGAAACCACAGCAGACATGTAGTCTGACTACTTTCCCCTTGAGAACCTGTGGTCAATCATGAGAGGGTAACAGGAAGGAAACATCCCACTCCAAATGACTACTGGGAAACCTAGCTAGTGTCTTACAAGAACCAGTTTCAAGACATGCTCACATTAATATTGCACTAGCACACTGATGTTGTTACAATCTATTTATTTTCCTTATCTAAGCATCTCAGCATCTATCATATCTTTGGTGCTTCTCTTATCTCGTCTTATCTACAAGCACCCGGACTGGTCACTATAAGGTTACTGAATGACTTCAACGATGGCTCACTACTATCGTTCACCTTATGCATGTTTCCACTTCTTTCTCTCATCATTGATTTATTATTAGACCCTCGCTTTTAGTATATAAGTAGTGTAGCTCTCACTGTATAGTCTCCAGCTTTGAGCTAATGTTTATTCACACCAATCTCTTATTGCTTAACCCTTGCCTAGACTAAGACATTAGTCCTTTACTCCATTCATTGTGAAACTCAACAGTGACTGCCCAAACATGAGACAGCTGTTGTTTACTCTTGATTGGAGGTTGGGTCTAACAGATGTGCTTGGTAGTGGCGAGTGGCAAACAGACTAGTGGCTGGCAATGAACACCAACAACACTAAACCTATCACTAACTCTACACTTATTACTAATGTATTGAATTTGGGTGTTTTGAGTATAATAGAAGCACTCTGCAGACTTCAATAATCAAGGAAAGTTGTTTTAAAGACATTTTATTTGTTACTAATGAGCTATACAAGTGTATGACTTGCACTAGCAGGGTTGGTAAGACACAATTGGGTGAATAGTGACTTGGTTTGAGGTACTGCACTCACTCTGACTAAAACTGCTTTGAACTAGTAGCTCTCTTGGCCCTATACTGTCTTACAAGTGAATAAACACTTGACTAGTCACTTTCTAGGCAGACTAGTGGTGCTCTTGGCCTAAGAATAATATTTTAAACTTTGAGAACTTGCTTGAACTAACTTCAAAACACTCTTGACCTTTGCAAGACACAAAAGATTGCTCTAAGACACTTCAATTCACTCAATACTATGGGTAACTTAGCAACTAGTAGCCACTTTGTCAAGGTTAAGCACAAAAGCCTTTAATTGGGGCACTAGATACTGACTAGTAAGTCACAATTGTGGGGATGGCTTGCCTAAACCATGTGTGTGCCTATTCTACTACTTATATACTGACAAACAAGGTACAATTAAGATATAAATAACTGACTAGAGAGATATTATCAATAAAGATTTCTTGGCTGGTCATAAATAATGGTGAATAATCATACAATAGTCAGTCTAAAAATGTGCACTTGCTGACTAGTGAGCCTAGGAGCTCTGCTAGTGGTTGTATTCTGTATCCTTGGCCCAGCAATGCTCCACTAGTGTCAAGAATAAATAACTAGCTGGATAAGTATGTCTGTAGCAGCTCTCAATCATGATCGAAGGTGCAGCCTGGCTATACTAATGCCAATCGTAATAGATCTGTATTGCACTAGTCAGATCTGCCACAAGGTTAAGCTGTTGCTAATTCATTTCTAAGCCCTGCTTCGAGATTGCTATGTGACTAGTTAATCTGACTTAGGTGTTTGTGCCCAGATCAGTCTGCTAGTGACTGAACTTCACAAGATTTGTGTCCTCTATCTCTTGTTTGGTGTGCTAGTGATGTTACTCATCCACTAGTGGCTATATTTATTTAGTTCTGCTAGTATTCAAGTCACTAGTATGGCTGGCTAATAGATTTGACCCACTAGTGGTATCACATCTAAGTCCTGGCTTTACTAGTTGCATACTTGTCTAACTATCAGCTTGAAGCCTCAGTTGTAGTCCTCTAAGTATCACTAATATAAGATAGATATGCAATATCTAGATGTGAACACATAGACAGTATATTAACACATTTCTAAGAGGTAACATATTTGAGCAAAGTGACTATATTATCGTAATCTCTGGAACATTAATTTTTGTGATGTGATTCACCTCCTTTCCCTGATAATCTACCTTTAAATGATGCTTTTTTGTTCTTGCTACAATGTCACACAGAGGTTGTGAAAATAGGTGTTGCAAGGTGCATCTACATCAACTGATACATATGCTTCATGATTGTGACAATGCAGCTGCTATATGATTCGAGGATCTGGAAAGGAAACAAAAATGTATGGCCTGTTTTGTCTGAGGTCTCATTGCAGATGTGGGGGTTAATAGTGAAGAAATGAAGCAACAGATTTGGAGCTGGTTGTTCCTGAAGACTTAGCTAGTACCAGTACTGGTAACCAAGTGTGGCAGTGCAGCAATTGATAGTGATGATAGTACCAAGATGATACAACCATGGTTGTCAGTACAACCACATCAATGAAAATCCTCTCACTGATTCTCTAATCAGCCCTGAAGCTCCAAAGATGAATCCCAGCTATTCTGTTGTCCCTTCTTGGAGAATCAAGCTGCATAATGCCATACTTCTATCTGCAACATGATCTTCTCATCAAGGAGATTTAGCATCTTGCTGAATCCAGATTGGTCTCTTCTTGCTATTGCATTGGTCTTTCACTCCAACAAAAATATATCACTGCTATAGATCAGAAATTGGGATCACTTTTTATTTTCATCAAGTTGTCATGCCACGATTCAAAACATCTCTGTTTGGGCATCTTCTGAAACAGCACCTCATCCTTTATATGAACAATATGCCTTTGTCCATCTTCATTGTCCTCTCTCTTGTTTACCATCACCAATCTGAGTCTAACCACTGACTCTCATGGTTGCCGAAGCAGATAGTTCAGCAGGTTCTACTGCTGATGACATTGCTCTTATGTTCACATATCTTGATGCTGACTTGAATTCCATCATTTTTAATGGACAATTACTTGGTACAAACTCTCATAGCCTCCTTAATTTTTGCTCTGACCTTAGAGTCATACATAGGTATATATACTGGAATTGTGGCCTTCACATTGTGGAACATCTGTGAGGATTTAAGAAAACATGTCCCTATGTGTACTCTCCTATTTCTGCAATACTGAAATCAGTCATGCAGATACCAAAAAATTTCAACCTATTGGAAGAGCCATGATCATGGTTATGATAATCCTTAATGTCATGGCTGCCGTTGACTTTGCCCTCCGTTGGTCAATTCAACGCCTTGTGTACATCAAATATGGGCAAACCATTGTGGATGAATATCTGGCATATCTTAATTTCAGCTGCTCAGAAATTCTCATAGAGATCACAGGCATTGTCTCCAGTATCTGTGCAGACTCTGCCATGGTATTATAACTCTGCTGAGTGCCCGTGCTGACACTAAATGACATCTTTATTCTAGATTTGGCGCTGCTGGATGGTTTGGGGAAAGTGCTGGCCCATTGTCTTGCTTCCAATCCTTTTTCTCATCTCTGGAATTGGTGCGACAATCTCTGCCCTCTAATATTTCCTGCTTATGCTGAGTTGATCCAGTCTTCAAATCCATACTGACATACAAAGTGTTCATTGACCTAGAGCCAGATCCATTCGTTGATCTTCTTCAGCTTCTCTATGCGGCTTTTATCCTTGCAACAACCCTTTGGTGCACCTTGATGATCATTTTCCGTATCTTGAGTGTTGGACGGGCCAGTACTGGATCAAGGAGACCATTCAGAGTGTACCACCACATTATAGAAATTTTGGTTGAATCCTTAGCTCTCTATGCAATATTTCTGCTCCTCGATATAATCTTGCTGGCTTGCCATAAAAAGGCAGAGGCCTACATGGACACCATGGCAGTATTTGCAAGAGTATGATAAGAACCATTACTTTCTTGGTATTGTCAACCATCTCACTGCAATGTAATAGGGAGTAGCCCCGACACTTCTCATTGGGCGTGTTGCTGCAGGACATGCACGGCCGGATGACTCTTGGGAGGGAAGCATGATGTCATCGCTTCAGTTTGGGCGAGATAGTGAACAGATGGGTTCCCAGGACGATGTTACACAGAGTGTCACAGTCGATAATGACCTTGAAGTTCCGCTGGAAAGGGAGGATCACCTCGAGGGTATCTCTGAACAGGAGATGCCGGTGAATGGTGGGGATTCCTTTATATTATATGGTCATCGGCATACGGACGTGCACCTCTAACAATGTTTTTCCATCATCCTATGTGTCGTTTACCGAGACGATCGTACAGTTCAGATAGATTATATTAACTACATATTCTCTCAATAATCCTTCAGTCGTAAAGTTGTCGAAGTGAACATTCTAAGCGATGGTTACCCCTTGATTATTGTCAGTAGACCTTGTTGTGGGCTTTCCTTTATCATGGTCTCTAGCTATGTAGTTGGAATGTTCACCGGTTTTATTTTGCTTTACCCTAGAACAAGCAATCATAAGGGAATGGGTACATGGAAGGATCAGTCGCCTTCTTCGATATACCTTCCAAGATAACGCCGACACCCTGAAAAACAAAATGCCCTCGGACATCGGATGGTCCACCAGTCGTAGGTGCGATGGAAGCCCCAGTGGCTGAAGAGATGAAGTATGCTAGAAGCAGCGAAGCCTGCCACCAGTACGTCCGTAGAAGATCGCAATGCATCGGACGGCGATGTAGACCATACGGCGGCCGAGGAAGGATATATACGCGGAACGTAGGCTGAAGACACATCTGACAATAGAAATGGACCAGTTGCCGAACATGTTCATTGAGAGGGACTGGAGATAGAAAATGCAAGGAGTCGAAAATGACGATGTCAACGACTTAGGAGGCCAGTGAAGCGAGAAGATGGTCCTGAAGACCAGTCCCATTCGTGTATCAGTCTGTGAAGCATAGTTGTACAGCGCTGAGTTTCTCAGGGTCTAGTCCAGACTATAGCACGCATACCCAAGAAGGTCATGCCCGCCTCAATGAATCCAATGAGAAAGTAATCTTGCAAAATGTGACGACGACATACCGAAAAGGTCTTGTTCCACTACTCATTATGGACGCCTCCATCCCTGTACGGCGTCTCAATGGATATCACCGGTACGTTCTTTGGCGGGAAAGACAAGAAGACGAGGAGTCACTCAAATAGCAAGGATAGCAAGCTCACCTGTCTCGATCGCCAAAGCAAAGTGATCTTCATGGTTATCAGGACGCGCGAGGCAGACGATACCTCAACAAATCCCATCGTCGCTTCGCTGAGTATGCGCAAATGACAATTATTCTAGCTGCGATAGCAAAAATACCCTCTTCATGTCACGCTCGTGACTCTGGTGTCGCGTATATTCCAGACGTTCCGAGCATCAGTAGACTGAGTCTGACGTTTACAAGGCGCCGAAGTTGCCGCGTTGTTAGATGTTTCCATGTAGGAGTCGGGTGGAAGCCCAGAGAAGGATCGAAGTCGCAGGGGCGCCCTGGTGGTATTTCAGTTTGCGCCTGGCGTCGTGCGAACACTGGATGTCAACACATCGTAAGGTTGGGGAGGAAGCTGTACCGGTCCAAGGATCATAGTGCGACGCATATGGGTGTCTGATCCTGCGTGCAGAATCATGAATACTTAAGCGAGAGAAGTCTGCGAGTCCAAGACGAAGACGGTAAGAAATCATCATGTAATTGTTATGTAAATTTAACACTGTCAAGTGATCTTGGATAACGTAGAGTCCCATCGGCAAGTCACAACATCCGTGTTTCAAATATAGCAGGCAAACATAGCCTTAGGTGTGTAGCTACGGATAACGAGAGTAGCATTCATTTTGAAAGTCGCCATTGATAATTGAAAGGGCGCCCATTAGGGAGTTTCGGTGCGCCGGAATGATAAACGATATGCGAAGATAAAACGCCGAAGATGTCAATGCTGTTCCAGAGTGGCTTCAGGCCGTCAGCGGTCAAAGTCCAGGTGATAGGGTTGATAAGGGACAGCGAAGGTCCGTTCACGATATACGATTTCCTAGTAGCTTGATGTTGTACGGTGTCCTTCCTCTCGAATTCTAAAGACCAGAGAGACAGTCGCTGCTGTGCCAGCTCTTGGCGTTGGAAGGTGATAGGCACGCTAAGGGCGCTGCCACCGCCACCGTCCGTATGACACATCGGTCCGATCTCCGGTCTTTCGGAGCCAATTCAACAAACACCATCACGTGTGGCTATCCAACTCACACTCAACCACCGACGACGATTCGATTCGCGCGCCAGAGCGGGAGAAACGCATCTATAGAATGGACTTGACGGCCACAGAAGACATTTTACACAATTCCGCCGCGCTACACTCTCTCAAACGCGACCAGTTGATCCGTCTTTGCAAGATTCATGGTGTGAAAGCCTCAGGGAAAAATGTGGACATTGCTGAACGTCTGGCGAACATCCCGCGGCAAGCTACACAGCAGGCGCCACAATCCCAGCTCGTTACAATTAATGAAGACACCGTTACCAGCACTGGTACCACTAAAACAGGAAGCGACTTTGGGAGCGTCAAATGTTTGTCTGTCAAATCTTCTTATTTGACTTCTTCTCATCCGAAGTATAGCATCATTATCATTAAAATCTATCGTGTCTTCCTTCGGTTTCACTTCCCGCAAAACCACCTCTACTCCGCCTACGTCAATATCCACCACTGCCACCTCTTTGCCTTCTACAATGTCATCCCAGGATTCCCATGCAGCTAGCATTCCGCTGCCACCATCCCCACCGCCTCCGCTGATCACTCCTTTCACGCCTCCTCCTAACGTCGATACAGTGCGTCTGGTCGCTGCTCCCCGTCCGAGTGTGGGTGGCACACCCAGCTTACCGGCTTTCAAGACGACCTTCGATCTGGTGCTGGGTACCCCTGCGAAGTTCGGAGACGCTTCTGCAAAGGTAGCCAGGCACACGATGGCCGCTGAAAGAGACGGAGAAGAGAAGAAAGAGGAGATTGATAAGGCCGCAGAAGTAGAGAAGGAACTGGTCGGGAATCTGAAGAATGCCGACAACAAGGAGGGCTTCACGGGGCGAAATGACCAATTTTCAGCTCTCCGGACACCTTCTCGAGCCAAGCTCCCGACGCCAGCCCCAGCATTCACTTTTGGCTCGCCTGCCCCACACGTCTTCCGCCCTCGGTTAAGTTCGAATGTCAAGGCAAGCGTGTTTGAAGAGATGATGCGGAGAGCCACAGGCGAGTCAGACTCAGCAGGTGATGATACCTTCGTCGTCGTAGGGGGACCCGCCACTCCAACAGACCCGAACAGACCCATTCGGCCTCTTCCCCGGAAGTCTCTACGTGTATCCGGTCCACCACCTCCACCCCCCGTCAAGTCTCCAGTTTCCACAGTCTCGGCACGATTCGACAAAGCTCATGAAGCGGCGTTCAAAAAGATGACTGGAATCAACGAGGCCCGCGGGGCGATGAAGCGGAAGATGGAAGCGGAACCTAGTGTCAATGACCGCAGAGTAAGCACTAAGCTTGCGCCGAAAGCCTGTGCTGGCAGACCGAGCGTCATTGGTGCAAATGGCGTGAGAAGGACTAGCGGTGTACATGGAGGTAGGAGGAGCAGTGTTCGCCCTAGAACAAGTGCGGTTGGTGGGCGAAGAATCAGTATCAGGCCGCCCCCTCCCCCTCCGTCGAGGAAGGGATTCAACTTTGGATTTTCAGGTTTGAAGGGCTTGTTCTTTGGGAAGAAAAAGGATGAACTGGGAACCGATGCAAAACCTGCCGCTCCTACTAACGGTATCGCCGTTAAGAAGAAAGAACTGGAGAAGGGAAAGAAACCGGGTTTGACGGGCTTGGGGTTGGGCAAAGTCGCGGCAACGACGGCTACAACTCAAAGTACAGCGATGGCTGCACCCTCGCGTAAAGTCTCTGCGCCTACGAACTCACAGAGCTCCTTAGTCCCCACCGGCAGGAAGGTCTCTGCTCCAACTACTTCCATTTCATCTACCAGGGCGATGGGTCCTCCCACTACCACGAGCCAGAGAAAAGTATCCATGAGTTCTACGTCCAAGGTCGGTCCTTCGAGTGGGCTGCGACCCCCAACTGCCACGGCGTCGAGTGTGACGACCAGAGGCAGTTTATCGTCTACTACAAGAGGTTCCATTACAAGTACAACCGCTCGGGCTCCTGTGGCGGCGAGAAATTCGTCGTTGTCTTCGATAGCAAGGACTTCCGCAGCACGAACTTCGTCTATTAACTCCACAGCACGGACATCTTCCGTATCTTCGAGTACCCGCCTCTCTTCCGTGGCTGCCAATACCCGGAGCTCCACGGCCAGGGGATCACTCAGTTCGACCACTGCTCTGACTCCGGCGTCTGCACGGAATTCCTCGCTCACTTCCGCAGCCCGTGGTTCCATTGGGCGCCCCTCCGTGACCTCGACGCGTCCCTTGCGACCGTCTGCTGCGAGAGTATCGAGGCAGACGAAGCCCACGCTGGCGCGTGGAGAAAAAGAGAACGTCCCATTGCGAGGGGTTCCAGAGAGAGCTGAGCCGGATTTGCAGGATGAAGAACAAGGCGTAGTTCCCAAGAAAATATTCAGCCAGCCCTTGACTGTACCATCCTTGTCTTCGAAGAGTACGTTGAACCGAAGCCTGTCGGGGCGAAGGCCGAGGATATCGCGTACGACTGTGGTTGCGAGGTTGGCAGCCAGGAGGGCTGGTCCTACGACTGCGCTTTCTACTGCTGGATCAAGGAGGAGTTTGGTTGGAGGAGACGGCGGGGGGAGGGTGCGTTCGAGTTTTGGGGCTGGTGGGAAGGCGAATGTGCTTGGAGTCAACGGAGGGCCCAGGAAGAGTATGCCTGGCAAGCGAGGAAGTATGCAGCTGGGGAAGGGTGGTGCTAGGAAAAGCGTCCCCGGGAAGCGGCCTAGTATGAGGACACCGGCGTAGACCTCGAGATGTGTGAGGATTTTCTTGTTCATATGGTGTAAGATTTGGACATGTTGTATACATATGTATCTAAGTCTCTATATATCTGCGCTGGTACCAGAACTAATTATTATGTATGTGTTCAGTGCCACGACTAAGTAGTCGTGCGCATTACTATAATTTGCTGGTGTACTAAATCCTTCTGTCATGGGCAGGGGTTTGCGTAAGCATTGCTTCTTGTGACATCTGCTTATACTTCGCGCTGTGAGGAAGTGTGTAGATTATTTACGTCTTCGGAGAATTTTGAGTGAATGCAGAATCTTTGACCAGGCACCATTTACATAATTTATCGCGCTTGTATTTAATTAAGCTTCATGGTACGTTCCGCGTTCGTTTTTGCTGGTCGACCCTTACCTTTGCTCTAGATTATTTATGTGGTCTCTTCCACAGCCCGATAGCAGAGAACAGCTCAGCTGGTCATCTGTCGCTACGATTGTATTACCTTCGCTAGCATGCTATTATGTGTGCGCCGTCCTCACAATTCGATTCTACCCTGTCTACGTCCGCATGAGCTTTCTACCAATAACCTTAGGCATGCTGTACCGATGCGCTGTATCTCTTGATATGTCGTACACGGATGGAAGCCAGAATGATTGGTTAAATTACCGGAATGAAACTTTGCTGGTATGTCACCGTCATTTTTTTTTTTTGCAAAGGTACTTCCTCATTCGATCCAAGGCGGTCTTGACATTCTTGGGAATGCGTGCTATAGCCTGGACCTTTGCCGTGACTGCACCCAAACGACTAGACTCCAAGAAACCCAGCGCTGTACAGCTTTGCTTCGCGGGCCGATACCATGAATGGAACTGGTCTTCAGGGCTCCACGTACCAGCCGAATGGCGTCCAACAAACTCAAGAACTATGTTTGTTCTCGCTACACTGGTCTCCCAAGTCCTCCACACCGTCATTTTCGATTCTTTACATTTTCATCTCCAGTCCCTCTCACCGAACACGTTCGGTTCCCCTACTGGGGGCACCATTTTCCCTGTCAACGGTGTTCCAAATCTCCGTTCCACGTATATAACCTTCCTCAGTGGTATGATTCTCTACAATGCCGTCCAATCTGCGCACGACGCCTGTGCAATCTTCTGTATCCTCTTCTTCCAGCAGAATCCCGCACAATGGCCCCCATTCTTCGATCATCCATGGCGCTCGACATCTTTGCATCGTTTTTGGGCTAAAGGATGGCACCAGATCTTTCGACACGAGTTCATATCCTTGGGGGGCAGACCACTGTACGCGCTGGGGTTTGGACGTACCGGTGCAGTGCTCGGCGTATTTACCGCCTCTAGCATACTTCACCTTTTGGGCCACTGGGGTCTGGGTCGCGGTTCCGAGTGGTCGACTATCGGAGGGTACTTTATCATTCAAGGTGTCGGCGTCGTCTTGGAAGGCATATGGAAGAAGATAACTGGGCGTCGAGTTGGAGGCGTTCTAGGCTGGATATGGACCGTTGCTTGGGTGGTGGGATGGGGTAATATTATGATGGACGCACGGGCGAGGGCAGGGCTCATGGGTAGCGTCTTCTTCCCAAATGGGATGAGGCCCGTGGATGTAATGAAGAAGTTGCTATGAGGTATCATGTCTATTTTGAAGCGCAATTCATTCGTGGGACCTTGTGTGAACAGCGAGGCATTGGAGACTGTACTCCATCTATTCATCCCTTTCAATTGCTTGTTCTATGACTTCATTAATATTTTGTGACGGCTAGCCTTCATCAATAGACTTAAGGTTTTACGTGCGTGGAGGCGCAGACATACCTCTCTTCATATCCTGCTACTGCCGTGTCTGGAATCTGTATAAGAGCTTGAAATAGTAGCGAAAAATAAAATAGAAAAAATACTATTAGGTGTCGTGATCGCGTTGATGACATGTGATATATTTCAATTTTAACTTTCTTGTCGGAGTCGTCGACCACATTATCCATCGACCACCACGAACAAAACCAGCCGCGGCCATCCACTGTCTAGTGCAGCATATCTCTTGCCTTGATTTTTAACCTAGATATTGTCAGTGTAATACTGAAATTCGCCGATTCTCATCTGACTCTCGTCCTCGTTTTCCTAGGGGAAAATTAAAATGCCTTTTCCTCCACCTATAGAACCTGACGGCAGGGAATCACTCAACTGGTCGTCCTTCGTCACAATTCTACTTCCATCCCTAACGTGCTACTATGTGAGCGCCGTTCTCACCATTCGATCCTATCCCTTCCTCGTTCGCCTGTTTGTTCTACCAGTGACACTGTGCATACTGTACAGATGCTCCATCTCACTTGATTTATCGCGCTTGAACGAGTCTGCACAGAATGAATGGTTGAACTATTGGAATGAGGCTCTGTTGGTGGGTGGACAAGCCTGTCAAAGCGTCTTTCTTATAAGAGCATCACATGTCAGCTGGGCATGACCTTCTTTAGCATGCGTGCTATCGCCTGGACTTTTACAGCTACGCCACCTAGAAGGATCGACTCTGGAAAGCCAAGCGCTGCACAGCTTTGCTTCACAGGACGATATCACGAGTGGAACTGGTCTTCTGGGCTCCACGTCCCAGCGGAATGGCGTCCAACGAATTCAAGACCTTTGTTCGTTCTGGAAACGTTAGCTTCTGCGATCATTCACGTTATCATCCTTGACATCCTCCACTATCATCTTCAATCTCTTTCACCCAACACGTTCGGTTCCCCAAAAGGGGGCACCATTTTCACTGTCATAGGCATCCCTGATTTCCGTTCCACATATATAACCTTCCTCAGCGGTATTGTCATCTACTGCGCCATACAATCCACGTACGATGGTTTCACGATCTTCGGTATCATCCTCTTCCTGCAGAACCCCACACAATGGCCTCCGCTCTTTGACCATCCATGGCGGTCAACATCCCTGAACCGTTTCTGGGCTAAAGGGTGGCATCAAGTTTTTCGACACGAATTCATCGCTGTGGGCGGTAGACCGCTGTATGCCCTAGGTTTCGGTCGTGTTGGTGCAGTGCTTGGTGTTTTCACGGCCTCCGGGACCATACATGTCCTCGGGAACTGGGGTCTGGGTCACGAGGCAGAATTCTGGGCTGTCGGGGGGTACTTCGTCGTTCAAGGCGTAGGCGTTGTGTTGGAAGGGGTTTGGAAGAAGGTGTTTGGGCACCAGGTCGGAGGCGCTTTGGGTTGGATGTGGACTGTTGCTTGGGTTGTAGGGTGGGCCAACCTTCTGATTGATGCATGGGCGAGAGCAGGGCTCATTGGAAGCGCTTTCTTCCCTGGCGGTGCCAGACCTGTGGATGTGATAATGAAGTTACTATGAGACGGGGTAGGACGGGGTTAGCACCATGCCTGTTTCAGTCCTGTGGATATTGTTGGCCAATGAGGCACCCAAGTACGCATGGTGGCGCGTCACGCGTCCAGGACCACCAACTTCCTACCTCCATCTATTCCTTTCAAAGCCGGGACCTCAGTATATCCTTGTGTCAACCACCTTCGTCACTCGGATTGGGTGTTTCACCGGAACTGACGCGTAGGCATGCATGCTTCATAAGCACTTACTGCGTCCACTTGACCTTCCTTTCATGGAAGATGCGCTATCGGACGTCATCCGGTCAGTGTTCTCCACCTACCACCCAACCTCAAACCATGTATGAATAGCCTCGGGGCCGTTTCATCGTTCTAGCTCTAGGCGGTGTACAGGAGTCAACGGATCTTGATACAGTACTACCACCGCGTCTGATGGCGCGTCAAAGAAATAGTCTTTTACGTCACTCTCCGACGCTACCTATTGTCTCCAGTCATTTCGATCCTGTTGATGGGCTGCAGACGAAATTCTGAAATAGGGTCACGACGGATGTACATCACCGGGCACCTCGGATTAGTGTGCGGTGTTGAAGGGGCCGAAGCATGCTATGCACGCATGACGCTTTTGTAGGTGAAGCTGTGTCTCGTTATTTTTTTCTGACGATTGAAGTGGGATAGCAGGATAACATTCGCCGTGGTGTGTACATTTCCAAAGTCACCTTGAACCCAAGGAGCGGAGTATAGATTTCGCGAATCAGTCTCGGTGGTACACAGAGACCATGGAGTACCCCTCGTTTGTCCGTTGCCTATCAATGTCCAATCTGTCGTTCAGATAGGAGGTTTTCTTCACCGGTAAGCAACAATCGTCTTCTCCTGACTTGGCTACCTATCTAATCCTGCAAGTTGCTACGCTACCTCCACAGTAACTTGCAGTCCACTTGCGTCATCCATCATCTTCCAGGTTTGGATAGGATCTGCACGCACCGGAGTCATTATACGATGCTGTATTGGATCACCCGCCTACCCGTTGACGTCCGAAATGTACCCCCGCCCGGAGATAGACAATCCCTTAGACAAATATTAACCCAAACATCCACTGATTCGCCGTGTGGGTGTGTAATGGGTATAAGTATAGGACTCGCCGATTCTAAGCCAAGCATATTACATCGCCATGGCTCTTTCTACCAACTCCTTTGGACGTATTCTACGCGATGATATTTCCACCAATCTCGCTACTCAACAACGAAAGATGGTGGAAGATTCTCGTAGGCGTGTCGATTTTGGACGTAGGCTCGAAACCTCGTTCGACAATATCACTGGTTGTCTTCAGAATCTCTCTGCGGACCACGATGACCTGGATTTTCTACAAGACCATGACCAGCAAATTCGAGATCTCCTCATCTCATGGCAGAATATTACGAAAGTGGATTAGATCCTCTGGTTGAAAGTCAAGAGATACTGATCCGATTGTCTATCTGTTCAGGACTTCAAAAGGGCTCGCTTGGACTCCCAGCTAATCATACGACTTGCTTCCCTTGCGTCATGGATGTTCTCAATGGAGTTTCTTGGCGAGTTCGAGAAACGGGAGTATTGGCCTCAGGAAGAAATGCGAAGGTTCAAGTCTGTATGTAATATCTTCCTCTTGTACTTCTATCTTATAGTTACCAACTCATCGGATCTGATATATAGGACATCGACAGACTTCATATTCCCGAGGCAGGGCGGCTCGTAGAGCGCTTTAAAACCCTTGCGGATTCCGTGAGGAAGGCGACGGAAGAGTGGAAGGAAGCATGCAGTAACAGCAACAATTTTGAACATACTGTCATTACTTGGGACGCAGAGGATAGACTTCATGAGTTCGTATATGCTCATAAATCTAATAATATCTAGCTGACAGTGATATTTTACAGAGTTGACCGCGAGGTAGAGTTACTGTGCCTGTTCTCGTACTACATACCTAATGTCCTGATTCTCTAGATCGCTTCGATGATACAGTTGTGTGGCGTTCCGATGGCGCGCGCTGGTATCTTCGACTTGATGCATACCATCTGTCCATCGGCCTGGTTTACTGCTTTGGTGAGTTCCGTGTTATCTGCAACTAGTCGTACAGCTCTCTTATGTCTCCCTGCCTTCTTCGCAGAGATCTATTCCCCATCACGATGGTGGCGGAGTTGCTGATATGGTGTACACGAGATGCAAGGATCGTGACCGTAAGACTCATACAAAGTCACAACTGTCGTTATGTTCTCATGCTCTCCGCATTTCTCAGGAGTCTTTTTGACCGTGGAAGAGGAACGTCTTAAGTTGGAGCAGCTGTGTTCCCAAGCGAGATCCTTCTCGAAATTAGACGCTATGATGCGAATGCACGAACATGATATGAATACCTACGTTGGTATCATTGCTAAGGCTTGTCACGTATGGGATACGGTCAGGCAGTCTCTCATAAATCTCTTTTGGCGGCCGCTGACGAACCTTTTCAGATGGAAGCAGATATTTCTCTTCTCTTTGAAGCACGCCCGTTCCGGGCTGCCGGTCAGGACGATGACGACACTTTGAAGACCATGAAGTACGTCCAGAGTATGTATGATGCCGCCGGTTATGCCCTGTTGGAACATGACTATTGATCTATGGTATACACCTTCTTTCCCTTAATTTACTTGACATGAACTTCTGGATAGACACGACTTTTAATGTAACTTTCAGCGTTTCAAGATGACTGTCGTACGTTTTGACTGACGATATGCAAGGCAATACTTCCACCGGAGAAGTTGCCATCTCAATTCAACGATGTACGCCACTAAGAAGCATTTTAGCATTGTAGCCGCGAGGGTTTGAATGTAGATAATGATTCCGGTGTGGATGCCTTCTCGTTATCTTCAGCGAACACTTAAGGTTAAGGGAATCTGCACTGTCGGACACTTAGATCCCGGTCCCGGTCCCGCCGCCATCAGTGATGGTACACCAACCGGTTTTGTTGGAGGTTGTCTCAATTCGTCACCATGGCCTTCGATTCCCCGAGTTTGCCATGCTAGATCCAAGCGTCTCTAGGGAACAAGTCAACTAGATGTATTCCTGACATGGATAGTGCTGCATAAAGATTGAGAAGTCAACAGGCGTTTTCTTCCGTGCATGTTCCTCAACTCCTACTGAACGAAGCACACCAGACTTCGATCAGTACCGGTGTGTTGGTATAGGTCGGTAACCAACCTCTTTCTTGGTTGCCTTCCGAAGTGAACGTATCGTCCCTTCTAGGTATACTATGCCGCTAAGAATCCACCTTCGCCTTCTTGATTGTAGTATCTCAGGCAGCGTAGTAACTACTGAAAGATGCTACACAAAAAATCACCAGCAAAAGATCTCATTGGTTCGGACTTGGATCGTCAGGGAGGTATTTCTCGCGGCAAAGACTTTGGGTTACACTTGAGTCCCACCGATCTCTCGCAGCTTGATATGGTTAATCGTTTGTATTTTCAGCTTGGCATCTACAGGGCGTTATGAAACTTCCTCCGATGCGTCGCGTCAATGCTCCATATGCACAGGACTTGATAGGACCACTACTTGTCTTCGCAGCAGCAATGCAACTCCGCGTTTATGCTGTCGAGGCGGAGAAATTTCGCGCGTAGTCACTGCGCGACAACATAACGCTAGTCGAGGCAGCCGCAATGATAGCGCTCTTTCATCCAGCAAGTATTCCTATTCGATCCATAATCAAGCTTTCAGCTCTTCTATAGGCTTCGTTCGTCGTTTCTATCCTCTTCAGCCTCTTAAAACAGCCTCCGCTGCTTGAGGGACACACTGCTCAGCAATGGACACCGTTGATCATACAACAACGACGCGGTACATCGGGCATGTAATCATCGCATAACAGGACATTTTGCCGCATTAAAAATTGAATATGTTTAATTGGTCGGTCTAATGCGCGCAGCAGTTATGTGAAATGGCCATTCTTCTCTGCGTTCTCTGCTTCATTGTAGTAACTGCGGGAACGCCTGTATAAAAGCTTTCGGCATGTCACTATCGTTATACTCACGTCTTTCTTGTCTTTACGATGGTTTCTACCTTGTCCACTCTCCTTCTGGTTGCTTCAGCGGTCACATCTGTTGCCGCACACGCGTCTCCTGCTCCAGTACACTGGAAGCGCGACAATCTTGAAGCGCGCGAGTCTCTTCAGAAACGATGCGGCGACATCTTAGCCGCACGTCGCCGAAAACGAGCTTTGCACGTATCTGAAAGTCTTTGGTCGCGTGGAAGTTACTACATGCCTAGGTATTTCCTAGTTACTCCCAGATTCGGGGTCCGACTAATAATGACCTCGTAGGACAACTCCGAGTAATGACAGTACCTGTTTCGTAGCTCCAGAGGTTACCCAAGGTCCCTACCACATCCTGTAAGTCGCATCCCGATCACGTTTCGCCACAATTGACAAGACATTGTTTAGAGGTGAAATTGTGAGGCAGAATATAACTGAGGGACAAGCTGGAATCCCCTTGGAAATTTCTGTACGTTTTCTTCTACGCCCACTGTGCCGTGTTCGTTCTGATGTATGATTAATTCAGGCTGATTTTATTGACATTAACACCTGCGATCCCGTTCAGGTTTGGGTAGATGCTTGGCACGCGAATGCTACGGGTTTCTACGCCGGATATATCGCAGAGACAGGCGTAAGTCGCCGGAATTAAGCTACATCCTAACTGCTGACCATGCTTCCATAAGTCATACCTTGCTGGCGGAGATTCTGGGGAAGGCGGTGAAAATGGGGAATCCATGTCCGGTTCTGTCAATGGTAGCTTTGGTGGTTCGGGAGCACCCACCCAAACCGCTAACACGACGTCGGCCACCACCAGCTATGGTGCTTACAGCGGCGCTGACGCAACAAGTGCTGCCAGTATGCTCAATACAGCCGTGGATGACAACAGTACTTTCCTTCGAGGCGTTTGGCAGTCAGAGTAAGATCTCATCAATCGCCGATCCTTTGTAAAACTTACCTTCCCTTCAGCGAGGATGGGCATTGGACCATGTATTCGATATTCCCTGGGTGGTGTATGTGTTTTTTTTATTCCTGCGTCCTGAGGTAAACTTGAAAATGTGAATACTAGATACTCAACGTGCACAACATTTCCATATCAAGGTCTACCCTGAAGGAGAAATTGCGGAGAACGGCACTTTCATTGCTGGCGGAAGCGCTGTACAGTACGTTGCTTCATAGACGAGGCAGACAAGTGTAAACGGACTGATTCCTGGATTAGTACGGGCCAGTTTTTCTTTGACAATGACACATTGCAGGCGGTTGCTGCCAACTCCATCTATGCCGCTAACGCTATACCGTGGTCTGACTCTGTCAGCAACGAAGGTACGCACACATCATTGCCAAGCAAGATCTCTTACCCACAACATCCTTCTCAGACGACCAGTGGTACCCTTACCGTAGGGTTTCTCTTCTCTGATGCACTTTGATCGAATTTAGAAATTATATTCTTTGACAGAGTCCGCCACAGGCTACAATGCTGATGTACGTCCTTCACCAAGTTGGTGTATAACACTTATTGATATGATGTCAAAGTTGGATATTACCTGGGTTGGTGACGATATCACGGACGGACTTATCGGAACTATTACTGTGGGTCTCAACATGTACGTAGTTCCTCCTCGCATCTCCATCATGGTCGCTTCGAGGTCCTGATCCTTTCAATTCTCAGGTCCTACACAAGTCTAGAGCTCAGCACTCAGATCGCCGAGTTTGATGTCGAGGAATATGAAGCCGAGGGGCTTATTCCATCCACCTCCGAGTCCGAGCCCGAGTCATTATATCTGTGTAGCTGTAAGAACTTGAAGGAATGAAGCTCAGCCTTCATTTCAGTTCATGATTGGGTATGTGAGTTATGTTCTCATAAGGATTGTACTTATGTAGGACGACCGCAGCTTCAATACACCCCTGGTCATTGGGCTTTGTAGAGTCATAGTATGATACTTCAATACTTACAAACGGTACCAGTATGTTAAAGTGTTCATGCAGAAACTGTCATCGGAAGCGACAGGCGTAAGTCTGTTGGCTTTGAACAAAGACGATGGTGCGGTCCGGGTTCCAATTCAAGTTTGATTGAACGGAAACACCTAAAGAACATCCAACACGTTGCCAACACGGTTCAGCAAGCCCGCCCCCACGGTTTGCTGCATCATCGCGTGCCGTTGTAGGCAACAGCAGCCTGAGCTCGCACACTTTAATCTCTACAAAGTATATCAGATTTCGGCACATACAGTAATATACATCCCGAGCAAGAGGCGTTCCATCCTCTAATCCACTTGAAGGCAGTTGAATGCCGAGACTCAAAAACGGGTCGACGGCTTTGTTATTATCCAAAGGAGATCCTGATAGCCTGGAGAAAAAACTTGGCATGGGAAGTAATATGAGAGACTGTCGCGGACATTAAGGTCAGTTGACTAGGAAAGATGCTACGATGCTACGTACTACCTCAGAGGAACATGAATAATTCCGTGGCGGAGACAGTAGACAGCATATTTCCCAAGAGAACCAAAAGAGAACTTTACTTGTAGCCAGTGGAGAGTGCTATCACCGTCACCGTCACCGGGGTGCCCCAGTGGGTTTTGCCGGATTGCCGGTCGGGTCAGCATGTGGAAACCCGGGGTGTACCCGGCTGACCCATTGCATTGGCATATAAGTATACTTTATTTTTCTACAGTGCTTTGGTGGCTATATCGGCTGTCTCTTAGCATCACTCAGTTCAAGTTTTAATCACTGGTTGACCATGCATCATCGATTCATCCCTGGTTAGGGTATGGACTTAGAATCGGTGATGATGTCATAGCCATTTTTCTCTGTTTAATAATATTATATAGTATTTCTGACTTTGAATGTTTACGATTGTGCACCCGGCATTCCGGCTACCCGTTATGTAGGCAGGCTGAACACCTTACCCGCTGGTCCGGGCGAAAACCCTGCGGGCACAGCTACGGCGACTGTTTTAGGCGAGTCAAAGCAGAATCAAAATCCTTCAACATCTCTTTACTAGAGAGCTTCCCGGACTTTGATGCCATTCTCACTCGCCCAAAATAGTCGCCACCCAGCTATGGGGTACCCGGGGTACTGCAGGTTGGGGCGAAACCCCAGGGCAGGTAAGTTACGGTTTTGCACTGACCCCTCCTTTGATACAGTAACGAAAGCAAAAAATTCAGTCCATGTTTTAGAACAGCACATGACGGACGCGGACGCGCCGTGCATCCTTGTCTTTGTTTTTCTTTATCTCACGAACTTTACTTCA
Source organism: Armillaria cepistipes (assembly GCA_900157415.1). NCBI lineage: Eukaryota > Fungi > Basidiomycota > Agaricomycetes > Agaricales > Physalacriaceae > Armillaria > Armillaria cepistipes. The sequence continues at coordinate 1,391,202 of FTRY01000010.1, forward strand.
CCTGAAAATGTTGCATATCTATGATTGCACTTTGTAAATAACGTATATTGCAGTACTATTGAATGATCATTCACGGTCATATGACAGGTAAATTACCTGGACCAACGTTTTAAAATCCCCCACGATGGGAGATAACTTCCCGGTAACTTAACGGTCCGAAACCCCGGTGTAGCAGGACTAGGGTTTCGTGCGCGACCTACGGTACGGGTTCACTGGATGTTCACATCCTGGATACGGAGGTTTTATTCACTATCTGGTATACATTGTTTTCCGCGGTTTTGGTCGGGCTCATGGTGGCTAAAAAGTCGAGAAATCTTCCTTTGAGTTCCAGTAAAGCAATGGCGAACTTCCCCACCACCACCTACACTGATTGGGCCCGCTCAGACCAATACCATAGGTCCTTCCTTATGCCAAAGGACGACGTTCTCCATGCTGCTCTCAAGAACAGCGACGTTCATGGACTACGGACAGAGATATCCGTCAGCGCGGCGCTCGGCAAATTTCTGAACTTACTTGCTAGATCTATTGGTGCGAAGAAAATCCTTGAGGTCGGTACACTTGCAGGGTAAGCATTGTACTTGTGTCACTGTTGACCTGCCTTTGTAACGGTTATCTGTAGATACTCGACTATATCTCTGGCAAGAGCACTTCCCCAGGATGGAAAGGTTATATCTCTCGAACTCAACGAACTTAATGCCAAGGTAAGATCAAGTGGTCATTATCTTGCGTTCGAAGTCTTATTTAGCCTAGGTCGCCTCGGAAAATATTGCGCTTGCTGGTTTGACCTCTCAAGTTGAAATTATCGTCGGTCCTGCACTCGAAACCCTTGCAAAGTTTCCGACCGAACGTAAATTTGACCTGATATTCGTCGACGCGGATAAGCCTCCAATGACTGAGTATTTCGCGGAGGCGAAACGGTTGATAAAACAAGGAGGGGTTATTGTGAGTATATCGCTAAGTTGTTGTGACCAATGTACCTGACACAGGGTATGCGTAGATCCTCGATAATGTCGTTCTGAATGGCGATGTCGCCAAAGAACAGCTTCCAGATACACTCTCCGATTATGACAAAGGGAAAGTCAAGGGTATTAAAAGGCTGCTTGATTCAATTAAAGGAGACAAGGAAGTCGAGGCTACGACTATCTGTACTGCTGACGAGAAGGGTTATGACGGCTTCATGTATGTTATTCGAAAGTGACTCGGATAGCACTTGTATGTTCAGATTGGGCTCGCTAAGTACTGATGCTTGTGGATGGGTCTGTAAATAAATTGAAAGGATCAACGGGACATTGAATAGGCGACAATTCGCGTGACGTCAGGTGGTGCACTGGGAACACCTAGGATAGAGGACACTTGGAGTGAACTGCTCGCAGAGGCAGGGAATGTGGGATAGGTCGCGGTGGGCGGGAAGAGTATCGGGGTAAATACGGGCAAGCATAGCCGCTGCATAGGTCGCATCATGAATGAACCATGTAGTGGTCGTATCGGGCGTCGTCAAGAGGTCGACAGTCTATGTTGCCTTGTGTGTGGGATTATGCGTGGAGTGGGAGGTGAAATGGTCGCTATCCGGGGCTCTTGGGGGCTGCCGGATAAATTAAAACCATCTAAACTGCATCAAAAGTACGGAAGTTTGCGACCACCGAACCTCCCGCAACCAATCCCGAGAAGACTTGGTGGGAAGGTATAATTAGAGGCCTGGTTTCCTCAAATTCGCCCGACGAAGTTTGGCGCGCGCTTCGGGAGGCTTCCGCGAAGTCGCTCATAAATGGAGGACGTCCCTCGCTCCTCGGAGCTCAGGAAAACTTTTAGGAATATGTTAAGAAGAAGATGACGGAACCGGAGGATCCACGGGTCGGAAAATGAAGGTCGCGGGTGACAGAGTATGAAGCTAAAGAGTGACAAGAAAGCGACAGGAAAGTTAGGCGTAGTCTATGTTTAACGCGGGAAGGAAGTTGGCTTCGAGTCGTGTTGATGGCGAATTAACGGCTTGCATACCAAGTTCCAAGTGGGCCGGTCTTCCGGGCCAAAAGAAGTCACGTCGAGCCGCGAAACAGCGAAGATTTGGAACCCAGCAAGGTGACTATTAACCACAATGTCTTGTGTATGACCACATCCAAAATGCGTTCAGGTCGTTTGTTGGTGGAGACACACTGGAATGGCACTTGAAAGGCAGTTCCACGAGGCCTACAAAAGATTGGTGGTTAATCTATAAGGAGTAGGCATCTTTCCGGTGTCTCTTTAGATATTGACCCGCGATCGATAGGAAGCCTTTTGGACTTTAACAAACCGTGCCCTCTGTTCCAGGCATATGGGTGGGATTCACAAATGCTACCGGCCGAGCACGATGCCTACCGGGGGGAACGAAATCACAGGAAGATCACAAGCCGGAATCCACAAGCCCAGCCTCAAGGTATCGATTCGCGAGCGATCATTTCTTTCACCCACTGTCTTGGCACTGCCAAGTGTCATGGTGGGTAAGCCTCCGCCGAAAAAGAGAAAGACGAGGCAGCAGGAAGGGTGCAGGAAGGGTGCACGTTCGGGCGACGAATGATACGGAGACTGATGATGAAGCGTTCTCGGGTAGCGACGATGAAGTTCTCCAAGCTTATGAGAAGAGGTGGCGGATACTGAGCAGCGTAATATTATAGCACAGATGATGCTGATCTGGCTGGCGAATTGCTGATCCATCCAGGCTAAGTCGTACGGCACTGAATCGCCATAGCGGTGAGAGAATGGTCATCATGATGATGGCGAAGAAGAGAATGTGTATTTGACATTTACTTTGCATTTTTGTCCTAGCTCCTTCGAGTACGCTGGAAACATGGAAATTCCCATTTATCAATATTTTCGTCGCTTTCGACGATATACTAGACCTGTCCTCAAAACGGCTTGCCGCCACCCAGAGGAGCAAATGTTGAACACGGACTTCCTCGTCCAGTCTGGTATCGCGTTCCGACCGAATACGATCCAGCATTCGCTCGCTTGTGAGTGATATGTCTCTAGGAACTTCGCTTGCCTCAAATCGGCATTGGATTTCGCGGAGGCTTGGAGACAGTATGGAGGAGCACCATAAGATCACGACGCTAAAGAGCTTCCGCTTAACATTGAGTTACAAGTGTCCAGGATTAGTACCGGCCTAAAGAACTGAGGGAATTGGATCGCTGTTTTTGATCTGAAAGACCGATCTATGCTGCATTAATGGGGTAGTGGTAACCTGGGTCGTTGCCATTTCTGGCTTGCTGTTTCTGGGTAGTTTTCTCGACCCGCCGGGGGTTCGATTCCCCCTTAATGCAGACATGTTTTGGTATTTCTTTTGTTTTATACATAAAAGCTGATGTTTTTACTACTTAGTCTTAGAGTCTAGACTCTTAGTAACTCGTTACTAACTAGTACTTCTTTCAGTTTTCCTTTCAAGTTTTGACTAAGACCACGACTGAGGCTTTCACATCTACAGATACGTATAGGTAATGACTTGTTTTAGCTCTTGGAATATCGCGTCTCTCAAACGTCAACGATATCTTACATGCGGGATTATAAATGACCCAAAAGCTCTCATAGCTTAGAGCGTCTATGCTATATTTACAACCCTACTATGCACAGCAATACAAAAAACTACAGTTGACCACGAGATGATTCCACAGAAAAGAGATCTAAGAGTAGATGCGACAGCACGGTATTAGGATGGTATGAAATTAGCGGTATATGCAGGCGGGGTCGTTATCCAACTCTCCGAGCGCGCCTCCCTTGCACTCAAGCGCTTTTGAGGATCGATGCACACAATCGTGCGCAGGAAAGCACAGAAATGTTGGCGTTCACTGCCTGCAGGCGATGGGGATTTCCATACGCCTTTAACAATCGCCTCCAGAGAAGTCAACTGAAGCGGGAACGGACATCGGAAGGTTTCTAGAAGATACATATAAGTAAAGTGCGACTAGCCGTCGGAGAAATAGCTCACCTTCTGCATCATAGAACTCTGCACCCCGTCCCTTGATCCCAAGATCCCGCATCCACTGTGGAACCTCCCCAACCTGCTCAATGATCTGCAGCAGGTGTATCTGAGCGGGGGTCATAGCCTCGTAGTCTGGCGTGGGTTGGAAGAATGGGTCAAAAAGGGGACCGCCTGTGGCAAACTCGTACACCAGGCAACCTAAATTCCAGATGTCGATCTTTTCATCCCAATTCAAACCCAAAATAACTTCGGGTGCGCGAAGGGCATGTGGCTGAACGTTCGATGAAGGGTGGCGTTTGTGAGGAAGCTGGACGGCGTGGCCTAGGTCTGCTAGGACGAATCTCCACTCTGACTGGTCGAGAGAGAGGGCATCGGGTAGGGACAGGAGGATATTTCGTGGCTGGACGTCGGTGTGAATGAGGTGTTGGGAATGAAGAAAGTCGAGTGCGGCCAAGACGTCGTTTGTGATGCGTCTCACGATGGGTAACGGTAGCCAGCGACTGCCAAGGTGCTGTCTGAGATCGCTGAGAGTTGGGCCGTGAAGGGAAAGTACAAGACATGTCGACGGAAATGGGGCAGGGATGGGCCGGACAGGGAGCGCGGCAGGTAAGGAGACTCGTCTGCTCCGTTGTCGCTCACCGAAAGTGAAATGGTCGAGCAGTCTGACGAGCTGGTCTGGCGGGTGATCCAGTCGCAGATGCTTCGACAGTTCGCGAGTCCGTTCACCCGCTGTCGTGAGGACCTTGATGGCGACTAGATTCGATGCAGGCGGCGAAAGATACGTCAAGGCTGTATGGAATGAGGCACCGTCGTCGACATCGACATCGTCCTCTTTACTATCCGTCTGTGCCAACCACACCGTCGAGAACCCCCCATTCCCCAGGGGCCGTACCAACGTGTACTCAGACCCACGGCCCAGCACAATCCCAGGCGATAATTCCGGTGCCTTTGTAGGCGAAGCCGATTTGGGTGGGCATGTCCTTGAGGGCGATTTTTGCTTGGACGAATGAGTGAAACGAATGGCGAATTTGAACTTGAGGGCAGGCGTTGTAAAGAGAGGGAAGAGCTTAGGGCGCTTGGTGGACTTGGTGGTCATTGGTGAAGCAGCTGTGCATGTGGTCGCTGGGCATGATTCAGTTGGTGAGAATTCATGATAGAGCGGTCAACTGGATCAACTGTCGAGACGGCAATTGCCGATCATCACCTCTCTTTGTCTTTCTTTTCTCTCGTAAGGGACCCATCATTCGAATTCATTCTCTTTTGCTCTGCCAGTGCTGGTAAGTCCTTGCCTATGCAGATCTCACGCTGGTTTGCTAAATCTCAATTTTACGAACAGATCGCCGTATCCTCGGACGGCGACTATATATAAAAACAATGATGAGCGGCCCGGAGCTGATATTTTGCGCCTTGGAACGATGTCGGCCTATGGCGTTAAGCACACAGCCTAGAATTTCGCTAAGAGTAAAACTGGTTTCTCCCAGCCTGGTAGACTTAAACTACTCAGCCAAATCTAAGGAAATATCTATCCTCAGCTCTGAATCGTACCACGAGAAACTGTCAGTTCAGTGGAGCAGCTATTTCCTGCTTCGCTTTACATAGCGTCGGTATATCGTAATCGAACAGACGATCAATGATGCGTGATGCCCGAGTCTAAGAATTTACCGTATGTCCGCGTCTTATAATCACCGACTCCTTTCGGACCGAGCCACTGCATACTCGACGATAAGTCCGTGTGCTCGACAATCAACGTTTGAAGATTATACACAATCTGCAAAAGGAAACTCTCGGGGACGCCGGAGCTATCATGAACCGCCGGGGACCTGCGGTCGAGGGTGGAAGCTGAAGCTGAAGTCTTGAATGGAGGAGCTACAATAACTCGGGCATCGTGAGTTGGGGATATACTATCTTGTTGGGGAAGGGAAATTTGTTGCCGTCTCCTTGAAATTTGGGAACATAGTTAGCCTAAGGAAAGCACCATGGAAACAGGTGTCAAGTTTTTGAGAGTGAATGTGGCGTAATTAGACATTACCGACAAGAATGATCATAGGTCTGCTGCCTTATGCACCCTGAATTATCTCTATGCAGGGTAACAGACATGGCATGTTCTGGATGTGTTGAAAATTGTACTTCCAACTTCCAAAGGGCTGATAAGTGGCTGTTATACTGTCACGTGATCGTGTATACGGTTAAAGAGTACCTTTCTCCGAACAGTGTCAGATTACTACGCCTCGTTCCCACTGACAGTGGAGCTAGTCACTTTTACTCTCTGCAGAAAGAAACACATCAGGTTTTTTTTTCAACGTTCGAGAATGTCAGCATGGCTAAGCGTACAGACTGCAAATGATACGAATGGGGAAGATCCAGAACGACGGTCTCTTCCCCAGGTTGATGAGGTCCGTTTCATGGTAAGAACTCTGGAATACGCATTGACTGAACAGTATCTATGTGGAACGGGGACGTCGGAGATGCAACATTGGTAGAGACGAAATGATGATGGCCCCCGTGTGACGTCCGGCGGCACACTGGGAACACAAAGGAGGCAGTAGGATTGGAATAGAACTGCTTAATGAAGGTGTTGAAATACTATATGCATACATACATACTCGACCATAACTTAGTACATGTATCTATAGTCGTGATTGAGATCCCCCAGCTTCTCCCTTTCCTTCTCTGTAACCTCCGGCTGCGTGCTCCTCGCTCTGCTTCTATTGTCCAATATGAGCGCGAGGAGATAAGCTGCACTGGATGCCATGCTTAAGCACACAAACGCCATACATATCGCGTATCCCTTTATATACTTCGGGCCGTCTCCCGTCGGAAACGAGAACGCGGCAATGATACCTCCAATGTTACCAAAGGAAACTTGCCATGCCGAACCCACAGAGCGTCGCGTATGGCCTGCCAAGTTGGTGTTGAACCATCCGACAATGATGGGCATGGAAGTATAAGCACCTGACGCGGCGAGAAAGAGCGCCCCGTACTTGACACTGTGCCGCGGCGGATCTGATAGTAATATGGCGAAACCGATAAGGCAGACGGCGCCAGAGATGAAGGTAAAGAACCATCGGTGGCGTAAACGGTCAGAGATAAAAGCTAGTGTCATAGCAAAACCGAACGCAGCCGCCCATGGCGGAACGGAATGTAGCTGAGATTGGATAGCTAGTAAACAGGATATGATCAAAACGGGTAGGCCTGAGAGCATCAAAACACGCACTTCCATATCCCAATTGATTGATGATAGTTGGTGCGAAATAAGCATACCCGTATGCCGGCACAATGAGTCCGAAATACGCGAAGCCTCCAATGATAATCTTGTCTGGTTAGCGACAAATAAGCAAGTTTCGAAAAAAAAGGTTGCACAGGTACTGACAGTCTTTGAAAACGGCTAGAATGTCGCGCCATGTTGCCTTCTCTTGATGAGCGGAGGCACCAACATCGGCGGCCAGACGCTTCTTGACAAAGTCGCGTTCCTCCTGGCTAAGGAACTTCGCTTCTTCCGGAAAATCAGGTAGCAAGAAGAACCACGCAATGCCAAAAAGAGCTGTGGCAAGGCCCTCTAGATAGACAATCTCACTCAGCCCTTACTATCACACCAATACACGGCCAAAGACTCACCTAGAATGAACACCCATCTCCACCCACCATAGCCTCTTACCCCGTCCATCTTCCCTATGGCACTGGCTAACAACCCGCCGAACGCACCAGCCAAAGTCGTCGAGCAGAAAAAGAACGTATAGCGTTTCTGTGACTCTTCTCTGCGGTACCACATCGCCAAGAGGTAAAAGCATCCCGGAAACATGCCTGACCGTTACAGTCAGCCTAGCGAAATCCACAGACGCGCATATACCCACCTGCCTCGAAGACTCCAAGAAACCAGCGCGTCGCCATGAGACCGCCAAAATTCTGGACGAATCCTTGCAACATAGTGACGAGGCCGAACATAGTCATGCATATGGACAGCCAGACGTGCGGTTTCAGCTTCTTGAGCAAGATATTGGAGGGTATCTCGCACAGGATGTACGGAACGAAGAAGATGACCAGAGCGATGCTATATTGGTTCCCGACGAGCTTCAGGTCGTCCTTGAGTCCGAACAAGACCGCATTCGAAATATTCACGCTGGAAAAAGTCTGAGGTCAACTCCATCCCTACATCAGATATCAGACATACCGGTCCAGAAAGGCCAGGGTATACATCACACAGATGTACGGCAGCACATGCAGATCGATTTTGAGCAGTAACTTGCGCTCATCGATGTCGCTGCTCGCCAGCTCGTCGTGGACGGTTTCGCTGGAAAACTTTTCCAGGGAAGAGACCATGATGGGTGAAGGTGATGGTGAAACTGTTTTGCCATTTTACTCGGTTAAATAGTCACGATAGTGGTTTGAGTCAAAAGTTGGTCAAAAGCGGTTTGGTGCTGGATCGGGCTACCGGCCGAAGACACCTGACTCGAGTTTGGTGATTGAGCGACCCAAAGGAAGCCAGGAACCATGTGGGGATTCGAATCAAGGTACAGTCAGTTCATTGCGAAGATGACATTGCGCCTGTCGTGGGGTAAAATACTTCAAGGTCGATGGGACACCCGAGTCGGATCTCTGGTTTCACCAATCGGAAACTCAGGGAAATCGCTACTGATGTCTTGTACGAACGAAATTTACCCGAACACCGCGGAGGCTGGACAAAATAAAGTACATATCAGTCGGGCAGAAGAGCTCGCGAAAGTTCCGACAGGCTCCTAGGCTAGGCTTTGCTCGTGCTTCCCCTCGATAGCGAACGCTTCCATATTGCTGTTAAAGCCACTGGAAGATACGGATAGCGGCCGCAGACTACAGGAGTCATGTCTCCACTCACCCACCGGGATACCTGGCCTCGCTAGGATCATCCTCATGTGCTGGATAAGAGTGGACCAGAACTTAGAAGGTCACCATTTGCAGCGTCGACAGCGATAAGAAAAACGCGCGCGCCTGAGGGGTTGCAACATGCACACCTGACAGTAGCTTTGGTCTCGAAGGTAGATAGCACATGCGATGAACGTTGCTCTGAAGAAGCGGCCAACAATGGTCCAGTAGTCGCACTAGTAGGTGACGGGCAAGTTTCAACTTATGAAGAAGCGATCGGCGAGTCTGGGCCCTGGCATCCCTCAGGCTTGCGAAGATTTACCCAGGCAGATCGATGCGCGCGCTTTGCCCGACGATTACAAGTTCAGGAGTGGGACAGTTTGAAAAGCTGCGTTGGTCTCAAGTACGAGGGAGGAAAATCGGGACGCCGGTCCGGAAGATCGACGTCTTACTACCTGCTTTGCCTCACCTCTCACGACTGCGCTGGTGGATGATTCGAAGGATAGGGATTATGGTGAACATGTGTTGCATTGGAGACGAAAAGAGCGAGGCAGCGGAAGGTATGTCAATAGCAGCATTTCTTGGATCTTCTGTAAACTGCCTTGCCTCGAGAAATACGCTCATACTTGTCAAATTCTACAGACAAAACTCAGCTACCCTTATCCGCACGATGTTCTTCCTTGAGGCGGTGATGGAACTACAGAACGAAGGAAGGCTGCGAGTCTTGCGCGGCCTCGTATGCGTACTGTAAATTAACCCCTTGAAATTCCACTTACGCAATAAGGTGTTCGCGACAGGGAATACTCATAGTATTTACGAGATAAAAAACCGTTATCCCGCGGCCGCGCATCCATGCCGACGACTGGACCAGTTCAGAACCTCATATCAAACCTTTTAATCGACCTTTTGTACCCAGGAGACGTTTGGGGCATTCTCCTCTCTCCGAACTGGTTTTGCCAAAGAGAGATGGTGAACGAAGGGACTACCGAAGCTGAACACTTCTATTTATAATGGTTATAAGAGTTTCCCTAGGAGTTGATGACAGACATGGTTGTTAAAACCACTACCTAAGATTTCAAACCTTTCCTAGAGCAGCCACCGCACTCGAAAATGCAGCCTGTAAAGAGGTTGCCGATGCTTCAACAGCGAGCTGAGAGGCGTCATGAGCAGATGCAGAAGCTATCACAGAAATGAATTCCGACGGAGATATAGCAATCAAACGGAACACGTACGATACAAACTTGCAGCAATTGTATTGGTAGGGTTGCTTCCACCACCGGTGTGTAGTCCAGGGTCAGAGGTCGTCGTGTTACCCGTCGTAGATACCGCTATTTACCAATGAGAATACGCGCTCTAGAAGAAATGATTTGGCATACCAATGGTAATATATCCTAGTAATCCGTCATCGTAGCTTTCTCCCAGTTGGACAATCTCGACCACGGGATACCACGAGGTGGTGTTGGATTGGGGATAAACTTGATCATGGTCATTTGAGGGACGTTTAGCTTGTGAGTGACCTGTATACGGAGACGTGTTATGGATCGCATAAGTCAGATCCTCGTCAAAGAAGAGCTGTCCGACATGGACCTGCTCTCCCCCAACCAATGTTCCGTTATCCGCGAGGGTTGCATCTATATGAGCAATCACATGTACGTGGACAGCTCTCGGGCTGTACCAGCCAGGGAAAATGGTAAGAAACTCCGCTAGAGAATCGTGGTAAGAAACAACGAGTAGGAAGGGAGAAGCAACGACTCACCAATTCCGTTCTCGTCGGATATCTGCCATCCTCGAAGGAATGTCAAATCATCTGTAGTCCCATCATCCTTCGTCGGTAGCGTGTATTGCATAGTATCCGGATCGATACCCGTGTATGACGAGTAGTATCCAGTCGAGTTGCAGTGCCAGAATTCCAGGAACACTCCCGGGAGAGGTTCACATGTGTCGATATCGATGATACCAATATCCATCCACAGCGGTACGCCAGGTTCTATGTCCGAAACTCAGCAGAGGAATTTCTAGGACGAGAAATATTCACCTCCATCACGGATATCCCGACGATAAAGCTCCCCATCGATATGATATGGGCCAGACGTGACTTCGGGGTCGATGATACACGTATTATTCGCCAACCTGTCAATCACCATTGAGCGATACCCTCAGTGAAAGACAATGAATTCTTACTCTGTGAAAATCGCCCTCTGATCCAGTGTAGAGCGCTTAACTACACTCTTCTCGCCATGGATAAGGTCCATGCGCCTAGACAAATCTGGAGAGCGCTTCGCCTTCGTCTCTTGCAAGGATCGCGCGCAGTGGGATAGGTCTCGAGTATTCTGGCGCCTATGCTGGTGCGTACCATGAGCAGCAGCGAACACGGACAGGACAAGAACAGTGAGGGACTTCCAGAGCATTTTGCACGAGCGGTTTGGTTGCGGTAGAGATTTCAAGAACCCAGACGTTCATTTATGTAGGCACCAAGGCAAAATCATGGAGGTGTCCCTAATTGCGTTTACGAAGCGCAGTAGTAGCAATGTGCTCTGTATTGCAGCAGGTTCCATTGGTCCTCGCCATACGGCAGCGGTGTTTCCACCAGTACCTTCCATTGGATTGGCATCATATCGCGTCATAGCCATTCCGTAGGAACAAATGAGTAGGACTGGAACAAAGCCAAGAATGATGAGCCGACAAGTCACAAGACGATGATTTTCAAGGTGAAAATCAAAGGACCTAGAATGGCTCAATCGTAGTCCTTCCAGCCGACCTTGAGAGAATAATCCGTGCAGCCGCAACGAAGTCAACCGACATTCCGCATCATGATGCACCCTCGGACGATATGATGCGCAAGCCAATCACGATCCTCGAATATCAAGAAGGGACAATATCGGATTTATACGAGATCAAGCACAGCAGGCCCACTCCACCAGATAAAGAGAAAATGCGAGAGTTCGGATATAAACTGTCTTGGGAGTCTATTGACCCTTGTTTTTCGGAGTTCTACGAAAGTTCGGCTGCGACGCAAAGCACGCGTTGAATAATATCAGGCGTGGATATACCACAATCCTCAAGTATCCTTGACACTCGGAGGGTGTTCTGGAAAAGGGCGAGGCAGCGGTCATACCAGCATCGATTGGGACAAAGATGGTGGATGCTCTGTATATGATAATTTTGCGCGCGTTGTAGAATCTATTTCGGACCAAGGATGAAAGTGAAGGTTCGCAGGTATCAATAGAATTAACCTTGGGTCCAGGGATTGAGATTGAGAAACTGGTATAGAGCCTCGGCGACCTAATATGACTAGAGTTGTCGTCAAGAAAACAGAAACTCTCCAGTCATAAGGACTGTAAAATAGGTGGGCATGTCATGGCGATCTCATAGATAGTACCCCAGCTACGGATATTTCCGAGAATAAGCGCCAGATATATAATGGTTACAGCGACCTCCAGTGGTCGATTTGAACAATGGTCACTGTCGAAGAAAGAGTTGAATACATGACATTTTGCCGCCGGCCGGCAATAGCCAACCTAGCGTCTCGCGTGGCACACCACGTGGATGGCCGGCCCTTCATTCCATTCAACAAAAATCCGGATTATTGTGGAAAAGGAATCCATGGAAGGGAATTTCCCTCCAATAAAAACTGCGACACAAATTCCTCATCCCTGATATGAACACTAAAAAACGAGGGACTACAATGCTCAGTTTAAGTATTCTGCCGTATGAGAGTCAACACTATTGACTGCAGTTGTAAATGACGGACAATCCTCTACCCCAGGAGGGGGATGCATAACATCCTCACCTGATGGAAGATAGGCAACGTCGAGTCGTCGACAAGGTCCTGAAAAACAACTTATCGATGACAATTATTATTATTATTCAGCTTTTCGTAACTTCCTTCTAAATTTGTTCCGTTACGCAGTATCTAGACCCCGTCTTTCGGATTTCTCTTCGAGCTCTCCGAGTCGCTTCCTAGCAAAGTTAACCGTACCTTGCACTTGGAGCTAACCGAACTGAGCCAGATACTTACTAGTGTCTAATCCCCACGGACCCGACAGCAGTGCCGTCATCATCACCTTCATTGTGTTCATTACCGACCGTAATGATTTAATTCATGTATTACCTGATAGGATCACTAACTTTGAGCTAGAAGCGCGTATGCGCACGGGACCGCGACATTCGGGGAATAATCACCCGATCTACTAGCACTACTGGCGCAAGAATGCATTTTATATACTACAGTACGTGTTATCAACGTCAGAGACTTCGTATTTCACTAGTACAGTTACCAAAGCACCGACAAAGACGATCGAATACAAGTAAGGACAGTCGACAATTAATAGCAGGTATGAACAATAGCTGGGAGAATACAGGTATATGTAATCAAAAACCAGAAACCGAGAGCGGAGGAAAACTTTTAGGATTATCTTAAGAATAAAATAATGACGAGACGGGGAGGATACACGGATCAGAAAACGAAGGTCGCGGGTGAAAAGTTTGAGGTACACAGAGTATAAGGAGTGACAGGAGAGCTGGGTTAGGCGATAGATGCGATAAAGCGATACAGAGAAAGCAGAAAAGGGAATAATCTGGATGAGCGTGAACATCAGATAAATGAGGCTTAAAAGATCGCGCACATACCCGACAAATTAAATCTGAGAGCACAAACTAGACCGCGCTGTGTAATACGTTGAGGTCACGGATTCAGCGTCTTCATCCTGACTCAGCGACGGGAATGATGACTGAACGGGTGTTTCGACACTTTCCTCCCGGGATGACTCCGAGTCCGAGTCCGTCATATCAACCCAATCAGCCTCACAAGTCTCAAACTCAACCGAGGTACGCTCTGGTGTCCCCGGAGGAGACACTGGAAGTCCATTCTCGCCGAGCACCAACCGACAAGGATCGTGATCCAGCGTCAAACGCGTTTTGGGTTTAATGGGTCGGGTGTCGTGTAAGGTGAGAGTAAGAGGAAAGGGCGAACCGGTACGCCTGTGAAGACCACGGCGTGGACTGAGAGGATTGAGGGGGTTGTGAGACGGTACTTTGCTTCGCCGAGCGGTAGGCAGGTCAAGCGTCCAATCTTGCGCGTATGGATGCCGTTTAATGGGAGAAGGGGTCGCGGGAGGGCTAGGAAGAGGGCAGGAAGGTGGAGCGTAGCGGGGAGGAGCAAGCGAAAGCGGGGTAGGGCGAGAACGCTTTTTCTTGGGAGTGTGGTATCCGGGATAGGCAGGAACGTGGATGATTTGAACGGTACCTTTGGCGAAGGGGTCGTCGACATCGCCTGTGCTAGTCGACGACGGCTCACTTCTTATGCTTCCTGGCTCGCTGTCCGTCCAAACTGATTCGGTATCGGTCCGTGTAGACAACGAAGTAGGTGAGCTAGGCGGTGAGCTGAGAGGCCGTGGCGCGTTGCGGGCTTCGAGCTCTCGTCGAGATGGAATGGGAAGGTAAGGAACAAAGTCGGACGACTTGGATGCTATTAGAGACACAGTGGGAATGGGTACGGCGGGAACCTGTAGGAGTTCAGGTGTAGGAAGGCGCTGGCGGGGCGGCGAGACAAGCTGCTTGAATTTTGAAAAGACGGTGGACGTCGATGTCGGTCTACGCGGTGACGGCGAGTCGAACCAAGCGGTGGTAGGGACGCGAATAGAGACATCTGGCTCGTGGTCGAGGTCGAGGGCGTTCTCGACGAGCGAGGCGAACTCGTCGATGGAGAAGGGGATTGAACGAGTGGATGCCATCGAGGACAGCGACGAGAACGATGATGATGGTGGTAATTGGGAGGAAAAGATGAGCCTGCCTCTCGCTGCCGTCAGTTTTATCCATTCGCGTCAAAAAGTCATATTTCCGAATTGGGAAAGTGATCCTCCTTCTCGAGTCGCTGATCTTTGGCCAGGAACTCGGCGTCGCCCACTTGCAGCGAGACCTTGACGACAGTCTTCTTTCATTTACCGCCAAATGCACGTCGACAGCTCTGGCCAGGTCAGCGCTCCACTTTTTCCTGCCCTGCGGAACTCATCCGTACAAATATTCTCGTGGTCACCTCCGGTCTGCAGAATTCCGCGACATCCACCCTCGAAAATGACAAAGATTTCGGAGCGGATGGTCTAACGGAAGTATGCTCTCTCGGTAGGCATCTCGGACCAGAAAAGAACAAGGTGCACCTGGGGCTGCCTCGTGATAAGAGTTGCTGGGTAAGCTTCTATCGCAACACTCGACTTGTCCGCCACCGCAGAATATGAGGACGCTGGAGATAACGCTGGAAAAGAATCGCGCAATGCTTACAAGTTTTTGTGGTGCATCGTGATACCATTCCTGATTAGTATGGTCATTAGTTGTCCTAGCGGACGTTTGCCTTCCGGAAGACGACGCCACCGTAGGAGTCTGATAGGAATCAACATAGAACTCTGTCAGTGCACCTAGTCAGCATGACTTTTTTTCGACTAGACAAAAAGAAATAGCTCTTACGCCCGCCCCCAAAGCCTCCGTATTCCCTGTTGTAAACTTTCGTTAGACATCAGACATAGCGTTGCGCTAATTGTGGGCCTGACCTTGATCCACCATCGTACGTCAAGTTGGACGTCCTTCTCGGCATCCGGCTCCGTAAAATGAAAACATTTATGGACAAGACCGTGTGATCCAAGCACCCGGCACCGAATTGCCTGTCCCGACATGTCCGCCCTTCAAAGTAAGGAGTGAGGTTATATGACTGTTTAATTGAGTCGGCGAGTTCTTGAAAAAATTCATAGAGAATCTCGTAAACAATTACGACTGAGCGCATTGATTTTGCAGGTGTACGCCTCCGTTGTAGCTACAGCATGAACGCATGGCGCTGCCATGAGCATACTTGAGCGAAGGATGAAAATGCCGGGACCGAAGATCCAGTTGGTCGGCGTCTTGCGAAAGCATGTACAGAAGCGAGTCCCGTTCCGTCGGTAGTAATGAGCATCCATCTGTCGTCATGGTCCTGAATGTAATCCTCACAGCGGCCAAAACGCGGATATGAAAAAAATCGGCGACTTAAGAGTCAGTATGTCGCTTGTTGGGCAGCTTTGCCGACTTGAAAGATATATATTCAGGGCGCATATCGGATTGCGGTAGAGTGCGACGGAGATTTTAGCGGAGGTTACCATTGCAGAGTGACAGCTGAACGTCGACTCGGAAAAAACGCGTTGGCTGTGGCAGTGCAGGACAGAGGTCGCGTCGCTGGCGGCGCCCTTCAAAGGAAACAAGCACAATTACAAGACACAGCCATACGGCATTTGCACATCTTTCACAGCAATCTCCATGCACAACCGGAACATTTACCGCCGAGCGACGGACTTCGTCGAGCTAGCCAAGGCATATCCCGAACTTGAGAATCAGTATGCTCCCGCTTACGCCTATCATTCGCTTTGCTAACCGGTAAAGACATCCAGCCTGATACCTTCACCTTCGAGCAGCTACCTGAAGACGATTGACTTCAAAAACGAAGAATCACAGAGGTCGAAATATCTCATATATCCACATCAGTCGCAAATTTAACGCGTCCTAATAGATGCCTAACAAAGGCTTTATTATACCGGGATTTTGGCGTTGACGTCGTGTTGCCTGAGGATCGCCTATGTCCTCCAGTATGTAATGGCATATTGTGTCGTTCATCTCTTTTTGAAGTCTTCATTTATCCAGGTGCCAAATAGGTTAGTGGTCGTCGATCATTATCTCGAAGAACTGATGTGTGATGGGACGTAGATTGAACTATGTGCTCTGGATACAAGACATTATGCGGGAACATCCGTCCTCAAGTGTATGCGGAATTGATATGTATGTCCTTTTCTCCGCCGATTGGTGATATATTGATTTTCTCTCGCAAGAGGCACAGGCGCTTCTGCAATCTACCCTCTGCTCGCATGTAAACTTGAACTGGATTGGTCATTCGTAGCTACTGGTGAATCAAATTCTGGGGCTAAATGCCTCGGTACAATAAACTCACGAAACAAAAACCTGTAGAGCTCGACGACGCGTCATTTCAACTAGCCGAATCCAACATCTCAAGAAATCATCTTAGTAATCGCGTACGCGTACTCCAGGCACATCCCGGCCAGTCCATTCTTTTCCCGCTAAACACGTACCCCGATGAATCGTGAGTCTCGTAGCTGGTCCCAGCTTTGTTTAACATGTGTTTCCCAGGTTTTCCTTTACAATGTGTAATCCGCCTTTTTACGCATCCTTGGACGAAGTGACCCTGTCAGCAGAAGGGAAGGCTATGGATCCAAACGCTGTAAAGAATAATCATCTGTCTTGGCTGCTTCTCACGCAGACAAAAGGTTTGCACTGGTGCGCCTGTTGAGATGGTAACCCCTGGTGGCGAGGAGGCATTCGTGCGGCAGATAGTGAGAGAGAGTAAGCAGCTAGGGGCGCGTTGCAGGTAATTCTGTTCAATCAGAGTCAAAACCAGACTGACGAGACGAGCAGATGGTATACCTCAATGCTGGGAAAGATGTCCTCCCTAACAGAAGTCGTCGATTTGTTGAGAGAGCTTTCGGTGCGTTCATTCAGGGTTCATCTTCGCGACACACGGATGGACATTAACGCAGATTGATAACTACGCCATCACCGAGTTCGTCCAAGGACAAACTAGAAGATGGGCAATCGGATGGTCGTTTACTGACGAACGGCTTCCTGACGTTCGTGTGGCCTCACTCGTTCTCGTGTCACTCATCTGATATCTGAACAGTCAATATCTCGTATACCCAATCCTGCTTTACGTTTACTTATGCCGCCGCACAATAACATCGTGCAATCTGTTCCCGGAGACAAAATAGCCGATATCCACGAGATCCTCTCGGCAATTAGTGGGTTGGAGACAGAGATATACGATGGGTATGTGCTTGTGAGAGCCAAAGAGGATACTTGGTCAAGGAGCGCGAGAAGGAAGAGAAAGCGTGACGCCGTTCATCTTCCTTTGGCCTGCAAGATGGTGTGTACCATCAAAGTTTCCAAAGGTGGAGTTGAATTTCAATGGGTTAGGGGAGCCGGATCGGAGAGAGGGTTGTTTGATAGTTTCTGTAGTCATGTAAGTCGGAAAATTCTGGCAGAAAGATAAGTTCAACCGGGAGGACCGGACCGGCTGACAATTTTTGGTACGGCGCATGGCTTGCTTGTGCCGGTTCCAACACCGACACCACCGCTGACGCGCTCACTCATTCGTTCGCAAACTCTTTTGTTTGCTGCCACGCGTACTGTGACTGCCTTCTGGATTCCGGAATGTCTAGGATCTATTCTCGAGATGGACGTGGCACACTTTTATACACCCGATACGAAAACACTTCCAGGTCCGTCAACGTTCGTGAAACACGAGAAAGAGTAGAAAGAGTGGTGAGCCCTGCGTATACCCTTTGTGAGGGAGAGACCTCTCACATTTTCCTTGATATACCTCACCTTTAGGACTTCGTCGATGCAGGAGGACGCGTCAGGTATTCCGGAGGCACTCGAGAGCAGCTTGTGACAGGCCATCGAGCGACTACGAACTCTGGCTCGTACGTGCAGTATGCACGAAATATGAGCTGGCCAGGATCGTGGACGGATGATGTGGTGAGTTTTACCTGGGAGAATCCGTGGACAGGAAAGATCTCATGCCATCCAGCGCGCTGGGGAATACGTACCTGCCCGTTATCTTGGGCAAGAGTCAGATCCTCAAGTGAGTTACTGTTTGCTCGCATGGTGGAATATACATGAAGATTAGCGCGCATCTAGGAGCTCTCAGGTAGTGAAGAATATTCGTATGAAAGTTATAGCAGCAACGAGGTGATATCACCGCATGTATGCTATGGCGAGGCAGTTCTAATGCAACTTTCCGTGAATAGGACGTTGAAAGTCAAAGTCATTATACTGCAGACTATGGTGGCGAGGTCAGATTACCATCATCTAGCTACAACTTTAGCATGTGCGGAGGCCTGAGGCATCATTAGGACGACTACGAGGATGACACAGCTTATCGGCGTGACCCAAGTCCAGGATCCGAGGTGCGTTATCAATGTTGCGCATTCATGAACACCGAATCTAACGCAACCCTTTCGCGCTTTAGTATCTTCCACCTTCTGACACTATGCAGGAGTTAGAAATGAGTTTTACCTCCGAGTCCTCATCACTTTCCAGAGTTCTCATATGACCACCTATGGGGCAGGATCATACTCACGGCTCATATCAGGTAGATATTACATCTTTGATATAGATTCCACGCCACGCCTGACCGGCCGAATGCTCAGGAAGAGTCTTATTTTCCTGGCGACTACTCCGAATACCATGAAGTGCGTCTCTTCTTTGAAGCCTGTGAAGGTCTAACCATCAACGCCAATGCCAGGAATACGAAGGTTCCCCTGAAATAGATGACGGCTATGAGGTAGGTCGAGAGCGTGCTGTTCACGACAAGGGATCTAATGTTATTTCAGAACGAGGTATACTCACCACCGGCGTCTCCAGAACTATATTCGGACCCTGAGGTGAGTCCAGAAACATATTGCCAGGTTGAGAACTAAAATACTCCCAAGTACTCCGATTCAGAGTCTTATGATGGCGACGCGTATGACGATGACGATGACGATGACTAGACAGAAGGTAGTTGAAGGTGACAGAGAAAGCATCTTACAGGTACATCAGATAAATTGCAGGATTAAGTTCTTCAAAGAACGAGACAATGATCAGCCTCTTGTAGAACCTTCATACTGAATTGCAAGACCATCCAGATGGACGTTCCCAACCAGCTTGGAAAAACTCAGCAGATAAGCAGCTCGGCGGAGAACCTAGTGTATATGCAGATGGTTCTATATTCCTTATTTAACTGACCCGAGTTTCTGCAACAAAGGCCAATGTTATCGCGCTAATGACCCTAGGATTATCTCGCTGCAGCGACGAGCCCTTTTCTGCTATTGACTACCAAGATTCTCTTCTGTCTTGCGCGCCCAGATCAAAATCGCGTTCCTCGATAAAAGGTGGCGGCAGTAATTCCCAACCGGCTGCGCCGGGCAATTGGATTTGAAAAAATCGAGCGGTGAATTCGTCTCTGGACGATTTGCTTCCTCGGGCGCTTCCTTTCAAACCGCTAAAAGGCAATCAAGTTTATTGTTGCAAAAATGATATGTTAGTATCTGTTCTTGACTTTTGATTGGGAGAATTGAACTTACTTGTATTTCATCCAGATTCTACAACAGGACCGGCGACACCAGGCCTAAACCCACGCCCTCGAAATCGTACCTCCTCACCAAACGGTGATCTCATCAGCAGAGCGCGCCAGGCGTGGTGAGGATCCGGGGATGTCCGATCCAGCTAGGCGCATACCCGAAGAGCCGGTGGGTTCACCCACCACGACACCACCTGGTCGACATGACTCAGCCTTTCACAGCGTCCTTGCCATGCCTCACATGAGACTGTCGATCCTGACCTTTCTGCCAGGATACTCACCCCGTCCCTGTAGAACCAACGACATGCTCATACGGTACTAAGCATGGCGAAAGAACGTGTGGTCACGGGTGTCCACGCTTCGCGTCGATATATACCTTCTTGTTACGGTACTGCCATTCATGGTTTTGATTTTTGCTCAACTGGCTTGATCGGTTTGAGACTTCTGAAAGAGGAAGCCCAATTTTGGTATTTTACGCGCCTGACCTACTACTATCACTGAACTATGTTCTCCGACGCACTACATCACGAATCCGTCTACGGATACTACGATCAGCTAGTCGAGGCAGAAAGACAATCCTATCAAAGCGAAAAGACTGCCATTGCTACCGCCCAACAGATCCAGGAGGAATTGAAGGAGCTGCGCCAGGAAACAACGTCGCTGGCATATCTGTGCCAGTGCATCACAGGTATGTCCTATTATTCGGTTTCTGTGTTGGGCGATGCCTTATTTTTCCGATATAGCGCGAACGCCTAAGTCTCTACCATCGTACCCCGTCGCTCCATCGACTACCATCCCAAAGCGTAAACGCGAGGGTTCTTCCTCGACGGTCTCTGGTATGTCGATACTTATCCGAGACCCTGCCGTTTATGCTGATTCATTTGTAGTTAACGGCTCTAGCAGTACGGGCCCGTCGTCTGGAATGCTACAAGCGATTACCAACATCAACCCACTGAAGGAACTCACGAAGAAGAGGCGTAAAGTGTAGCAGACGTTATTTGGAACGTACTACGTAGAGAGTTTAGATGCATGCGTGCGCTTGTAAGAGCAGCTCATTTATCTATATGTCTATGTCCTATTGCTTGTGGCTTCTCCATCCTTCACGTACCGCAATTATAAATAAGAATTCTTTCAGCACGTATATATCTATCAGGGGCGTACGCTGGAGAATACATACTAAAGTCGACTCGACGGCAGTTCGCGGCAAGTTCGCGGCTGCATCTAAACAGTAGCGTTCATTGCCTGTGTTGTACCCAGGCGTTGAGATGCCTGATGTGCGTACGTCGATGTCGTCAAGAATGTCTACATCAATGCAAGCAATGATTATATAGGTATATCCCGAGGAATAAACTTACTTGATGCGAAGATGGTCAAGCAGAGCTTCCGGAAGGAAGACTTTACTGCACTTAGGACATCGAATACGACCTCGATGGCTCTGCGGTAACTTTGGACAAGGTCTGAGGTCTTTCAGAGCGGCCCAACAGATATCCCTTATAACTATGGCAAGTAAAATCAAGGATTGTCGACAAACCAGAACCAACTAACCCGTACAAGTGATAAGGGTTAGGGATTTATCGAATGTCTCTAGTGTCTGCTGAATCCTTATACTAGCGTTGAGTCTGGTGAGCTTTATACCCTCTTGGCGGGCTAAATTCTCGATCCTAGGAGCGAGTCAGGATGCATATCTGTAGCGCAAGAAGAAGTGTCACATGGTTTGATTTGCCTGCGTTACATGCTTGCGTTTTGAGAGGTATCCGAAGCTCCATTTGTACAGAGCAGACGAGTGCTAGCGACGCTGGTGAAATTGTGCATGTAGCGGCCAATTGGTTCCTTACTTTCATTTTCGCTGCCACGTCGGCCTGTCTTAGAGGGGACTCCTATGAGACATTAAGAGAAAAATCTTCAATAGTTCGCTGGTGGAATTTACCTTGCAATACTCCTCTTCTGCGGCCGTTAGCCCCCTCTCATTTTGAATAACTATAAACCGTGCATGTAGTATTTCGGCATGTCTGCGAAGATAAACAATGCTGTCGTCGGTCATTGTTTCGTATGGAAGCCATGAAGCGAAAGGAAGGTATTTCTTCAGATACGGGAGCCCTCTGAGAGACCGTGGCGAGAGACTGATCGTGTACATTTTTGCGGCCCTAGAAATAGGAATCAGACATGGGACGTCAAAGGAATATGGACGTAGTCGATTACGCGAAGAGCTGACGAGTACATGTTTCCTATGATTTCCATAAGACCGTCAAAAATATCCTGGGATCAAAGCATCCGTACTGAACATGTCCGCACACGAAAAGGAAAAGAGACGGGAAGAAGGTCCGTCATCTGGTTGCAGCACTGCGTTGAAATGTATGAAATTGACCATTATTTAACAGCGAATGTCACGCACCAGACACCTGGATCTGCCGAACAGATAAGACGCATAGGCAGACTCCGAGAGACCTGATGGAGGGGGCGGTATGTTGCCGACGTTTTGCCTAGCCTTGATCCAACATATCGCGTTGCGC
The DNA here is from genome assembly GCA_900157415.1 of Armillaria cepistipes. Taxonomy (NCBI): domain Eukaryota; kingdom Fungi; phylum Basidiomycota; class Agaricomycetes; order Agaricales; family Physalacriaceae; genus Armillaria; species Armillaria cepistipes. The sequence goes on from FTRY01000010.1 coordinate 1,413,646, forward strand.
TGAATAAGATAGAGGAATCTGGAAGATACGAGCTTGACAGTTAAAAGATCGTATGGGCCGAGCCAGCCGAGAATCTTGAAAGCATATCCATGAATTCCATCTAACATAGCCTGTATTACCAACGAACCTCGACGATAATTTCCGGAGAGATTTGGTCAAAGGCGAACTTCATCGGGCGAACCGTGAATGATGGTGGTAGAATTCCAAGGGGCGCGTGATCATGAAAATTCTTCACGTGGTCGTGGCGTAGCATCGACGTCATCGTGAACGCGCTGCTGTATATAAGTAGTGTCGTCGTTCGCAATTCTTTACCACATTCTATCGCTTCCCCAACATGTCACTCCCATCATCTACCTCTGCAGAGCTGCTAGCTGAGGCCGACAGCATCTCAAGACGCCAACAGCTAACACAGTCTATTACGGAGTCTACTCTCCCTATTCTCCTCGCCCAAGAAATTGCCACGAATGCGGCAAAGGAGACCTGCGACCGTGCTTGCCAGAGGGTTGCTATCCTTAAGGTTGAAGTTGAGGTAGCTCGACGACACCAAGAGGCGGTACGAAGCTCGATAAAAGCTGCCTGGAAGGACGCCAGTGCCCGGCTCTCACCGAGTAAGTTCCTTCTGGTATGGCAGGCGTTCCATCGAGCTCATTTGCTGAACACAGATGAACTCGCCAATGTCAAGGCACTTGTAGAGCAGGACGTAGCCAAGTACGAAGTACGACCTCTCACCCGACTTCAGTCCAAGAAGGTGCATATATTTGCCATTCGCTCCCTTTCGTGGCCTAATCGCCTACACGTCCAGGGCCGGAAAATGAAGAAGAATAAATCGCATCTGAAAGGTGGTGGATTGAAAGATACCATACCAGATTCGGCTGAGGTTGGGGCATGCTAGTCGGTCCAGTCCTCCTCCTTCAGGTGCCGTGTTGCTTATCGAACTAAAAGGATAATCTGAGCTGCATGTATGCGTATGTTGCAAGCCTTGTTGTGTCCCAAATACATTGTATCGCGAGAGAATAGCCGTTCCGTAAGGGCAATTTCGACCAACTAAACATCAGCTACGCCTTGCGCCTCTTCTTCGTGAGTTCCTTCAGCGGGTTGATGTTGGTGATCGTTTGTAGCATTCCAGACGACTGGCCCGTACTGCTAGAGCCGTTAACTACAGATGAATCAGCATAAACGGCAGGGTCTCGGATAAGTATCGACATACCAGGAGCCGTCGAGGAAGAACTCTCGCGTTTACGCTTTGGGATGGTAGTCGATGGAGCGACGGGGTGCGATGGTAGAGACTTAGGCGTTCGCGCTGTATTGGCAAAATAAGGCATCGCCCAACACAGAAACCGAATAATAGGACATACCTGTGATGCACTGGCACAGATATGCCAGCGACGTTGTTTCCTGGCGCAGCTCCTTCAATTCCTCCTGGATCTGTTGGGCGGTAGCAATGGCAATCTTTTCGCTTTGATAGGATCGTCTTTCTGCCTCGACTAGCTGATCGTAGTATCCGTAGACGGATTCGTGATGTGGTGCGTCGGAGAACATAGTTCGGTGATAGTAGTAGGTCAGGCGCGTAAAATACCAAAATTGGGCTTCCTCTTTCAGAAGTCTCAAACCGATCAAGCCAGTTGAGCAAAAATCAAAACCATGAATGGCAGTACCGTAACAAGAAGGTATATATCGACGCGAAGCGTGGACACCCGTGACCACACGTTCTTTCGCCATGCTTAGTACCGTATGAGCATGTCGTTGGTTCTACAGGGACGGGGTGAGTATCCTGGCAGAAAGGTCAGGATCGACAGTCTCATGTGAGGCATGGCAAGGACGCTGTGAAAGGCTGAGTCATGTCGACCAGGTGGTGTCGTGGTGGGTGAACCCACCGGCTCTTCGGGTATGCGCCTAGCTGGATCGGACATCCCCGGATCCTCACCACGCCTGGCGCGCTCTGCTGATGAGATCACCGTTTGGTGAGGAGGTACGATTTCGAGGGCGTGGGTTTAGGCCTGGTGTCGCCGGTCCTGTTGTAGAATCTGGATGAAATACAAGTAAGTTCAATTCTCCCAATCAAGAATCAAGAATAGATACTAACATATTATTTTTGGAATCGTAAACTTGATTGCCTTTTGGCGTTTTGAGAGAAAGCGTCCGTGGAAACAAATTGCTCAGAGAAGCAATCACCGCTCGGCTTTTTCAAATTCAGGTGCCCGGCAGGGGATTACTGCTGGCACCTATTATCAGAGATTTCTGCACGAGCATGCAGATTCAGGACCGAGACAAGAAGGATGATTTCAAGTGGCAATTCAAGAACAAAAAGATTTCCGGGCGAGGTCGAAGCTTCTGCCTGCCAGCGATGAAACTGCCTGCTCGGAAAACTTTGACAAAATGTTCTCATAAGGCTATCAGGCAGCACTAGCCAGGCAGGTAGATTGACGCCTGACCCAGTAGAAAGGTCACAGTGCCAGGCGGAAGCGCCTTTCCCGGTCTTGGGAGTCTCACTATCGAGGGCGGCGGTGCCATGATCTGCCATCGGAGGATATAGCGCTAGTAATGAACTGCGAGAGATAATAAACGGAACATATTCAAAGTGAAACACACTCTCTGAAGAACCGAAGAGTGTCCAGATCAGCGCTAGCGTATTCTGCGGGCAATCTAATGATTTCGTCGATGAGGGTGCCCTGGATTGAACTGGACGAGCGACTGTAAGACTTCCACGATTCTGTTTCATGAATAGCGAATAAATAGCATATCTCAGGTCGCTGTAATAGAATTGAACACGTAGCTGACGACGACTAAGGAGCACTGAGCAGGAACAAAATAGGATGGAATCAAATGACACACCTGCAGATTGCTCAGTCAACCATTATCTCCCGACGGAAAACCGGTAATCTCTGCATTTGTCCTTACCGCAAGTGGCTTCTTTATGACTGTGCTTCCGTGCCATTGTTGATTAGAGATTTGAGCTGGGGGTTCGAAGAGAAATGTGGTCAGAGGGAAATCGTACGTCATTGCACCAGCCCGTTATCGCCAAATTTGCCAGAACTCCTGATCGCTGCCCTCAAGGGAAATAAGCCAACATTGGATCCCGACAGCTACCGAATCATTGGTCTTCAGTCTTGAGCTTGAGCGCTGACGCGGACGGCCTAAAGCCACTCTGGAACAGCATTGACATCTTCGGCGTTTTATCTTCGCATATCGTTTATCATTCCGGCGCATCGAAACTCCCTAATGGGCGCCCTTTGATCAATGGCGACTTTCAAAATGAATGCTATGCTCTCGTTATTACACACCTAAGGCTATGTTTGTCCGCTATATTTGAAACGCGGATGTTGTGACTTACGTTATCCAACTTGATCACTTGACAATGATAAATTGACATAACAATTACATGATGATTTCTTACCGTCTTCGTCTTGGACTCGCAGACTTCTCTTGCTTAAGTATTCATGATTCTGCGCGCAAGATCAGACACCTATATGCATTACACTATGATCCTTGGACCGGTACAGCTTCCTCCCCAACCTTACGATGTGTTGACATTCAATGTTCGTACGATGTCAGGCGCAAACTGAAATGCCGCTGCGCCCCTGCGGCTTCGATCCTTCTCCGGGCTTCCACCCGACTCCTACATGGAAACATCTAACAACATGGCAACTTCGACGCTTTGTGAACGTCAGTCTCAGTCTACTGATACTCGGAACGTCTGGAATATACGCGACACCAGAGTCACGAGCGTGACATGAAGAGAGTATTTTTGCTATCGCAGCCAGAATAACTATCATTTGCACATACTCAGCGAAGCGACAATGGGATCTGTTGAGGTATCGTCCGCCTGTGCGTCGCGATAACTATGAAGGTTACTTTGCTTTGGCGATCGAGACAGGTGAGCTTGCTATCCTCGCTATTCGGGTGACTCCTCATCTTCTTGTCTTTCCCGCCCAAGAACGTACGGATGATATCCATTGAGACGTCGTACAGGGACGGAGGCATCCATAATGAGTACTGGAACGAGACATTTTTGGTATATCGCCGTCACATTTTTGCGAGATTACTTTCTCATTGGACTCATTGAAAGGGGCATGACCCTCTTAGGTATGCCTGGACTAGACTCTAAGAAACTCAGCGCTCTACGATTACATACAATGTCACGAATGGGACTGGTCTTCAAGACCATCTTCTCGCTTAACGGACCTCCTAAGTCATTCACAACATCATTTTCGACTTCTTGCATTTTCTATCTCCCTCTCAATGAACACGTTCGGCAACTGGTCCATTTCTATTGCTAGATGTGTCCCCAGCCTACGTTTCGCATATATATGTTTCCTCAGCAGTATGGTCTACCTGTCCGATGCATGGTGGTCTTCTGTGTCCGCTTTTACTCACTGTGTGCGCTAGGATTCGGACGTACGGGGGGCAGTGTTTGGCGGGCTTCGCCGCCTCTAGCATTCAGCCACTGGGGCTCGCGTCGCACTTACGACTGGTAGACCATCCGACGTCTGAAGGCATTTTGTTATTCAGGATGTCGGTGTTGTCTTGGAAGGTATATCGAAGAGGGCAGCTCATCCTTCCGACATGTACTCATCCCCTTTCAATTGCTGAAGCAAAATAAAGTGGGTGAACATTCCAATCGGCTAGAGCCCATGTCGGGAAGCCCAACAACAAGGTCTACTGGTAATAACTATGGGGTAGTCATCACTTAGATTGTTCGCTTCGACAACTTTTCAACCGAAGAATTATTGAGAGAATATGTAGTGTAATTAATATGATATATCTGAACTGTACGATCGTCTCGGTAAACGGGACCTAGGATGATGGGAAAACGTTGTTAGCGGTGCGCTTCTGTATGCTGATGACCATATAATATAAAGGGATCCTCATCATTCACCCCCTGTTCAAAGGCATCCTCGAGGTTATCCTCCCTTTCTGGTGGAACTTCAAGGTCATTATCGACTGTGACACTCTGTGCAGCATCATCCTGGGAGCCCAGCTGTTCACTATCTCGCCCAAACCGAAGCGACGACCGTCGACATCACACTTCCCTCCCAAGAGTCATCCGGCCGCGCGTGTCCTGCAGCGACACGCCCAATGAGAAGCGTCGGGGCCACTCCCTAATACATTGCAGTGAGATGGTTGTCAATACCAAGAAAGTAACGGTTCTTATCGTACTCTTGCAAATGCTGCCATGACGTCCGTGTAGGACCCTGCTGGTTTCTGGCAGACCAGCAAGACTATATCTAGGAGCAGAGATATTGCATAGAGAGTTGAGGATTCGACCAAAATTTCTATAACATGGCGGTACACTCTGAATGGTCTCCCTGATCCAGTGCTGGCCCGTCCAACACTCAAGATACGGAAAACAATCATCAAGGTGCACCAAAGGGTCGTTGCAAGGACAAAAGCCACATAGAGAATCAGAAGAAGATCACTGAATGCATCTATCCTTGGGTCAATGGACAATTTGCATGCTAGTATGGTTTTGAAAACTGGATTGACCCGGCATAAGCAGGAAATATTAGAGGGCAGAGATTGTCACACCAATTCCGGATATGAGAAAAAGGATCGGAAGCACGACAATGGGCCAGCGCCTTCCCCAAACCATCCAGCAGCGCCAAATCTAGAATCAAGATGTCATTTAGCATTGACACAGGCACTCAACAGAGTTGTAAATACCATGGCAGAGTCTGCACAGATAGTGGAGACAATGCTTGTGATATACATAGGAATTACTAAGTTGAAGGCATTCAAATATGCCAGACCTTCGTCCACGACGGTTTGCCCATGCTTGACGTATATGAGGCGCATATATGACCAATAGAGGGCGAAGTCGATGGTAGCCATGACATGAAGGATCATTATAACCACGATCATGGCTCTTCTAATAGGTTGACATTTTTTGGTATCTGCATGACTGATTTCAGTATTGCAGAAATAGGAGAGTATGCATAGGGACATGTTTTCTTGAATTCTCACAGATGTTCCACAATGTGAAGGCCATAATTCCGGTATATATGCCTACATATGTCTCTAAGGTTAGACCAAAAATTAAGGAGGTTATAAGCGTTCGCACCAAGTAATTGACCTTGGAAAATGGTGGAATTCAACCCATCATCAAGAACTGTGAAAATAAAAGCAATCTGATCGGCAGTGAAACCTGCTGAATTATCTGTTTCGGCGGCCATGTTAGACTCAGATTGGTGATGGCGAATAAGAGAGAGGATAACGAAGATGGACCAAGGTGCATCGCTCATATAAAGGATAAAGTACTGTTTCAGAAGACACCCAAAGAGAGATGTTTCGAATCGTCGCATGACAATTTGATGAGAATGAAGGCCTTCCCGATTTCTGATCTATAGCGGCGATATATTTTTGTTGGAGTGAAAGACCAATGCAACTAGTGAGAAGAGACCAATCTGGATTCAGCAAGGTGCGAATTCTCCTTGATGTTAGATCGTGTTGCAGATAGAAGCACGGCATTACGCAGTTTGATTCTCCAAGAAAGGACAACAGAATGACTCGGATTCATTTTTGAAGCTTCGGGGCTGATCAGAGAATTAATGAGAGGATTTTCATTGATGTGGTTGTACTGACGACCATGGTCGTATCGTCTCGGTATCACCATCGCTGTCAATCGCCGCACTGCCACGTTTGGTTACCAGTACCGGTACTAGCTGAGTCTTCGGGAATAAGTGGCTTCAAATCCGTTACTTCCTTTCTTCGCCATTCACCCCCACATCCGCGACGAGACCTCAGACAAAACGAGCCGCCCATTTTTTGTTTCCTTCCCAGATCCTTGAATCATATAGCAGCTGCATTGTCACGATCATGAAGCATAAGTCCTCACATGGCTCATTGATAGACACTTCCGGGAGTGGATGGAGGCCAACGACGTTCTGCCTCCTTCGCAAAATGGGTTCCGCGAGCATTATCGGACGAACAACAATATGTTCATTCTTCGTGCGGCTATTGACCGTGCTCGGGCGGATCAAAAAGTGCTTTACGTAGCATTCATAGACCTCATCAACGCCTTCCCTTCTACAGATCCGCCCACGCTCTGATCCAAAGTTTCTTATCTCGGAGCTGGTGGCTCAATGGTTGACTGGTTACGTATGATGTATCGCAAGATGTCGTATGTTGTGAAACTAGGACCTCACCATTCTGAGGCTTTCCAATCCATGGTCGGAATTTTGGCAGGAGACAGTTCATCTCAGCCTGGCTTATGGAACGTCTACTTTTCCGACTTCTTTGTGCCTCCTCACGGCGACGACGTATCACTGGGGGGACAACGTCATGTTGAGCAGACAGATGATATAGTTCTGTTCTCCACATCGCGGGAAGGATTGCAGGCAAAGTTGGACTCCTTGTATGATTGGTGTCGGAAAAATTCGATGACAATATCCCACGAGAAAACAAAAAATTGGATTGCGGGTCCACTCCCTTCTGTTCTCCCCGTGTTCACCGTCGGTAAAACACGCTCTCCCCTGCGTCTCCAAGCATAAATATGTCGGCGTGACGTTGTCATCAACGGATAGGTCAATCTTTTGTTCTCCAACAGTGTTCTTCATTCCCTGATCCGTTCGGTGTGGGTGTATATATTCAATGAACATTATTACATCAAGGTATCTAAAGCGCGGAAGTCGATGAAGGCATTGTTTGGAGCTGAGAATTTCGTTGGTACCATTCCACCAAAAGAGGGAATTTCTATCTACATGGCGACCGTCGACCCTCACCTGATGTCTGCCTGCGATGTATCTATCAATGTTGATAGCGCGTCATTGGCTGAGCTTGAAAGAGTTCAGAAGACTTTCATTCGTCGCTTGTTCGGCATTGCTAAGCGCTCTCTGGTAGCAATGCTCTTCTCTGAGACGGGCATGTGGCCTGTCAAGTACCGCAGACTTATGCTCACCCCTTGCTATTGGCAGTATGCCCTCTCTCTCCTAAATGACCATTTTCTGGCACATGCAAAGAAAGATGCGACAGACTTAGCGATGGTTGCAAAACCTTCATGGACCTCGGATCTCGTCAACGCTCTCCATCTCTCACCCCATCCTGTGTCCTTAGATTTGTCTCGCCAATGGTCCCCCGCAGATATTGATAACATCATCGAGGCAGTCCGACGGTCTTGTTGCAATGACATCAATGACTTCTTAACATCTTCTCCGAAGGCTCTCCCGCTTCATCACTGTGCTCCAAAACCAAGAAATTCTCATAGTGATGGGATGCGAAAGTCAACACTATCAACTCTCCGATCCTATCTTGCCGTGCTTGTGCCTGCGCATAGAAAAGCACTTGTACGTTTGCTAACGTCTTCTCATGCGCTTGCCGTCGAGGTGCTCAGGTGAAGTGAACGTCGGCAACCTCCTGTTCCTCGAGAGGACACCAAAACCATTGATCTTTTAAAGTGCCCTGCAAAATTTATCTACTCCGCGAGACGTACGCAACCGTGCGGTCAAAACGGTACGAGCCTTACGGCTGTGGACCCGGCCGTTCCTGATTGGGACCTGGCGCCGGTATCACCACCACCACCACCACCACCTTCTCTATCGTTCTCCCCCGTCCTGCGGATGCAAATCAAAATTGTATTCCTCACGAGGGTCCTCGTACGCCGAAGCCTGAGCGAGCATGCAGATTTAGGACACGACGAGAAGGATGATTCAAGCGGCAATTCAGGAACAAAGATTTCCGGGCGAGGTCGAAGCTACTGCCTGCCAGCGATGAAAAATTGCCTGCTCGGAAAGCTTCGATAAAAGCTTCTCATAAGGCTGTCAGGCGGCACTAGCCAGGCAGGTAGATTGACGCCTGATCCAGTAGAAAGGTGACAGTGCCAGGTAGAAGTGCCTTTCCCGGTTTTGAGAGTCTCACTATCGAGGGCGGTGCCATCGGAGGACATAGCGCTAGTAGTGAATTGGGAGAGATAACAAACGGAGCATATTCAAAAAGGAACACTCTCTGAAGAATCAAGGAATGTCCAGATTAGTGCTAGCGTATTTTGCGGGCCATCCAACAATTTCGTCGACGAGGGTACCTCGAAGTGTACTGGACAAACGAATGCAAGACCTCAATGATTCTGTTTCACGAATAGCGAATGAATGGCATATCCCGGGTCGCTGTAGTAGATTTGAACACGTAGCTGCTGCGACGACGACTAAAGAGCGCTGAGCAGGAACGAAATAGGATAGAATCAAATGACGCACCTACAGGTTGCTCAGTCAACCATTATCTCCTGACGGTGGCAAAACCTGTCTGCATTTGTCCTTCATACCGCTCGCGTCATGATGTGGCTTCTTTATGACTCTGCTGCTGTGCCGTGCCAGGAGTACATGTTCGTGGTCAGCGGAGTGTTTATACTGGAAAGCCAAGGAGCAAGGTCGTATCCGAGCTGCGCGAGTCGAAGAGAAATGTGGTCAGAGCGAAAAGGGAAATGATCGTACATAGCGCCGGCCCGCTATCGCCAGAATTTTTGCAGAATTTTTTCTCTATCGTTCACCCCAGTGTTCTCCTCCCTCCTGTGGGCGCAAATCAAAACCGTATTCCTCACTAGGGCTTCTCGTACGTCTTGAGATGGATATGCAGTGGACCGTCGCGTATTAGCTGACTATGAGGCACGACTTGTTTGCTGAATCCAAAGATGTACGTGGAACCTACCGGCACCTATAATCAGTGATTCCTGCGCGAGCAGAGTCAGACCGGGTCGATGCGCCTTTCTAGTGTTGAGAGTCTCACTATCGAGGGTGGCGCCGTCGGAGGGTACAGCACTAGTAGTGAGCTACGAGGGATAATAAACGAAGTATATTCAAAGCGGAACTCTCTCTGAAGAATCAAGGAGAATCCAGATCAGTGCTAGCGTATTTGTGGACCATCCAACGATTTCGTCGACGAGGGTCCCACGAAGTGAACTGGACGGACGTATAGTCCTCAACGATTCCGTTTCATGATAGCAAACAAATGGCATATCCCAGCTCACTCTGGCTTTGAACGTTTGAACCCGTGGACGTTACGACTACGACGACTAAGGAGCACTGAGCAGGAACAAAATAGGATAGAATCAAATAATGTACCTACAGACTGCTCAGCCAACCATTATCCTCCCGACGGAAAACCTGTAAACTCTGCATTTGTCCCGACCGCTTATGTGGCTTCCTTATGACTGTGCTGTTGGGCCGTAAGCAATCAGAAGCTTGTGCGGGTAGTACATGCTCGTGGTCAGTGGGGTGCTTTATATTGGGAAGCCAGGGAGCAAGGCTGCATCCGAGCTGCGCCAGTCGAAGAGAAATGTGGTCAGAAGCGAAAAGGTAAATCGTACGTCATTGCGCCGGCCCGTTATCGCCGAATTTGCCAGAATTCCTTCTCGAATCTCTATCGCCCCCAATATTCTCCTCCGTCCTGCGCGGTCAAATCAAAACCGTATTCCTCAACTAGGGCTTCTCGTATGCCTTGGGATGATATGTGGCGGACCGTCGCGTGTTAGTAGACCGTATCTGCTGTGAAATATATCGTTGCTCCGCAATATTTTCTCACGCGCAGATCATGTTTTCTTTGGATGACGCGTAAGTTACTTCTCTTTTCATCTACAACAATGACTCACAAATTCCACCTGCAGCAACGATGACAGAGCAGTTTGCCATTGCTGAAGCATGGTAGTGAAGCCTGAGAAGCGCCGCAACAGAGGTCATAGGTATCCTACTCTTGAAGCTGGAATCTCACACATCCCCGAAGCTATGTCGTAATAATGTGAAACGGAACATTCTTCAATGTTAGAAAATGGCAATAAATATTGCAGCAGATACGGTCTAGTTAACTATGAGGCACGACTTGTTTGCCAAGTAACATGTTCAGAGATGAACGTCTGATGGAACAACGCGACCCTTGATTGCTCTCTCGTTGCCAGCCGTCTCAGCTGCTCAGCCCCTCTCTTGGGAAGGCTCTTCAGCTTCGCCGTCCAACTCATATCCTCGTCTTTTCTCACTTGACTCCGCGCAACATAATAATCATGATGGCGACGCCAGACTGTGTTTCCGATCCAGACTTTCAAGATGATCTAAGCTTGATAGTGGCATATTGGAATACATTCAGGGAGGAAGTAAGTATCTATCATGTTTGGCTAGATCATATGAAATGATTCACACAGGACTCGTCCGAGATCCAATCTATTACGAGTATCGCCGCTGGAAGTCTGAGAAATAGTAGGACTCCAAGGACGGACGTTATACAAGACGATGAGCCTGTTCGTGTAAATTCTATGTTCTTATTTTGTGATCTTCATGCAATCTATTAATCTAGGATCGTGGCTCGAATCATGGCACAACTTCAGATACGCCTGATTCGAACGACCATATTTGTGCATTGTTGAAATCGTTGACGGTAAGCTATGGGCGTTGACAAGCTAAAGCCAAGGAAATACGGATCTCTGACTAATATTCTTCCTAGGACAATGGTGACGGAAAAAACACCATTGACATCGGCGGCATGTTGGTTCGTGCCAAAGAATTGGTCCAGATTCTGCAGAAGAAGCGTAGTGAGATATTCTGTGATGTAGCACTCATGCAGTACGTGTGTTTCTCTCAGTCCTCGTCTTCACTCCGTCCCAATGACAGCTCAGCGAACTTACCATACTTGTTGAAAAGATCGAGAGGGCGCAGGTGCGATATAGAGGCTTCCGCAACTACTCCAAGCTCCTCGCCTTCGAAATGGACATTCTCGAAGATATTCATTGCATCCGCCAACGGTTTCTGGTGAGAAATTTCCGTGTACGTATCAAACATACTACCATAGCTTTTCTAGACTCGCATCAGCCGGAATGAGCTTGCGAAGGATACTGCATCTATTGCTTCTACAATCACTTTTGCTTCCGTGTCCGATACCGGAAGCGCCAGCACCCGAGCTACATCTTTCAATGAATGTTTTGATAACGTTCATGAGAGCTCTGATAACTCGGGATCTGATTCTGGTGATGAGTCCAATTACAACCCTTCATTGGGGCAGGATCGTTTAATTTTTGGGCCCATGGCTACGGTGCTGCATGACTTTCTCTGCTCTAACAAGCCGTGGAGAGATATTTGCGATATTGCAGATGATGACCCGACTCTAGCCATAAATTTCTTGCAACAGGTATGTGTATAAGCACCATCCGGCAGATAGGCGCTTCAATACTCACGTAGGAATGCGATTCTATTTTGTCCGATTTGGATGGCACGTACCGCTCGCGGTGCCTGAAGAGTCTTTTGCTGCTTGCCAAGACGTATGGCATCCTCCCAATGTCTCTGTCCTGCCCAGCCGCCAGACGGCATGCTGGTGATCATGCGGTTTGGGGAGGTGGATTTGCGGTAAGGATCCACTCTGAACTGAGGTTCCGTGAAGCTGATACTTTCCAGGATATATGGAAAGGTCGGATGAATGGAGCTCCCATCTGCTTCAAGGTTCTAAGATTCTTCACGGACAATGGCTTCGAGAAAAGAGAGCAAATAATCAGAGTACGTACTGTATCGTTGCATCCTGATGGTTGACCGCTCACCCGACTTTCAGAACTTCTGTAGCGAAGCCCTTTTGTGGAGGAATTTGAAGCACCCAAACATTCTTCCATTCCTAGGTGTCCGAAAGGACTTGTTTGCTCCAAGCTTCTGCTTGATTTCCCCATGGATGAAGAACGGAAACATCATGTCTTTCCTTGAGCGTAATCCTTGCCACAATCGGCTGCAATCCGTATCTCATTCTCACCAATGCCTCGGCTTTCATTAACATGGACTCTTTTAGATAGCGGAAATCGCAAGAGGCATGGCTTACCTCCACTCACTCAACCCCCCTATAGTCCATGGCGACATTCGCGGAGTCAGTATAACATCTTCAAGTCGAGAGTACTTTCTAACATATCCATGCAGGTTAACATACTTGTTACTGATGACTTGCATTGTTGCTTGTGCGACTTTGGTCTAGCGCTGGCGGCTGAATCCCAAGCTCCAGGAAGCTCATCATTGTCTCGTCTGAGTGGTTCTCTACGATGGCTTCCTCCTGAGCTGATGGCGATTCGACTCTTTGATCAACGATATGTGACAGCAAGAGATGTCTACTCGTATGGGTGTACAGTCATTGAGGTGAGGGTCATTTGGGGTACGATATTCATAGCCAAAATCAACGCTCTTGAAAGATATACAGTGGCAGGCCTCCCTTCTCTCACATCTGGGCAGAAGGGGCGATTATCAATGAAGTTTTGGTGAATGGGTCTCGACCCGAAAAGCCGTCTGAATTACCTGAGTCAATCTGGGTGTTGCTGAAGGACTGCTTCAATATGGATGCGAGTCAGAGACCTTTAGCAGGGGTTTTGAGTTGCGAGCTGGACAGGGCATAGTTACGCGAGGTCTTTGCTGTCTATCTGCTATGGAGAGAATGCTTAACTATCAGATGCACTGCGAAAGGCTAATACTTAATGACCTCGGAGATAACAATCCCAATCTTAGTTCATGGCACGTCCCGGTTTGTATTGTACCTTTCATATTGAGACAGCCAAGAGGGACCTTCCATTTGCTACTTGGCTCACAGTCAGCATGATCGGCATTGATCGCTTAGCAGTGTGATCGATCGTCGATTCTTTGCCATTCCTCCTAATTTCAAAGGCTTCATCGTTCCTCAACAATCCTCATTTGACAAATCAGCATACAAGGGCGCACGCCGCGCTAGGGTTGCGCACGAAACCCTAGGTTTTGATACACTAGGGTTTCGGACCGGTAAGTTACCGGTTAGTTACTGGTAATTTACCTCCCCCTGCTGGAGGGGTTTTCATCGAGGTAACTTACCTGTCATGTGATGACATATGAGCAGTAATATCACCACTATGTTCAATCCTATTGTATATATATCATATTCAGAGCCTAAAACATATCTCTGTAGCAATTATCAATGAACCACACGTCAGGAGAAAGAAAAATGTGTAGGAGAATACAAAGGTGAAGATGCTGGGAAATTTTTGCAAATGCCGCGCATCAGGCATGTGATTATGCACGTGATAAGGTAAGTAACGGTAAATTACCGTATCAAAACACTCCCTCGCGGAGGGGTCGGTACAAAACGGTATGGTACACCCCCTGGAGGTTTCGTGCGCAACCCTACGCCGCGCTCAAGCCTCACTACTCACTAAAAGTTATAAAAAATTACTCAAAAAGTCCGATCTGTGCGGATCGAACGCACGGCCTCGGCGCCGCGTTCGTGTTCGAACCGCGCATCAGTGAGCAGGCATACGCCCGCGTCGAGCCACGCAGGCATATCCGCCCCCCGAAGAGGATACAATTTTTGTGCCATAATCATGTGATGTCACTTGCAGTTCTCACGCTCCTCGCGACGCCTTCCACTTTACCGTCACTACCATCAACGCTGCTGGTAGCCATTACACGGTACCGCCCAGATCGAACGTGTTTTCGCGCCTCCTCGCCTGTTCAGTCGTCCGTCCCGCCCAAATGACAAATGTCTACAAGCTTGCAGCACCATCGACGATCCACGACACATCAGCCGAGCACCAACTACGCGTTTGACGACATTCTTGTCCGCGTCTGGTTTGCAGCTTCAGACTCTGCAAACTGGTCACGTTCCTCGACGCATCCGTGACTCTGCGTGACGCCTTCCTTCGCCTCCCTCGCCATCAACGCCTTTGGCAGCAAGGACACACTCAAACAACCACGGACGTGTACCAAACACGACTACGACCCGGCATACCACCTCAGCACGACCGCCTGTTGATACACGGACGGCTCACAGCGGGAAATACGCATAGGCATTTTAGCATGGGCACTTGCTATTGAGCGACGACCTTCGCGATGAAAGGTGAGCCACCAGACAACTGATTATACTACTCCTGCCAGCGGTCGTCCGCACCATCTATGCAAGATTACGTCGCCCCGGACAGGCGTTTAGCATGGGACTAGGGAGAAAGCAGGGAACTAGAGACGGCCAACTTTGCCTGAGCGACGATCCACGCGGCGAGCAATAGAGGAACTCCTGCTCAGTACACGGCATCATTCGTCGTTCGTTGCGCTTCAACCATCTGCACGAAGATTAGGCGTCCGGCGTACGGGACCTACGCGTGCAACGGTAGAGGTAGCCCCACCATTGTTGCCATAGCCTCCCCCTTGGAAACCCTGCAAAGGCGTGCTCACAACCGCTTCACCGATTATTGCTACATAATGTCCTTACACCTGCGTCCGTCTCTAATATGATCACGTCTGCAGAACTACTATCCGACCTTAGCTCAGCTGGAAGAGCGTCAGACTGTAATTGGTTATCTGAACGTCGTGTGTTCAAGTCACACAGGTCGGAAATCTTTTAGCCTAACGACCAGCTTTTGCGCAGCGCCTAGGAACCGCCCGGCGCCGAGTCAAGCGTAGGATGGCTGCTCACTCTCGCTGTGCATGCAAATTCATCACTTGTATTCCACGCGTACACCCGCAAAATGCGGGTGACTACAGTTCTCCCCACGTATAAACATTCCCTTCCGTCACCTTGGGAGAATGGGCCACCAGAAACTTTTGCACAAATTTCGCCACCGTCGTCGACGAAAGTACAGTCAGCACCACATACAGTGCATTGGCGCTCTCCTCATAGTGCATCTCTGGCAACGGCACGTCTCCACCCGTCGGGATATTGTCACAAACGTGCTCGACCAATGCCGCAAACGAACCGCTCCTAGCAATACCTCTCTGCTCTTTTTGTGTATCCCACAACCGATCCATGAAAATAGCCGGCCCAAACTTTAGAGGATTAAAACCAACGACCGTCAAAAGGCGATAGACTCACATTCTTGTACAGCTTCAACAACGCCGTACGACTCTCAATCAATCGCTCGTGCTTCTTCCTGTACGCTTCGAGTAACTGCTTCAACTCCTTCTCAAGTTTCACCTTGCGACTCCCAATAGCCGCTTCCGCACGCTTATACTTGTCTTCATGAATATCCCGACACTCTGCCTTGATCACATCCGTCTTCCACGTCTTGCCACCACGAATATCATTGTGCGACTCCCAAATGGTAATGTACCGCAATGTCTCGACCGTTCGAACCACATAGTAGACAAATCCTTCCGCAACGCTGACATGCTCCAAGGATAATAACAGCTAAAATCTCATGTCAAGCATAACCATTCATACGTGCTCAGTCACACACCTTGCTGATAGCAACTAGTCGTTTCGGCACATTCTCAGTGACCGAATTCGTCTCGCATTTCTCACATATCCCTTCCCACTTGTCCCTCGTCTCCGCAAGCTTGGTCATTTCAGAGATCTGCTCACTGTCAGTACTTGCCAAGCTCGTCATGTAACACTCACCCAATGTTCATTAGAGTCTGCGTATCCTCGCATCATCCGTATTAGCGCACCTTCCTCAAATCCTTCACGCGACCCAGTGTACGGAAACGAAAGCAGCATCTCGCGAAACTCGACGGCCTTGACTGGACCAGATTCCTCAGAGGCCGTGACCACCTTTGAAAAACGTCCCACATGGACAAGCTGGGCTTTGGTCAGTAATCCCGTGCACTAGCTTGTATGCACCTCTGGATCATTCCCCTCCGAGTCCTCTACTCCCTCTGTGTTCTTCAATACATCCGAGATCTCTCCCAGCACCCTTCTCGTGTTGGCGCATAACCTTTTTCGCTTTTGAACCGTCCGAGGCGTCGCATCAGCAGCAAGTGGAGGAATGTTCAAGAGCTCGTTCTGAGCCGTTTCCAATGCAGCCTGCACGCGCTGGCCAGGAGAAGACATGGCAGTCACGCGTGACATCACATTGATCTCTCTCCTCCCACCACGACTCGCACCCGCCCTTCCTTCAACACGCGCGCGGACGCGCCGTTCGGCATCATTGTCCTCCTCCGTCATCGCGTCACCCCGCCCCGCTCGCTACCGCGTCATCGCGTCATCACATACACGCAGAATGCAGCAGACCACCCCCCTCCCGCCCCTCCCAGGGTATAAAAGGCGCGCATATTTACGATACCACCCCCAACCCTTCTTTCTTCCCTTCCCCCACCATCTCTGCTTTCTCTCCCTTGCCGTCGATGCCCGTCAACCACCAACAGTATGCCATTACGCTCACCGTTCTATTCATTGCTTATATAATCATTGCCCCCCAGACTACACGCCAATCTCAACAGGACCCTTGGCCGCACACAATTGGTATGTTACCTCTTACCTCTTATTACTCATCTCACTCGCCATTCAGGTCAACGATGCCCCGGCTCCCCTCATCGCCGACATTATCTCTTCCAAGGCCCCACCTCTCCCAAAGGAAGTCGCCGAGGACCTACTCAACGAGAACAAGAACAGGCTCATCCGAACTGCTATCACCGCCTCAAGAGCCGATCCAGTCCTGGCTACCGCCTTGGAAAACGCATTTACAGAGGCGCTCTCAAAGGTCGAATCCAATGCCTCGTACAGTACCCTTCTCCACCGCCGTCGCATGCTGACACTCTGGGCCATGATTATCGACGACGTCACCGATGGTCAGGTCAAGGGCGAGGATGTATGGAACGTAAAGGTTGTAAAGGAGCACGCTCGTCGACTGTTGTATGTTCTGGTGCGTACATTTGAAATTTTTATCGTATCGCCTTCTGACACAATGTATAGGCACGCGATCTCCGAGGTCGCGATGGCAAAAGTCGCATCAAGGCGGTAACCCTCCGCGGTCTCTTTGCTGATTTCATTTATTGCATCGCAAAATACACCCGAGACGAAAATGGCGACCGCTGCGGAATGGCATTGCTCACTAGAGGAAGCCTTTTCGAAATGCTAGACAACGATTGCAGTGCCTGTAAGCGTTCTCTTTGTCTACTTTAATATCCCGCTAACCAGTCGGGCAGGGGTCGATGAATTTGAGCTCGAGCGCAGTCCTGGCGACAAGATCATGTACGGCAAGGAAGAACTCAAGATGTTGATCGAGGAAGCGCTCAAAAACTCCGAACGTAGAGGTCGGGACCTCGCCATCCAGAACTGTCTCTTCATGGTGCTATCCTCCATAACCGGCCTCCGACCATCTAGTTTTGCGCCTTCAGACAAGAAGCTCAAAGAGAAGAAAAAGGTCAGCCGCGTGCATGTTCCCTCAACTCTCCTGCTTACCTCGCACCAATAGTACCCAATCGTCGAGAACGTCAAGGTTAATCTCATAGGTCCCCTCGCTTTCAGTAGCCGACTCGTTATCAACAATCTAAAGGTGCACG
This sequence comes from Armillaria cepistipes, assembly GCA_900157415.1. NCBI lineage: Eukaryota > Fungi > Basidiomycota > Agaricomycetes > Agaricales > Physalacriaceae > Armillaria > Armillaria cepistipes. Next base: position 1,431,819 of record FTRY01000010.1, read on the forward strand.
CGATCAATGCCATCCCACATAACGCTAATCATCGTTTCAGGGACACAATAGTGACATTGCTGCCCGTGTAAGCTTCGCGCTGGAACCAGTCAAGTATTGGTACAACGTCATCTTTGATCCAACGGTCTGGTTCTTGTGCTTCTTTATCATGCGCGATATCCTCGATAAAGTCAAGGCGGGTGCATTTTCTATTATATACCCATTGAGTCTGATGCCCCTGCTTAGTCCGTTGATGACGTAGAGAAACACACCGATTTTACGTTCGGTTATACACCTGGCTGCGAGAAGCAACCACTGTTTCTCAAAGGAGCCCAGGGTCACTTTCCCGTGGAGGTGGAGGTAACTACGTCCAGGCAACTGTCACAAGCTGTCAGCAAAACAGCGCAAAACCGCGGAATGGCTTGGACCGGCTCGTATGCGTTCAGACGGGCCATAGCAACACTAGTAAGCCATCTTTCCATCACCGTTTTCCCCTCCTTTTGACCTAAATTCGTAGTGGGCAAAGGTCCTGAATTCAGAACATGCCGACAGACTTCTTGCACACGGTCTCGACGAAGGCTCACTCCACAACTATGTCGATGGATCCGCAACGCATGACCTCGTCGCCGTCGCTTTGTTAGAGCGCGCGCTATCCGACGAAGCCAAGGTAATTTTTTTCCTTTGACATTGCATGTAGCTCGCTGAAAATTTCCTTAGGCGCGTCTGGCGCTTGGTGCCATGCGAGGTCAGGCTGTCATTGCCGCGATAACGCTCCTCGAACCTCTCACCAAGAAGAAGGATGGTATTCTGCAAAATCAATTCACGTCCAAGCTAGACTTGACGATTGCGCAAAAGGAAGAAATCAATGTGAGCACACGTTCACCCATTATCAATAATAGCTCTCAACCATTTCCTCAGCAAACTCCAATAATGCAAAAGCTTATCCTGGAGCGTTACAGGCTTCTTGACGAATTGAAGTCCCTCTTGATAATCAGCCACAACTCAAACTCAAATGCCGTCTACGAAGACAAGTCTAACATCAAGAGACTTTTATCGGCGTCGGTGCTCAAAGATGATGTTACGGAGGAACATTGTACATCTGTTCGTGTACCCGTTTTTGTCCCTTATTAAATCACTGACACTGCCTATAGGTTAGAGAACAGCTGTGCAAGGCCTTTGATGACGAGGGAGCCATGCGCAAGCAGCTATGCAGAGAGCTTGTCGTGAGGCTCCGTCAAGATCGTCGAAAAATGCTCATCAATTACGACGGCGGCAGCCTGGCAGAACGCCAACGGGCCCAGCATGACGCAGAACAACCGTCGTCCATCTTGCAGGACATCGTTGCATCCACCACTTCTACCGCTGCTCCCGCCCCTGCCCCCTCTGACGATGTTGATAGCTTTCATCAGCGAGCAATCAACTATCTCCGCACGCACCCTATCCCAACGGCCTTGGACACCTCGGACGAAGACGTCGTCAATGCCGACTACATGATAAACATTGATGAAGATGACTACGACGACCCCGAGAGTGGCTGTCAAGGATTGATCAAAGTCCTTCGTGCGCAGAAAATCGGCAAGGAAATGAAAGCGAAACCGCAGGACTTGTCGGCAAAAATCGAGTTGGCGCGCAAGCAGAAGATGGCAAAGACAGCAAGCGGTTCCGGCAAAGAAAAGGCGGTCACCGATGAGGACGGCGGTGGGGATGGCCAAGAGGTCGAGGTGGTAGAGGTCGACGGCGATGTTTCTGGACCAGCCGAATTCGAGCAGGACGAAGAAGCGCCCGACTCTTCCATTGATGTCGGACAGGTGCGGTTGGCATTCATGAGGCGTGTTCTTGCTCCGATTATGGAAGAGAGGGAGATGAAAAAATGGTTTGAAGTGAGCTATTGCCTTGCGCCCCTCCCCCAATTTCTGACACTTTCTTCCAGGATCACCAAGGCTGGGTTTGCGGCAAATGCGAACGCCGTAACCACGATCATAATCGCAAGAACCACAAGTTTACCTCAAAGTCCCACCTGCTCAGACACATGTGCGTATGCCCCTTTTCGCAAAATGTCCTCTCCCTCATTGCTGCGACAGGGTCGACACACACTCGCCCTGGTTCGATCTCGAAGAACAGATGTTGACTCCTGACGACGACGACGAGTTTAAATGCCCTAGCGACTATTGTTCCTTCCGCGCTGGTACAATCAAGAAGGTTCAACTCCATTGTCTGCAAGACTGCCCCGAGAAACTCGTTTACCTCGACATCAAAGAAAAGCACGACAGTCGTCCCAAACTGTTCAAATCTACCAACAAGCGTGCTGATATTGGGCGGCCTGTACGTTTTGTTGCGGATGAGCTGTTGGATGTGAAGGACAAGCTGCTGGGGCTGGTTGACGATGTACGTTTCTCGTGTTCAACACGGATCTTTTGCTGACTAGAATTTTGCTCAGTCGAATCGCGACGACCTTTTATCAGTCTTGGAATATGTCGAGAGCAAGAACCACCAGTTGTTTCCTGGTAACTTATTCAAAGAGAGTCTGGATGAAGAGGAGGAGGACGATTGAGTACAAAAGCTGTCCATTCATTTCATAATACAAAGCGTTGTTTCTATTCTACAGTCCACAGCAATTAGACACAGCACAGCCAGATTCCAGACTAAAGCCAGTTCACCACGAGTCTTGCATCGGATAGTCCTCTTCGTAGCATGCATGGTTGCCAGTGTAGAATGTTTCGTCAGGGTCCTGGGCATAGGGATGGTCGTAGTCACCGGAATAGTTTCGATCATGGAGAGGCATGCGAGCGGGAATTCTGCGCATATAGTGACCCTGGTGCATGTTTTCATCCTGCCTTCTTCGTAGGGGCGATGGCGCGGCGGGAGAAGGTCCTGGACGTCCAAAGGGAGCAGCAGGAGCAGGCCCTAAACGTCCCAACAGGCGCTCCAGGTCGCGTTCAGCCTGATCTGCCTTTTCTTCGGCCACCTTTATCTTCGTCTCAGCCTGGTCCACTCTCTCCATCGCATCCTTGAGTTTGGCGGCCGATGATTCTTCGGTCTCCTTGAGCCTCTTTTCCAGCTCTTCTCTCAGCTTCTCCAAGTTCTTCAGTTCCATCTCCATCACCGTAGTCTTGGCTTCGGCAGCCACAACAGAATCCTCAAGCTCCTTGACTTTTTTGGGAAAATCGAAATCTTGCCGAATCCGAAGCGCATGGTCGAGGACGAGTGACAATCGCTCGTCTATGGTGGCGTCGGGGTTGCTAAGATTCAGGGTGGTTTCAACAGGTTTCTTACTAGCAAGAGTGTCAGTAACAATGAGCTAAATAGGATGCGACGTACCGAGTGGACGCTTTGCTCTTGGAATTTTCCTTCTTCTTCGCACTTTTGCGACTCATTAGTGGAAATTGCAGGCACTATCAAATCAGACTCACGCTGCTTTCTTCTTCTTCTTCGCAGGCTCGTCACCGTCCGAGTCGCTGGCATCCACATCGCTTGTCTGCTGGCCATTCTTTCCTTTCCTTTTCTTCGCAGGTATGTCACTGTCGCTGGCATCCACATCATTAGTCTCCTTGCCCTTCTTTCCTTTTCCTTTCTTCGCAGCAGGCGCTGTGTCGGCGTCCGCATTGGTATTACTCTTCCTGTCAAGATGTGAGAGGTGCACATTAGACCACAATGAACATCTGCACCTCGGCTTTTTTGATGCGCCGTTTCTATGCGTGGGTTCATGAGGGAATGATTGATAAACGGAAGGAAACATACGGCATGTCAGAATTAACTCTTTTTCGACCGGTCATAATGGCAAGAGCAAGAGAGCAAGAGCGCACGTGGTGCTTCACTTCTTGCTTTCAACGATCACCTCTCTTTACCTTGGTTTCTTCCAGCTGCTGTCGTCATGTCTTTGCTTCAGAATGCCCTAGAGATATCTCAGCGCCTCAGCGATCTTGCTACGACTGCACTGCCCACTTCGCCCGTGACACGAAAAGCTCTTACCCCGATTTACCAATCAATGGAACACTCACTAGCCAAACTCCAGGACATATCGACGATGGATGACCTCCACCCGCAAATTTCTTCTCCAGGACGTCCAGGTATTGACGACAAAGTGCCCTCTCCGACTGTTAGGTCACCACATCAAAGCTTTGCCCTTTCGCGTTCACCTTCACCATTCTTTCCTGGCAATCAGCTTGCCTTGCGCAAACGGTCTTCCACACCACCGTCGCCCACACCTGAACGCCCACTGAAGAAAAGGGCATCTCAGGTGTGTTCATTGCGTTAATGCTGGATATATGCACTCATTTAGTTTAGCATTCAACAAGATCTGTGCGCCATTGGAACCATGTTCCTTCAGACATACTGACAGTGTATATAGGAGAACATTGGCAAGAGGCTGGATGCCATCCTAACGCACATCTCCAATGCAGATCTGGGGCGGCTATCCATTCACTACGTTGCGCCGATTGTATTCAATAGCGCCCGCTATCGAACTGATGAGGAAAGGGAGCAAAGAGCCCTGATGGACCTGTGTCAAGGATACAAGCCAGGGACTCGCGACGCAATTGTGAGATCTGCTTTGCTTGGTTGCTACTGCTTATTGATATCTGTTCAGCATGACCTCTTCAAATCGGCTACTCGTCCATCCACACATACATTTCAGAATACATACAAGACATTCAAAACATTGTATAATGAAAAAGATACCACCAAACGTTTGATTGGTCAAGATGAAGTGAGTCTCCTCTCTCAAGGTTTGATTCAAAATCCTAACCACGGTTACCAGCATCTCTTTGGCTTCACAGATGGCGAACCACTAACGGCAATGGTATACTACGTGATCCATACGATGGCAGCGATACGATGGGCCATCGACTTTGCGAAGCAGCCCAAGGATTACAAAACTCTGTACGTCAAAGACCTATGCAAGACGATCCACGAGGCAGAGCTCGATGCGACCGACAAGGAAGGTCGACAGAAAATCCATAGCATTTTCAGCAGTGGTCATCGCAAGCACGTCAACTTTAGAAACAATCTCGTACGACTATACCGCCTTGTATGGACACTTTCTTTGCTGTTGTTGATCTTTGTTCATGCTCGATCCAGTTTGGCGTTGCGATTTTCCTGGACCCTCGCTGGGGCGCACGCACAAAGACTGGTCGTCCAGCTTACTCAGATGCCTTGGGTTCTTTGATCTCGAGTCTGATCAAGAACGAGCGCATCAAGACTATGGCTTTGGATGCTCAGCGTCGTCAAGATAATCGCACCCTCTTCATTACCGTGATGGAAGTGATTGGGACGGCATCAGTTGGGCATTACGTGAATGACTTTTTGGACAATGTACCGGAGAACAGTGCTGATTTGACGCTACTCGGTTGACTTGGGAATGTTGTGGCTTTTGTTTGGTTCGCGTTCTGAGATGGAGCGCGTACATGTATAATATGGCTTTGTTTGTCTCGCGCGCGTTCTGAGACGGAGCGTAGAAGCAACCCTTGTGCAACCCCCTCCCCTGCCATGACACGAAGAGAAAGGGAGGATACTGGCAGCCGGTGCATCGGTAGCCTGTATGACCAGGTGAACAGTGCGACACAATGTTGAAAGAGGCATGTACAAGCTGTACACGCTCAGGAGTCTTGTGAAGGCTTGCATGCAAACTGGAAGAGGGTGAGTAGGGTGAGTAGGGTGGAGAAGAACACACTTACACTTTCTCCATCCTGCTTTCCCTACTCGCCCTCTTGTAGTTTGCATGTGAGCCTTAACAAGACTCCTGGGCATGTGCAGCTTGTATGTGCCTCTTCCAATGTTGTGTCGCACTGCTCACCTGGTCATACAGGCTACCGATGCACCGGCTGCCAGTACCCTCCCTTTCTCTTCCAAGGCACTGCCTCTCCCAAAGGAACTTGCTGAAGACCTACTCAACGAGAACAAAAACAAACTTGTCTGCATGACTATCACCGCCTCAAGAGTGGACCCGGTGTTGGCTAATGCCCTGGAAACTGCATTCACAGAGGCTCTTTTCAAAGCTGAATCCAATCGTGAGTGCATCATCAATTACACACTCGCACTCTTCCAGCTGATCGGTTGATAGTGCTAGAGGCCAAATGTTTTGTCTGAATGGATGCATGGTAGTAACCTCTCTGTTGAAGGAGAACAGTTTTACAACAGTTCGACATTCCTATCTAGCATATCACACTTCTGAATCATTACATTGCAGTCACCTTTGCAGGGTTTGCTACAGCTATGATGCGGGATTTCGCCAAGGCTACGATAATCGCAAACACTGCATTAATGTTGCATATGTACCCATGTGGGTTCTTCATACAAGCTGATGCGATACCGATTTATATGCGGTGGACAAAATGGATTTCGCCAGTCGTGAGTACACAGTGTTTCCACATACTCAGCGGTTCTAAACTCGAATGTTGTGGCTTTTATTTGGTTCGCATTCTGAGATGGAGCGCGTACATGTATAACATGGCTTTATTTGGCTCGCATTCTGAGACGGGGTGTCAAAAAGAAGCAACCGAAATAAAACATCAGTGGATAAGAAATATCTTGATTCTTCCTAATACTTCGCAAAATACAGATAAAAGTGTTCAGTGACATAGTGCTGCGGAGTGATTACGTAATCCGGAATATTACGTAATCACGTGTTCGATCGTTATCCAGTTACAGTCCCACGCTCTTCCAACTGAGCTAAGATCGGGTACAATGAACTGATTTAACGAGGTCTATATATGCATATAATGACCTTCTACTTGGCCTCGGGATGGAATGATTATGTAATCATTTTACCCATTACTATCCGGTTACAGTCCCACGCTCTTCCAACTGAGCTAAGATCGGATACACTATGTTGTGCTAATAATGTCTATATATACATACAAAGATATCCTTTGGCCAGGCAAGTAGTCTTTAACTGCACTTGTCATGTTCGGTGGGTCCCTCTATGCTTTCCTACTTACTGCATTCTTTTTTTGATACCATCTCTCAGTCGTAGGTCTGACGGGAGGCATCGCGACCGGCAAATCGACCGTCTCTGCGGTGCTCCGCGATAAGGGCGTTCCTATCGTCGACGCCGATATCATAGCGAGAAAGGTCGTCGAGCCTGGTACCACAGGGCTCAAGCAGATTGTCAAGTACTTTGGCGAGGAGGTGTTGTCTCCTGATGGGTCCCTTGACCGAAAGAAGCTGGGCACTGTCGTATTCAACGACGAGTCGAAGCGGAAGAGATTGAATGCAATTCTGCATCCTGCTATTCGTAGGACGATGGTCTGGGAGGTGGTGAAGCACTGGCTCTGTGGACGAAAATATTGTGTATTGGACGTGCCGCTTCTTATTGAAGGGTCTATATGGAAATGGGTCGCCCAGGTCGCCGTGGTATACTGGTATGTCGCTGCTAATATGTTTACTCCGTCTGCTAATCACGTCTTCCTAGTCCCGAGGAGATACAACTTGAGCGGCTGATGCAGCGCGATGGCTCAGCGCGAGAAGATGCCTCTGCAAGATTATCGTCCCAGCTACCTATCAGCGATAAGATGAAGTACGCGGACGTTGTGATCGACAACTCGAGTACCAGGGAGAACCTTGAGGGGCAGGTCACCACGTTTGTTCAAGAATTGGAGAATGCTGTTGGGTGGACTTGGGTGCTGAGCTGGTTGGTTCCGCCGTATGGTATCCTGTCAGCGGCGTGGATATTGACCAGGCGAGCAATTTCGAGGAAGACCAAGACTAAGACCAATTAGAAAGCGCTCTTCATGAACGGCCCTGGCAGATCTTCACCTACTAGTCTGCGGCCGCTGCAAACATTATAAAGGTGTGCAATCATGCACTCTCGCTTGATTCTTTTTCGTTGACAGTGCATAAGGCCGCTTTGAAGAATTCCAATGTATAATAACGTTTAACTTGCGAGCATATTCTGCGTGACAAGCGGAACCTACGCTGCGTTCGCTCTGGCTCCTTAAGCTTAAGCGGCATGAATACGATTATCATGATCAAATCATGCTAGCTCCGCACACTGTCAGGTATCCATCAACGTCGCTTCTACATCTGATGCTCTCCCGGACACGCAAATTATGATGACCCAATGCTATTCTTTCAGCGTTGTACCAGCCCTTTTTGCAATACGGTCGACTGGCAAAAGCTAGCACTTTGAAGTTTATGGTTCGACGAGGGATATATGCATCTATTCTCTGGGGAAGCGTGGGTGTATTGTTTATCATTTTTTGCCGGCAGGTACTGATGGTAAAAATTTTCTGTTATACAGTATGTAACATTACTCAAAACTAGACGGGCTCTTTGATCACGGTGAAATGCAGCTTTTCATTGCTGATTGACATGAGAACATGCGGCATTCTATTCTGCGGCGGCTACTATCCTTTTCTCCTTGTAGCGTTTCTATATTAGAGCGTTCAATGTTCTGGCCTTCACTGTTCTGGTTTCGAGCATTTCGTGTATGTTCCATCGACCTCAGCTGATAAGACACCTTCACCAGTTTGCCCTCTATTACCGTCAAGATGAATTACGTGCATTCGTGCCTATCTGCGGCGTAGATAACTACAAGCGAATCTTTGTGAAGACGAAAGACGGACCAGAATCCGACCAGAATCAGCACTGAAATCACCGACTTTGATGGTTCCATCTGGCACGAGACCCCAAAACGAAGAAATTTGCGGGCATCGTCGCCCTTGTACTAGAATATTGTATATTGGAATGGGGTCTTGTTCAGTCCCATTTTGCCCGTCTATGAAATTGTGCCTGCATTTGTCCTACTGTCCCTGTATCGTGATGTCAGTAGGCGCGCTGTAGCAACGCAGTCCGGATAGCGGATAAGAATCGAAGCAGATCATTGTGAAACGAAATAGTGACCGCAGCAAAAATAATAAACCTAACATGGCGCCAATATTAGCCTCTCCTTCCTTCCACCACCATCATGTCCATCGCAGACGTCGTCCCTCCATTCGCAAAGCCTGAATTACCGTCTGCAGAAGAGTATCGCAAGCGAAAGGTCGCTCTCATTTCCGGTATGTCTCTGCAGTCGGATCGCGCGCTTATTCATGGATGACTTCAGGTATCACCGGCCAGGATGGCTCGTATCTGTGCGTACCACCACAGCTCCTGCGATTTTCTCTCATTTTTCGCCGGGCAACAGAACGGAACTCCTACTCTCCAAAGGCTACCAAGTGCACGGCATCATTCGCCGTTCGTCGAGCTTCAACACCGGTCGTCTGCACCATCTCTACGAAGATCAGCATGAACGTACGTCGCCTCGTCCTGCTCGCTCGTACCCCCTTTGACGTCCCCCAGGGCCGAACAAGTTCAAGCTGCACTACGGCGATCTCAGCGACAGCACCAACCTCGTGTACATCATCGCCCAGGTCCAGCCCACGGAGGTCTACAACCTCGGAGCGCAATCGCACGTCAAAGTCTCCTTTGAGATGGCCGAGTACACTGGGGACGTCGACGGGCTGGGCACGCTGCGGCTGCTCGACGCCATCCGTACTTGCGGGCTCGAGAAGCATGTGCGGTTCTACCAGGCGTCGACGTCCGAGCTGTACGGCAAGGTCGTGGAGACCCCTCAAAGTGAGACCACCCCGTTCTACCCCCGGTCGCCCTACGGATGCGCCAAGCTCTACGCCTTTTGGATAGTCACTAATTACCGCGAGGCGTACGGGATGTATGCGTGCAATGGGATCCTGTTCAACCACGAGAGCCCACGGAGAGGCCGGACGTTCGTTACGAGGAAGATCACGAGAGCGGCGGCTGACATCTCGCTGGGAAAGCAGTCGTGCTTGTACCTTGGGAATCTGGATGCTCAGCGTGATTGGGGACACGGTGGGCATTGTTCGACTTTTATATCTTTGTCTTCTTACGTCTTGGATAGCGCGCGATTACGTCGAAGGGATGTGGCTCATGTTGCAGCAGCCCACTCCTGAGGATTTCGTTCTTGCTACTGGCGAGACTCACCCTGTTCGGGAGTTTGTCAACAAGTCTTTTGCGGCGCTTGATATTGAGCTACAGTGCGCTGCGCCCCTCTTTGCTTTGCTTTGTACTTATACTCGCATATAGATGGTCTGGCCAAGGAGTAGATGAAGAGGCGATCGATGTTAAGACGGGTAAGGCTGTCGTAAAGGTGGACCCACAGTACTTCCGTCCAGCAGAAGTCGAGTATGTACACCCTGATATTAGCACGCAACTTTTACTCATTGTTATCATAGCCTCCTCCTTGGGAACCCTGCAAAGGCCGAGCGTCTTCTAGGATGGAAGCGCAAGGTTGACTTTGACTCTCTGGTAAAGGAGATGGTCGCGGCGGACCTCAAGGCTGTCAAAAGCTTAGTGGAGGATCAAAATTAGGTATTATTCTGTACAAAACCCAAGGAGGCATCTTGCTGTATTAGACCACGGACTGGACATTCGTTGTTTGTTTTTTGCGTATACCCTCAGAGTGACAGGATGAATTTGGTTGATTTCCATTGTGCATCTAATGCGATATTGTCCATTCTATCTACTTCTTGAATCCTGTTCTGGCGGTATCATAGTTCGCCAAGAACCACTTCACAGTTGCGTCGAGGGCTTTATATCGCATGAGTAACTCAATTTCCGGCATGGCGGTGGTAAAACTCACCTTCAGGGAACGGAGTGAACTGGAAGCCTCCCATGAGGGAAATCACTTTCTTGTTAGAGGCAGGTTTACGATATTGGCCGTCTGCGCGAGTGGTGTCGAACTGTACAAACGCGTCTCGCAGTGCAAATAGTAAAGGACACATCACTTACGGTATAATCGCCCTTAAAGTCCAATGCCTTTACAATAGCGTCCGTGACATCCTTGATAGTGACTTCCTCGTCTTCTCCAACTAAATAGGTCCCTCAGAATATAGAATCCCGCAAGAAACGGCGACACGAACCGGAAAAGATGACAGGCTCAACGTCTTCATACTCCCGAAGCTGCCAGATGAACATTTTGGCCAGATCGTGCGAGTAAATAAACTGCCTCAGAGGTTTTCCAGTTCCACCGACGATGAAGGGTGTGTTGTTCTCTGTGAATACAATACGATGGGTGAGGTGATTTGTCACGCGATTATGCGACGTACTCTGTGCTAGCAGGCATTTGTGAATTAGAGCGGGGATAACGTGAGCGTCTTCCAGATCACTGAGGACAATCAGGATGGGAAATCGATATGGCGTGAGAAGCCTACAAGTTATCGTAAGGGCCAAACACGTTCGTGGGGATGGCAGAGGTAAAGTTGCAGCCGTACTGCTCCTTGTAGGCACTGCAGTAGACGATCAGATTGTATATCGATATCAATGGATAGAAGGCGCACCGGTTAATGATATCCACTGTCCGTTTTGAATGCGAGTAGCCAAAGTTGCTAGGGTGCGGTGGGCCAAGGTGGATTTTCGTCTCGTCCAAGGGGTAGGTTACCTTGTCCGGGAAGACGCATGTCGAGAGACACGACACGACTTTCTGGACTTTGAAGAGGTAGGACGTGTGTAGAACGTTGTCGTTGATGAGAAGGTTGTCCCTCAGGAAACTGGCCTGTAGGGATGTCAATGTACAAGGAAGCCAGGATAGAAACAAGCACTGGCGTTACTCCTCATGTTGGCGAATACGCCGCCCACTGGATACGGAATCAGTACATCGTACACTATCGATGCGCAGTAGAACACCCACCGACTGCTGCCAGATGAATAACATGGGTTGGCTTGTACTTTTCAAACAGTTTTCGAGTCTGCTCTGGATCCCTGGCAAGAGCAATGGTTGCAGGCCCCGCCTAATGATTCGGTACGGTATGCCTTACCGCAGGTCCCCCTCCTTCGACGTCGCAAATATCCAGGTCTCGTTTGAATGCTTGCCGAAACGAGACTCGGCTGGCTCAGTCTCGATTACGTGCTTGATACCCTGCCCAACGAGGCCGCTACCACCGGTAACAAGGATGACGTTCGACATGATGGGCGGAGGTGAAGAAGATTGCACGTGCTTCTTTCCTTCATGGACTTTGGACAGATTGCGGACGATGTGTATGCGCTCGCCGCGTCGGAGGACCCCATTGCGCCGCTCGTCAAGGAAGCCCTGCAGGTCATCAGCGAGGGTTTGGACACCCATGGGTGCGTCGGCTGCCTTTGATGTTCATCGCGCCTGACGGTCACCAAGCCAGGATCGGATATCCATCAGCTTCAACGGCGGCAAGGACTGTGAGTAACCCTTTGTCGTCGAGTCGAATGTCCACGATATCATTGCTAGGCACTGTGCTTCTGTACCTTTATGCCGGTGCGCTCGCTAGGCGGCTAGGGCCATCGGAGACTATGAAACCGATACATGGAATATACATCGCTGTACCGTCACCCTTTCCCGTCCTCGAGAGGTTCATCGACGATGCAGCTGAGGCCTATCACCTCGACCTATTCCACTGCAAACCACCGTCAGAGCCGGTCGAAACGAACGTTACACTTTCTGAACAGCTGGAACAGGCTCCGACCAAGCCCAAGGGAGGCGGCGGGATGCTGCAGGCGCTGGAGATCTATAAGGACAGGTTTCCTGAAATCAGTGCCATCCTTATCGGCACACGGCGGGCAGATCCTCATGGTGGTGCGTGTCAGTGGCGTGTGGTACCTCAACGCGTTCACGTCCCCTAGCAAAGCTCTCGCACCGAAACATGACAGACGAAGGATGGCCGTCTTTTGAGCGCATTAATCCAATTATCAACTGGTCCTACAGCGACGTGTGGAAGTTTTTGCGGCAGCTGGAGGTGCCGTATTGCAGTCTGTATGATGAAGGGTAAGTCGCATTTATTCGGACATGATATCGTCGTTAATTAATTCGCAGATACACATCCCTTGGGTCCACATATAACACCTTTCCCAATCCCGCTTTGCTTGTTCCATCACCGCCGGCGTCAACACCGCCGTCTACCGATGCCCCACCACAAGCGGGTGAACTGCCAACCGCCCCGACGTCAACACCACATTCGTGGTCAGACAGTGTTATATCGAGTCCATCTTCTTCATCGGTATCCACACCACGATATCGGCCGGCTTTCGAACTGCTAGAGGGAAGCTTGGAGCGCGCTGGAAGGGGTTCAGCCATTCAGATTGGTGGCGCGTAGCATGGGGTTAACAGAAGTACTGAAGAATTTTGTGATACATAGATGTAATCTTGGGCGTAGACCCAGTTGGAATTGTTCAAATATGGGCGTCATAATAGCGTCCAAGTTGCAAGTTACTTCAAGACTTCGACTCAGTGTGCAAGTTCACGTCCCTCACAAGTTAAGTGATTTCTATGAGGATATACACGCCAGCATCAGCTGCTACCGCTGCACATATGCGTGAATAGGATCTGAGGAGCTTATGAGGTGATTCAGCAGGCCACCATTATTTCAACATTTCACAGGAGTCTTTCGAACTTCTTCAGCTTATTCAACTGTTTCACCTGCTTCTTCATTTCCATTTCACGCGTCAGATTTATTTCCCAACGATCTTTGTTCCCTGGATTTGAGGATCTTCAGTAGAAGGCTATCCTAGGTCTACCCGACCCGAAACTTCCTAACACCAACGCCAACACCTAAGTATATTTATTCCCGAAATCTAATATAATGACAAAGACGTGGAACCTGAGGCAGTAGTAGAATGAGGTACGACATTTCGAAGTCTTCCCGGTCCTGCTTCGGTACCTAAAAAGGCGATCCTGAAGCTAAGACCTGGTATCGCCATCCTGTGATTACTGGTCTCATGAAACTGCCTTTTATTGTACCCCATCCCCCGCTTGCTCTCCCATGTAGATACAAATACTACCAGAACGTTTACGCAATTCCTCTGATTTTGCCTAGCGAAGAAACCCGCAACACACTCGGCGAGTTCCAAATTAAAGCACCAAGGGACAAGCGGCAGCCTCCTTCCAGCAAGGTCCCTGTCGCCGGCGCAGCGGCAGGCCCTTGTACGAAACTGTCCGGAAATATCTCTAGGTTTGATCTCTGGAATCCCGAAATATACATGTTGCCACTGACAGGTAGCACGGAGAGACAATTTACCATTGTATTGCTTATCATGATAACCACCACTCCCCAGAGAATTTTGTTCTTCACGAACGGCGAATACGGACAAGCTAACGTGGTTCTTTCAGTTGCACATGAACTCGCTCTTCGGTCAAATGCAGCGGTACATATCGCCTCTTTCTCTGGTAATGCAGGTGTTATGTTCATCTGGATCTTTTGAGGCTGACATCGCCTCTGCTTGGAAAGCACTTTCCTCTCGAATCGAAAAACTCCGTAGTTCCATTCAGGCGGCGGGACGCTCTTCCAATATACACTTTCATCTTCTCGACGGAGTAAGCATGGCTGAAGCCTGGGAAAATTCCGGGCTCAGTCCTAGACCTCACTCAGCAATCAGCATATTGGGTGTCTTCGAGAGCTTCAAACATTTACCTCACTGCGCAGCCCCATGGTCGGGCCGAGAGTACGAGGCAGTCTACCACAGCTGTGTCAACATCGTTAAGAAGGTCGAGACCCATGCTATCGTCGTAGAGCCGATGACGAGTCAGGCCATAGATGCTTGTCGCTCTCTGGGTCTGAAGTTCGTTACTCTGTCACCAATTTCATCCAGGGTGAGCCTAATTACCATTTTTCGGGTCGCGTCCAGCTACACCGAAAACTGAATTTCCTTGTATCATCCCAGACAACCTCACCCTGTGCGGCCCTATCCTTGTTCCCGCGTCTCCCGTGGAAGAAGGTGACCGCGAACTCGTCGCATGGCTTGGTCATGCTCCCACTATCCTCGTCAATTTGGGAATGCACGTAAATATGAATGAGATGAATGTCCGCCAGCTTGCGATGGCTCTACGTATCCTACTTGATCGCGAACGTAAGATCCAAGTCATTTGGAAGCTAAAAGCACAAAATGATGCCAGGGCTTCCCTGCGTGACATTCTCGGTGCCGACATGGACAGTGGGCGAGTGAAGATTGTCGATTGGTTGGACATCGAACCTTTAGCAACCTTTAGCAATCCTCAGGCATCATAACCTCGTATGTTTTGTTAGCCATAGTGGAGCAAACAGCTTCTTCGAAGCAATACAGTACGCCTTCGATGGTTCGTTACTCGACGTTTAGCTCATTGTTTATCTATTGCGGGGGTCCCTCAAATCATCCTGCCGGCGTGGTATGACTGCTATGGTGAGCTGTCGACATTCCGAAGGAATCTAACTGAAAAAAGATTACGCAGCGCGGATTGAATGGCTCGGCATAGTTATCCACGGCAACAAGAATGCTACGTCTGGGATAGAGGCAATAGAACTTGGTCGTGCATTGATCAGGATAGTCGGCGATGGAGATGAAGCCGTACGTTTCAGGGCTGTAGCCAAAGAACTTGGGGAAGACACGCAGAGGTATTCCGGTCGTGTCATTGCATGCGACAAAATATTGGAACTTGCATCTCGTTAGGCATGAATACCAGTATACTATATGGCCTGTGTAAGACGATAGATAACCCAAAGATATGACAAAAGACAATTACACTCACTTGAAATCATATGATATCCGTTACTGCCTCTCTTACTATAGCTTTGAAATTCGTTTACCCTTTCAATATTTCGTAAGCCAAGTGGATTTACCATCATTCTGTAGGTACATTTTTCGTCAACTTGCAGAGGACTGACAATTAGGTTTAGATGGCAGAACTCTTCAGTGTCGGATCCTTGTATTTGGCAGGCTTCACCCAAGCTCGTGAACCGCATGTCGGCCTCATCATCCCTACATCTGCCACCGAAGGCATTCTAGTCCATATTCGTATCGATAGGGCCGTATCTCCAACATGGACTTTTCAAACGCGTGTCCAAAAGATTGCCGGAGACATGTTCCTCAGCAGCCTTCTACGTATCGCAGTAGCAGGCATAACCGTTGACCAACTGAGAAGTGTCGCACAAACTGTTCACGTCCCGGAAAACGACGAATTTGGAGAATGCTTTCCATGGGCACAAGCAGTGCTTCAGAAGCTACATGATGAAGGACTACTGCAGCTGAAAAGTATGTCCGGGTTGGCCAAAGAATTTGACGAGTTTGCAAAGGGAAATAAGACATATGCGAGAAGAGATAGGTTCCCTAACGTGGCAGTATCCCAATTTTGTGCATGAAAACGATGGCGGCGACTCTCGGCAAAGTCCGAACTCTTCTTACCACTACAACAACACCAACACCAACCAACACCACCGACCTCGGAGAACAAACACGTCTATATCTGACAACTGATCAAGATCCCTGGAATAATATGATAAAGCTCAAATCTACGGGAACACATCGTACCTATGCGGCACTAAGATACTTTGGACAGAACTCTCGCTTTGTAGCCTTTCGTTTCATGTTTCAAGCGGGATTCTAAGTTACCTAGCGCCTGACATGTCCCTGCAGCTTGAGCTTGAGATCGATAACGGGACTACTGGATCACTCCTAAGCTAATTCTCGTATCGGCAGGCATTACGGCGGCACTTATTTACCGTCCATTCCGGTGATAACTAAGTATACACCTTCTCCATGACGCCTACTCTAGAGGACCTTGCTTTCGTCGAACAGCGGCTGAACTTGACCATACAACCCGAACAGCGTAATGACTACCTCGCGCTCATCACAGCCACTGACAAGGCTGCAAAAGCCGTAATGGACATGCCTGGTTCGTTCTCTGCCCCCCAAGTGATATTCAATTCAAACCTTGGAGTAGATTTCACCACTCCTGTAGACTATAGACGCTTCCCACGTTCGGATATCTACATTCCAGCCAATGAAGACAACCCCCGGAGGGGGTGGGCTTGCAAGGCAACGGTGAAAGGCGCTCCAGAGGGTCTCCTCAAGGGGAAGACCATCTGCCTCAAGGACAATATCTGCCTAGCGGGCGTTCCATGCCAGTTCGGCACGGACGTCGTAAAAGATTTCATCCGTACGCTCTCTAATCTCCGATCATGATCCAGCCGAGAACTCACATCACCAGCGGAGGTGGACGCCACTGTCGTGTCTAGGATACTCGAAAACGGAGGTACTATCCTCGGGAAAGCAACGTGTGAGGTATGCCCAATCGCTAGACGTTCCCGGTGATCTCTTCTCACTCGGCCGTACTAGAACATGTCCCACGGTGCAGCATCTTTCACCTCGCCAAATGGGCCCGTACAGAACCCGTACGCCGACGGGTTCTCCACGGGGGGTTCCTCTTCGGGGTGTGGAACCCTCATTGGTAAGGGGGAGGTAGACATGGGCATGGGAGGCGATCAAGGAGGTAGTGTTCGAATCGTGAGTGCATCTGAGCCGCGTTAAACTAAATCTTATTATGCATCCAGCCTGCTGCGTTTTGTGGGGTCGTCGGTCTGAAGGCGACTTTTGGGCTTGTGCCTTACACTGGTGTCTTATCGTCGGAGCGGTCCCTTGACCATGTTGGTACGTATAATTGGTGCTATAGGTGTGTCAGTCCTTTTCATAGGTCGGATAAGGTCCTATGGCGACTATTGTCAAGGACGCCGCTCTCCTCCTTCAGGCCGTGGCCGGCTATGACGGCCTGGACGACCGCCAGCTAGGTGCACCGTCATACGAAACCCTACCCTCGTATATCCCCACTTCCTGCGACCTATCTGGTCTCAGGATCGGCGTCCTAAAAGAAGGCTTCACAAGCATACACATGTCTCCCGAAGTCGAACAGGTTGTCCGGTCCGCGATCGCAAAGTTCAAGGATCTCGGTGCTGAAATCAAAGAGGTCTCTGTCCCTGCGCATTCTCAAGGTGGGAGCTTGATGCATGTCATCAATAAAATGGGGAGCCATCAGACTAGACAAGGTAGAGCGGTTGGTGCTCGAGGTCTGTACGTGAATGGATTTTTAGAAAAATTGATGCCTTGGGAGCAGAGTAAATGGGATGAGGTATTCACGGGTTCGGCTCTTCGCTCGTTTCTCACACTTGGCAGGTCCATTCTTTCGTCCAAGGAACATCAGTTAGCGGGTATGTGTCTCGTATTGCTCACTTACTGCACGCCACATTAATAAGTTCCCAGCGAATATGCGTTCCGGCACTACCCGACGGTCTATGGTCGCGCCATGAACATCATGCGCCGTGTCAAGGCCGACTATGATAAAGCCTTGTCCGAGGTAGATGTTCTTGTAATGCCCACAGTACCTTTCGTTGCTCGCCGACACGTCGAGTCAGGCGCAGGACCGCTTGCATGTGTTGAGAAATGCGGTAAAACATCGTTCCTTTCCTTTTTATTCCTGACCTTTGATTTACACATTCTCGTCTAGCCGGCACCACGGAAAACACGACCACGTTCAACGCTACGGGTCACCCAGCTCTAGCTCTCCCCGTTGGATTTGGCTCGCCCGCAAAGGAAGACATCCTTGTTCCTGAGGACGAAGCTATGAGATTACCAATTTCGATGCAGATTGTAGGTAGGATGTGGGAAGATGCGATGTGCATCAAGGTCGCTGCTGCATGGGAGGATACTTGGAACTGGAAGACTGGACAGAGGAAGATTTAAATACTAGAACCCCATTCACTGCATTCTGCGTTTGGTATAGTCATGTACCAACGGAGCGATTACATGTAATTAAGTACTACTACAACTTTTAAGCGGTTCGACGTCAAAAACTCAAAGACGACTCCAAGGCGATCATATGATTCTACACAGTCAACGACTCAGCAGCGTCTAGAGCACTGGCAGACGCTTCGGCATCGGCACTCAGAGAGACGGTGGGAATAACGCCGATAGGATTTGAGTCACTAGTGTCGAAGGTCTCGGAAACGTTCACACCGACGGTGATGTAACCGACGATGCCGTCTGCCAAGGTGGACCCAAGAAGCTGCGCGGAGATCACAGCACTGTAACCATCAGCGTTAGCGACGGGGTAGATACTGTCAGCCTGTGATGACCGTCAGTATCTAAACGTGGAGGGGTGCAAATGTACTCACATCGTTGGTGACCCGATCCAAAGTGCTCAAGTGAGCGGTGTAGGGATCCATGGCGTACACTTCGTTGATGAGAGACTCGTTGAAGAAGAGTTGTCTGTTAGAGCAGGATGAGAGTTACGCTCCGCGCGGCTGACCCTAATATGCTACTCACCCGACGTGTTGGATACTTGAGGTAGTCAGAGTATTCGTGCCGTCCTCGGATACAGATCCGTTAACGCTGGGACAAGGGTTCAGATGTGCCAGCTATCAAAGTATTAGGGAAAGTGGACGGACTGTACAGCAATATGGATGTGAGTCGTGCGACTCGCATAATAACCCGGGAAGGTGGAAAGGAATCTGTAGGCAGACTATTAAGCTGTGTTATGAGCTTTAGGAGAATTTTATTTACTCTGCAATGCCGTTCTCGTCGGTGGCAGTGAAACCTCGGAGGAACGTCTTGTCGTCGGTTGTTCCGTCACTTCGAAGGGTTACACCTGGTATGAGAGAATATATAGAAACACAGAGAGTAGAAAGGCGCAAAGAACAAACCCTCGTATGCCTCTACAGTGTCAGGATCGATTCCGGTATAGCCACTACGTTTTCATCTTTTAGCGAGGAGGTTTCAGGGTATTGAAAACGAATGACCGCACCTGTAGATACCGGAAGCATTGCAGTGCTAGATGATCGTAATATGTGTCAGGAATCTCTCGACTTAGGATTTGAACCTACCCAAAAATCGATGTAAGCTCCAGAAATTGGTTCACAAGTATCTGCGTTGACTGGAAGAGAGGCTATCAAGAGACGATAAAGCAGCTATCGATACAGTGACTTACTCAGACCGATATCCAAGTACATATCAATACCCTCCTGGCCCTCCCGGACGTCACGGCGATACAACTCGCCTATAAAAGAAAGGGTTGATAGGAAGGACAGGAAGACATCCAAACAAAGACCGACCATCAACGAAATAAGGACCAAAGATGGTGTCCGGAGACAAAAGACATGTGTCATTCTGGATCTCGGCATACTTGGCTCTCTCCTCGAGTCCCCGGGAGTTCCAGTTACGTGCAGCAAGCTTAGTGTCCTCTATTTTGCGTAGCTGGAGGTTTCGGCGACGTTCCTCAGTAAGCCCGCCGGCGCGCTTGGCGATGGAATCCGCACAATGGCTCAGTCCACGCGAAGTCGCGTGAGAGCGTTTGTGAAGCATAGCTACAGTGTGTTACGACCTGTTCCGTGTAGTAGCAGGACAACATACCTTCAGGAATCGACGTTTCCTTGTGGGGATGGGCGGAAGTCGATGAGATGTAGGAGATGGCAATACCAGCGAGAGCAAGAGCAAAGCGCATATTGGACGAGGTGTAGATTTAAATGTGAGCGTAGAGTGCTTGAAGGGAAAGGCAAATATCTGAGTAATTGAGCAGGATCATTTTTGTAGTACGCTTTTATAAGGTTGTAGATGCGTACTGCGGGGTGCATTGAGATTTGCCTCCGAAGCTGCGCTCGTGTGGTTGAGTCCGGGAGGGCGCACCCAATACAGAGCTTTTCATTGGTCGCTGAGCTACCTCATGCAAGGGGGAGCAAGAAACATACCTTTGAGAACGTAGTAATGAGCAACAGACACAACCAAGGCTGCGGGGGGCTGCGGTCAGCGATGGTCGTCGTTAAGTATTGAGCATTTATTCGGAAGATATTAACTTGGAGTGTTAAGATTGACCATACTAAAGAAGCCAACAATTTGAGGCAACACTGCGCTGTATCGGATCTGCGCAAGGATTGTCGTGATCACAAGGGAGGAAGAAAGATTTAAGACGGCCGATCGTCCGCCATTCACCATCATTGCGATTGACCGGCACCTGGCTCCGAGTTACCGGCATTGTGTGAGACGATACCACGAAGGATTCCTCGAGAGGCGCGATTGCAGAAGAGAAGAAAATGATACTTTGGATTAGTCAACAAGTTCCTTCTTCCATTGGGATGGGTGTTGGCGTTTCGAAAGTTATGACGCATATTTGCCACTGTTGCGATGAATTTTCGACTTACATAATCAGTCATGCCTCTTCCCTTCGACTTGTGTGCGCGCATGCAAAATGCGTTTCGTGCGCGCCACCAAAACATTTCCGTCGAACATACCACACAAAATCTCGGAATTCTCACCGTCCTGCTGCGTGCTGGATTCATCTCGAACCTGACAAGAGGCACTGTTGAAGCACCTTCGCCCACCCAATTCCATACCGTGCCCTTGCATCAGCGTCGAATATGGGCTGACCTCAAATATCGCGATGACCGTCCTGTGCTGAACCACATGGAACTCATCAGCAAACCCAGCAAAAGAATCGAGATGGATTTGTCGGAAATCAGGCTGATATGTTCTGGGAGGCGAGCCAAGACAGTGAAGCCTTTGGGAATGGGGGAGATTGCTGTAGTGAGGACCGAGAATCCAGAACACAAATGGCTCGAAGCACGGGAAGCACTGGTCATGAAGATGTCTGGTGAAGTCGTCTGTCGGGCTGGGTGATGGGTGAGCGGTCACATCATTTGTTCAAATTGCTGCTTTTTCTCTAATATTTGATTTCCTTAGAAATAGACTCAATCTTTATATATCTAATTTTCTTTGCTTTGCACTACCCAAAGCTGGCATTATGCTTTGCCGTCCAACTCAATTTGTGGGATTCTATGAAGATTATGGCTATTTGACTACGGCTTCTTCAGCAAAAATCCGACTCTCGACCAATATTGTAGCCATGAAAGCACGTCCTCCGTCTGAATTGGCTTTGCGTTCCGGAGGTGGGTGGACGCTCGTTGCGCCTCCGTACAATCTAGTGTCGGAATGCCGATGGGTTCCTTCCCTTCTTCCTCACTTCGGATACCATTCCGGAAGAATTGCAACAATTTCAGGGCGGGTACGTCATTTGAAGAACTCTTGGGGTTCTCAGCAGCAACTTCCAATGCATTAAGCCATTCCCGATAAGGCTGAACTGGTGTGCCGAGGTACTGCGCTATGGTCTCGAAAATCTCCCGAGTAGCAGTCGGTTTTGGGTGAATCAGATGGACTGTTAATGTCGGCGTCGATGAATTTCTTAAATCTGCGATGACGCCGGCTGCAGTGTCGAGAGGAATCCACGTACTCATCTATGTGCAGATTCCATGAGAGCTATACGCTCAGCTTAGGAAGAGATACTCACTCCTTTGAACTCCGGCAGGCACCCCAAAGCTCTGCTAGACTTGAGAATTGCGGGTATCCAGTCAGAAGTGTTCCAAGAGCCATTGACACCACCCGCGATCTGACCTACGCGTACAACCAAAGGACGCAGGGACATCTCTTTGGCTGCACGATACAACATCTGCTCTCCTACCCATTTCGACTCAGAGTATCCTTGTCCTACAACGTCACTCGGGTCATCGATAGGCTGCTCTGAAATATCCTTCGCGGCGCCAGGTATGTCTACGAAAGTCGAGTCAATTTTTTCGCAAATTCATTGATCTTTCTAAAAGACGGATTACTTCCGAGAACTCCGACCGAGCTTGTAAAGAGGAAATTGGGGGTCTTTGACTGCGGCGAAGATAAAGCGAGGTCAATCAATGCCCGCATGCCCTTCAAATTACCTTCGAACGAGGATAATGGCAAATTGAAGTCCACCCGCCAAGCTGGAATCCCCAAAGAAAATTTCTTAGGAAAGCATCCTCGTTAAAGCGAAACGCCTACCGATATGAATGATATGGGTTACACTATCACGCATCTGCTCGAAGATCAGCTTCCGCAGAGGACAAAATGAAAGTGTAGTGTACTTCTTTCTCTATCGACGACTCAATTCCGAAGCCGGGCTCTGTCAAATCGGCTTCAATTAAAGCCACCTTTGACAGTGATGCGATAGTCGGATCATATCCTCGAGATTCCAGCGCTTTCTTTTGTCTTTCCATCAAGTTGCAACCGTCTTTTGCAGATCTGTTTATGGCGAAGATCTTGTGTACAGATCCGAAATACGCAAGTTTCGCAAGGGTCGCAGCCCCGAGTCCCCCAGTCGTTCCTGTAATGAGAATGACATCTCCGCGCGAAGGAAGGACGGGTGCTAGGGACCTGAATGAGGAGGAGGAGACAGCAAACAACAATCGTGTGAGAAGTGACCCTAGAAAGCTGGTAAAAACGTACGGCTGGCGAGAGACGATAGCATGAGAAAACGACGACGCATAACGGTCAAGCATCGCCTGGATGTTCTCAAGCCTTGAAGATCGTATGTCACTTTTCTGGATATCAACGGAGTCCGTGACGAATTCAGCCAAAGCTGTGATTCGTGGATGGTCATAAATGAAGTTTGGGTTTATCAGCTTAACCTTCTCAGGTTGTGCTGTACGCAGAGCGCGAATGATCATGTTACGCATCCGTACTGCTCGAAGGCTGAAAAATTGAACCATGTATTATTGGTGGAATTATTACTAGGGTTCCTGAGACATACCTATCACAACCATGCTCAAAAACATCATCATCATCCTTTATGGGATGAGTCAGGGTGTTGTTCATGACCGCTCTGATGAAAGAAAGCGATGCTGAGGGCGACCAGGACAGAGGGGGCTCAAGCTCAATGTCCACGTTGTCTTCTACGGTGTCGTAGAGCGCTTCGATTTCTGCTTGATATTCTTTGAGAACCACAGCCCGTCTAGGTAACCCCTTTACATTGAAAGAAAACGGTTTGGCAGGATCCGAAAAGATAATCATCTGAACTAGGTTAGCGACACACAAAACTCTGCACTAAGAACCTGCATACCTCTTTGAATAGCTGAGAGTGAGCCATAGCGAGCTCGTTCATTTTCTCAATAGTAGGCCTACAAAGTCACCTTCTTAGCAATCATAAATCAAAGAAAGAATATTGGAATGCTAACCAGATGAGTGATCTATATTTTATAACCGAGGCCTGATTGCTCGGATCGAAGACAAACTGCGGCTTGAGCTCGACAAGAAGACCGTTCTGAAACTTTCCGTGGCCAAAATAAAGACTAGCCTTTACATGGGGATCTCGAGCAAGGATAGATTCTGTAACATCATTTAAAGATATATAGCTGGTAGAAACGAGCAGACCAACCCAAGAGACCTGGATTCGTCTGCTTGCACTGTAAACTCATTGCCAGACAAAGAGAACGAAGGGAGGACGCACCTTCTCTCCACTTGATAGCACTATCTGGTCATCCTTACGACCAACCAGTCTCCACAGACCCGGAAGGCTTGGATGAGGAAGGAAGAGGTCGTTGGTTGCGTACGCGTCTCTGCCTTTGTGTTTCGTGTTTATAATAGAGAGCTCCATATGGAAGTTGGCCTGGAAGAAATGCAAGTTCAGATCTAGGGCGGACAGAAGGCGACCACAGTGCATACTACCGCTATGCCTTCATAAGTCCCGTCACCTTCTGGCACTAGCTCCAGCGAGAAAGCGGGATTGATCATCGTGTATTGCCAATCCTTTCCGAGAGTGGCTAGTGTGGCGGTATTAGACTTGGATACACTACGGTCAGAAGACAATCGTACCGGTGAAGAATTTTGAGAGAACTCCAGCTTCAGTGCTTTTGAACTCGTTGTCAGAATTCCATATCCATCAGAGAGAAGACAGCTTACATTCCATATATAAGGAGGAGCTTACACCCTTCGCCTGTCAGATAGTTTCCTACCGATGGGTTGAGTGGTGCACCGCCCCAAACCTAAGGGATGTAGTTTATTTTTCATGGTGCCATTCACAAAACCAGAGGTCGGTTACTGACGATGCCTTTCAGAGTCTTCAGGTGAGCAACTTTGAGTGGATCTCGACTCCATTCCTAAGAAATACGTTAGAATCTATGTAAAAGCAACTGTATGCACTCACTTCCAAGAAGATCGGCGGTACAAAGCCGTATGCTGCATGCGTCGCCACAAAGCCGTCGAAAACGGCGTCGAATGACGGGATTACGGCAGGAGAACTTGGGGGGAATACAGCCAGGATCATACCAGTTGTAGACTGCGTCGAATGATTAGGTACGAAATGACAATAATAGCAGCCTTCACTCACAAGCCAGTTAATAAAATTTATACCGGCGCTATGATACATAGCTAAACAGTGGCATGAGAATATCTCTCCGCACAAGTTATAGTCACCGAACCCTTTGTCAAGAAGTAAGGATTAAATAGCACAGTACCATTTTCATGACGTTCGCTTACACGGTGCCATGGAAGCTTGCGAGCAGACCTTATCGTTCCAGACACTAGGTTTCGGGAAAGAAGTTGAGCCTATGATAGGCCTAGGTCATCTACCAGCTGCGCAAGAAGAAGGAGCTTACCCGATGAGTGAGCGACAACCGTTCTGGCATTCATGTCGCGTTCACGAGGTGGCAATCGGATGAACGATCCAGCTTTGATGTAGAGATCCTCATAGGACGGCATAGAAGCAATCACAGGAATATGACCACCTTCAAGAAGTTTGAAGGTGTCCTTCGCAAGCTCCAACAGAGAGGCATCCGCACTGATGAACAGGTGCGTCGGTTTCGTTGTCCTCAAGAGATGGGCGAGTGCGGCCGGCGAATTGCGCGGCGACAAAGCCAAGAAAGGGATACCAGCGCGGAACATACCAAGGAACGTCGTAAAAAATGTTATAGTATCTAGTCACAGTTCTAGAGCAGTTTGAAACGCAGGGAGATTATTCGAACTTACCGCTAGCGGCTAGCACGGCTACCAATGGCCGTACGGCGCGGCCCTGCTGCAGGTCAAAGTTAGTAGCGTTTGCTATAAACCATCCAGCTCTGTGGGCGGCTGGGGTCACTTTAGAATATGGAACAAAGGTGATTCCATTGCCTTCTGGATTGCCGTATGCGAAGACTGCATGGTTTGAGTTGTTATCATAATGAAAATCATAGATCTCTGGAACAGTCAACGAGCCATCGAGAGGGGGGACGGTCCAGCCATCGATACAGTGAAGGGTCTTGTTCGGGGGTGGGAGAAGGAAGGCCATGCCAAGCTGAGGACAAAGAAGCAAGTCTGCCATTATATATGAATCCTCGACGCCCACTGTGATCCTTTATAGAAGTTCTTAATTTCATCATCTTGAACTCAAATGCCGGGAGCGAACGGTAAGTTGGAGTTAGAAGAGTGCGATGGGGATATTGCAAGTACCAAACCTTCGGTTACCAATCAGATATCTGTGAATCAAATTTTGAGCCGGTCCTCGCGTTCATCGTAACACGATTCACTGCGGATTGCGTCAAATGAAGTGGATCAACTGGCTCAAGAAAAGCGTCTGCGGCCTATAACAGTACTAGCTGTTATGAGTAGGCACCGCCGGATGTCGATGTCGAGAAGAACGTTTATTACGTAGTGTGGATTCGATTTTGATTTTGATACCCAGTTTTGCGGTGGTCAGAACAGGTATCTGCTAATAATAACAGGTAGTTGCACGCACTAGCGGCTCAAGCGCTCAGTATCAATTAGCATCGAATTTGTGACACCGACACAAGCACTCAGTGTTCACATGCACAAAGTAGTGATTCTTCCAAATCCGACATCAAAAGACTTTTGGTGAATGAAATAAGACAATAGATAGATTATACTCTGACTCCGATGTAGACCAAGAACTGATTGACAAGGGCTTCCGGGTTATCAAGTACAACAGGAACACCCAGCTGGACTAGACACTGTTTAGCTTGTTCACCTAATTGAAGTAAGTTTATATATCCTTAGCATGCGCGAGGACATGCCTGTAATGCACAAAGCCTCCTCTTTGGTTATCGGAAGATGTCCGGGGGGGCCTCCAACATGACCGTCAGGATACAAAAGCGGGGTGTCGGGGCTCGCGCAGCCATTGGCGATGTGAAGCGGAAAGAGCCTCATCCTAAATCAAATCGTACATTTGAGTACGCTGGATGAAGTTATATCTCACGTTTCTTGCATTTCGACTAAGCTTGTTATTGTTTCATTTATGCCGGCCGTTATGGTCGCGGAGTAGAAATTGAGAGCATCCACGAGGGCGTTAATAGACGAGGTCGTGTCCTTGAACACATCAGTAATTCGGTGGATAAGTTGGAAAGGGGACAGACACACCGTCTCGGCTACCACTAGTTGGTCTGGTCCTATGTGATAAGCTTCAAGTAGTGCATTCAATGCTCTCATGGAGGCATCTCTATCGTTACGGTCATAATTCTCGTCCCCGGCGACAAGGATCGGCAGAGATATGGGAGGAAGGTTGGGGGCAGCCATAGAGGTAGCAGTCGAAGGATAGTTGGGTCGAGATCATTCAAGTTATAAACAAAGCCAAAGAATAATGTCTGTGATGCGTGCGAGTCAGTATCAGAAACTCCGGTGAAACATATCATTGTCATACCAAGTAGGCGCCCAAATTTTGACGTTGTAAGTTTTGTTCAAACTATACTACAGAATTCGAAGGGCGGAATCATTCTTTGAACATTGCCGTGACAACCGAGTGGACGCCACGGTGGATTGGTCAATCAATGCGAAGTCGACGAAAGTGAGACCTTGAACTTTTCGTTGTCGAATAATAAGGACACCCTCCGAAACGAGGGTGATAGTGAAGCTGTCGATTTCCGAGTCAAACTAGATTCTCAAAAGGTAGGGCAGAAATACATGGCTCACATTCGGTCAGATTTTATTAGAGAGAATCAACCCGATCTCCACCCATGATTCTCTCCGTCTTGGCATCAACTAGAAGGACTGTAGCGACAACGTTCCCCTTATCCTCAGCGAGAATGGCCAATATATCATCCTTGCGAAGACGCGGCCCCCATATGCTTTCAGAATAAACATCCACCAAGTGTACACTTTCAAGTGCACTTGAACCAAGCGAAAGATAAGCCGCCACTGTGGCAGCCGGAAGAAAGGTGGCTTGGCCTAGGTAAAAGGTCCGCAAAGAGGGTATGTCTGGAAAGACAAGAGGTTCCGAATAGAAAAAAGTGATGTTCGTTAATTTGAGGTAGAGCAGGTTGGTATACGTCGATAACGCTCTGAAGAGGTGTGATACAGCTTTAGGAACGATCTGTATCGGTCGGATAAGCCGCCAGAATATTATACACAGATGGACGCACAGCAGTAGAGAAATGATGAGGCGGATCAGGACCCGTCCAAACGAATTTCGTAGGGCTAGACAAACGAATTTGTGAGACGGGGCACAGCAACAAGCAAAGAACGTACTTTGCCTTACTCAAGGCTACATATACCATATGCAGATTCTCATCGCGCATGTGGGAGTGTAATATCAAATGCAACCCATTGAGCATCACGCGTCCATGGATGTCCTTCCGACAAGCAGCATCGAGAGATATCTGCGTAAATACTGAGTCCAGAGAAGGGAATACAGATTCCGACGCGCCGCCCGCGATGTCGAGAGTGAGAGTTAGAGGAGCACAAGCAAGCGATGGACAGCTTATAAATCGGTGCAGCTGGAGAGAGGAGCGAAAGCAGAGATTTTGGTGGAGTATTTGGAGTCCAATATCTCTGAAGAGCGACTGAGCGCACAGAATATCTGCGGGAATAGGGTGAACGGAAAGTGCGTAAGTAAGGATTTCAGTGAGAACTTCAACGGGAAGGGAGATGGCCATGATGATATATGGCAAGCCTCTATCGGCGCTTCGGCATGTTAATCCGAAGGGGAAAAATTGGATATAAAAAACCCTTAGACGTGCCGCTAATACTACACTACTGAACGAGAAGATTGGAAACAGATAACAGTTGTGTATCACGGGCGGCTGCGATGAACATAAACTATGCAATGAGGATAGAGTACCCATGAAAGATAAGGAATAATAAAAAAGGCGCAACTCGTGTGATGGTGCCGCAAGTCTGATCAGAAAATCTGGAGATTTAGAGGTCTGGACATGACGGTCTACACGGTAAAACGGCGAGATATTCGTCTGGAAATCTGTCATAGAGTCCAAAGAAGTGGATACTTTGTAAATGCTTGGTGGTTGTGGTGGACCTGCAGGGGGACTTCTTCAATGTCACATAAAGTCGGCGCTTTCTCTGGATGGAGATCCACAATTGAGTTGGCCGTGCAGGGATGATAAACTCCTGATATAATTCGGACCGTACTACACACGACTACGTCGTAATATATCGGAAGCGAGCCGCTACTTATGTACAGTGTAAGCATATAGTCAAGTTCGGTAGGTAATAAAGGACATACTTTGTCTCGTAAATGTCAGAGCGGTGGCATCCGCCTGACGACCTTACCTTCATTCCGTGCATGCACCTTGAGCCTTTCCAGAATTGCAGAATTGGCCCAACGCTCTGGTGGACTCCTGTTCTCTGTAGCCCAGTAATATATATCCCAGTCTGGTTCATCCAGCATCTGCAGACCAGTCAATCAAGGTCGCTAAGCCAACAAGTAAAACATACCTTGTCGTACTCTTTCAGCTCCACCTCTGTCATTGCAGCAAGGTGGTCTCTAGCAAAGGTACTCAACAAAAGGTCGCTTTCGAGGGTCCCTCGCTTGCGTGACTGATAGACCAAACGGGCGCGAAGAGTGTCAATAGATTCATTTAAGCGTGGCATGGGTGTCGGGGCGGGCAGGTCGGCAGGAGTGGTCGTCGATGCGAGATGCTCTGGACTGTGAGGCAACGGCCACGGGTCTGCTTGACGACGCGCTGTCATTGAGAAAAGGCGAGAGGTCGCCGCTCTGGAGGCAAGGCATCTGGCGAACATGATGGTAAAAGACTGAAGACCGTTCGCGTGATCCCGACCATCTCTTCTTCCAACCACCACCATCTCCACTCAACAGCCCCGGCTAGATATTGTCTTTCGTCTCCATTTTGCCTATATTTCTCTTTGGCAGATTACAGCGAAGGATCTTTTTGTGCGTTTCCTTGTTGGTTTTGACAGCGACCTCAGTTCAAAACCGACCGTCGTTCGCAGTGCCCACCCCATACTGAACTGATATCAACCAACCTCACCTCTGAACTTATTTTCAATTCATAGCCATGTCGCAAGCATCAAGTGCTGTAGCAGCCTCGTGAGTGCCCTTTTTTTAAAACCCATGTTGGCGCAAAAAAAGTGTTGACTGGCACTTTTTTCCCTTTCAGCTCATCCAACAACAATGAATCGTGGAAAAGCGGTCTCCGCCCACCACCAAAAGACGTACGCCCTCAAACTGAAGATGTCACCGCTACAAAGGGCCTCGAATTTGAAGACATGTTCCTTCGTCGAGAACTCCTCATGGGCATTTTTGAAACCGGTTTCGAGAAGCCCTCACCCATCCAAGAGGAAGCTATTCCCATCGCTCTCACCAAACGTGACGTCCTTGCTCGGGCAAAGAACGGCACGGGCAAAACGGCCGCTTTTGTTATTCCCTCACTACAACAAGTCGATATTCTTAAGCCCAAGATCCAAGCCCTACTTCTTGTCCCGACACGAGAGCTAGCGCTGCAGACTTCGCAGGTGTGCAAACACCTGGGCAAACACATGGGTGTGAACGTGATGGTGACTACGGGAGGAACCACATTGAAGGACGATATCATGCGATTATCTGAGGCCGTACACGTTCTCGTTGGTACCCCCGGCCGTATCTTGGATCTTGCGGGAAAGAACGTGGCGGACTTGAGCGAATGTCCTGTCTTTGTGATGGACGAAGCTGATAAGCTACTTTCGCCTGAGTTCTCGCCCGTTATGGAGCAGTTGTTGTCGTATCTGCCTGAAGAACGTCAAGTCATGCTGTTTAGCGCAACTTTCCCAATGATTGTGAAGGATTTCAAGGTGTGTCTTGTGTCGGCGCCGGCTATGTCTTTGTATCTGAATGCATTTTTAAGGACAAACACATGCGAACCCCCTACGAGATTAACCTCATGGACGAACTCACTCTTCGTGGTGTCACGCAGTACTATGCCTATGTCGAGGAGCGACAGAAGGTCCATTGCTTGAACACCCTCTTCTCCAAGGTGTGTCGCAAGTAGCTGATTGCCGTGATACCAGCTAACGCTGTCTTAGCTTCAAATCAATCAGTCGATTATCTTTTGCAACTCCACTAACCGCGTCGAACTGCTCGCGAAGAAAGTCACCGACCTAGGCTACTCCTGCTTCTACTCGCATGCCAAAATGCTCCAGTCACATCGTAACCGCGTCTTCCATGACTTCCGCAATGGAGTCTGCCGCAACCTAGTCTGTTCTGACCTCCTTACGCGTGGTATCGACATTCAAGCCGTCAACGTCGTCATCAACTTCGATTTTCCCAAAAACTCCGAGACGTACCTCCACCGTATCGGTCGTTCTGGGCGATTTGGACATTTGGGTCTGGCCATTAATTTGGTCACCTATGAGGATCGGTTCAACCTGTATAGGATTGAACAGGAACTGGGCACTGAGATCCAGCCCATCCCGCAGGCTATTGACAGAGGATTGTATGTTGCACCGGCTGCTGCTGAGGAGAACAACAAGCAGCAGACGAAGCAGAATGGTACAGCCGTTGCACAAACCCAGCAGCAGACGAGGCCGGTATATCAGGGTGGGCGATGAGTGCGTTCAGAGGTGGGGACGGGGGTTGTAGAGGGGGGAGATGCCCAACCAATCATTCAGCTCAAATACTGCATCATTTTCGCGGCCGCAAGTACGTTCCTTTGTGATATATTATCGACCAAACCGAGTCGGATAACCCATTCCCATTCATTATTGCCACATTCCGTCTTGCCTCTGCTTTCGGCTTCTGTATATTATCCCCTTACTGTGGCTCACTCGTATACTCACCTCAGTTTCATCGGCCTCTCAATGATCTATACGTTATTACCCACGACAGCTATTATCTCGTACTCTTGTGGTCGCCGGTCTTGTTGCATGTTTTAGTTGGATGATTTGGTTGGGTTGTTGGGTTGTAGGTGTTTGTAGCGGGGGAGAGATGATCCATTTTTACTGTAGTTTCCGCGAACTTGTGCGATGTTCAATACGAAACCGGTGTCATCTCAAACATTGGCTGAATTGAGAACATATACACTATTGTACAACTTCTCGAGGTATATGTTTCAATGCTCCATGATGTCGGAGGGTTCATCACTGGTCTCCCATGGTTTCCGTCGGGTTGATACCGCAGACTGACTGGGAGGAGAGCTCTGAAAATTCGAGTCAACATTTTTGTCGGACTGGGAGGCAAATACGCACGTTCAGCTCCCCGGATATGGTCTTGTTATTGGGTATCTCGTCCAATTTCCCGGCCTCTATGAGTTCTTGGAGCTGTGCAAATGTGAGGACCTTGGGCTCTTCCGAGTCGATCGCAGCGGGATTCGAAGACGGCCCCGACTCGGATACCGAGGTGGACTGTTGACGATATGCCAAGACATCGGTTACAGTGATAGAGCTGCCTGTTAACCTTATTCCAGGTCAGGCTTTTGTTATGGATTATCGATAGTGAATATGCTATACCGGTTGAAGTAGAATACTCGGGTATTCAGCAAGACGGCGTTAGAAGGATTGGTGGCGAGAATGCCAGCTAAGCCTTGCTTGTGAATGGTTAGTCGCGCGTTTCACAGACATCACTGGCGCACCTGGTAGGCCTCGTCGCTCTCGAAGGGATATTCAAGGAACTGCTGCAGAATCGCAGGATCCATGGTGGCAGGAAACCAGAGGGGATTATTATTTACTTATTTATTTTAAGTTACGGACCGGGATCACCGGGCCCTGATTTGTCTCTGTTTCGGGCCTGGCCTGGCTTCATCCTTGTACTTCTCCGTCTTGGCGATTCTCTGCTACTGTGATGACTTCGAGAATCGCTAGTGAGCGCAGCCAGAAGCTCGTTGAGAAACTGGCGCTGCTTCCCGGAAATGGTGAGCTCCGCTCTACAGGAGACCGCATTCAGGGCCGCTGACAGCCGTTCGAAATTGTAACAGACATTTGCGCTGACTGCAAGACTCGCAATCCTCGATGGGCATCACACAACCTAGGTATCTTCCTCTGGTGCGTCGTATTGCACCTTCTTGTGGAGATAGCGCTAACGACAGGCATCCAGCGTGAATTGTGCGAGCATTCACCGGAAGATCGGCACTCACATTACGAAAGTGTATGTTGAGTGGCATTTGGCATGATTGACCTCTAATTGACGATGTGACAGTAAGAGCTTGACGATGGACTCGTGGACGAAGGAGCAGGTTGAGGTCCGTTGCCTTGCTTTTGCGAATGTCCAGAAATTCACTATGGTCTCAGAATATGAAAAACATGGGCAACGTCAAGTCGAATGCGATTTTCAATCCTAATGAGATACGCCACCCGCCTCCTCCTAGTCTGATGGATGCGGAGCGAGACAGCGACCTTGAGCAATACATCCGATGTACGCGTGTGTTCGGGTCTCCGAATAAATGCATGACTAACCTCCATTTCAGCAAAGTACGAATATAAACGATTTTTGGACAAGTCTGCTCTTGTCGCGTCCAAGCTCGGCCCGTCACGTTCTGCACGCTCAATTTCGCCGCGTCCACAGACGACGCCGCTGGAGAAACCGACACCTACGCCGACGAGGCCGTCTACCGCTACCCTTCCCCAGCAACCCCGGTCTGCTTCTCAGCCTATGATCTCCGCTACACCGCAAGCGCGACCTGTAGCTCAACCACAACAGCAGCAACAACAACAACAACCTCAGAGCGGGGTATGGGCGGACCTCGTTTCGCTACAGACACCCTCTGTGAGCTCATCGTTACCACTCCAATATCAAGCTCCACCGCAACAGATACCATCATTTGCGACATCCGCTTCTCTGCCCACTCTCAATACTAGTTTTCACACGAATGGGCTCCAACCCACGATAGGAACCGGCATGAATTTCACAGGCATGGGGATGGGATTGAATCCTTTCCAACAACAACAACAGTACACTAACCCGTTCCCTCAACAATCCTTCACCCAACTCCCTTCGGCTAACAACCCTTTTCCTCAGCAAGCTTTCGCCCCGCAGCAGCAACAATACTTCACGAGCCAGCCCCCGATGCAATCGCCTACTATACAAGTGTACGCGCCCACCCCGCAGATGCAGGGCCAATTCTCACCGTCGTCTCCCATGGTCATGTCGAATACACCTCAATTTATGTCTACGACGCCTCAGCTCATGTCGTCGACACCCCAGATTATGTCGACCACGCCACAGTTGACACCTTCCCCGGGCATCTCGTTCATGCCTCAACAACAGCAGCAGACATATGCTACTGCAGGGCCGCCTCCGATGGGCGGTGGAGCGTGGGGGCAACCCAATTATGCGAATAACAATGCCTACACTATGCAGGGGCAATGGGGCTCGATGTAAACCCTTACCAGACTACAACCTCCTTCCTTTCTACTACTTAAAGTAATAGTGGATTTTAATTTGGTTTTCCTATTGCGTTTCCTTCTTTGGGTTTCGCGGAGACTTTTGTGGAATTTGTGGATATTTTTGTTTTATGCAGTTACTCATTTATCATTTGTATCGTACGTTTTGGAAGAACAATAATATTGCTATGCAGAAGATTGCGTGCCTGTAGGTACCGTGCCGTGTAATGATGAGATGAGATGAAGCTGGTTTTGTAGCTCTTGTTGCGTGAGCTGGCGTATTGTGATCATACTCGAAGTGTTGTCCTCTTTTTGTCGTCCATAGTCCAGACCGCGTCAAATATTGAGACGCGTGCTGACGCGTGTGAATGTTGGAAAAACACGTGACCACATAAAGAGGCGCGCCTCCTTCCAAGTTCCAACTTCAACTTTTCTTTTGTCTTTCACTACCACCCTCAAGATTACGAGATCAGCAAGAATCACATCATGTCTATGGAACGAATGTATGGACCTACCCTTTGCTCTTCAGTTTGTTCTGATGTCAATAAAGGCGAGAGCAAGTCAAACAAATTGACACCCTGGTGCCCTTAGGGCGGAACAACAAACCACCAGTACCGAGGACCGCCACCGACATCAACAGAATAGTGAGGAACTCAGTCAATTCTTCCGTGACGAACTCTAAGTAGGCTCTAGTTTGACGAGCCGACGCCTCCGCGGAACCTAGATAAATATCGCAGTACGATCGTAATCTCTTCCGATGAAGAAGACGATGGTGGCGACGGCAGTGATGATGATGAAAGGCCTCCAACTCAACCTCAGCAAGTCCCTTCTCGATTATTCGTGGAACACACCAACGTCGAGAGGGTGCGGCAACCTTCGCAGCCATCCAAGACGCCCATTGTGCCACCACCAATGACACAGCCTTTCAACCCAGTATATCAGCATGCTTTGAACGCAGCACCCATCCACCAACAAATTCCTTCAAACTCTGGACCTCTTCCACCTGGCGCATTCCCACAGAGACAGTTCCCAAATGCTGGATCGAGAGGCAACCCGATTCCCATACCTTCGGATAACTGGGCCGCACAAGGTTCATCACAAAGACCTTACCAGCACGTGCCAGGGCTTAATTATACTCGAAGTGACGACCTCCCATTCGACAATGGTGGGTACATGAACAGCGCCGAAACGGAGAAAGCCCTTCGCGACCTCATGGGTGGGGCTATGAACGACGAGGAGGTGGAAATTAACATGGAGGATGCTGTTGTTGACGGGTTCAAAGAGGGCATCACGTTGCTTCCTCACCAGGTCCTGGCCCGAGCTTGGATGCGAGATCGTGAAGACGTCAAGAAGAAGCAATTTGGGGGTCTTCTTGCGGATGATATGGGGTAGGTCTATCCCTGCCTCACAGGAAATCATAGGCATTTCACTGACATTGTTTAGTCTCGGGAAGACAGTGCAAACCCTTGCTCGTATTGTTGAAGGAAGACCAACCAAGAAGGATCGCGAGGATGGGTGGGCTGCGGGAACGCTGTTCGTCTCTCCTCCTCTTCAATTGACCTTTTGACCGATTGTTACTCCAGCGTCGTTGTCCCGCTTGCTGTTCTACCTCAATGGGTGGAGGAAGCCCAAAAGATGACGAGTTTGAAGGTCAAAGCCCATCACGGCGGCAGTCGTACTTCTGGTCAATCTTATTTTCCGTCTTGTCGGGTTCATCAGCTTTCTGACACGCGTGTGCTCCTAGATCCTGCTGACCTTCGAAAATATCAAATCATTGTAACGACTTACGATGTGGTCAAGTCTGAGTTTGCCGCTTACAGGCCCCCAGCCAAGGACGAGTCGAAGCAGTCAAAGTTAAAAACCAGCAAGGATAATTCGGAGAGCTCCGATGAAGCGGAGCATTTTGGAAGAACGCTCAAAGCCAAGGGGAAACCGAAACGCGCGGTGAAGGTCAAAGATGCCCTGTTCCATGTCAAATGGTGGCGCATTATTCTCGGTATCAATCAATGTCCCTTCTTCAATATTGGCCTTCTTTCTAACGTATCATCTATAGATGAAGCTCACACCATCAAGAACAGATCCACCAAAGCTGCAGAAGCCTGCTTTGAACTCCAGGGCCGGTTACGCTGGTGCTTGACAGGAACTCCGATGTTCGTAACTCTTGTTCTTTGTTCCGTCCCTGTTGACATTGAACTGGTTCAGGCAAAATGATGTCGCGGAGCTGTTCTCTCTGATCAAGTTTTTGCGCATCAAGCCATTCTCAGCTTGGGAAACTTTCAATGAGCAGATCGCCAAGCCGGTCAAGAACGGCAGGGGGGCCCAACGCGCGATGAAAAAGCTTCAGGTTACTTGACTCTTTTCAGGTTTCTGGAATTGTGTTTGACGAATGTTCACGCACTCTAGGTCGTTCTGAAGTCGGTGATGCTTCGGCGTCGCAAAGACCAGATCATCAACGGAAAGGTTTTGATTGAGTTACCCCCACGGGAGCTCAATATTATTTCATGTCCATTCTCGCCCGCTGAGCAGACGTTCTATGATGAGCTGGCCGTCAAAATGGATTCAACACTGCAAACACTGATGGACAAGCCATCGAGTTATATCAGTGTTCTTCTGTTGCTGTTACGTTTGAGACAAGGTGAGAAAACAGCGCACCCGTCCCAAGGTCCCTGATCGCTAAATATAGACTGTGTAGCATGCAACCATCCAGTCCTCGTTTCCAAGGACTTCAAAAATGACGCAGACGCAATCGACCCTAAACAAGGCAAGGGCACCGAAAGCCAGAGTCAGGACAGCGTTGATGGTGATGATCTCGCTGCGGCCTTCGGCCAGCTGAACGTTGTACGCAAGTGCCGTGTTTGCACCAATGAGTAGGCACCTCCCTTTTAGTACCGCCGATCTTGTCTGTTTAACCGGTTTTGATACAGGCTAACTCCGACAAATACGGCTTCCGGTAGCTGGGATGCTTATTGCGCTGATTGCGCGAGCCTCACACAGAAACAGCAAACCAGCGGGGACTCGGCGAAGATTCGTATGATACTTTCATTGTTGAAGGATATCGACGAACGGAGTGATGGCGAAGATAAAACAATCGTCTTCTCGCAATTCACCAGCATGCTTGATCTGGTAGAGCCTTTCCTGTCGCAGAATGGCATCCGATATGCAAGATGTAGGCCCTTCGCTTCTATCCCAGAATGAAGTTCTGACGTGTCTTTGCTAGATGACGGGACCATGGTCAGCGGTGAGAGAGAGGCGGCATTGAATAAGATCAAGACCGACCCAAAGATCAAGGTCATCTTGATTTCGTTCAAAGCTGGGAGTACCGGTCTCAATTTGACATGTTGTAACAATGTCATTCTGGTAGACCTGTGGTGGAATCCTGCTCTGGAGGTACACCTAGAGCTCTTGGGTATATTCGTCCTGTAGACTGATGGATTGTTCTAGGACCAGGCGTTCGACCGTGCGCATCGGTTCGGGCAAAAGAAGAAGGTTAATATCTACAAGCTCAAGATCGATGGCACTGTGGAGGATAGAATTTTGGAGGTATGCTTTGTAGCAGTGGGGATAATCTTCGTGCTTCGGTCTAATATATAATTTCCAGCTCCAGGAGAAGAAACGCGAGCTGACCCGCGCGGCTTTGAGTGGTGACAAGCTCAAGAACATGCGACTTGGTATGGATGAACTTTTGGCATTATTTAGACACGGGGGCAATGATGATGAGGATTAGAGTCATCTTAGTGTATATATACAGTGATATTTCTTGGAGGATGTACCATACCTTGACTATGTTATACCATGCCATTAATCCGATAAGGTCTTACTCATTATCGTCCCTTCAGGTCAAAGAAGAGATTACGAATAGGATTACGTGGGGTACGATATTACAAGATACAATTATAGCTACACTTGATGGAGGGAAGAAAAATAATCTACGAGAGGAGATAATTAAAAATAAGCACGTAATTAAAAGCACAGATGAGAGCACTAGTTGGAAGGCAAGATGAGATAGCGAGGGGCATGGAGCAACTTGGACGACAAAATAAAACGAAAGGTAGTTGGCATGCTCATCCGCGTGCCCTCAATTTCCTCGCTTCGGAGGTAACCCCACCGCCGTCCGCACCAGCTCTGCAATTTTGGTATCCTTGATGCCTAAACCCAATATGTTCCTCCAGAGACCCATGTTGAATTGTACCCGTCTGTCAAATTCTTCATCACCAGAAAGGCTCATAACCTGTGCCATGGCTGCGGCGTTCGGGAACTCATCCACGACCGAAGCTGGAAGCATACGGTACGCCAGGTCGTTCTGGCAGGTTTCTAGGCCCATGCCGAAGAGGAGAAGGAGTGCGAGAGATGCGGGATGGGGTACAATGGTGAGAGGTGAGGTAAGCGGTAGCGCTATGCGCAGTTCATTGGATGCAGACCGGTACGGTGCTGCGCGTGTAGATGACGGCGATACGAGTTCGGCGCGGAAGCCGTGAGTATAACGGTCGGCGTCTATTGGGATAAGCACGGGTGGGCGCCTGGGAGGGAATAATACGAGAACGTGTGAAGGGAGATTGTTCTCGCTCAGAGCCTTCATATCGATGGTAGCAGGAAGACTAGTTGGATTTAAGGGCGGCGGAGAAATCATCTGGACATTCAGATGGTGGTGAAGAAGGCTAGATCCAAGCAAGTGTAGTTAGCAAAGAAATTTGCTGGGGGGATGAAACTTTAACCAACCGAAGGGGGTCTTCTCCACGAGAGAGAAGGGAGTTCCGTATCATCGATAACGGGTTATATATTATGAATTACAATTTACGCGTAAACTTGAGTAGCAGACGCGTCGCAGTGAATCGACGGTCAACTAGGACACAAAGATAATAATCTGGAGAGTCTGTATCAGTGCGTGTACCAAGGAGATGCAGAAGAGGATAAGAGAAACGGACCACCATCCGACGGCAAACATGAAACGTGAAATTTCCGAGACGTGCTAGTCGCCGCCGCTGGCAGAATGAGAGCTACAATTCAACGGACGTACAACTCAGATAAATAATCGGGGGATCCGGTCAACGAATAAGGCTAAAACGAAGGCGCGCGAACGAGAGCAACGGGATGGAAGGAATAAGGAACATAAACGCTTTGAAAGCGTTCATTGAAAAGAGCGCCGGAAATAGATCTAGACACGACACGTGGGATTGAGCGTGGCCGATCATTGGTATTGGTATTGGTTGATGGGCCTGAAGATACCTCCTCAATTTAAACATATGGGTACATTTCCTGTTTCCTCGCAACCTGTAGTTCTGCCTCCGAAAGATCTCTACCAGATGCATATGTTCTCGTCGTGAGAATTAGCATCTGGCCGGGGAAAAGCTTGATATTAGAACTTGAGGCTACCTCGGAGCCACCGATATCACTGTCTTTTGAATGCCCTGACAAACTGGCCTTGATGAAAAAATTTCCTCTTGACCGCCGTATTCAGCCGTTCCCCTCAACTAGTCGCGAATTGGTATCTTCGAGCCTACAGCGTGGATTCCCGGGCTAAAAAGCTGGTCCGTAACTTGGCAACCATTGACTACGTCTTTGAACTTCCAGACTAGACGGAAATTGTATGGCTTCGGCGGTTAGGAGGCAAAAAAAAAGTCAGGGAGCATGGCACTGAACATATGCTTGCGGAGTAAGTAGACCAAACTGTACCTACTCTGCTCCAGTAACGCTTGAACAACATTCAGTGCAAGCTTCCGAATCCCTGGACTTGACAGGTCTGATGACCTGACTAGCTCTTTACACCTGATCTGCGAACTCGATGAAAAGAAACTTTCGAGTTTACCACCTATCGTGAGTTCGGGGGTAAACAAGCGATCGTCCCTGCTCCGGCGTTCCTCGTACTGTGCAATGATGCCCGGTGAAATCCAACGGTGCCGAGTCAACTGAATACTCTGTGGCAATTTCGTGGTCTCGGTAGCGCTGCGCGTGTATAAATTCGGATAATTGGCGCGATGATTGTGATGCGCACGTCCACAGCGATATCCACGCAGGGGAAAATAGAAGTCGGAAGGCCCCATCATTTACTAGCAAGATCAAATACTTCGGCAATGGCACCTGAAATCTGGAGATTTCCGGGTAATTCGCACCGTGCGCTCCTTGGATTGTAATGTGCATACCGTGTAATCGACCATGTACACCGCCTGCTTTCTCTCTCCGGATATAAAACACTACACGGTACTCCGTGAATAAATGTCAACACAGTAGTAGCCTGGAAGAATTTGCATGTACCTCTAACAGAAATTTTCAAAACATAGGGGATTACTAGGCGAATGGAGAACTAAATCAATATCCACCCTAGCTAAGACAATGTTGAGATATTGGGCAATTTAAAATACCGTGTGAAGGGCGAAAGGTGTAGCCAAAGTTATATAAAAGCAACGGAAAGTAAAGCTACAATAGCAGTATTGAAGTCCGTGAGATAAACGTACTAAGTCCTTATCTTTTATGCCTACGCGTCCAGGTCTGAGGACCAAAGATGATAACGCTTTGTTGTGGTACAAATGAAACGACCGATACTGAAGCTCTCGGAACCATTACCGGGTCCTTCTCAAAGCGGTAGCTATCACCTTGATGCCGTTCTGAAGCTTCCGTCTTAGTCTCTGCAGAAGTTGGTCGGACCTCACAGCCAAACATGCCCGCTATGAAGCCTCACCTGGAAAGCCGCCGCAAGGCGGGTTCTGTGTGCCCTTCTTGTATGCCGTCGCCGCCCATGTGGTGGGTACACATTAGGTGTGGCTTGACGCTCGTAACTTTGCAGCTCTTGCAAAACATCCTCCTCAGAACTCATTGGCTACCGGCGATGTGTTAGTACATTGGTAACGTCTACTGGAGTATTGAAACACGCACGGGAAGCTCGCTAATGAATTCGTCATCATCTCGTGTGTAGTACGTGGAATGTCGGAAAGGATAGTTTGACATAGCCATGCGGTGAGAGGTAAGAATTAGTGTTGGGGCATCAAGAATAAGTAATGAAGGGGAAAGGAAGCACACCGCGTATTCGGTTTGTCAAACCCATCCACACTTTAATAATTCATTATGAGCTTCTGACTGAGATTTCCCGCTGATTCGACCTACACGTTATCGTATCCGGGGTATGGATACCCAGGAGCGGAGGAAATAAGATAGAAACGCGGCTCGAGGAGACAATCATGATTTTTCTTCTCACCGTTGAAAATGAAGATTATCATTTCAACGGAAGTGGGATTCCACCGGAGATCACAGTGGCGTAGCAACAGAGTTCGGCTTCCAGTGCACATCAAGGGGGTTCCTTCATACACTGTGAGTCGAACAAGATTACAGTCAAAGGATCGTATGATATTGAAGAAGATACGGCTGGGTCAACCTCTAAAATCAAGCAACGCAGAAGGAGCCTATTCTTTCCGTGAGGCAACCAGATTATTGTTTGAGAAGTCCGATGCTGTAACCGCAGTGCGAGGAAGATTTACCCATGCAGAATCATGTGTCGAAAGCATAATCCTTGAGATTATCAGCGAAGCAACGGTCGTAGACGAATGATTTGGGCATCCGAGTCCAGAGGCTGTTATCATTGTGACGATCATGATTGTGGAAGTGAAACCCGCTTCGATTAGGAGAGATGTCGAAATCTCTTGATGTGGACCTGAAATGATCTACCCCGTTAATCCTGCAGAGCTTCTATCACTCTTAGAGTACAAGGGAACACCCTTAAATGGAGGGGGAGGCACGGCAACCAGAGTTACGACCTCGAGACCTAATATACATTGTGTCAAGACCTTGACGATTTTTTCCATGGTTACGTACAAATTTAGCGTCCCAAGTGTTATCGTTCAGATCGGAGTGTGAGAAAGAGGGATCGACGGCTGATCTTATTGAAAAGCGCATGGGCATGTTTTATCAAGTCGATGTCGTATTCCCGCAGGTCACAACTGAATAGACACATGTAGCGAGTCGGACGGCAGACGCAAGCAGAGCCGAAGTTTCTGCTATCGTTAGGGGAGTATTATGACCCACCTTGGAGTCCAACTTGTTGCAGCGGTTGTTAGCGTCCTATCTGCAGGACAATAACGAAATGCCGTATTACACATGCACGGGGAACTGGTTAGGATGGCACCCATCGTCGTCAGAACCAGAAGCATCTTATCCCCAAGTATCAAGCAAGAACGAGTGATACCCGGGTCCCAGAGATGCCCGCTCACTGCTATCAGTGAACCCACAGCATGGGGGCGAAGTTGCGAACACTGAAAAACGTGATCGTGGTTCTGGTTGAACGTGGATGGCACAGCCACAAAGCTCGTTTAACTTCCACCTCGTACCTCGCGATCCGACCTCAACTGGTTTTCATAAGTACATATCTCTAACAATCTCTTTATGTGATGAAACTGACAAGTGCAACTGCATCTGAGGCACTCACTGCTAGTGCCTGTTCAATACTACCAGAGCCAACTTTTCCTGAGCGAAAGGCATTGCTAGATGATCTCGGAGCAGCATGCTTTTGATCGTGAGCTGAGATGGATCACTGCAGATTTTTTACCTTGCGTCCCATCAGTTTTGGAATCGACGATGCCTATTAGCAGCAAAGAAAGACTTCTTGTTCTCATGGCCGGTGTAGAAGCGCTCCTTGTCAGAAAGCGCGCTATCGGGATACTTTAAACGTCTCACGTGTATAACTTCTGCTCCGGAATTGGAACAGGAGCATGAAGGCGGAGGGAGCCTTTGTTCCGCGTTGCCTCGCGGATAGCAACCGATTCTTTCCTCGGTAGTTTTTTTGGGGAGGTAAGGTGTTCTTGTTGTTGTTTCCAACGCGCTCATCAACTACTTGTAGTGTACTGTGCCTTGCGTTCAAACATTGTATTACTTTGATCACTATGGATCACTAATGATCGCCGCGATAGCTTGGTGTTCCACTCTGTCGTACGCCCTTCTCCTAGTTCCCGTTGTCTTCTTAGATTTTGGTCTACGCAGGTCTTTGCTTGTTGACTCAGTGACACCATTCATCAATGCTTGATCACCCATGTCTGTTCGTGTATTTATTGTATTTTATCTCCAGCTAAAACTAACAAACGGTCTTCTTACAGTGTATTCCTATACCATAAGCCATTTCGGAGACACTGATTAACTTGAAAAAGATGTCTGGCAATGCGTCTCCTTGCTACAACTTGGTGGCCATCGACATTGTCCCTATCTTTTTGGAGCCTCTATGAGCGTCCCACAGACGCCCTTCCCTGTACACTGTGTTGAACGCGCATATATCAACAGGCTGAAATTATCTTCAACGGTGTTACCGGTTTCCTTGTGCAGAGTTTCTTCACTTACAGAATATGGACATGTACGTCGCGCTCATTGGTTCAACATTTTTTGACGACATCGATTTCTATGTAGTCCGTCGAAATATTCCCATTGCCTTCGAAATTGTAAGCCACACTTTGCCCAATCTCTTCAAGCCTGTAATCAACTTAAAACCTAGTCATTACTGGCCCTTGCGGAATTGGGTCAGTGCCTTTGATTAACGATATAGTCATCGCTCTCATCATATCTAGGATCATCCGTAGGTGAGCTTAATCTTGTCTCTGCCATAATTTTCCTCCGTTAGATAGATCACCTCGTCTAGCCTACGTGATTCAAGGACTCGGCCACCTACCAACCTTCGTAGAACTGAAGGAACTCAAACCGCTGCCGACGCCGTTCAATGTTCTCGCTACTGCTGAAGATGTTGCTGTCTCAGCCGCCATTTGCACTTGCAGAACAGCGCTAAATCTGAATTGGCGTGGAATGATCACATCATCAATCGTTTGGTGGTCTCTCCGGTTTAGAATTCGAACCCTAACTCTCGATAGATGTTGTTCTCTATTAACACGGGGCTGTTGACTTCCATCTGTGCTTGTTGCTCCCTTAATTTTGTAAGTGATGGGCCCCGCAACTGAACCAATTATATAGATCCTAGAAATCTTAACAAAATTCAACTACAGACACGCTATACGCAATACCAGTATTTCACTATAATCGACCAATTTTTGAGTTGTAAAAAACATACAGATAAAACGACTCGTTTGTTAGCCCTGGGAAATTCTGTGGAACCAACATCGTAGTGCACACTTTACGACCACAAAGACTGGTAGCGAAATAAACACGACCATGGCACGGTAATTCAGAACACCCAGTGCATAGACCCGAGTACATAGCCCCTTGTTGTTCATTCAAAGATAAAAACTCATACTTAGAAACAGAGAGTAACATGGTGGTACACCGGCAGTATAACATACTGACTAAAAAGCGACGTATAACAGAGTGTGCATATCTACCATCGAGCTTTATCTGCACGGTCCTGGACGAAGCCAACGTCAGGGAACTTACGGCCGTATAAAAGCGCCGACCATCCTGCCCCGGGCCATTGGGTTTGCTATAGGCGTCGGAACTGACCAATCTTGCAGCAAGGCTCTCTACTTTGAAAGGGAAAACGCGAATCGTCATCATATCGTCTCAGCCCGCTGGTCCCCAGACCGAAGGAGCCATGTACGCCTGCCTAGGGTCTAAAGACATATGCCGCGAGTGTATTGGGTGGGTAGGGCTCGCTGGGTAATACATAGCAGCAACATCGGCACCCATCGTCGCAGTAGGCGGATATAGCTCGTGAGTTCCAACAAACGATGGCTGCTCGATGGGTTGAGTGTACCCGCCCGCGTAGTGCGGAGCCATGTTAGGACTTAGGCTGGGCGCGCGCATAGAGCCGACGTTGCCTGATAGATTCCGTTGGTGGGGGTTCATAGA
This sequence comes from Armillaria cepistipes, assembly GCA_900157415.1. NCBI lineage: Eukaryota > Fungi > Basidiomycota > Agaricomycetes > Agaricales > Physalacriaceae > Armillaria > Armillaria cepistipes. The sequence goes on from FTRY01000010.1 coordinate 1,476,663, forward strand.
AAAGGATTGCGATTGTGAAGCGAAAGAAGCTGATGGAATGGATCCAGGAATGTATGTTTGGGGACTCTGTGCGGAAGATGACAATGGCGGGGGCCAAGTCGTTTGGGGAGCGGATGGTGGCGTTTCATAGAGTTGAGACTGGGAAATGAGAGGACTTTGGTTTTTATGGCCTGGAGGCTGGAGGGACGGTTCATCCTGAACGGCCGACCAGATGGATCGCAGTTGATTAGGTTCTGGACCAAATAGAAGAGGCGGCCTTGATTCAGAGATACTGCGAGATGCAGTGCGAGGCGAACCCATGAAATTGAGAAGTAGGTCTTGCGCCGTTACAGGTGGGGGATCTACCTTGGGCGCCATGAGGGGTGATCTATTCTTCAGAGGCGAGGCGGCCGGCGGCGCAATAGGGCTCAATGGCTTGATAGGTGTGATGGGAGTAGGACGCGAGACAGGAGATATAGTGGGTGGTGTTGGCCTGTGAACCAATTAGACAGTGGAACAGTGGAACGCACAAAGGAGAATATAAGTACCTGGGATAAAGCACCATTTCTTCGTCCTCGTCCTCCTCGTCCTGTTCCTGAGCGTTCAGGTGTTCAAACGCTTCACGAACGATATCATCATTTGTGTCGCTAGTGGCCTCAGTCATGACCTCATCCTCCTTGCATTCAGAGCGATAAGGTGCTACCGGTGCGCCAATACCGCCCATCGACCGTACAGGAGCAGGAATGGAAGTCTTCAAATTCAAGATGTCTGCAGCGTGCAGGGGTGAACCCTAACAATGGTGTTAGTCTAATGATTAAATCTTACACGAAAGCACTTGCCTCTTCATCTGCGAGGAACTGTGCATCCATGAGAAGGTCGCTAATCCTCATCAACTGCTCGACATTTGGATGCACTTGTTCTTCCACCTCTGTGTGGCGCTTGACAGTGGCCATCTTCACAGGCAAGAATCCCTGCAGTTCAATATCTTCTTCCAAGCCAAAATTTAACGCTGGCAAGCCGTCTACAGGGAACGCTCGCGAGAGCGCGCCTGTGAATTTGGCGAAGATGGACCAGAACTCAGCGATCTCGCTAGTGTCATCGCGAAATTCTTTGCCCTTCTCGATAACGTAAGTGTAGTTACCGCGTAGCCATTTGCTTGCCATTCTCAGCGCTGGAAGGGTACGACGGAAATTGGCGGTTATTCGCTGGGCGAGATCGGTTTGCTCAACATCGTCCGGTAGAGGAACCTTCAACTCCTCTATGCCAACCTCAAGCAAAGCCCGGTGAAGCAGTAGAACATGACAAAGGATTCTAACTTCGATGGCTGCGGGGGGCAATGTAGATGGTAGTGGTGAGTCTGCCCCCCTACGAGTTGCCACCGAAGCGGGCGAATCGCGGAACATTCGATGCTTCCACAGAGCGCCGTGGGCGGTCACAAAAAATTTACGAATGAGCTCTTCAGGTAAGTCTCGTCCAGCAACGAGTTTGGCTACCTCGGTGTAGATCTCCTTGGACTGTTTCCTTGTCAAAGAGTCCATCCTGTAAAGCAAGAATCAGACGCGACTTTTTGAACGGGATATTTTGAAAAGTCTACTTTTGTAAACCGAGACGCCATAGAGCGTGCAGAATTACGACCTTCTCCTTGAGTGCTGTCACAACTACAATCTTGGGAACTTGGGACGGATCGACTGGAGGACCGGTGTCTTTCTCCTTCTTCGAGCGGACCTTCCACTGTTCCAACGCTTTAGTCAACACGGTGCCCATATTCTCAGCTGCTGTGTCGTAGGGCTGACGGACGCAGAGGGCGCGATAATAATGAGCCAAAGACTCGAAAGAGTCCTTCTGGTACGAGGCGAGGATGGCTAGCTGATGCGATGGATTGCCGTCATGAGGAACTAGCAGACGCGCCTGTTCGTAGCATTGTCGCGCTTTCGTATAATTCCTGGGCCTAGGAAGAGACTCTCCACCCGAGGCCCCCCCTCTCCTATTCCGTCCCCGTCTAGGGAACTCGTCATGGCCGATTTTACCTCTCCCTCCGCCCTCGTTATATTGCTCACGGTACCTGGCGATGTCGCCCAAGCAGACAAGTGCTTTGCTGAGGATAGACAGACGGCTTTCGCGCTGCTCAGGCGTCGTGGGTACGACAGACACATCGGGATCAGCTCGAGGGAACTGGAAATGATTGCGACCGTTCGGAGGAGTAGCATCGTTATCGACGGACCCAGTAGCAGGAATGATCTCTAAAGCGAGAAGCGCCGGCCGGGCTTCGTCGAGTGCAAAGGATCGTTGGTACCTCGTAACAACTTGTGCCCAAAACTTTTCCTCCTCGGCGAGGAACTGGCGGAAGCGTTGGACGAGTTTTCGGTATTCTACGGGCCCATGACCGTGTTGGTGATGCTGCTGGGGCTGAGTCTGCAATATGCGATCAAGGGCGGCGATACGCTGCTTGTAGACGGATATGATGGCATAGGAAGTCTGCATCCAGAGGTGGTTCTCTACGTCCTGAGATTCCGGTGCATAGGGATGGAGGAGGAGAAGATTGAGATAACAGCGTCGTAGGCTGTCCTGGATATTCAATAACAGTACCAGTCAGTGCAACAAGCAGCTCACTTCTTCCGTTGGAAATCCGTTTCCTTATCAAATGGTTCCTTCTTCTTCAGCAGCTCCTTCAAGCTCTGGTGTATACCTTTCGCCTCTCTGCAACGCAAGTAAGTGGCGGAAGTAAAGCCTGAGAATTTGGACAAACTTGAGTGTAGATTGTGGATCCGCCATAGTAACTTTTGTAAATCCCGAGTTACTGAATACGCATCGTTGTAAGAACAGTCTCCGAGTGAATCAGACTAACTTGAACGCGAATTTCAGGCGCCACAGATGGACGTTGCGGTCAACTGAGGGAATTCTTTGCCTCTGTTTGGCTGCAGCTTGCATGATGTCAGCGATGACCCAACGTTCCCTCTTACGTTACTTGCAGGCATACACTGAGAGAAATAGGTGCGCAGTATGCTACTACTCTTATCCCATGACGTCTTACATCCTTTCCGAGATTTTATAATGATCAATACTAGAGCCCCCGACCTTACTGTATCGAGCCAAGCGCGATTTATCAGTCACACTCCGCGCGCGCAGTAACTTTAGGCTTAGACTGACTCCAAAAAACGATCAACGATCTCTCTCACTTGAATTTGAACGTTAACATCCGAGCATCTCTCTAATCCTCGGTACCCTTTCCCTACAACTATCACTCATCCTAATTAGAATTGCAGTATTTTTTACAAAGGTCACAGAACAGACTACGCTTCAATAGGACTCTGCTCGGACCACTTGACTTTATGGTCACATGAAGCTTCCTCCTGTCGACCTTGGCACTATACCAAGGATATCGATAAAACCTAATCAATCTTCCCCATCCCTCGGCCCTAGATGGGGGACATATATACCAGATCCCAATTGCCCCATATCGACAAATGGTCATACGCAATTGAAATCTTGAGTCAGTATTCGGTACTTGCCAACATTCTTTTTGCTCAGATGTTCATCTCGCGTTGGAATCATAAATCCGACTAATTGTAATTCTTCTGACAAAATATCGGGCCAGTACCAGGTCGGTTCTTCCTGTAAGTGCGGTGATTGGGACTTGACACGACAAATTTACAGATGCCGCTGTTTTTTCACACTACTTACTCCGGTGCCCAAACCATCCCGACATTACAAAACATACTCGCCACGCCTAGCAGGACCCCCCAAAATAGGCGGGGAGGCCGTGTCACGAAATCGAAAAGATTGATCGAAATCCAGTCAGTTCGCCAGTTGTTGCCCGGCTTGCCTGCATTTTGGGGGGTCGACTGGCTTTGACACTCTGGACTCGGGCTTGGGATATCTTGAAGGCGTGCTCGCTGACTTCATCGCATTCGGAGTTGTGCGCTGACCTCCGGACAAAAAAATCCGAGCCTTCGCCAGATGTTTTGTCCGGATATTAACATGGCCTGTCAGTCTTGGGATTAATGGAAAATTCTGAGACGGAAGATGCCGCGTATCGAACTCAATCTCATCTCAGTGTACATCGGCGCAAGGTTCAGGGTCCTCAGAATCTGAATGCAACATACTCATGAGATCGGGAGACAACAATTGGTCCCACCGAGGTCCACATTGATTCTCTTTCGCCCATACGCCATCATTTTATCTCCATCAAATCTGCATATCCGGGTGTATCAAGCTGGTATTACCGTGGACATGGAATGGGCCTATCGAAAAGAATGTAGACTCGACCCTTGGAAACACATCCCGGACCACATGGTACTAGTAGACTTGGAGCTGAACTTTCCTTCGAAAGGGAAAGCGCTGTCGTTTTTTCCATTCAGAATAAATAATATGTATAGCCGCAGAAATTTGTTTTGCTTATGTACGGTGTCCATATGCACGAAGTCTTGCCCGTATAATTACCAGTAAGAAGGAAAAGGGGACTACCCATCATCCGTCCTCCGCCGCGTGAAGCCCTTCTCTGCAGAACCACCCCTCGGATTCCGGAGCACCGTCGACGTCGGCTGCTCTCGTTCGCGTTCTTGTTCACCCCCAAAGATCCTCTCCCTCGCCGCCTGGTACCTCGCCTCTCTCTCCCTGAACGACTCTTCCCCACTAGGCACAGACGGCACCTCACTATTCGCCGCGTTCGTGCCAGGCCGCTTGAGGATGCGCATGACGGGCTGGAAGGCGGCTGGCGGGGGCGTCGGCGTCGAGCTCGACACGACCGTCGGCATGGGGGCCGCAGGTTTAGTGTTCCTGAGCGAGGGATGGTTGGTCAGTGTAGGACTAGGAGCGAACTCGGGCGCACGCATCGTTCCATAATCTCTGGTTCGCTTCCTCTGTGGGAGCCTGAGCCTGATCGTCCTCGTCCTCGTCGTCCTCCCAGTCGTCCCTTACTGGGGCTGTGGCTACCGCAGCTCGCGTCTGGTAATGAGTACGGCGAGCTCACGACCAGGAAATGCAGGAGCCTACCGAAGTTGAAGCTGAAGGTGCATCCCAGTCGTCTGCCAGTGCTACGGTGGTGGAAGTCATCAAGGACAAACTCTGTCAATCAAAGAGTGATCAAGCCTCGGACGACAGGTGGATGTCCCCAATATACTACATTGTTATATACAACCCAGAGAAATACATCTAGCAAGATAATAGATACAGCAAAAAAAAGTTATATCGGACCCCTGCACTGTGGACAGATCAGAGCTGGAATGACATTACGATCTTTGAATTTTACGATAGCCTTCGAGCAGTCAATACTGTCTTTCCAGTCATCCGGGACACCAAAGTCACAAAGAGCATCGTACACCATCCTCCTTGCCCTGCTCACCCACGTAATATTCCCAACAATACCACCCTGCGGGTACTTTGCGCCTTTCACCATAGGCTGCTTTGCCACTCTGACCAGCTCGCCTGGGAGGCCCTCCAAAAGTTCCTCGATCGTCCGCTCAGGGTGGGCCTTCTTCGAGCGAGAAGAGCGTCTAGCCAGGAGAACGAACGGTTCATCGCTATCTGGTGGAGACAAAAGAAGCCGCAACGGTCGATCTGGAGTGACTTGTTCCTTGAACTTTTCCTTGACGAGACAGGATTGATGATACGCTTTCCGGCAGCTTAGACGAGGGCAAAAGTGCATGGCTACGGTATTGTCGTCTGGATCGTATGGATGTTGACAGAAACATGTCTCGCTCGGCTTTGGCTTTGAAAGGAGTTGGTGATAATCTAGACAAAGGGGAAACACACGTACATCAAGTGTTCGGGCTTCCCTTTCGAAGTTATACCGGCACCAATAAGCGTCCTTGCCTATGACACCCTGCTCTACATCCTCGTCACTGTACCGTTTTATAGTAGCAATACCTAACCTAGTTAGAACCTTCGCCGGACCGCCGTGGAGGCAAGTCGCCTACCGTCTATAGTCGTCGAGTGGATCAAGTCATAGTGGTCGGAGAATATGCGTTCATGCTGTCCACATGCTTCGGGGTCGCTGTATGCTCCGTGATGAAGGGCAAATTGGCGCGACCAAAGGGGTACTCACAAAGACTTGATGACATCGGCCACGTCGCGTGGTGAGTAGTACCACTGGGCCCGAACCCAGACCTATGCCGGTTAGGAGCTGGGAAAGGCTAATGCGAAGGAAGACGTACATCGCCGGGGTTTTCCGCTGATGATCGTATATCGCGCACTCTGGCCAGCCAGTACTCGTCCATCTTTAGAGTCTCGTCGACTGTTCGTCCGTGTGGCCAGACGAGGACGCTGAGCGCCTATTAGAATGGAGCACTGAGATGAAAGTGTAATAGACGAACTCGTCGTTCAGTCTGATCTGATGCTCCACGTCTCCCACATCCGGCACTAGAGACGAGAACGATAGTAAGCCAAAGAATGAGGAAGGAATAGATGCTCCTCACTAACAAACCGTGCAAACTTGTTCCAGGACATGAACTGCGCATGAGATGGCGCGTCTGGGTCTCCTCCTACTTGTCTTTGGACGGCTCTTGTTGATTTGCGATGAGTGAACAGCGGACGACGACGACGGGCCATGACAAGATGGGTGGAAGCACGTGACCGAACTCTGCCTTATTACGTCACCCCCTAACTGGGCATGAGGCAAGACCTACACCCTTTACCTCTACCGCCTCGTCCTAGACATGCTCTTTTATCTCACATCGCGAATTATCTGGTGCGTCTGTCGTCTATATCTTGCCATCGATGGAGATGCTTATGCGGCATGTATGCCAGCTCCGTCTCTGCCTTTCTGTACCCTGGATACGCGTCTTACAAGACACTCAGCCAGCGCCCAGCATCGGAAGAGGAGCTAGAACGATGGCTTATGTACTGGTCGGTGCTGGGATGCATTGTCGCGATTGAATATGTCGCCGAGTGGCTGATCTCATGGTGAGCTCCTTTGTGTTTACGTTCCATGGTGACAACACCCATTTATCGTTCATTATAGGATCCCGTTCTATTACCTCACAAAGACGCTCTTCCTCCTTTATCTTTCCCTTCCCCAGACGCAGGGATCCACCTATCTCTATATCAACCATCTGGAGCCGTTCTTCACCACCCACGAAGCACAGATCGACGCAACCACAGCATCTCTGCGAGCCAAGCTGTACTCCTTCGTCCAAGCGCGCGCCCGGGCCCTCTGGGACCAGATTTCGGCTAGTGTGGGACAGCAGTCCTCAGTGGATCCCGTGGCTGCTGGTGGGGAAGGCCCACCGCCGTCTCTCAACAATCCTGTATCGGGGCCCGCTCAGCTCATCACGTCGTTCTGGAGGTCGTACGGTCCCAGCATCGTCGCATCAGGTGCTGCGCTTCTGAAACAGGCGACCCCGGCTCCGGCCCCTGCATCCTCACGTGGGCCGACTACCAGGTCCATTTTAGAGAGACGACGACAGCTAGAGGCCGAACTGGCAGCACTGCCCAAAGTCGGCGAATCCGGATCGCCCCTATTGAGTCCACCCCGGGTCTCCTCAGACCAGAGCGTGTATCTGCGGGAACGTGCCACGTCCGTGACCGGCAGATATGAGGAGATAGAGGTCCCGGGCGACGTTGAAGGGTACGATGTGGGACCCAGTGGAGGAGACGGGGTTGGGCACTCGTACGATTCGCGTCCTGCTGCTCAGAAGCGGGGAAGCAGCTGGTTTGGCTGGGGCGGTGCTTCTAGCACGGCTGAGTATGAGAGGGTTAAGAATGATTGATCTTTGTTTTTTTTACTTGGTCATATAATATCTGGACTATTACAGGCATCTATCTGTATCTGTCAGTGTAATTGTATACAATGGATTGATGCACACGGGATCGACTGCCTCGATCGAATGTTCCCGATGTGGTGTAGTCAATCATTATTCAGCTGCAGAGGACCCCCGGCAACTCGCCAAAATCATTTTTGAGATCAAATGTACGAAGTGCGGTTTCCTTGCGTTTCTGGTTCATAATGTGCGTGACGTGGAGACGGACCGAACTGGCTTCAACTTGTTTGAAGTGCGAAATTTTTGAATACTGCAAATTCTGTGTTCTGCTGCTATGGTAAAGGCCCGCTATAAGTACCGACAGATGACTGGTGTATTATAAGATGCCGTGCAGAGCACCCCGGGTCATGGATGGTGCAGTGCTGTCGGCAAAAATCGAGGGCGCGAGAGTTATTCGGACCCCGCCCTCATCGTCACAGCGTGGTAGTCTTGCGAACGGAACAAACAGGGCCGTGGCATGAGAGCCTTGCGACAGAATGATTTTAAGTTAAAGTGAGAGAATATCCTCAGACAGTGCACGCAGAGACGTGCTAGGCATGAACGGTAGCACGAATTTTTGCCGAAGGTCCTGCATACAGGACGTACGTACTACTACGTGCACATGCTCGTCATCAACCGGAGTACACGGTCCCAGCGCTGCACAGGACTAGACGAGCCGGGAATTTAAATGGACCATACGTACCATCAGCGTTACTCAGCCAAAGAAAATACGACGGAAGACAAAGGACTCGGCAGGTGACACACCCATTTCATGCGGACTGTATATTTTCCGTCGACTGGGATGCGATCTTCCGGCCGGAGAAAAATAATCTTACCAGAGTCGTCAATCGCAGAACAGACGACTGAGCCATCGAACTCCGATGTGCGATATACATCGGTTCAGTTATCATTCCAAACGCTCATGAATATTAAATTCATTTTCAACCACCTTCCTTGCTCTTATAGTCCGCGAGGCCCGTTAACCTGATGAATGACGTCGTTTGCATGAATACTGGTCGATCCTCAAGTCAGTTCAACTGCAATTCGCTATTGAGCCACGCTTGGGCAACCTGGAGTTCGTCAAACGAATGGTGGTCCTCATATCTTCCGTTCCACTCTCATAAGACGCTGCGCATGGTAAATGACAAGGGCAAGAGTGGGTTGACGCCACCGTGTCACGACCCCTATTTTCCTGAAGTCAGATCTCGCAGGCTGAAGATTTTGGGATGATAGATGCGGAAGAAAACCCCGATTTTGGGCGAAAGTGGATCAGACATTTTGGTAGGTTGCTGGGGGTCCTCCGCGTCGTGGCGCTTTTCACTGCCTCGTCGCAAGGAGAACGGCGGGCGTAGAGCGAAGATTCAATATCTTGAGAAGAATTTCATTTTCATCTTCTAGGAATATGGAAATCGTCATTTGGGTAGAGATCCAAGCACCACTAGTGGATCTCCGAGATGACCGTTGACGTGATTCCATCACTTTCGAGACGTACCCCAAAAAAGAATTGCCCGTGCGGCCAGCATGTCCGTAGTAAGCTGCAATTACTTTTTTTTTGCTTCTGTGCTGCGTATGATTTCTTTTCTGCCTTCCACGCATATTTCCTCCGAGACGTCTAGTCACGCCGAGAGCACACGCGACGATAACGCCGAGAGCCTTGTATGTAAACCAAGCCATCATAGAATCCAACGGCTTTGAGTCATGATTTAGTGGGAGAGCGCGGCTGCTCCGCCGTGTTTTCGAGAGGCTGGAATGTCGGCCGGGCCCGCTCTCGCGTCGGAGGAAACAGCTATGACATTATTCAGGGCCCTCCTCCCTCGACCCGGAAGTAAAAAAAAAAGATTGGAGAGCGATCTTGGGCTAAGTTTTGATCGATCTACTTAGTCTTGTTGATGGCTTCCTCCGATTCGGGGTTAAAAAACGCTTCGTACAAAAACCGCCCAAATAAAGAGTAAAAATACCTGGATAAGGATATATTAGGGGTATTTTAAAACGAAATTCCGGGAGCAGTGCCTGGCCGGTTCTCTGTCCTTTGCCATCATGCTTAGTCGTAGGATTGCAACTTGACTTGGTACCACCACCTTGTGTGTCTGGGGCTTTGTGTTTTTTCCTTGTTCCTGCTTGCTTCCCGTTTGTCACTGGTGCTTCTTCCGACCGCCATCTCGAGTGATAGTTCATCTAATCGACATTGCTCTTTATAGAGCCTCTGCGACATTGCCCGTCATTCTGGCCGCGTACCGTTTCGAATTCTGTTGCGCTCGAGTTGATATATTTATCATTGTCCTACGTCTCTTGGGTCAGCGTTCATGGCCCCGCAGCCGCGGAAAGACAATACCGGGCAGCGTGTACAAGACAAGGAATCAAAACGTTCCCAAGGTCGCCTGTCATGCGCAGAGTGCCGGTATGTGTTTTGGTTATTCTTGGTGGTTTACGTTACTGGACTTTCTCCTTGTGTCACAGACGGTAAGTCGGCGCGTTATCTATCTTTGAAATGTACTCTGATCATACTCCCTCTCACCAAGACTGAAGCTCAAGTGTGACAAGACAGTACCCTGTTCCAGGTAAGATTTATCGTTCAAGGGGCCTTTCACGCTGTACTCATTCGTTCTCAGCTGCAAACGAAGAGGCTGCTCTGCAATTTGTCCCAATGGCAGTCTTATCACGGGTCAAGGAACCAGGTACACCCGTCCCTCAATAATTTTGTGCGTCGATGTCATGCCAACGTGCAACTGTGCAGGTTCGTACTTGCAGATACCGAAAAACTCCATCAGAAAATCGCGCATATGAGTGACCGGATTCGTCAACTTGAGGACGCTCTTATGATCCTGCAGTCGACCATAACAACCGAGCCCCATCCGCTTCTTGATCGTGATTCGCTCAAGATAAAGTCTAGTATCGAGCTTCATGCGGCTATACAAGAGTCGGAGAACAATGCGGCGCAGGCCGAGGAAGCTGATGATTCCCAGTATATCGATGCTTTTGGCACCCTTGCCATTCGCGATGATGGTGCTGCTACTTTCTACGGACGGTCTGCTGGCCAAGAGGTGAGTGCTCGGAAGCTTTGATTCAACGTTGCAGCCTCATGACCCTGATGATCCAGAGTCTCCTTATTGTATGTCTGCTATGCTGTAATTCTCCCGCTCGATGCGATTACTTAGCCTAGTCTCTATCAGGGTGAGGTAAACGAGGCCAAGGAATCCTCCGCAAGTCCAGAAACGAGTCATTCGACCACCGCCTGGATTTCAGATCTCGCGCCGCCCGTCACCCAACTATCAACTAGTTTCCCATTCTCTACCGTACCCGCGGGGATTAGCCTTGATTATCTCGTCGAAAACCACATTCCGGAATGGAGCGAAGGTTATCGTCTTTGCAGTTTGTATCTCGAGACCGCACCTTGGTTCTTTGGTGCCGTACATCAGCGTCAGCTGTTCGAGGAACTTATTCCCTTGTGGTACCAGGACGGCGCAAGAAGGCCAACTAACTCGTCACCTCCGTCGGCTACCTCCGCCCCAGTAACCAAGGGCGGAGCCCATGACTTAGCGTTGCTGTTCATTATTTTCTGTTTCGGAGCCCTAACCGATATGAATCTCCCACCTGCACCGGACAATCCAGTTTGCGAGCAATACTACGATTTGACCAAGGCGGCTTTGTCTATCGAGCCCCTCCTGGAGAGACCTCCCTCTGTCGCTACAGTCCAAACCCTCTCCTTGATGGCTATCTACGAGGGTCTTAAAAGCGGTGAAAATAGTATCGAATCCACATGGACACTTATGGGAATTTCCACGAAATTGGCACAGAGTGTACGTTGACTGCTCCCGGACGAGGGTCATGAGATGAACTAACCATCCCTGCAGATTGGTCTACGTAAGTCGATTGACGAGATACGGACACGAGATGGGGCTAAACGAGGAGCAAATCAGATCGGGACTGTGCACGCTGGAAGCTTCCTCCGGCTGAGGTGCAGAAACGACGCGCCCTCTTCTGGGAGTTATTCATTACCGATGGTTGGCAGGTAATGTATTATTAGGATTCTATGCCGGTATCTTACTCAATATATGTGTTATAGAGTCTCGCTACCGGGCGATTAGCAACGTTCTCCCTCCCTTTTGTCGACTGCGAACTTCCACTCGATCCCGATCAAACTATGGCTGCGGATGGGACTATTCAACCGAGTTGTGAGTCCCGTGATCGTATCTCGTAGGAGACCGTTGCCAATGACATTGATTTCTCAGTTCCATTTTGGAAGGCGCGGTTTGGAGCCGAGTGCGTTGCTGCCGTCGTTCAGGGTACTCTGACTTCTCGCGCGCCTAAATACTCTATCATATTGGATTTGGATCGGAAGGTCCGTGATATGGAGCTTCCCAAGTATGCGCAGGGACCACCTCCGGAGGGAGCTGGTTTGAGCGAGACGATGAGTCATTTCATGCCGACTAATTATCGCGAACTCAGTTGGGTGGTTTTTTTATATACTTCGGCTGGGTGGGCGCTGAAGTGTTGCTTCTAGCGCTCCTCTATATCCATCGTTGCTTCTTCGTGCATGCTATCAACAGTAATCCGCACGATCCAATCAAGAGCCAATACGCGCCCTCTTTCTTGGCTGGTTACCGGAGCGCGTGTGACTTGCTTACCTCAGTGAAAGAGCAATTTACGCGATTCCCTGCCCAGATTGCTCGCTTCTGGGTCTTGTGGACGCATGCGTTCTCGTCGACGGTGAGGTCGCATACATGTGGTTTATACATGCGTGTTTAAAGTTTACAGGTGATGATCTCTTCGGTTGTTATACACGGGCCTACGTGCAAGGTGGCTCCGGCCGCGTTGTTGGAGCTCAAGGCTGCCTGTGATCTCTTTGATACTGCGGCGAGATATGGTGGGAGGGCTGTGAAGTTCCTGGTTAGTCGTTCCTGTAATTTTGACGTCATCAAATTTACTGACCCGCTGCAACAGCCTATTGTTAAACGTCTGCAAGGCAAGGCGCAGAAGATTTATTTCGATATGCGAAACGGTATAGCACCTACGGTTGGGAAGGATATCTTCCGCCCTTCGACTGAGAACGAGGATGACGACGAGATGCACATATTCAGTGGGAAGACTCGAACGCTCACTACTAAGTACCCCCCACGACCGAACCCGCCATCTCGCAGTCCGCAATCAAATTCAAGAGCTCCTTCCGATTCACCTCCTCAGACTAATAATCCGTCGTTCACGGGTGTCCACCCGAGCTTGGTTCACGAGCTCAATGGGTTCGACGGGCATATCCGTGCTCAGATTGAGAGCGCGTATGAACAGGGCAATGAGGTCTTCGCGCAGGCATTGTTGGGTCAGACTCAGCCGTATCAGGCTGAGCAGCAGCGGTATCTGTCTGAAGAAGCACAGCTCCGTCAGGCGCAGCTACATCAACAACAGCAACAGCGGCCCTCCCCGCCTCAGCAGCATCCTCCGGCCATGCCGCAACCACCCCCGGTCGTGCAACAGCCAGCCCCCGCCATGCAGCAGCCACCCTCGACCGTGCAGCATCAACCCCCGCAGCAACAGCAAACCTATTATCAACCGCCTCCCGTACCGCCGCCGTCTCAGCAACAGTATACTCAACCCACATCTTCGGAACCATATCAGCAACCCTCGCTTCGTCGTTCCCGATCTATGCATTACGAACATCCCCGCGAGGTCGAGACTACTGTACATCAACCCGATCCTATGGCTCAGTCTCAGGTGCACCAATACCCCGCTGCCGAGGCCCACCAGACATACCAGACGGCCACCGAATATGCCCAGCAACATACGGCCCCGGTTCCTGCTCCAGTCCAGCCACGGCATACCCTGACACACTCACAATCTCACTCCAATATCAATACATTAAGACACTCTCAATCTCACTCCAATCTCCATCAGTTATCGTATCAAGAATACCAACAACTAGCCCCCCCTGCGCCCCGTGTATACCAGCCACCGCAGGAACCGCCGCCGCCACCACCACCACAGCATCGGCAAGACGTGTACGAATACTCAAACAAAACTATGTACCACCACCAGCAACAGCAACAGCAACAACCCGTGGCGTCCGAGTCGATCTCGCCGTCTACGAGCTATTCCCAACAACAATATCCCTCTCCCGAAATTGCTTCTACGTCCACAGCCCAACAACAATACTGGTCCGATCAAGCCATGGATACGACGGCGGATTACAGCCAGCAGCACTCACATTACGGCATGCACCAATATCACCCGCAGCAGCATTATACGCCTGAGGGTGCCATGAGGGGCATTGCAGCTGATGATCAAAGTCTCCAACAAACGTGGCAGTCATATATGTACAATGTGAGCCTTATATTTTGTTTTCTTCGGATGGCCTTTTGCTTACCGCTGAATGCGCTAGGTTGGCTCTCCACGGCACCTCCTAGAAGACTAGAGGAAGAAAATTTAGCGGCATTTCACTTTCTCATTTGTATACCTAACGCATCACGAACCTCCCATCTCCTTCCATGCTCTGCCAGTGCTACCTCAATTGCATCTATTCGTTGGGTTTCACGGGTCATGTTTGGCTATCATTTATGTTGTCATCTTGCTATGCTAGTATCTCGTTTCAATAATAATACCAAGTACCAACGATAACGGCGACCTTTGGACTTGTAAGTGTCGTAAGAGATAGCTGCGATTGCTGCGGGTCCTTTGGCTGTAACTTAGTTGCTCATGGTCGAAACAGGTGCCTCCCAGCTGGATGAGGCTACGGGCTACGATTCCGATGGGTTGTAGACCACCTATCCCAATTAACACTGAATAAGCGAGCTCGATAAAAGCAGTCTTAATTCGTCTTCTTCTGTCAGACTTTTGCTTTGCGATCCCTTTCACCGTTAGGTTTCCTCCTTGTTAGTCTCAATGTCACCGTCCCTCGTCGTCCATGTGAACTAGCACGACCATTTCCGCACGTACTTACCTTTATGAACTTGAGAGGACGATAGTGATGGCCGTTGAACATATACACAATTTGAAAGAAGGTATAATATTCATGTTGATGGCTACTGTTAACTAGGAAAATAGGAACTTTATAGGCGCGCGCAATGCTATCTCTAGAACCCTGCGATTACATGCGAGATTGATGTCATAACGTAGAGATGGGGTCTGGGGTATTACAGCAACGAGGCGCCGGTGCTCGGTACCTAGTACAATGTTAGATGAGATTCAACAGAATGAGGAGCATACTATTACCATCCGGATGGTTTGGGTGTATACTGGCCCTCGGCACCTATGATACCAATTGTTGGGCATTTTCCATACCCTACTTTCATCTCGAGGGGTTACTAATACGTAGATCGGCTCCATGCCAGTATACGCCTGGAGTATTTGTGAGATAATGTCGACACCCTTCTCAGAGCCTCCATGAACCGAGGCGATTGACATCTGGAGAACGTACAGATAGACGTCGGTGGGTAAAGGAAAATGCTGGTTTTGCGCGGCGGCGATATTCGGTCCAAAGAACAAAGCGTCAAATAGTGGGTTGTTGGAGCGCCTCGGTAGATAATAGTTTTCGAAGTTGCAGATAACTTCTGAGACTGCGTCGTGAAACACGACTTTACGTCGCCAGATGGGCAGGAAACCGCGAGGCGCGGAGTCTTGGGAAACATATTTGACATCAGCGGTGTGCGTGAGCTCTTGTAGGGGGGGGAGGTAGACTTCCGTTGGCGTAAGAAACGTGAGATGGCGGTGGGCGAGATTCTCGAAGGCCCAGCCTCGTGGAACACTCAACGCCGCGTGCGTCGAGAACAGCGTCACTAACTGCAGAGAATTCACATATTCCAAGCACCACAGAGCATTCCAGACGTCTTGAGCGATGCGGCTTGATCGAAATTCTAGCACAACGTTGTCGCCAGCCTCAGGGGTGAGCGTGAGTTGCTAACGTTGAGAGTTGCCTAGGGTCCACTTCAGAAACGCCGTTGGCAGATATAGTAAAGGTCTGTTGCCGCATATGAAATACGTGTGGTTGTCCGTTCTGGAGGCAACGAAGCAAAGCATATAGCAAGAAAACTGACTTGCCGATACCGGGCTGTCCGGTAATGACAACTTCACGTTGGTTCCATCGGTGCGCAGTAGTCCAGAACCGTACAAGTCTGTCAAATAAAACAATATACTCCGAGCGGATGAGGAATCGCTGATCAGTAAACTCCAGTAGATCTGTCGCTGCAAAATCGGGGACATTGATGACCGTATTGGCGGTAGTGAGGTCGATATGTTGATTGCACCACCAGTCGCGGTGGACGTTGACTAGAGGGACTAGTAACATTTAGAAAGAGGGAAAGATGGAGTGACGTGTTAACGAACCCTAGTTATATACGGTTTTTGTTTGTGATGATTTATTTGGACCCAAGATCGAGCGTGTCCAACGCTCTTTGGGCACTCCTTCCCGCTCCCCTTCGTGGAGGTAAAAGCTGCTAAATGAATTTTCCGGGTACTCTGAACGTGTTTATGATAATACTAGTGGAAAACTGATCTCTTCGACACCAGAATTTGCTTTCAGTCACTAAAATCTGCATCTAGTTGCATTCAAGTTATATCTTTGACTCTGTCCGACCGCTCTACTAATCAGCTGCAGAGTAGCACTAATTATCGGGTACTGATTAGCCTATGCAAATCTGACTTGGCTGATCTACCGCCATGCTAAGTTTCAATCAACTGACAAAAGACCCTTCCGGGACACTTTTGAAACCAGCTCTGCGGCATTGTCCAGTTACTCTTCGGGTCATCTGTGGGTAGGTAGACGAAAGTGTAGCCTGGGTCCAGCATTGGTGTCACCAAGAGGTAAATGGGTACAAGACCTGGATAACGGTGGAGGATTTCACAGATCCACTCGACCCCCAGCTCAGAACCTCCATTTTTAGCTTCCGTTGTTGTTCGCAAGATATAGAGGACTGTTGGGTCTGGGGTCGCCCTGGTCGGGCCTGAAAAATTAGGTAACGAGTTATGGCCAAAGAATAATCCATTGAACAACAAGTCTTTAGTGACCTTGCGGGGAATGTAGAAGGAAGTCGTGTCGCGAAGGATCTCCGTTGCGGAGGAATAAAAGATGGGTGTCCTTTTGGTGCCAATGATAGGAAGATAGTGATGATCACGAATCTCAGGGTCGATAAAGGTCCTTGTCCCCTCAACCAGACTCATTTCCTGAAATTCCCGGCATATTTGGTTGTGAGCAATGACTTCAAAAAGCCATCGGCCAGCGACAGTTTGAGCGGGGTTATACCTAAAAAGGGAGAAGCAGGCCTTCGCATTTTCGTATCCAAGATGAATAAGTTGGTCCCACACTTCTTGTGCAAGACGAGGGGAGCGGAAGTCGAGATACGCTTCGTCGCTCGCTCCGGCATTTGGAGCCGGTCGACGAAACATTAGAGCCGCAGAGCAGGGGATATCAGCATTGTCCCATGTAGAGCAGTGAAACGTGGTGAGTACTTGAGTGAGGGAAGCGGGACTGAAAACGCTTGGATGAGGACCATAGGCATGGTCTATGATAGTAGTCGATCCTTGGGATAACAGACAAATATAAATGTCCCGAATGATAGGTCCGCAAAAGTTTAGAACTTCTGGCAATAGTGATTGATACAGGACGAGCGTGGCTTGGTCGCGACTTAAAAGTTCTGCCCTGTCCAAGATGTTCAGATATAGAATACGGAGACGATGAGCAGGAAGCATACCCTATGTAAATTTCCTCATCGCTCCAAGGATTCATAACGAGCCGAGAAGTGCACTTCCTTTTGGCCCAGCTGGAATATGGCTCGTCCGACCGTGATGAAGCGAGTATAGGAAACATACATGCTCCGATGAGAGGTAGCGGAGGGCGCTCCCCACCAAAACTATCTATGAGACACCATATGGGGGAGTAAATGGTATGATACGGGAAGTTGTTGAGATCGAATTCCTGGACGCCGTCTTTCGAGAACTTAAGGGTTCGACGGGAGAAGTAAAAGATAACATCCCGAGACTCCTGCAGACATCGGATGAGGGCGTAGAAGAGGAACATACTCTTCCCAATTCCCGAGTGCCCATCTAGGACGATGCCCCGAGCATACCACCTAGGAGTCTGACAAAAGTGCTGCAGCCGCTTGAAGATATAGAGATATTCCTTGCGGACCAAAAGCCGAGAGCCGGAAAAAGCAAAAATATGGAGGTCTGAGAAGACCGGAAGGTGTATAACTGTGTTAGCACCGAGAAAGTTGTCATTTCCCCACCAGTATTCATGGAAATGCTGCAAAGTGCTTATACTAATGGGTGTCATGAGAGGTAGAGATAGGACGCTTGTAGCCAATCGATGGACCTAAATCTGAGTTCAAATTTGGCTGACACATTTGCTGATACATTTTCGCTTTATCACAGTTCCTAATTAGAATTATCTACCTAATTTGGAACGTGCGCTGCATTGCTCTTCAACTGCTGCTCTTCTCCTTCCCACCATTGTCGCGACACGCTTTGACTGTATACCTCGGACAGTCTCTGCGAAGTACCCACAGACGTCCGAACAGCAGATGAACTGCTTGCTCTTGTTCGATTTCTTTCCTGCACAAAATTCTCATCTCTGGCTCAATATACTACTGATACCCACTTACATGCTCCACCCTTCCGATTCCAGGAAAATTCCGACGATATATTATATTACAGACCCTGACACAGCAGTTTACCTCTTCTAACTTGTGCCCTGCATAACCTAACCTCGGTAGGAACGGCAACGAGCGAAGCCAACAGAATCCCAGATGAATCCGCAAACCCGATGGAACCAATCTTGAATTCGCGTTCTTGGCGCGTTCGTTCAACGTCGTTGGCCGCATTTGGGTCTGGGTGCTCTTGGTTGATACGGTAAAAGACATTGACGCTGGAAAAAGAAAGAGGTGAGCATGGTCCCGTACTTATTTACAAAGTGGACACGTACTAAGCCAGGCCGCCGCATATGCCTTCTAGGCTCACCAGGAGGAACACGGTGATTATGCTCAGTCCTTCTGAATCATCAGAGAAGAAACCTACGGCAGACTCGTATGCCAGCGACAGGAGGATCAAACATTGCACTATGGAAGGCAAAGAAAGTAGCCGAGCCGGTAGCGGAGGAAGTCCCATTGATATCGAAGAGCGGGAAAAGAACACGGTCGTTTGGTAAACAAGCTGTTTGAATATCGGAAATTAGATTAAAAAGGGGGGTGGCGGCGGCGAATATTACAGTACCTGCCAAAGAGGATAGTAGTCGCGAACTGAGTGTATAAACTTGCTCAGAAAGGAATACTTGTCAGGAGAAGGAACCGGATATAGAAGAGTAGGAGCTATGCCCTGTATGCCTTGGTTTCAGCCTAAAGTGATTGAGAAGATGGCAGAAATGGCGCTTGCGCACCTGATTAATGGTATACTCAAACTGTGATGATATCAATACAGCAAACTAAATGATGACGGTCACGGCGTACCAAGTATACACAGACTACAAGTATAGAGCATTAGCTTCGTCCAGAGGTATAACTGAGCACTTACATAGTGGTAGCATGTATTTCATCAAGAGAGGCTTGACAAGCTGTAGTTTATCATTTGGAGATAAGGATACTCTTTTCGGACCTGCAGGTACGCTGCCTTCCTCTTCAGCGACATTATCGTCCGTAGGCAATGGTGTGTACGGAAGTGTGGACGTAATTGGATAGGCGGAATCGTCATCGTCATAGGATGAGGATGGCAAGAAAGCAGAATTAGGAGGGAGAAGAAAGTAAAAAGTTAGTGGTATGACGAATGGAAGGACCTAGGAACGCGATAAGCCATGATGTCGCCGTTAGGTGGAGTAGACGTACTGAAGAAAGTCCGACGCCGACGCGTACGCCCAAGCTGCGAAGCTCCCACCACAAGAAGGCTCCGACTAGACCGGCCGCCCCAGTACCCGAAGCAAAGTACCTATACACTAGATCAGAAGACTGCGACAACAACCCAGGAAGACACACACCCTACACTGTGCCCAGCGATGGACGGAGGAGCATAAGTAGTGGAAAGCTGGAGAAAGGTCAACTCCCCCAAGCCTAAAGGACGGGTTAGTTGATGTCAGGCTACTGCAGGCGAAATTAATACCTGATGAGAATGACGCGAGGCTAATACCTAAAAGCCTCATTGATAAAGCATCGGAAAAGGCCACGACCTGCCTCTGAGTGAGCATATACCGCGGGAAAGGAGACAGTCTAGACGCACGATCATTCCGAGTACACTAAGAAGACAGCAGCCAATGACACGCTTCGCGTAGCGAATACGACCCTTGAGGACGTACGGCCAGCCAACCTTGACGACGAGTGCAGGTGCGATGTTACAGAATGCGATTATTCCCTTTGGAGTAGAGGGGGGCACCAAGTCGAGGGCAGCCGACAGGATGATGACATATAGCACTAGCCCTTGGGTGAGACTGGAAACGTAGACGACGACGAGAACGTGCTAACCGTTGTTAATGAGGCCGAAAAGGAAGAACGAAGAGGCTAGCCTAACTAGCGCTCGGCGGTCGTTGTTCGAGCCTACGTATGCACAGAACGGTCATGACGACGGCGACCAGTGAAGGCGAAATTCTCACCTTTGGGCTCATCGTCCCCGATATCTTCAGCGATGTCGTCGATGCCGGCAGGAGAGGAGGTGGTAGGTCGCATTTCCAAAGTTTCGGATGATGACGGTGGCCTTAAGGGATCAGACATGCGCCCATTGCCTCGGGTCGGATCCAACTGGAACGTGCGCGGTCCTCTATCAGAAAATAAATAAGAAACAAAGTCGAGCTGATAACGAGCACTGTCGAATAGCGTAACCTATTAGTCCGACTCAGAGAACGGAGCACACTTGACATTGACTGTCTTCTGACCCTAGCCCTGGTACTCGGCCCGAACTTCCGGTACTTTTTTTCATACCTCCATGACATCCCAACCCAAAGCTGGCCCTTCCCGACCTACCAAGGCCAAGAAGGGCGCAAAAAATGCAATTCGGGCTGCAAAATTCAGGCAGATGACAGAAAACCAGAAAATAGACACCTTGGATCACGATGCTCTGAATTTTGTGAGTCGCAATGGACGCACTGGAAATGTTGGATGCTCACCAGTACAGAACAGGTTTCTCCAGAGGACTTGAAGGCGTTTACTGATCTGCCAATATCTGACTACACCAAGAGAGGTATGTACCGGCTTTTTGTTCCGCGGTGCACCAGCTGATCATCACCAGGATTGAAAAAGGCATTCTTCGTAAACATGACGGATATTCAGGCGAAGAGTATACCTGTGTCACTCAAGGGAAAGGACGTCCTAGGCGCTGCTCGCACCGGAAGCGGAAAGACACTCGCGTTTCTTATTCCTGTGCTCGAAATTCTTTACCGTCGCAAGTGGGGACCCTCGGATGGACTGGGCGCCCTAATAATATCACCAACACGGGAGCTGGTATGTCCTTGAACACCCATCCCAATTTCACGTCTTGACTCAGCCTGTCAGGCTGTTCAAAATTTCGACGTTCTACGGTCCATCGGTGGCTACCACTCGTTTTCCGCCGGCCTCGTAATTGGAGGAAAGAATCTAAAGGACGAACGAGATCGCTTGTCTCGAATGAATATACTTGTTGCCACTCCTGGGCGGCTGCTCCAGCACATGGACCAAACGTTCGGGTTCGAATCGGACAACTTGCAGGTCCTTGGTCAGTTGTTCTCCATTGAGGCTTCGATATCAATTCTCATCTATCTGTAGTCTTAGACGAGGCTGATCGAATTTTGGACATGGGATTTTCTCGTACTTTGTCCGCACTCCTTGCCCATCTTCCCAAGTCCAGACAGACATTGCTCTTCTCCGCTACACAGACCCAGTCAGTGAGTGACCTGGCCCGACTGAGCTTGAAGGATCCTGTCCATATTGGCATACAAGGTGCCGAAGACGCCTCTAGTTCGATGGCAACACCCGAAAATCTATCGCAGCACTACCTTGTCTGCACATTGGACCAAAAGCTCTCTTTACTTTGGAGTTTCATCAAATCGCATCTACAATCCAAAGTCCTTGTCTTCCTCTCTAGCTGTAAGCAGGTTCGCTTCGTTTACGAAACCTTTTGCAAGATGCATCCCGGTATCTCCCTCCTTCACCTGCATGGCAAGCAAAAACAGACTGCGCGCCTCAATATGTATAACAAATTCACCACATCCAAGCATTCAGTGTTGTTTGCAACCGATATTGCTGCACGCGGCTTGGATTTTCCGTCAGTGGATTGGGTCTTGCAGGTCGACGCTCCGGAAGACGCGGAAACCTATATTCACCGGGTCGGCAGAACCGCACGATATGAAAGCAAGGGCAAAGGCCTCATCTTTTTGATGCCAAGCGAAGAAGAAGGCATGCTGGCGGCTCTGAAAACAAAGTCGATCACCGTCGACAAGCTCAAGGTCCGAGGGAGCAAAACACAGAACATCGACAATCAACTCCAAAATCTTGCATTCCAAGATCCAGAGATTAAATACCTCGGCCAGAGAGTGAGTTTCATCTTGAAAAGACGACACCTCAATACCTAATGTTGTTGGAATGCAGGCTTTCGTATCCTACCTACGTTCTGTCTACCTCCACAAAGACAAGTCCATATTCAAAGTATCGGAACTGCCTGTCGATCAGTTCGCAGAATCTTTAGGCCTTCCAGGCACGCCGAAGATCAAGTTCCTCAGCAAGGAGATGGCGAAGAAGAAGAAGAACGCTGATCGAACGGCTGCTAAAGCAACAGCCGAGGCCTTGAAGGAAAACAGCGGGTCCGAGGTGGAAGAGGATTCATCGAGCGAAGAAGAAGAAAATGTTTTAGAACAGACGACAACCAAGGTATACCACCTACTTTTTTCCAAGGTCTCCTCAACTGATCACCGTCCATCAGGCTGATACCGTACGGACGAAATACGATCGGATGTTCGAACGAAAAAACCAAGGCGTCCTATCAGAGCACTACAACAAGCTCGTCTCCCGCGAGCCAGGGGACGACGACGACGACTTTATGACCCTCAAACGAGCAGACCACGACCTCGAAGAGGACCCCTCCGCCGAGCCTCTCAGCCTCGTCAAAATCGACAACCTGTCGAACCGAAAGCTCAAGCTCGGCCGGGCGAAGCGGACGTTGATCCTGAACGCGCCCTCGTCGAAGAAGATAGTGTTCAACGATGCGGGCGAGGCGAGGGAGGCGTATGGCGTGGCTGATGCGGAGGAGTGGGTCCAGGAGAGGGGCGGGATGGAGGGCGTGATGAAGGAGGGGGCGAAGTACGCTGAGGGTGAGAGGGGGAAGATGAAGGTTGCGGATGTTGTGGATAAGGAGGAGGCGAGGGAGAAGAAACGCGAGAAGAAGAGGAAGAGGAAGGAGAGGGAGAGGGAGGGCGTGATGGTATGTGGACCCACCTAGTCGTTGCTTTTCGTGCTGACCACGTCTCTTTTAGATGGATGATGAACCAGTCGTGGAGCTTTTACCGGAGGATGACGGTTATGTCTCTCCAACGTTCGACTTGAGTTCCGGCGATGAGGACGATTCTGTGGCCCCTCCTCCGAAACGCCAGAAGAGCGCTCAGAATCGGAAGTCTGGAGGTATTGAGGACGATGAAGAGCTTGCGTTGCAGTTACTTGGGAGTCGTCGGTAGCTATGTGCTTCTCTGTATGGGAAATCATCTAAAGATTTGCACGTTCCGTTAAGAAGTTAATTGACGGTGAATGCAAAACCTAGCGCAGTAATTATTCCGTGCAGACTGTCTGTTCTTGCGATTATGACACGATCACGTGACAACATAGTAACTGTCATTCCCTTGGATTCTTGAAGTTGGAAGTACAATTTGCAACAGGTTCAGAACATGCCATGTCTGATACCCTGCATAGAGATAATTCAGGGTGTATAAGCCGGCAGACCTACGATGCTTCTAGTTGGTAATGTCTAATTACGCCACATTCACTCTCAGAAACTTGACACCTGTTTCCATAGTGCTTTCCTTAGGCTAAGTATGTCACCCAATTACAAGGAGACGGCAACAAAATTTCCCTCCCCAACAAGATAGTATGTCCCCAACTCACGATACCCGAGTTACTGTAGCTCCTCCATTCAAGACTTCAGCGCTCAGCTTCCATCCTCGACCGCAGGTCCCCGGCGGTTCATATGACCTCCGACGTCCCCGAGCTTTTCCTTTCGCGGTTCATTATTATTAGATTATATAGAGTTGATTGTCGAGCACACGGACTTATCGTCGTAGCTCGGTCCGAAAGGAGTCGGTGATTACAAGACGCGGATATACGGTACATTCTTCGACTCGGACATCACGCATCATTGATTGTCTGTTCGATTACGATATACCGACGCCATGTAAAGAGAAGCAGGAAATAGCTGCTCCACTGACAAATTCTCGTGGTACGATTCAGAGCTGTGGATTGATATTTCCTTAGATTGGGCTGAGTAGATTGAGTCTACCAGGCTAGGATAAACTAAATTTACTCTTAGCGAAGTTCTAGACTATGCGCTTAGACTGTATTAATTGTTCCAAGGCGCAAAATATCCGGACCGTTCATCATTGCTTTTATATATAGTCGCTGTCCGAGGATACGGCGATCTGTTCGTGAAATTGAGATTTAGCAAACCAGCGTCAGATCTGCATAGGCAAGGAGTTACCAGCACTGGCAGAGAAAAAAAGAATGAATTCGAGTGATGGGTCCCTTGCGAGAGAAGAGGAAGACAAAGAGAGGTGATGGACAGTGGCGGCTTCTCCGGAACGGCAATTGCCGCCACGGTAACTCAACAGTTGATCCAGTTGACTGTTCTATCATGAATTCTCACCAACCGAATCATGCCCAGCGACCACATGCGCAGCTTCACCAATGACCACCAAGTCTACCAAGCGCCCTAAGCTCTTCCCTCTCTTCACCACGCCTGCCCTCAAGTTCAAATTCGCCATTCGTTTCACTCATTCGTCGAAGCAAAAACCGCCCTCAAGGACATGCCCACCCAAGCCGGCTTCGCCTACACAGGCACCGGAATTATTACCTGGGACTGTACTTGGCCGTGGGTCTGAGTACACGTTGGTACGGCCCCTGGGGAATGGGGGGTTCTCGACGGTCTGGTTGGCACAGACGGATAAAGAGGACGCTGTCGATGTCGACGACGGCGCCTCATTCCATACAGCCCTGACATATCTCTCGCCGCCTGCATCGAATCTAGTCGCCATCAAGGTCCTCACGACAGCCGGTGAACGGACTCGCGAACTGTCGAAGCATCTACGACTGGATCACCCGCCAGACCAGCTCGTCAGACTGCTCGACCATTTCACTTTCGGTGAGCGACAACGGAGCAGACGAGTCTCCTTACCTGCCGCGCTCCCTGTTCGCCCCGTCCCCGCCCCATTTCCGTCGACATGTCTTGTACTTTCCCTTCACGGCCCAACTCTCAGCGATCTCAGACAGCACCTTGGCAGTCGCTGGCTACCGTTACCCATCGTGAGACGCATCACAAATGACGTCCTGGCCGCACTCGACTTTCTTCATTCCCAATACCTCATTCACACCGACGTCCAGCCACGAAATATCCTCCTGTCCCTACCCGATGCCCTCTCTCTCGACCAGTCAGAGTGGAGATTCGTCCTAGCAGACCTAGGCCACGCCGTCCAGCTTCCTCACAAACGCCACCCTTCATCAAACGTTCAGCCACATGCCCTTCGCGCACCCGAAGTTATTTTGGGTTTGAATTGGGATGAAAAGATCGACATCTGGAATTTAGGTTGCCTGGTGTACGAGTTTGCCACAGGCGGTCCCCTTTTTGACCCATTCTTCCAACCCACGCCAGACTACGAGGCTATGACCCCCGCTCAGATACACCTGCTGCAGATCATTGAGCAGGTTGGGGAGGTTCCACAGTGGATGCGGGATCCTGGGACTAAGGGACGGGGTGCAGAGTTCTATGATGCAGACGGTGAGCTATTTCTCCGACGGCTAGTCGCACTTTACTTATCTGTATCTTCCAGGAACCTTCCGATGTCCATTCCCGCTCCAGTTGACTTCTCTGGAGGCGATTGTTAAAGGCGTATGGAAATGCCCATCGCCTGCAAGCAGTGAACGCCAACATTTCTGTGCTTTCTTGCGCACAATTGTGTGCATCGATCCTCAAAAGCGCTCGAGTGCAAGGGAGGCGCGCTCGGAGAGTTGGATAACGACCCCGCCTGCATATACCACTAATTTCATACCGTCCTAATACCGTGCTGTCGCATCTGCTCTTAGATATCTTTTCTGTGGAATCATCTAGTGGTTAACTGTAGTTTTTTGTATTACTGTGCGTAGTAGGGTTGTAAATATACCATAGATGCTCTAAGCTATCAGACAGATGGCGTAATTCCGCGTGTAAGGCAAAGTTGGACGTTCGAGAGACTAGCAATATTCCAAGAGCCGAAACAAGTCACTACCTATACCTTCCTGGTGCTGCGATGTGTTCCTTGAAAAAAATACGCAGCTGCATTCTTTAGAATCTTTACTATACAACAGTAGGCTGTGGTATGCACACTAGCTACTCTTAGATGGAAGTTGAAACTAAGTACTAAAGGTACATAGTATATTATCAGGGCCAGGGCCCAGAGCCCAGAGTCCCCAGACTCCAAAGCTGAGAGGACATAAAAATTAAAATAGCAAAAACCAAACGCTCGACATCTTATTGCATTAAGGGGGAATTGAACCCCCGGCGGGTCGACATCTACCACTCTATCATTGATGGCAACGACCCAGGTTACCATTACCCCATTAATACCATAGTTTTGTTTTACGTTTTTTTTGGCCTGCTAATGTAATAGTAACAGGCCTACGATGCATCCATCCAGACACTTCAAGTCGGTTGGGCCCCAAGTTTAACGCAAGGTCTTTAGCGGATTTCGATGATGATACGGGCATTTGTACTGACTATACTCTCTCCAAGCCTCGGTAAAATCTACAGCCGATTTAAGGCCAGCGAAGATCCTGAAGACATGCTTGCAGGCGGGTGCTGGATCTATATTCAGTCGGATGGCGATACCAGAAATAGCATGGACGAGGTTGAAGTCTGAAGCTGGCGTACTCAAAATATGCTCCTCTGAATAGCGGCAAGCCGTTTCGAGGGCAGGTCTATATCGTCGAAGGCGACGAGAAGATTAATAAACGGGGGAATCTCCGGAGGTGTGTCAGTTTTTCTATTTTTCCAGCGTACTAAAAGGAACTAGGACAGAAATGCAAGGAAAATATCAAGTAAATTCTTTTCTTCGCAATCATCATGGTGACCATTCTCTCACTATTATGGCGATTCAGTGTCATACGGCTTAGCCTGGATGGACCAGCAATTCGCCAGCCAGATCAGCATCGTCTGCGCTGTGATGTTTCGCCACTCAGTATCCGCCACCTCTTGCTCATGAGCAAAGAGAATATCATCGTACTCGCTGTCCGAGAACGCATCGTCATCATCAGTCTCCGTTTCATCGTCGTATTCATCATCATCATCTTCTTCTTCTTCTTCGCCCGAACGTACACGCTTCCTGCTCCCTTCCTGCTGCCTTGTCTTTCTCTTTTTCGGCGGCGGCTTACCCACCACATCTCTTATGACACGGAAAAACTCGTCGGTGCCAAAACAGTGGGTGAAAGAGATGATCGCTCGCAAATCGTGAAGCTGGGAATCCCCGGGCTCTCTGATCTTCCTGGGATTTCGTTCACCTCGGTAGGCATCGCGTTCTGCCGGTACCATTTGTGGATCCCACCCATATGTTCGGAACACAGGGCACACTTTGTTATACGTCCAAAAGGCTTCCTATTGATCGCGGGTCAATATCTAAAGAGACACCGACACCGGAAAGATGCTTACCCCTCGGTAGATTAACCACCAATATCTTTGGTAGGTCTCGTGGAACTGCCTCTCCAGCGCCATGCTATTTGTGTACGTTTCCACCAAGGAGAACGAAGCTAGCTCATCATGATAAGACAGTTTTTTCGGTATGGGATACCGGACATCTAAAAAACCAGGCTCAGCTGGCGATCTAGGACAGGAGATGTGACTGATGTCAGTTGAAAGTTTCGCTATTAACTCATATGCTTGGTCGTTTTGTCCGCATTCGATGATGTGGCATGCTATTGGCGATAGGCATGCCGTGAAGGGGCAGCGAGCTATAGCATTTGGATGATGTCGTTTAATATGAGGAACCCACTATAAGATCAAGACTTCAATTATGATACCGCGTTTGAGAAAAGTCTTACATTGCTGGGATGCTAAAGACACACAGAAAATTAGCGCTTTTTGCTATTATGTGCCAGAATTTTGACTTGCATTGCTCTTATCCTCGACGGTCGATTGCATGCGAAGATGGGTTGAATTCGCGGTGGGCGGCGAGCTCCTATAAGGAATAGTTGAAAAATGGGACATATTGAAGCAATGGCATGGCGTGCATACCCCTTGACCTTGATCCATAGCACTTGCCCTGCTGCCACTTCCTTCAGCGGTATCGAGAGTTCCTCTTGGGACAACCGACGCCCGGGTTTTTGACCATTTTCAGGGTGTTGACCATGAAAGGTGAATCGAAAAATGTTGTTTTTGCGTGATTCTGGATCGATACCCGAAGGGATATAGAACCCCCCCAAGGACCCGCGAGCGATGTTGAGTAGAATTTCCACAGTAAAGACCGCTCGCGTATCGAG
This sequence comes from Armillaria cepistipes, assembly GCA_900157415.1. NCBI lineage: Eukaryota > Fungi > Basidiomycota > Agaricomycetes > Agaricales > Physalacriaceae > Armillaria > Armillaria cepistipes. Next base: position 1,505,011 of record FTRY01000010.1, read on the forward strand.
TTGCATCGGTGACTCCTGACGGACAGGATAGGCCCCGCCGGTGAAGCGTACTAGAGGAACAGCGAATATGATTAGCTTGTGGAGTTTAGTGTGCTTCCACCAGCAAACGACTTGAACGCATTTTGGATGTGGCCATACACAATGCACAGGTGAGTCTTGGTTCATGGTCACGGAGTGATAGGGGCCAGTCGATCACGACGCGTTACTGGATCTAAAACCTTGTATGTGACTTCACTCACACTTATACTCGCGGAAATACGTACACGATACTTGGCTGGCACCTTTTGTTGATCAATGGAAGGGTGCATTTTCGGCTGGCGCAACATTTTACTCCCCCTTTTCGCTCTTGCTGAAAAGGTCTCAGAATGTTTGTTCGCTGCCCTGCACCTGGATCACACTTTGCCCCACGTATTCGCTCTTATTGCATTAATACACCATACAACGACTGCTGTCAGTTGTGGTTCAGTTGTGGACCCTCCGTTGCTCATGCTATGTCAAACTGGCGCCGGGTGTCTGTGACATTCGTGCTATCCAGCTTTGCTGCCCTGCAGTGATTCTAGTTTGCGAGCTACATGTGTCATCAGCGCCTTGGATTTCCTGCATTGCGCCTTGACACTGCATTTCCTTCATGTACACCGAACCTCAGGCCTCAGGCTCTGTCCTGCACTGAGGAGACGTTGTCTCACATGGATTTTTCATAGTTTCAGTTGCGTCGGTATCATGACGCTGGCATGATGACGTTCATTGAGGTAGTACCTTATGTATATGGGTCACGTTGACCTTGCACCGCCGAGATCGCTTTTTTCAACCTTTTTCGGAGACGTACATCTTGAAATGCAAGATTGCTCTGAGCACTCCGCTTGCCTAAATGTGTGCATCGCATTCTCGGTATATTTGTGATGGTCCCTGGTTATGTACCTCCCGCTTCGAGGGAACATTGTACAGACATTAACCTCTTTGAATCATGTCTATTTACACATACTTCTTTCTATACATTTTAGCCCCTTCGTATGGATCCAAACCCGTGAGACGCTTCATAGTTTCCGCCACTATGATGTCAGTCACAGCGGCAGGGGTCCTACGCGGTCTGCGATGCTACTATTAAGTATTTTGACGGCTTGGTAGCAACGGCGCAGAAAACATTGGCTGTTTCCTTTTTAGGGACCGCTTGCCAGTGCGACTACTACTACTACTACTGCAGATCGCGGCCGGGCCCCGGTGCGACACCCTTGAGTTTTGTACGTATGATGCTTCAGATAGTTTTCTTCAAGATAAAAATATAGATCTACAGAGTATACATTGTACAAGATCTACATCCATGATCCCATGCATCCAATTGGACCCAAACAACTTATATTGGATTGTATAAAGGAATAGTCGTGTATACAAAAGACCAGGTCATGATTGTGACTTTCATTACATTACAGGGAATTGAACCCTCAGCGGGTCGATACCACTCTCGGTCACTTTAATGGCAACGACCCAAGTTGCCATTACCCCATTAATGCAATTATCGTAAATGTCTACTTTAAAATGCTGAATTCAATGAAGCTGGCTGAATGCTGTCAAGTTCTGTCCACAACAATCCACAAGGCATTTAATCCGTTGTACCTCGAGGGCTTCAATTGCCCATCACCTCATCGTAAGATTCGCCGAGGGAGGAATGAACATCACTGTCGTTCAGAGTCATCCGGTGTGGGATATCCCTACTGTGCACAGATCCATCGTATGGAACCTGCAGAAGGGCTGAGTACTTCGACAGACCATTAAAATTAAGCCAGCGAAAGTACAAATACATTTCATTCATGTACAACCACGTGAAGCGAAGGGTATCATCCATATTAAATTATTAAAATGCCCAGCCATCACCACTGTATTCCAGGTGTGATGAAAGATCATCCTTGTTGAATAAAGTGACAAGGTCTTCCTGGTAGTTAACCCAGGTCGCTGGAACAGATCCGTTCGGAGCACCATTGGCGAATGGTACGCCTCCGGGTGGTGCCGGGGGCTGTATATGTGACGCAGCCGTCGCCAGGGAATACAACATGTCTGCGCCGTGTGGAATCGGACTGGCCTCTTCCTTTGGCACGCCATCGGGAAGAGGAATCGGCTGGCGTGGACGCGGACGTTTAGCATCCTCTTGGATCGCTGACTCGTCCAAACCCACTTCCTCCTGGTCTCCAGCTTCCTCAAGGCTGCCCCGGTATTTGTGCCTGTACATACCCTCCCTATCGTCGGTACTGAGGTCCTCTTCCGCAGCAGATCCGAAGCCTTCGACCTGCCGGTGCGGATTCTCATGGCGGGGAGGGAAGGCAAAAGATGCATCCTTTAGGCTGGAATGCCATCGATCTGCCATTGTGGGCCAGACTATCGCCAACTCCAGTAGAAGTGTTAGCGCCTCCTGAATAGCAGGTCCCGAGTACTCGGCTAATGGAGGGCAAACTAGATAGTTTCAGTAAAGTGAGATGATGGAAGACCGATACGCAATGGACTCACGCCAAGTCCAACGCTTGAGGTACGATAATACAGACCCCGACATGTAAATAGCAAAGCCCTAAATGATATGGTTAAGGAGTGAATATCGCCTGGTGCAGCAAAGACCGTACCATCATTGGTGTTGAGCCTCTAGTAAAAGGCATGGTTGGCACCCAGCTTTTTACGAGCTCGATCACCTTGAGCGCATGGGCGAACATTTCGTGAACAACGTTTTCCCAGAACCTCGGAGGTGCCACTTCAGACCGATAATTGGGAGGATTAATGGTTGACGCATGAACATCCCGCGCCATCATTGGTAGATATGACCGACGCAGCACGATGTGCGACAAGTGCATAATCAGGAAAATGCACCGGTAACCCTTTGAACATTGCTCAATACAAGCACAGCAGTATTATATGAGAGACGCATACCAAGTCCAAGCTCTTGCTCTGATACGCTAAAAGATTCGACAGTGACCACGTCTGTCTATTGGTCAACTTGCTTTCCCAGTTCTGCAACTCGGTGGCCAGCTTAACGTAGTCGCTGTCATTTCTCCACGGTGCTATCGTAGGTCCAGCTTTTGATCTCAGCAGCGCGCCCCTTGCTACTCGAGCCCATATGTCCGCGATTATGACCAAGTTACCATAGAGTGACCGATCACCCCCATTGGCGTTCGTGGAGCTAGTGTCTGCAATTTCGCTGCTCAACTGTGGGTCAATGGGGAAACGGGACTGCGGCGCTAGCCGCGGTCGCGCATGGGTGCCCTCCATCACCGTCGCTGGTCCGTTGTATCCAAACGTGAAATGATCCTCGTCGCAGGGTAGCGGGATCGTCACCTTGTCCAAGTCGAACGATATGGGTCGCCCGCATCCGGAGCTCAAAAGATTATCGCTCATGAAGATCACCCACCAAGTCCGTCGAGATACTTCGGCGTTGATTATCTGCTCCACGGTCGCATCAGGGCCCAGGTCGAAGGATTCTTCCTGTGAAAGTCGGAGGACGGAAGCCATCCGTGCGGCAATGCCGAGAAAGATCCAGCTACGATCCCGAAACCCACTTCCCCAGTTCCATATACTGCACAGGAAGAACGCCTGGGCTCGGTCAAGGGAAGCCGCGGCCAACATCTCCTGGCCAACCAATGATTGTGCGCGCTTTGCAAAGGTATTGGCAGCGTTGACCGGTGTTGTATACCGCTGAATCAGGGTAGGAGTGAATCTCGCCGAGACTGAAAGCATCGAAAGGAGGAGAAAGGGGCTCAGAGATTGTGGGGAGGTCTGCAAAGTGTGCATAAAAGTTGGTTTGTGTAGGAAACCTGCTTGGGCATGAGCGATGAATGAGGCGGGAATTGATGTCGTACCTAGCTGAAAATAAGTGGAAAAGAACCATTCGCACGCTTCGACGAGTTCTTCGTGAGGAGGGAGCCTGAGGATGATCAGATCAGTGGGAAGGTATGGAGATACGTAGCACGAACAGATCCTGGTGGGAAAAGGATTTCGAGTTCAACGACTGTGAACAGTTCTCACAAAACCGTTCGACAGGGCTCCTGAAGCATTTGTAAGCCTCTGCGGTGATAATATGATAGGATGATTTTCACTGAGGAGTTAGCGGTCCCGCCTTCGCGCCATCATAACCATCGGCACGGTGTCCTCTATAGCAGAGTGAGTATTCGTTCCCATCGTGAAGAAAACAGAAGAATCGTACCCATCAAGATCCTTGGGACGTGTCTGCCGCTTTCGATTCTGTGGGGGTCGGGGCTATAAAAGAAATGAAAAAGAAGGTTAGCGCAGGCATTTCTACAGGCAGATTGCAACTGACGGCTCTGTCGATGGCACTCATGCCTCGCGGCAAAAACTGGCATTCATTAGGCACGCCTGCTTCGATACAACCGCGACATCGCCCTTTCTCTTCGTCCTTGACGCACTTTGCTCGAAGACGACGGCATCGTCTGCAAGCGACGCTCGACCGCTTTTGCTTCGGAGGTGGGACGAGAATCTCTTCGCCGAGCGAAGTAGATGCGGTCGTCGAATCTGGCTCTAGCATTCTCCCGTGGCGGTTGGTAGGTGACAACTTTGAACCTGGCAGGCAGGAACCGGCACGGCAGTTTCCTGTCGGCAATTTCGACTCAAACAGGGTTGAAAATGGCGGCCTTTTGCTTCAGCGCAAGGACGGCCGTCGTAGGATAGGATACGAAGCCAAAGGGCGCAGGGGAGGTGGTGGTACGAGGGCAAAAGCAATTGCCGCCGGCAAACGTGACGTTCTTATTGACTTTGAACTTTGTTATTCAAGTTCGCTGAAAATCTGTCCCGTTCCTCCCTTCTGAAGGTCATTATTGCGCTCGGGCATGTCTTGCGCTCATGTACAATCGCTCCGATCCTATACATCCCTGTTCCTGTGAAGTTTCGAATATACCTTAAATGGCTAGGTCAGGCTCCTCATCTGAAAAATCGTATTCACTTTGGACGGCCCGGACAAAATGGGGGATCCTTTTCTCCGTAAAACATTATGGCTCAGGGTGCACAGTCCGAGGCCGCGAGGACTTGATGAAAGGGGCGGACATTATGGAATGAAAAGCGGTGAAACAGCTTGACTGTCGAGAAAGTGATAGTGCCTTTGACATCTCCATTGCTGTTAGTGTACAAGGCAATGCACTGGTGGCAGTCAGCCTGCTGGATGATGAAGAATGACGGTAGAGTGGGGAGGTCTTGGGAAAGCCGGCATATCTTTGCCCTCTGGACCCTACAATATTTTCATAGCTTTAGGGTCTGACGAATGCTCCAATCCGTTGTATACGCTCTAAAAATAAGACAGGTTTATTTTTTGTAATACCGTTGTTGACATGAGTGTAATCAGCCTTCCCGTCGACCTCAATAATTTTGGGTTTTTTGGCCCTTACTATTCTATTGTTAAAAAAGTCAATCACAGTATCCTTCGTTATCCGAATAAGCTCGCTCCCGCGACGCGTCGACGCGTCGCGTTACGAAAGCCACTGTCGATGTATGATCGATCGATTCGTAAATCAAAAGAACTTCCAATTATCACTCGAAGTTCGAGAACCGATATTCTGCCTGTGCCGACGGCCCCCACTTTCCACATAGAGTGGACTCGGATATTGGCCAGCTCGGATGATTGGAACTAATCTAGAGATATATCCAAGGTCAGCCAAGGGGGTTTTGGAAGTTGTAACGACATGAGCTCGAACTTATTCTTTCAATGCGACGAAAAGTGCGCAGCAGGAGACATGTACCTGGTTCATCGGGGCTGAAGACGCCTAGAGATGTTTAGTGAACGCCCGTCACCCGTAGAACGGATTTCGAATCTTGTGTTAGCATCACTGGGACAAAATGGGTTAGGGCAGAGGAGCTTTGAGTTGATAAAGGGGACAGAGAAACCTGCCGATGTCCTTGTTCTGGGCGTATATTCTTTAAATATGCGTACACGCCCTCTTTGCCGCAATGCATACACTTGGGGCTCTTCGGACATGTTGGCGTACCCAAACGATTCGGTAGCAGTCTTCGATCCTTCTTTTTTGCTGCGTCGCAATTTTTGTCTGTCCGCTCTGCCTCGGTCCGCCTGTGCTCTTTGTCAGACTCGGAGATTCTGACAAAAAGGCGGAGAACTAGATCTCACCGAAAACTGATAAGGTCAGCGGTCAACAGCGTGATCATTATCATGACGTCGCATACGACAGAAAGGATTGGCAATGACGCTTGAGCAGTCAATTATATGAATAACATTGACGTATGGACAACACTTGTTCATTTATGTCTTTCGGACTTGGCCTAGCATGACATCGGTGATATCGTCGTCGACCGCGGACATACCTGAGGACAGCCATCGACAAAGACAACGCTGAAATCCTAACAATGTGCTTTTGCGCTGAGGACTGCGTCAAATTACATGAAAGTTGAAGAGGTAGACAAAACCATAAACCCAACGGCCGCTCCAAGGCAGCTGGCGCTTTTCGTGCTCCAAGAGTGACTGCTCGGTCTTTTTTCAAAAGCACCATGCTGGCCAGTTACGATAACTAATTAAGTTGACGGCCGTTGAAAGGACAAAGCTGGGAAGGACAAGCCAGGCTGTGTCCATGTCAGCGAGAACCAAAGCAGAATTCATGAATCCGAGGGTGATGGATTCACTGAATTGATACATGCGCCCGACATCTATGGCACGCATACATTTATCAGTCACAAGTTCTCATCGGAGACGAAAGGACAAGAAGTACCAGTAATGCAAAGGAGATAGCCAAACTGCACCCGAGAAACACCGGCAGAACTGCACCTGAGGAACACGTTACAGAGTATCATGTCCTTGGAATCATCTGGCCACCGATCACCAGCTATAATAGTTTCAATATTATGGGTGGCTACGAACCACCACCCATCGGGCTGGAACGGATCTCCTAAAAATAATTTGCGTTGCGAGCACTTCAGCTCAAGAGTGAAAAGAAGAGAGCATGAACCGTTAGATAGAAGAAGACCTGGCCATGTCGTACCCGTCCTTGGCATAGGCTTGAGTAAATACCAAAGCCACAGTACGGCAGTGGCAGAAGACTCATAGAGAAACATCTGCAATGGCCAAGGTCATAGCTCGAAGAGTCTAGTTTAGGTATGAGTTACTGCATATCGGTAAGACGGAGCTTACCCAGGATATTTAATTCCGCCTCCAGACAGCACCTTGAAGTCACAAGCACCCTTCGAATGGTCTGCAAGTAGAAAGAGTTCCCCATGCCATACGTATAGTTACCATACTTCCAAGGAAGTCAAACTGCCAGACCTTGACCACGAAATTTCCTGCAAGATCCTCCAGGGGAAGAAACGCCCAATAGACAGCATTGATATAAGGGAGGGGAGGTTCCCTGTACGACTAAATATTTATAATTGAAGACAAAGCCCGCGGTGACTATAAAGCTGCAGACAGGCCTCCTCCAATGAGAGGCCATATGCTGCAACCTTGGTGTTCAGGGAGTACTGCCATAAGCATGATTTTCCTCTGTAGACGTCGAACTTACTACAACGTAATCTCTGAGATGGCAAGGCAGTGTGAGAGAACAATCCTGGGACATCAGAGAACCTCGTTAACACCATTTGACTAGTAGAGCCATTGCCGACCAGCCCGATCCTATTCATTATAGTGACATCAAAGATGTTCAGATAGGACTGTCAGTAGCCGCCCTCCAAGCTAGATTCGATGATCTGAGGTAGAACCGCGCCGAGTCCCGACGAGCCTTGAGTTCTGAAAAGCGCGCGAGAAGTTGTTCGCCGAGAACCATACGATGGCTCATGCATCATGTCTGATATACATCCGATAAGAAGACGATCAGCTGCAGAACGGTTCGGAATTTTCTAAATGCGAGTCGCGATCACTGGTCAGTTGCAGACTGGCTATGAAGAGTTTCAGATCCCACCGGAGAATGCGAGACTCGGAGACGGCTTCAGAATGCAAAGAAACTACCATGGCAGGCAGTATGAAAGATTGTACCTTTTTTCAGATACCTATCTAGTGCGAGTTAAGTGCTGATAATGCCATTCAAGCTTTGGAACTTGAATATGATGAAAATCTACAAGTCAGGTGCCGCCGGCACGAGTAGTGATGATAAACGATCGAAAAAACGCCGGCAAGTAAAATTATAAATTATGCCTTTTATATCTTTTCATGATATGTGCTCGTCGATAAATACGTTTACGTGGTGAATGAACGCAACTCTGCGCTTCATTCCTTACCATGGTGGGCGTTTCAAAGGTTCGGCAGGCCTTTTCTTCATGGGAGAACTTTAGGCGCGTTCTCCAAGTTCCAGAGGACCAGTATCACTCCGAAGGTACGTTTCGTGTGCACTTGGGCTCGCCCGTTGTCCTGACTACTTCGCGAAGGCCATCAGGTAGCTTTACTCGGTCACTAGCTCTCTTCTTACTCACCACGTGCATCTATCAGTGGAGCAACCACGAGTAATATCTTTCTTCCTTCCCAAATGTACCTAACTGAACGGTTTGTAGCATCGATCCTACTCCCCCAGAAGAGCGTAAATGGTCTGCCTGGGTTTTCTGTGCATTTTGGATGGCACATGCCATGAATGCGTCTGCTTGGACTGCGGGTTCCGCGGTGCGTTTCCCCTACTGCCTACCGAAACGTTTTGACCTCGTTCACTAGGCTGTGGGACTCGGATTGAGGTGGTGGCAAGCATGGCTCGCTCTTAACATTGCTCACATTATCGGAGTATGTTCGGAGACTATCCTACGCTCTACTACAACTCATGGAGCATTGTCCAGACGTTTATGATTGTCGCAAATGGCAGGATGGCCGCTCGTTATCACATTGGGTACCCTGCGTGTATAAGGGCGTCTTGGGGCATGTGGGGCTCTTACATGGCCGTATCCATGAGGTTTGTCCCAAGCGTCGGAATGATCTCTTCCTCGATGCTGATGTGCATGACCGGTCAGAGCCATTGTTTGTGTAAACAACCCTCATTCCACCACTCAATAGAATGGGCTGACTCATTTGTCCATCAGATCATCTGGAACGGGGTCAATACATTTTACGCCGGTCGTATGGTGGACGTATGTCTTCAATGCATTTGGCCGTCTTGGGCTAATGTGAAGAATACATTACCGGAGTCGTCCGGGATCACTACACGCCAACTAGCAAGTTGTAAGCCGCTGATCTTATTCCTTTGGGTCTAGTCCGCCGCTGATTGACATCATAGTCATCATCGCATGGTTTCTCTGTTCGTGCTACCGCTGTTTCTCCTTCTCCGCGACTGAATTAACCAAACTATGTAGTCCAGTGTCTAACTGTTTTCCATCCTCGGGACTTGAGGGTATTCTATGCCGTAAAGTCCGTCATTGTAGTAAGTGCCCAATCGTCTGATATGAACAGGGAGAGTGGATTCACATTTGGTGACCTTAGTTTATAGCCATGCACGCCATTTTAATATGGTGGATGAGGAAGAATGGAGGCGCGACCTTCCCTTTTGAAGCTTCGAACCAGCTAACCAGCTCGGAAACTGGCTGGTATTTTATGCAAGCATTTAACAGCGGATTTGGGACGCTATCGTCATTGACGGTCAATCAAGCTGATATAGCGCGTTATGCAAGAAACCCGAATGATCAGGTATGTCATGATATATGTATCTGCACACCTTTAAACGCGTCACGACAGTTTTGGGGCCAAATCATCATATTCCCTATCGCGTCTGCGCTTCCGGGCCTTTATGGAATTTTGGTAGCATCAGCTAGCAAAGAGATATACGGCGATGCAGCTTGGAACCTCTGGGATGTCTGCCAGATGATGCTCGATCAATACCCTCACAAGCCAGCAGCTCGCTTCGGTATTTTTCTTGCGTCTGCAAGCGTCGCACTTGCTTTGATTGCCGTCAATCTTGCTACTAACGTAAAAACCTGATTCTTCGAAAACAAACCTCTCGTCTAATTACCTTCATCAGTGCCTTCCATTTGGAAGTGATGTGTCGGCCCTGTTTCCCAAGTACATGACTATTAGACGAGGCCAGTTTATTGCCTGTTTGTTGGGTATAGCCATCGTACCATGGAAGATTTTGAAGGATGGAGCTACATTTTTAGCTTTCTTATCGTAAGCCGAAATCCTGCTCCTTTGATAGCTATCTAATGATTTCACAGCGGCTACGGATATTGGCTGGCGCCCCTTGCCGCCATCCTCTTCATGGACTACTTGTACGTCTGATCAGTGTTTCATGGCCAATGATGTCACTTATCTTGGCTTATCACAAAGCGTCATTCAACGTGGGAACATCATGACGAAGGAACTGTACAATGGGACGCCTATCGGTCATTACTGGTACACCGGCGTAAGTTCAATTGTCTTCAACGTTGTATTCTTTGGGGCCCACCTAACTCGTGACATAGGGATGGAACATTCGCGCCCCAGTCGTGACCATCTTATCTTTGATTCCTTGCATGCCTGGGTGTGTTTCTTTTTTATCTGCTACATCGTTGTGCCTGACGTAAGCGTTTAGATTCGCAGCCAGTATTTCCGATTCGGTGCATATCTCCGAAGCAGCTAAAGATCTCAATACATTTTCGTACGTTCCTATCATCCCTTCATCTTCTGGCGGTCTTCACAGCGCTCTTTAGGTTTATATTGACTTACATCATCGCTAGCGTCTTGTACTATATATCCTATGTGATATACCCTCGGGACGCGAAGTGGCGGACTGACGAACCCTTTGAGGCGATGGCAGACGCCCAAGATGAGGATGAGAAGAGGCGGCTCGCGAGTAAGACGTTCGATAGTGAAAGTGGTTCGACTCCGGAGTCGGACAAAAACGTGGATGTTTATCTTGATTAATGACGTATCTCTTTGGTTTAGATGATTTTAGTTACAGATGTACCCCTTCTAATGCATGTTTACAACAAGTCTTGGCTTCTTAGCGTTATCATTCAACAGCCATGGGAAAAGGTCAGTTTCTGTACCCACAACCCGAAACATGAGGAGGAAGATATTATTTTTGGTCGATGTCCCTGAGAAGAGGTCTGGTGATATTTTGCTAATATGGGCTACACTAAAAAGTAAGAGATAAGGAAACCTAATGAATAATACGACTGATATTATGAGCCTGATCCTAACTAAGTCAGACTGGCTAATGAAACACTGAAACACGGCAATGTTCAGGCTTTGAAAAAAGATCCCGATTCCGGCACATTCAATTCAGTCGACGACTACCTTGCCTTGTGCCTTGGACGGATCATAAGGAAACCTCTTCCTCCAGTGTCTGGCTATCTCGTCCCTTCTCGCCACCCAAACACCTTCCTTATCAGAGATATACTGCATGAACTTTTCTACAGCGGCAAGTCGTCCTGGTCGACCTACACAACGATTATGCAGGCCGACGGACATCATTTTGGCCTGCCCGATTTGCCCTTCTTCATAAAGAACATCAAATGTGTCGACCTATCACCATATGAATAAGCCATATTTGGCCCGAACGTTCGTAGGTACTAACCAGATGCTTATAAAAGTCCTCACCGGATGACCAACCCGATCCCGCGACCACGAATCGGAAATCATTACAGTCCCTATATTGGGTCATCTCAATGAAGATCCCATCACAGTCAACTGCCGCACGTACAAGGTATACGGCAAAATTAGCATCCCCTCGTCAGGTAGGCCTTCCGACGCCAATGGACTTTCAAGCCAATACTAAAAAGTGATGGCCTATCAGTCAAGAAAACGGCGTTCATTAACGACAGGTCCTACCGGCAAGTCATCTCCGTAGCTATCGGAACTATACAGGAACTCGAGGCCTCTCTCTTTTGCCGCATGGCAGTACAAGCGTTGGCTGGCATTGCTCCTTCGTCCGATCATCCATCCCCTGGGTACGCTGGGATCACCGGTGTATTTTTGCAATCGGTCAATGGCCTGATGTACATGCTTTTCCTCTTCCTCCGGAGGGACATCCATGAAATTGATCCACCGATTGCCATGGCAGGCTATCTCAAAGCCCTGCTCGACGAGCATAGGTCCCAGATACGGTGCCCGCTCCAGCGCGGCAGCAACTGTATACATTGTCGCAGGTATGTTGTATCTGAGAAAGTTCAATCAATCAAGTGGACGAGTAAGTCATCTTAGTTGAGTTGACTGACTTCTTGAACAAGCGCATCAGACGAGGCAGACCGGCTCGGGGACCATACTCGAATTGCGATTCGGTCACAGGGTCTCTACCACCGAGAACTTGAGTGGCACAAAGTTCGGTGATGAAGTTTTCTGTAATTTCCGTTGTGACCGGCTGGTGAGCGCCTATTCCGAAATGAGGAAGGATGATAACCCACCAGAACCATCGTCACCGTCGAGAATATTGCGTTCACCACCTTCTTCCCAATTAATAACCTTTGACGCGTAAGATTCAGCAGGCATAAGGGAAGGGGAGGAAACTCACGAATGAAATCGCTATCTTCGCACCGTCTGGCCATTGTGGATCGGGTTGGTCCATCCCATAACCAATTATTGGTCGTTCGGGAAGGTATTCTGCATAGCGGTTGAGAGGGGCCATGATATATTGATTTTCGTCTTAGGAGGGAGAGTACAACGTATCGCTAGAGTGCCGCCTTTGCCCAATCCATGGCAGGAGCATTTTAAGTAAGTTTAAGTCCTTACTCCGCGTCAGAGGACCATACAAGGCCGTGCATCCCGTACGTACCTCATATTGCCTGCCGCTGGATGTTTTGCAATTACGATAGCTTGCCTATGCCGGTTCCTTAGCCGTTGCAAATTGATAGCCCTTCAATAGGCTGTAAAACGTCTATTTATGACAGCGATGAGCGCCGCGTCCCTACAGCACGATCCCCAGTTTAGTCATGCCTTCAGTAACAACGGATTGCCCACCTTTCCTACCTAAGCGCGATTTTGTGGGCTACGGTTGGGACACGCCTCACGATTGCTGGCCCAACGGTGCCAAAATCGCGGTTAGTTTCGTGATCAACTTTGAAGAGTACGTGTCAGACATCGTTATTCATTCCGGCTAAGTCTTAACCCGATATTGTAGGGGTGGAGAGAGTACCCTTGCCAATGGGGACGAGTCTTCAGAGGCACACCTCCACGAAGCTTTTCATAAAATGCCATTGAAAGGAAGGAGGGATCAACAGCTGGAGACAATGGTCTGTGATTCTGTCCACCCAGAGGCTCGAACTAATAGTGAGAACAGTTTGAATATGGTATCCGCCAGGGGTTGCCGCGAATTCTACGCCTGTTTGATCAATACGGATACAAGTTCACCACGCACGCGGTGGCCAGGGCGATAGAGGTTTCGCCTCAGTACGGAAAACTCTTGCCAAAGCTAGGTCACGAAATAGCTTGTCACGGAAACAAGTGGCGCTCGTTCGTTACTGATTCTCCCGAGGAGGAAGCCGCACACGTAGCGGAGGGCATAGATCGTCTTCAGCGTCTCACTGGTGACAATAGTGTACCTAGCGGATGGTACCTTGGCCGTGGAAGCAATCAAAGCGCAAGAATCATTGCACGGGAGCATTACAAGCGGGGCTTACCCTTACTCTATAGTTCCGACACCTACGCAGACGACCTTCCGGTTAGTCTGCATTTTATTGAGATTGAACGCTTCCTCACCGCAAAGAACTTTCAGTATTGGGTTGAAAGTCCTCTAGCATCTGAGGGTATTGAGGATGAAGGCTTACTCATGATACCTTACAGCTTAGACTGTAGTGATCATCGATTCCTTTGTAAAGGATCTGGATGGTCAAGTTCTGATGACTTCTTTTGGCATATGAAGGAGACATTCGATTACCTCTACGAAGAGGGCCTCGAGGGACATCCTAAGATGATGACAATTGGGTAATACTTCCATTAACCTTGTTCATTTTGCGCAACTTCTGATATAAATTCTCGAAGCCTTCATAATCGCATCATTGGAAGGCCCGGTAGATTTCGCTGCCTTCAGAAGTAAGCCATCCAAGAGTCTATTAGAAGAGCGGTGCTTACAACTGTGACAGATTTATGGCGTACATCTCTCAGAAGCCGGATGTATGGGTTGCGAGACGAGACGATATTGCTCGCCATTGGCGCGAAAAGTACCCTTACACTGGACCACTCAACAAAGCATGAGAATTTAATAATTCAGGTGCTTTTTTGACAGTTATTGGAGTGGGACAACCATAGTGAAGTCCCTACGCAGTCGCCGTAGATCCCGTATAAGCGTGTATGGTCTCATCCGCACAACCCGCTGGAGTGTTGTACATATAGAACCCCAAGTTCACGTATACATCAAGATTGCCTTCATCATCCGCGCATACGTACCAAGCCTACGTATTTCGTCAGTATGACGGCCAAGGAGTGATAATGAGCTCACATTTGTTTGGGGTCTGGTGATTGTGGGAATACTCCATTCGACCGTATCGCCACTGAATACAAATGTCCCCGATGTCGCAGGGGTCTCAGACCACGACATCTTCAACATGACCACCGTATCATTAGCCCTGTTTTCAACTATGGCGTACAGCGGCGTCCCATTGGCATTTTGAATCAGTTGGCCATTCGTAATCACGAACTGCGCAGCATCAGCGGGTTCCCCGAGGACAGCAGTCGATGCCGTATTGATGGTCTCGGATCGCAGATATTTGTGGAAGTTGGGGTCTTCCTATTGAAGATTCTGCTTGAGTCACGAGAAGAGCAAGAAATAGAGGAGACCTACGACTGCGCGGATGAACGAGTAACCGGGTGCTAAAGTGGCTGAGCCTCCCGAAGCAGATGTCGTTGGCGTGGCGATGGTTGATGATGTTGACCCTCCACCAGCGTTGGTGTTGGTTGTCGTACCTATCGTGGACGCGCCAGGAAGACATTGGGAGTAGTAATCGTTCACAACACTGCAACCCCATCCTGAAGGACATATGGTGGCCCCGCTCCACCCAATACCCCCACACTGGATCGGAGAAGGTCAGAACTGGGAATGTAGACTCCGAGCAAAGGGAAGAGTCACCTGACCGTATTGAGCGGCCGTGGACTGTGCAAGAACCCTCAAGGTTACGAACAATAGCGGAAGATACAAGATTTTTGTCATCGTTGCGACAGATGATTGTGAGCAACATCCAGCCATAGAATCCACTGTTATAAAAGGCGGGGTCTCCGAGCAAAAGCCTTATTCTCGGAAAGACGACGCGCCCCAACCTGGATCGGTGCATCCTCGGGGTGGTTAGGGTTGGACACATGCTGCATCAGCTCGAGGTTGATTTATTTTTTTGCCTGAGCAACTACCGAACCTGGGTATACTCTGGATGATTGTTGGTGCTCTCGGATTCTGTACAGTTGTTGACCTGAAGGGACCACGAGAGGTTCATCCGAGATATGATGCTTAAAATACCTTCGTTCGATTCAAACCCACGTCATGAGTATAGGACAGCAACAGTGATGGCTTCCGTGATGATACAACCGCAGTACCACTGTGACGTGTCGTTCGAGATGTATGACCTGAACTTGGTCGGCAATACCAAGAGTCCCACTTCGGCCTGCGTTGGTGTCCCGATTTCGATGGTGTTATTGATGGTAATACTACACGCCTTGTAATCCTATTAAGCTATACATGTTGGTTGTAATTTAAAACAGTCCGAACCTTCTTTTCGTTACGATGAAGAGCTTGCAGCAAATTTAATCCTCCTCCTTGACCGTGAAACCGTCGGCCGGTTCCTGTGGACTGGCGCTGGTCACCGTGTTTTCGTGTTCTTTGTTTTCGACTACGACCATGGAACCAGCAGACGCACTTGATGCAGCATCGTTATTTTCATCGTCTTCCTTCACCGGAAGATTTTGAGGTCCCGAATGGAAGAAAAAGTTTTTGGTTTCATCGACCCATTCGGCGGCACCTGCCCTTCCGCCAGAACGAGTCAAGGATAGGAACCGGATGACAGAGTATGCCGAAAATAAGGCAATAGTAGGAAGGGCCGCAATACAGACGTTCATGAAGAGGACGACGATCAGAATAGATGCTAGACATGTGTCATTGACGGGGTAAAATGGAAGCAAAATTGCAGAGGACGTACCAAACGTGAAAATGAAGACACCCGACGCCAACAAAGCCGAGCTTAGTGCAAACAGAACGAAAGACAAAGTGACCAAAACGGAGCAGCCGCTGTTGAAACCATGAGTACGCCGAGGCAAGACAATCAGAAAAGCGAAGACGAACAGGAAGAGCAAGACGGGAAAAACGCTGAGCAGAACAAAGAACAGGAAGAACACCTGGCAATGCGTCAACGAAAGCGTTACAGTACGGTAAATGAGGCTCACAAATGGAATGGGATGCTCATTCAAAAGCTCCCGTGCGGTTTTCAGTCCCGGTCGTGCATATCCATGCTCAATGCTTGTATATTCGTCAGCCCAGCAAATTCCCGTCTCCTTTGATGACATGCAGCTCACCGGTCAGCATACGCATGGACAATCTTGGCACTGCGGTCAAAATACGAGGCGAGGTCTGACTCCATGAAAGCAATCCAGCTCGGATGGGATACTGGCAATTCAATGCAGAAACTGGCTGGTGGCAAGAGCTCGTGTGCCGCCGATGGGATGGAGGTGCGACCCTGAGAAACGTCGCGAGGGCGGATGTTTGGTTTCCTCACGGAACAAATATTGACAAAGCAATTTAACATTCAAAAAATACAAGTCCAAATATTCGAGTTCAATTCGAGTTACTTTCGAATAACATACATGAAGCCGTCGTAGCCCTTCTCGTCAGCAGTACTGATAGTCGTAGCATCGACTTCATTATCTCCTTTAATCGAAGCAAGCAGCCTCCTAATCCCTTTAACTTTCTCTTTATCATAATCGGAGAGTGTATCTGGAAGATGTTCCTTGGCGACGTCGCCATTGAGAACGACGTTATCGAGGATCTATGCATACCGTGTGTCAGGTACATTTCTCACAAGAAATGAATGTACTCACAATAACCCCTCCTTGTTTTATCAGCCGTTTCGCCTCCGCGAAGTACTCAACCATGGGGGGCTTATCCGCGTCGATGAAGATCAGGTCGAATTTTGGTTCAGTTGGAAAACTTGCGAGGGTTTCGAGCGCAGGACCGACGATAATCTCAACTTGGGAGGTCAAACCAGCGAGCGCAATATTTTCCGAGGCGACCTGGGCTGAAATAAGATTTTGAACGCAAGATAATGACCGCCTGGTATTACCTTGGCATGGAGTTCATGAAGCTCCAGAGATATAATCTTTCCATCCTTGGGAAGTGCTCTTGCCAGAGATATAGTCGAGTATCTGCGAATAACTATTACCAAGGCAGTCAATGGCAATGACACGAATGCGATTCTTACCCTGCAAGTGTCCCGATCTCAAGGATTCTCTTTGCACCAATAGACCTAGCAAGTAAGTTCAGAAATTTGCCGAGCGCAGCGTTGACGGATATCTCTGTCCGTAGTCCATGAGTGTCACTGTTTTGGAGAGCAGCATGCAGGACATCGTCCTTTGGCATAAGAAAAGACCTATGGTATTGGTCTGAGCGAGCCCAATCAATGTAAGTGGTGGCAGGGAAGTTCGCCATAGCTTTGCTGAAAGCCCAAAGGAAGATTGGTCGACTTTTAACCTACCATGACCCGGAACAAAGTGGAAAACGATGTATACCAGAGTAAACTGATAAATGTGGAATGCGCAAGACCAGCCAGTGCGCTATTGACGCGGCCTGAATGGCTCTAAAACGAGTCAATGACGGAGCTAAAGACAACCCACCAAAGAAATGCATCTATAAAAAATTGCCGCGTTGATTAAACCCCGGCTACTCTGCAATGGAAAAGACTGTGAGATCCAGAGCTTTACATGACACTAACGGACATTAGTCAATCGCCATTTAGATTCTGGTACGGATTGAGCAACGTCTTCGTTCGCTTCTGAAAGGATTTCGTATTGGCATGTTCCTTCGTTGGTACCGGGTGTCGCGTCTGCCACAGCACTTCATTTGAGTCTGATCTCGCGGTTCTGACGATAATTTTTTATAGATACAGTAAAAATACATTTTACGTTTCCATCTACATGTGAGTGAACCATTAGCACCGCAATGAGAAAGATACACCGTAACCTCATCAATTCACTTCCTTCACTTCCTAATTGCGTACAAAAACCCATCATAGCCCTTCTCCCCAACAGTTCCCATCGTGATCGCCTCCACCCCGTTATCGCCGGGTAAAGCAGCAAGCAGTTTCCGTACACCATCCACACTCTCATCCGAGTAAGATGGATCAGCAACTAGCCCATTACGGACGACGTTATCTACAATCTGGAGAGGAAGATCAACATATATTAATGTCGGTCATCATGAATCACGTACTATAATTCCGCCCGGTCGAACAAGACGCTTGGCCTCAGTGAAATACTGCAGTATAGAAGCTTTGTCTGCATCGATAAAGGCGAGATCGAATTTGGGCTCAGAAGGAATCTTGGCCAAAGACTCTGAAGCAGGCCCAACGATGATCTTGACCTTGGACACTACCCCGGACTTGGTGAGGTTTTCTGTCGCAACCTGTGCATCATTAGGGTCAGGACCACGTCGGAACAGTATCACGCACCTGGGCGTGGAGCTCTTTCAGTTCAAAAGTTATCAACTCCCCTTCTTCAGGAAGTGCTTTCGCAAGCCATGTTGTGGAATACCTGTCATTTCTGGTTGGCACGTAGTAGTGAAGTATTGCTCGACAGGTCAAACGCACCCTCCAAGGGTCCCGACTTCCAATATCCTCTTCGCGCCAATAGTCTTCGCCAAAAGGTTCAAGAACTGTCCCTGCGCAGCACTGACAGCGATATCAGGCAAGCCTTTCGCGACACTGTTCTTGATGTTGGCCTCAAGGCTGTCGTCCTTCTGGATCAGATAAGAATTATGATATTTATCGGAGCGATCCCATTCGGCGAACGAGGTAGCTGGCTTGTGTGCCATGTTAAATGGTGCGTATAATGATGGAAATTGCGAGCTTTATAACAGTTGGATCCGAGTTATCATCGGACATGTCGTTAATCGGCCGATACGAAAAGATAGAACCAGAATGGTGTTATCAACATGTACTATGATGCTCTGGATTGGCAGGTTGAAATAGATATAGTGGGCATGAGACGAACAGACAAGTAACCCAGAGCCAGAGACAACAGTAGAAAATTTACTACGGTGTTGGTGTTTATAACGGCACAAGGTCCCAATAAGGAACGGCCGTGGAAATTAGGGTAAATTCAAATTGCGACGGGTAGATCTAAGTATAAAATAAGGTGATCGAGAAAGAAAGAACAAAATAAACCCGTATAGGCTGAATATCCCCAACACGGACAGGTTGGGTTCGGACAGTGTACTGGACTGGTCATTTCGGCCCCGTTCTGACAGCGATGGTCATCAGTAAAGAAGGGAAAAAGCGAAAAATAACGGGGATAATGACTAAATGAGTGCAACAATATCGCGGTGGGGAGTAGGGATAGTTGCGTTCAGCAGCGGAGGTAACGGCAGTGCGGAGCAAAGTAGCGGTCGTCGTCGTGGACCATGTCACGATCCAGTACTTGATCGGTTGGTGAAGAGTCGAGCGCTTCGAATTTGGACTCAGCAGTACTTATTCTTTGTTGGCCTTTCCTATTTATTATAGATTTATGCTCAAAGCCTCAAAGTTGGCCTTGAGGATATCGATAAGTGTTTGTTTGCGAAGCAAGAGTGTAAGTATTTAATTGGAACTGAATACTGAAATGTCACGATGAAAGTGACGGGAAACTGGGGACAAAGCAGTACAAAGAATCGTAACGAAAAACTACAACTGGATGATCGGAAGCAAGAGAGATGTAGTTAGGACAAACTGAAAAGGGACATATGGCTATCAAGGCGTCGGTTTCCCAGCTCTATAGTAGGACTGAGGCAACGGAAGACCTCTATACCAGCCCGCTTTATGAGATCCTGCATGACGCGCCAGGACTTCTCAGAACGCCGAGAATATGCATCGTGAAGCATGTCCTTCAGCAGCTGGTGCTCGTCAAGAACGACAGCATTGTCGCCGAGGGGCTCCGCTTGGGCCACTGAAGTGAGCGTATCCCGAGACACGGCATACACTTTCTGGGAGGGAAGGGGAGGATCGGCCTTCATCAAATTATCTCGAACGGTATTCTGTGTTTTGTCGAGGTACTCTTTGCGCGCCTCGTCGTTAATCTCCAGATCACTCCGTCCACCACGACGCCTCCTCTTTTTCTTGACAAGCTCCTCAATGTGTCTGTCAGATTTAGAACGAACAATATAGGTAGGGATGCTGTATCGCTTGCAATTCTTCAGAATCGCAATGTCTCCGTCGGTAAAACGGTCTCCCACCAGAACGATGATGGCGTCGAAGATGTAGAGCCCTTGGTCGTTGAAATACGTCCAATCAGGGCAATTGATCGTTCCCGAACCTGGAATGTCGAACCAGATAAAAGGGTTGGCAGGATTAGGGTCAGGGTATGGAGTAACATTGGTGGTGCTTTCGACGATGTCAGTGGCAGCAGATCCTTCCTCGTCATCCCATATACCTCGAAAGGCGTTAATGAGTGATGACTTGCCCGTTCCCGATTTACCGGCGATAGCGAGATGGAATTTCCCGTCCTGGTAAAGACGCTGCTTGACCATGTCGTACTGCTCTCGAGAAGGCCATTCGACTGGGTGAACGCCCTTCTTCCACTTCGTCTCCACCGTCTTCTGAGCTTCCATCATCTCTTCCATCACCTTTTCATTTGCCTTCACCTCTTCGTTGGTGCGCCGAATCGCCTTCAGCGCTGCCTCCTTCTCCCTTTCAGCTTTCTCGGACTGCTCCTTCTTCTCTCTCTCCAACTGTTGAATACGACAACGAGCATCGTTTTCTGGGCTCTCCGTTCTCCTATGATGCT
The DNA here is from genome assembly GCA_900157415.1 of Armillaria cepistipes. Taxonomy (NCBI): domain Eukaryota; kingdom Fungi; phylum Basidiomycota; class Agaricomycetes; order Agaricales; family Physalacriaceae; genus Armillaria; species Armillaria cepistipes. Next base: position 1,525,826 of record FTRY01000010.1, read on the forward strand.
GCAAGATCGAGGTCAATGTCGGGCTTTCCTGGACTTTGCTGTTCCTTATTGCATTGAGAATTATAGGGATTGCAGCAGAAGCGGCGGTGGCAAAAGCGGATAAAACAGCACCCATACTAGAAAGACCAGCAATCAGACACTGGTGATAGGTTTCGTCGCATGCTACAGACCTTGTTGCGAAATAGATAGAAGTCACCACAGCTAAGCGTTAGATTGTCTGCCTTGAAATCTAGGAATGAGAAATGTATAAATTGTAGAAAATGAAACACGCATTACTTCCAGAAGAGAGAAATTGAAAAAGGTGGAGATGAGAGATACAAGATGGGCGCAGATAGTACTCGATACTATCGTAGAGGAACTGCGGCCTTCTCTAACAAGATGTTTATATGACGATTGCGGCCGGACTTCCAGTCTAACTGTTCACAAGTTAGACCAAGACTTCGGTCTTTCGAACTTCGAAGAACGTGTGACCACGAACCAAAATACACTGCATGACCTGGAAGGTCTGCGTGGTAAGGCATACTCTTCACTTTCAAAGTTGTCACAAATGATGCGTTTCATGATGCTCGACAGCATAGAGAACCAGAAGATTGATGGTTCTAGACACTCTTCCAATTCAGTGAGTTAGTGAAAGGTTGAAGCATTGTGAAAAAAAAACTGTCATCAATGTCACACCAGCAGGCATTGTGAAGAAAAACTTGCTTGTCACCCAAAAAAAGGCCGAAATCTTGACGGGAGCACAAGGGGCCTGTTGATCTGTAGAGGGAGGCCAGTAGACTAGCTACATTCAGAAGATTCGTCGATGCACATTGGACGGATCGGAGTCTCGGGCCGAAGTCGAACAGAAATGGTTCGCGCTTGTGGCGTGAGAATTAGCTTCCTTGTCAAAACCACTGCTTATGTTCACACACGCGACGCTTGCACACACACAGCGCAGACTCCTCCAAATCTATAACTTCAAGCTCGAAGATTGTATTGAGATGGACGGTATAGTATGGATGCTGATGAAGTTGGAGCAGCCAAAAACAAGCAAAAGCGAGGAGGGAACGGAAGGTAATCGAGATGCCCTTGAATAGTCCTTGAACTCATCGACAAGGGCGTCTAGGATGTTTTGCGGTAAGTGAATTTCCATAGGCATACTGTCACTCGGACCGTCGAATAATGGTCCAGTGGAGGAAGGGCGACAGGGCTACCAAGTATGTCTAAGAGAACTTGCATGTGTATTTCTCAATGTTCTGATGTATGAGTATACAGGTCTCGACTGTTCTCATTAAATCCACGTATCCAGAAGGAGTCCGACAGGAATTGCTTTCTAAGTGTTTAATCAATCATCTATTCTCTGGGATGCATCTCCTATATCAGGTAAGAATCGCGACCGATTCTGACAATTCATCTGGACCAGCAGAACCATGTAGCTAGTCAACCTCTCCGTCATCACCCTACCATCACCTTCGTTCTGCTCTGCTTCGAATGCCCGTACCACACCCGAGAATCATGGATGTGGAGATTGCTGGTCACTGAAGTTGGAAGGAGTACCTTGTGAGGAGAGCACGCCTAAACTGCACCTCGTGGTTTTATGGACGCTGTCCCAACCAACGAAGGCTTCCTGAATTCGGCGATAGTCACCTGTCGTCGCATATTTGCATATCAATTGTTTCGCGCGGTAGGAACGTTGACGAGGAGATGTCGCTAGAAGTACGAATACAGGCAGCATTGAATAATTTGACAAGTCCCCGATCATCGAAGAGCATAGCAATGGGCCTGGAATGAATGGCCGATCAGATTCTCATGGAACAACATGATGCTTAGCTCGTAAGGTATATTCCACATATCAAAGGCCATGCTGATTCCCCGTGGAAGTAGCGACCATTGACCTCGACGCCTTGGTCGTACTCAAGTTAGGACATGTGACGAACAATCGAACTTTGAGTTGCACTCTGAGAGGTACAATTACGAGAGAAATTACGAAGAAGAACTCACAGCACACGCCCTCGAATTCCTTTCCACGCCGTCTCCTCTAATACGTCCCATTACTCTCTAGTGTATGAATGACCTGATGCTCCTGCATAACCCCGCGCTTTCGCCGTATACGGCTGAACCCAGGGATCCAGGATGACAGCCATGGAGGGAATCACGATTACCGGATCTTCAAAGTCTGCGGCAGAGAACGCGGCATCCCTCTCCGGGGTGGAGACCTTGGCATACGTACCGAGTCCCTGCGCATTGTAGCGCAGGGGCAGGGCTTTCCAATCGTGCTCAAAGTGGAGGTTGAGGTAATCTTGATCTTTGAATGTGGTTCCGGACATCTGGGGCGTCTGGGGAAGTGGACATCGGATTTTTGTTCATCAGGTTAAAGCGTTCAATGGTGACGAGCTCCCCACCGTCCTTGCACAGCTCTGTGAGAAGGAAGACGTCGGAACAACCTTCCCAAGTACCAATTTCCAACACGCGTGGACGTAAGGCCTGTATATGGTAGAAGAGTATTCACCATTCTGCAATATGGCCTGAGAACCAGTCTTGGCTAGCGGTGATGTGGTATTCTGGTGTCATGGAGCGAATAATTCGAAAAGATTGCGTTCCGTATTATACAGATATTGTACCGCTTATCGATGACTCGTTTCATGGGGAACAGTTGGCGTCAATGAAATTGATTAGGTTTTACAGTTACATGGTGCAGAAAAAGGGCTCGAAATGTTTTATAGGACAAGCGCCATCGCAAAGAACTTCATTCGATATCAAACACCATGAACTGATATTTTCCGACATATATAGACATAACAGAACATTAGATATTGATACAAGCAATACTATTGCACATAAGCGACAGATCGACGAAAAAGAAACCAAGTACTCACTAGATCAGAACCACGAGGATGAACCGCTGCAAACTATTCTTCCTTTCATTTCTCTTCGGCCCATCGCCCAATCGTCCGGTGAACCAGTCGAATCTCTTCCCAAGATAATACCACTTCCCTTGTTTCAAAAGCCCAACGGTCTTTCCGGCCTCGCTCAACATCCTAATCAGAGTGCTCTCTAAAATTGCGATAACTTTCTTGGAGCCTTGGACTAAATGACGTTCTCCCAGTTTCGCCGGCATCGACGCCTCGTCGAATTGTTCGGCCCAGAGGCGCCTGTAAAGGACGTGCAAAATATTACAGCTGTTCCAGAAAATAATGAGAATCACGCGAGAGCAATGTGCGCCCAAATTTAATGCATTTACTATATATGGTAAATAAGCAGCCTGTCCTTCTTCCTCCATGTACACCAAGCTGCGACACTCGCATTCTCTGTCTGATCATTGCTCAGAGGATAATGGCAACTGAAAAGATAAAAATGATGAGCTTGAGTCATCAGGTGCCCCAGATAGTGTCTCAGGCTCGAATTTCGAATGGTGGGCACCCTCGCAGGCCCGACAACAGCTTCTCTACATCCCAAACACCTTAAGTATATGCCTCTGATATCCTCAGAGGTGAAATAGAGATGGCTTGTATAGATATACATTGAGGAAGAAGGTCAAGGAAAACTATTATTTATTTACCGCATATAGTAAATACATTAAAATTGGGCGCACGTTGCTCTCGCGTGATTCTCATTATTTTCCGGAACAGCTGTAACCAAGAAGACGATGACTGCCAGCTTCATTCCCATCCAGATGGGAGCAAGATGTCGGAACACCATACCGGAACTAGAGATGAAGGCGGCACAAAGCAGAAGCTCGGGGAAATTAGGAGCGTAGTCCCAAGAGACGAACTGGGGATACATCACAACGAGATTGCTATCTCCGAATCCCCATCCATAGAAGCGCCAATACGAACGACGACCGTTGGACCACCACGGATGCATGGCCATAACGTCTGGTGCGGAATAGAAGCCCTCTCCTGAACGGCTCATCGCTTTCTTCCTGGCACAAAAATCTATATCTTCTCCTCCTCCTGTCTTTGGGAAGCGGAGGTCAAACCGTATGCCGTCATTCACTCGACGAGAGATCAGATTGGCCGTCACACCCCACGGAACGTCATCCTTGATCTTTTCGGCGATATTCCAGAAATAGGTAACACCAGAGAGGTGGGCCGCCGACTTGAAAATCGAGTTTGGAGGAGGGAAGTGCACGTTTCCCACAAACCCCGCAGCGTTGGGATGGGCACGGATGTGAGCCTCCGCACGGGGAATCAAATCAGGCTCGATATCATCGTCTAGATATATGACCCAGTCGCCCGATGACTCATCCATTCCACGGTTTCGAGATGCTGAGGCACCTAGATTGCTATCATTCACCCTGATGCGCACATCTACTCGATGCCCGTATTTCTTCTGTAACACGTCAATTGCAGAAGAGCGAGGATCGTCGATGATGATGATGAACATGGTACTGGCTGTCGGGGATGGCCGCAAAGCAAGGATGCGCTCCAGAAGAGGGACATTAACACGGAAAGAGGGGACGACAACGTCGACAGCGAGCTTAGCTTGGACGTCGGGACTCCGGACGTGTAACCACTGTCTCGCAGCGTCGACAGCCCTATCAAGTGTCTGGAACGACCAGCTTGATGTAGAGGTTTTGCGTATCTAACATCCCCACTTCCGCCAAGGGAGTTTTGAAGTGTCACGTCATCGAGCATCAGCGAGCATCCCCATCGGCGGTACAGCTGAAAAAGAAAGGAATCTCCGTCCTGATTAATGAAGATTTCAGGAATGACTTCTCCGCTGAAGATATCCAGGTGGGTACGATGTACAACAAGAAAGGTGGGCATTCCAGGGAATGAAAGGTCTTTGAATGCGACACACCCAAAACCAAAGGGAGTACAACGTTCGCGCGAAATGGATATGAAGGAAGAATGGATCTTGGCCATCCAACCCTCATCCAAAATCTCAACATCATCTCCCATCAGAACGAAGTAGGTAACCGTAGGATCGCTGTACGCCGTTCTTGCGCAGTGACGCCAGAGACTGCAGACATGACCACGAGGTTGATGACATGTAATGGTTGACACGTCGAGCCCGAAAGACCGGAGAATCGCTTCTGCTTTGTTTCCTTTCAGAAGGAAGGTGTCATCATAGTCGATAGCAAGGATAACCTTGATACCAAAGCTTGTCTCCGTATCGGGGAGGAAAACGTCTCGCCAAGTCGTCCGCACCAATGAATCAGCAAAGCACCGAAGATTGTCGAGGCACTGAATCTCTGATTCCGTACCACGCGAAGTGATAGGGAGCAGGATGGCAAAGGTTATAGCAGTGCGCAGGTTTACGACAGTGCTCGATCCAAGACGATCGAGGACCTTGGCACTATCGACTGTAAGACGGTGTCGAGCTGACTTGCAATCCACACTCCCGTCCTCCTCATTCCTTCCTCTAGGGAAACACGCGGCTTCCAGGGATGAAGGACCCTCAAAGCCGTGTCGTTGTTGGAATTGCGCGCAGCAACACCAAGGGGTCGCTCTGTCTGATACTCAAACACTACATCATCTGGCATTACCTTGGCACAATCGAGCGCCAGATGCGCCAGAGCCTTGATCGTCATGGCATGGTCTGAACCAATATTGACGGGCTCGGTGTGGTCGGACCTGAGGAGCGCCAAAATCCCCTCCACACAATCGTCGATGTAGAGGAAGCTCCGACGCTGACTCCCATCACCCCATACCTCGAAACGAGCCTTTGATCCTGGTTTGATAGTATGCTTGGCGACAAAGGCTTTTCGAAGGAGGGCTGCTGGGGCTTTTTCTCTGCTATTGAACCAAGCACCGCCGGGGCCAAAAATGTTATGGAAACGCGCAATGCGGATAGTGAGCTTATGGGAGAAGTAGGAAAGGATGACCTCGGTGTTGAGCTTGTCGAACCCGTAGAGACCTTGTGGGTTAGGATGCAACCCTTTCGACCATAAGTCTCCTTCGCGGAGCGAGATATCGCATTTCGAAGGGATGGTAGATGGATACACACAAGCGGAACTTGCAAAGAAGAAACATTCGACGGCGGCATCGATAGAAGCGGAAAGGAGATGGAGGGTCATGAGATGATTATCCTTGTAGATGGCAAAATCGTCGGCATCATGAACTGCACCCATACCACTCATGTTGGCCGCAAAGTGAAGAACGGTCTTGCAGTCACGGATGACTTTGGCGCACACCTCTGGGTTTCGCAGATCTCCAATGAAATAGTCAGTGCAGATGTTCGAATGGTCGTGCAGTGGACCATGAATATCCACGACGCGGACGACGTGGCCTTCTTGGCGGTTCACATCCATCCAGCGAGTCGGCATCGCTGTCAGAATCATCAGCTTGGAGAAGACGACGAGCGACGGCAGAGCCCTATAAACAAGCTATTTCAGCATCAGAGCAACGAGAAATGGGAAGGAAAAAGACGAACAATAAAACTAAAACCACCGGTAACAAGAAACGGGTCCTTCATTCTCGCCAGAAGGTTAACTGTGGATAGAGCAATTGTAGTCTCGTTATATCCAAGAAACGCAGAGTGCTTCGTTCTGCTCACCACCAACGCCGACGGTCCGATGTCAGCATATCTAAGGCCCATCATTGACAGACGGAATCCGGACTGTAGAAAGTCTGCTGCGGCGAGTTTCGAAGCCTCAGTTGGTCCAGAAAGGACTGCTAAAATAAAGTTGTTGGGCACGCGTGTACAATAGAGTCGCTCCCTTCACACGGACCCTCTTCGTGACAGTAATACACTCGTATCTACGATTCTGGAGCCCTTTGCCAAGATTGAGAATGTGGTGGGAGTATATCGGGACGCCGCGCAGGATCCTTGAGTTCTAAGCCACTAAACGTTGCGAATTACCGCGAAACAATGAGGTGTTTGATCCCAAGTGGCAGATATGTGATGAAGAACAGTTTTGACCAATTGAAATCGATGTCAGAGTGGATCGGCGGCGATGGTGACGGAAGTAATGGTAGCTATGTGGTTGGTTCTGGTTTGCGTATGTCAGATAAAAACAGTCGGGATATCTAGATCCTTAGCTTACCGGCTACAAAAATGTACGGAACGAGAATCTCCCATGGTATCACAGGACTCAAACTCCTCCGACCCACAAGACTCTCCGCGAAATTTGGGTGATTCTGAAGTACGTGCCTCACGTAAACGATAACATAGACCACGTTCATGGCTGGTCACGGTGTTGCCAGTGTTGCTATTTTCCCCCCTCGTTTCCATCCACGATCTTTTGACGTCCAACGAGACGTCTTATGAAAACACGAGCAAATCACAGGAAGACCCTCTATGTTGGAGCCTCCAAAGATATCCCCAGAAGGAAGGATACCGATAAGCACCCTACCTGTTTCATGCCCATTCCAGCATCAAGTAGACGCTGCGGTGATATTCAGGAAGAGGAATTGGAAGTTACGGAGACGGAAAAAATGATGATGGAGAAAAGAGCAAGGTTCAAGAATCGGCTTGAGACGACCGGCAAGTCCCGGTTCCACTTAGTGTATATTTTCCTCTACCATCGACACCAACATCGACACCATCGTCTGCCAGACTGTTCAAGACATTTATTTTCTGGCGGGGATTCTATGAATATCAATACATGTATTAATTTGGTGGAGTATGCGTATAATGCCGGGATGCTACTGCAATGCTTTAGGCAGTGTTCCCAGTAGGTTGAGTCCATCTCATCGTGGTCCTGAATCTGCATGCTCGCACAGGAATCCCTGATAATAGGTGTCGACAGGAGTACCCTCACCAGACTTGGTTTTGTTCTTGAAGCTTGAAGCTTGAAGAGTCGAGCGGTGAATTCCTCTCTCGGCGATTTGTTTCTGCGGACGCTTCCTTCAAAAGGCAATCAAGTTTACACTTGCAAAAATGATATGTTAGTATCTGTTCTTGACTCTTCATTGGGAGAATTGAACTTACTTGTATTTCATCCAGATTCTACAACAGGACCGGCGACACCAGGCCTAAACCCACGCCCTCGAAATCGTACCTCCTTACCAAACGGTGATCTCATCAGCAGAGCGCGCCAGGCGTGGTGAGGATCCGGGGATGTCCGATCCAGCTAGGCGCATACCCAAAGAGCCGGTGGGTTCACCCACCACGACACCACCTGGTCGACATGACTCAGCCTTTCACAGCGTCCTTGCCATGCCTCACATGAGACTGTCGATCCTGACCTGTCTGCCAGGATACTCACCCCGCCCCTGTAGAACCAACGACATGCTCATACGGTACTAAGCATGGCGAAAGAACGTGTGGTCACGGGTGTCCACGCTTCGCGTCGAGATATACCTTCTTGTTGCGGTACTGCCATTCATGGTTTTGATTTTTGCTCAACTCGCTTGATCGGTCTGAGACTTGCGAAAGAGGCTGTGCATACTACTGTTGCTCTCCTGTCGCTCTTTATATACTCTGTGTACGCCGGACTGCCCACCTCGGACCTCGGTTACGAGGTTGTCCTCCTTTATGAGCGACTTCGTGGAGGTCCCCCGAAGCTCCCGCCAAACTTTGTTTGAGGCCTAATTTCCACGAATTTGCCGGATTGTATCCGCTCATGCACCTCATCACACCACCAAATCCTCTCAGAAGAGGTTCATTTCTTAGGTATCAAATTCCAGTACTTATTGTGTATGTTATCTAGATAGTTTTGGCTTATCCGGTGGCCCCAAGAGCCCTGGATAGCGACCATTTCACCCCCACCCCACGCGTAATCCCTCACCCAATTCAAATTGACTGCCGACCCCTTTGAGTTTGACGACGCCCGATACGGCTACTACATGGCCCATTCGTAATGCGACCTATGCCCGGTTGTATTTACCTCGATATTCCCCCATGCCCAGCCGCGACCGATCCCACCGTCCAAATCCCACATGCACGTCGGCCCTAATCATCGTTGGGCAGCAGTGATCCTAAAGGCTCCGTAGTATTCGGGGAATCGAACCCCAGTACTAAATCTATAGAAGCAACATCCGTTGCGTCAGACCAGCGTTAGGACGATATACAGGAAGCCTCCAATTCAATTCATCGACGGTTTTTAAACCTTATTATCGTCCGCTGAGTTAACTCGTCTTTTCTCTACAGCCCTTGTCAGCGATGGAGGAGTCGGTGCCCCTCCACATCCCTTCCACCATATTCTTAAACTGTTGAATGCGAACATGGCTGTGGTGAAACTGTTGACGGGGACGACGGCGGCCATCATGTCGACAGAAATGCCTTATGCGCCTCCAAGGTCGATATCTGTGTTGGAAGATCCCAAGAAACAGGAGACCAACACAAAAAAAAGATGAGCTTGAATGTAACGCTAGGACAGGCTGAATGCGGAAGCAAGATCCGATAATATTAGAGCGATGGGATTTGACAGTGGGCACAAAAATAACGTGCGAAACAATCTTTTGCTACAATCCAGATGTGGGGAATCGAACCCCGCGAAGCAGCCATATTATCAGTTATGCTATAGTATCCGGATGATTTAGGGTCGTCCTTGTGCGAACAAAGATGCTACTCCTTGTTCCAACAGAAGAAATGCAATATCCACGCTAGCGTCCGGTACCGAGAATGCTAGAACGAGCATGTAGCAACGGTACCGCAGACCTACGTCGACAGCAATCGTGTCTTTGCCATACGTTTGGCAGCCAGATCAAGGAGTCCTGTCCAACAGCGATGTCTTGACGTGATACTGGGGTTTACGCCACGACGAAGACCGTGGTGATGGCAAGAGAGAGAAGCCTAGAATCCTTCCCATTCAATCACCGACCTCGAATCAGGTACTTATCCAACAGCAAACCGCTCTTGACTCAAACTATCACCGCGACTATTTAAGTTAACTGAGCATGGCAAGACATTTGCTCTGGCACCTTCGCCTATCATGGTCACCTCCCTGGAAATGCTTCGTAACGAAACCGTTCACAACGAGCTGGCGAGCAGCGATATCAGCGAGCGCAAGTTACTACTCAAAATCGATCTGTATGTACTGCCGTACATCTGTGTGATGTATACCCTAGCTTTTCTAGACCGGTATGTTCGATATCTGATGTAGGGATGGAGTTGACCTCAGACTTTTTCCAGCGTGAACATTTCGAATGCGGTCTTGTTCGGACTCAACGACGACCTGAAGCTCGTCGGGAACCAGTACAGCACCGCCCTTGTCATCTTCTACGTTCCGTACATCCTGTGCGAGATACCCTCGAATATCTTGCTCAAGAAACTGAAACCGCACGTCTGGCTGTCTATATGCATGACGATGTTCGGTATCGTCACTATGCTGCAAGGATTCGTCCAGAACTTTGGCGGTCTCATGGCGACGCGCTGGTTTCTTGGTGTCTGCGAGGCGGGTGGGTATATGCTCGTCTGTGGGTTTCGTTGGGCTTACTGTAATGGTCAGGCATGTTTCCGGGGTGCTTTTACCTCTTGGCGATGTGGTACCGCAGAGAAGAGTCGCAGAAGCGGTTTACGTTCTTTTTCTGCTCAACGACTTTGGCTGGTGCGTTCGGTGGGTTGTTAGCAAGTGCCATTGGGACGATGGACGGAATAAGAGGTTATCGTGGGTGGAGATGGGTATTCATTCTAGGTAGGTCTCGGGCATTTCTGTGGGTGTGAGAGCTGAGTTAGATTGTCCACCAGAGGGCCTTACCACGGCTCTTTTTGGCATTGCATGGTTCTTCTTCCTACCTGATTTTCCGGAAGAGGCAAAGTTCCTCAACCAGGAGGAACGCGACTTTGTCAAGAAACGTCTGGCCGCCGATGTTGGTGCCTCCGCTTATCAAGAGAAGGCAACGTGGCGCGATAGCCTAGCTGTTTTTAAAGACTGTCAGTGCTTGTGCAACCCTTTTTTCGAAACTTGCTTATTCGTCGATGATTAGACAAAATTACCATCGGAGGCTTCATGTATTTCGGACTTATTGTGCCGGCATACGGATATACTTATTTTGCGCCAACTATCATCAGTCAACTGGGCTATGGAAGTACGTTTTTCATGTTCTCTCGGACTTGCCTTTTATAATCTTCACTAGCTATCCAATCTCAGTTACATTCCGTTCCACCCTGGGTGGCCGCATTCGGTTTTGCTATGACACTAGCCTTCATCTCTGACCGTTTACGCCACCGATGGTTCTTTGCCTTCATCTCTGCCGCCGTCTGTCTCATCGGCTTCGCTGTACTGCTATCAGATCCACCGCGGCACAGTGTTAGGTACGGAGCACTCTTTCTCGCCGTGTCAGGTGCCTATACTTCAATGCCCATCGTCGTTGGGTGGTTTAACACCAACTTGGCGGGTCACACGCGGCGCTCTGTGGGTACGGCGTGGCAAGTTTCCTTTGGTAACATTGGAGGTATTATTTCCGCGTTCTTGTTTCCGACGGGAGATGGCCCGAAGTATATAAAGGGATACACGATATGCGTGGTGTTCGCATGCTTAGCCATAGCATCAAGCGCGGCTTATCTCCTTGCGCTCGTACTTGACAATAGAAGCAGAGCGAGGAGCACGCAGCCGGAGGTAACAGAGAAAGAAAGGGAAAGGCTAGGGGACCTAAATCACGACTACCGATACATGTACTAAGTTATGGTCGAGTATGTATGCACGTGCGATCACAACACTTTTATCGACCAGTTCTATTCCAAGTCTACTGCCTCCTTGGTGCCCCTTGGTGTTCCCAGTGTCACTGCCGACGTCACGCGAGGGCCGTCATGGTCTACCGATGTCGTCGGCTCGATGTCCCCGTCCCACGTAGATACTACTGAACTAGCGAGGTAAGGCGCATTCAAACATTCCTTGCCATTGCACGATCATTAAACTTTGGTCGTGCCTTATCTCTGATAACGATAGGTTTTAGGTGAGGAGCATTCAGGAAGCCGACAATAGCTCCCGCCAACCCGGGGAAGCCCTCGTTGAGTATCCTCCCCATTCGTATCACTGTACGCATAGCCAAGCTCACATTCTCGAATGTGATGTAAAACATGGTGCTGTTCTCCCTGAAAATACTGTCAGCTAAAAACATGGCAATACATGTCAAACGCACCTTGGTCGACAGGTCAGCTGTGTTATGTTACCTTGCTGCATGAATATCTCGCGGATTTCTGGTATTGACTTCGTGCCGTTGACGGTGAGGACGAGCGTGCGGGAGGCGCCTAGGCTGATGGCCGTGATAAGACTACGTGTGACGGTATAATGGGTCTCTTGTATCTCCAATCCCACGCCCAATGCATCGGCCCTGGACTGGAATTGTCTGACGAACTGCTGTGCGGCAGTTGAGGTGGCGAATTCGAGGTGCATCAACTATCTTGGCTCGTTAGATTATGAGAGAAGGATACATTGTCGTACTTACATCTTTGGCAGGATAGAGCCCGCAGAAAAGCAATGTCGGGGAGATGTCTTGCCAGTCGTTTGTCCACTCCCTGCATGGGAGAGATTTTTCTGGGCCATTCAGGTTGGATACGACCACAGCGCGTTTGACTTTCTCCTGGTGCTCTTCTTCGGGAGTGTACCATTCTGGAAAGTCGTAATCAGATTCTTCGGCGTCGCAAAAGGTCATTTTAGCGCCTTTCAGTATTGGGGAGCGGAAGATATTTTCTTTTGCCTGTATACAAAGTCGTCAGATACGGGTAATGAAGTAGGAAGTAAGACGCACATCCATGGCTTGGGATAGACACATGAACCGAACCTCAAGCCGTGATGCTTTTGGGTCAAAATGCCAGGATTCGAAATCCCGTCGGTTGCCGAGTCGTTGAGGACACATAATCGACTTGATTTGTTGTTCGGGGACACCCTGAGGTATGTTCTCGATTTTACATGACCTTGAGAGTCCTGTGTACCCAATCGCAGCTACGAGATAGACGGCCAGGGATCTGACTGTTCGGACGAGCTTTAGACTCAGCCTCGAGCCGTGATAACTTGCAATGCACCGTTCTGCACGCTTTGTGTCGAGGCAATTGATGAGAATACCTCGGCCGAAGTACGAGGGGGATATCGTCTCTACAGGATTCATCTTGAGTGGAACAAGGACGCGAGCGACATCGTGGGGGCCCCGGTATTCCTTTGGTAGATTTCGGATGGAGATGGTACGGCTAGGCGAGAACGCGCTGTCTTCCTCTTTTGTAGGTTGAATGCCATAAGAAATATCAGGAAGAGAATGCAAGCGACGAAGGCCAAGTCCTACATGTCGCACGGGCAGACGGAGTATCATGACACTAGAAATTTTTTTTGAAAATACCCACGCCACGAACGCGCATGACGCCGGACCGGAATTGCCGTAGACGAGCAAAGCACAGATTTGTATTTAAGGAAGGGAAATAGAAAGCATATAACAGCATGTATATACTGCAACAGCACAATCAATTGTCCAGTTATCCATCGTATAAGTAGGATCGTAAGCGTAGGTGAAGCAGACATGCTTCATTCGCTATCCGAATCGACCTATCCCAATCCCTTAGTAAAAGTTTGATAAAGCATCTTCCACTGCACTCACTACCATTTTCGATTTTGCCTTCGTAGCAGCAGCTCTTGAGGATCGTCCCGCAGCGGGAGCAAAGCTTAGCTGAGATTGCTTCGCGGTCGTTGCTGCAGTTTTCTTCTTAGCTGGAGCTTTCTTTGCTGCAGGTTGGCTGAAATCATATGTTACGAACGACAAAATCTTCCTGGAGAGATAACACGCACCTGAGCACTGCGGCTCTGTTCGTCCTCTTCGTGGGTTTTGGCGCTGGTTCATCCTCATCTTCGTCGTCGTCGTCGATATCATCCGGTATCTCAATGATTTCATCCGAGTCACTCTAAAAAAAGGTCAAATCCAGAGAAAGGGCTGTCATGCATCGTAGGTTTTACATACTTCGACTTGTTTCTTTCCCCGACCTTTGGCAGGGGCTTTGGCTGGCGCCTTTTTGACAGGTGCCTTTTTAGCCGGCGCTTTCTTCGCTGCTGGGGCTTTCTTGGCGGGTGCCTTTTTCTTGGGAACAGGCTCATCCGACTCATCAAAGTCAGAGCCACGTCCGAAGTTGCCGGTGTCTATCTCCATCATCATCGAATCTTCGGAAGGTGCATCGGATTCTTGCGCTCTCGCTTTGCCCTGCAATCGAAGATTGTTGAACATAATTTGAGTCGACGAAGAATCCAGAGCAGACCTTTGCTTTGGCTGATTTTGTTGGGCGTTGGCTTTTCTCGTACTCCTTCTCTTGTTGCTCTCTGACTTTCGTGAGCTTTAGGTCTAGTTAGTTTGATGTCTGAAACTCGTAATGTAGGATATACGCACCACGTCGTCAAAGTCATCTTCGTCGATCTCTCCATTCGCTTTAACGTCTTTCATCATAGACTTGAGAACTTTACCGACATGTCTAGGAAGGCATGGATGAGCGAGTACAGGTCACACGAGACAGAGGCCCTACGATTGAATAGCATGCGTGTCGTCCTTTTCCACGAACTTCTGTATGGCATCTGACATTCCGTTCTCTCCAAGTAACTGCGGTTCCTGCGCCGCAAGGTATTCCTTCACCAATGTCGACACCCTCACCTTCTCCAGCTTTTCTGATGCGCTCATATTGGGATCATCTATACTCAGCTCTGGCTGGTCGATAGCCACTTTTGAAGCCCGATTAGCTTTCTTCGTCCGGTGGAAGACAAGCAAGTCTCGCGGATTGGCTATCCGGCCTTGGAATTCCTGCCCAAAACGAATGGGATTCGACATTTCGCTGACGCCAGTAGTGTCGACTTTGAGTCGGACGAGGGGAAGCATACGCGGAATCTCTTCGTCTCCTTCTTCAACTGCGCGAGCATTGCGTTCGTCCCACAACGTGTTGGCTTGGTCGATCAGAATGTTTACCTTGCTTTTAAGGAACTTTGTAATGGCCATTTGGTTGTCCAGCTCGAAGCCCTCCTCTTCTGCGACTTCGCTGAGGACGACTTCTTCGATTACGAAGGGACGGACCGTGCGTAGAGGAATCGGGGACAACTGGAAGTCTTTGCCTTGGATTTTTAGCAGAGCAACATGTCTAAAGGGAGGTCATGAGTTGAAAGGGACAGGGAATCTGAGTGGCCTACTTCTCCAGCGCCTCTCCGTCGGCAAGGGACGTCGCAACAGAGGAACCAGGTTGAGTAATATAATACTCTTTGCCTCCAACCGGTTCCGGGACAATACGACAGTCGTGCTCGTGACCCCACACAACCAGATCTATGCTATCATCAAACATACCCTCTGGAACGCACTCTTGAGGTCCATGTTTGACACTGAGAACACTAAACACAAGTGCATCGAGGAAACTGCCACTCGTACCGATTCTGGTGCAAGAGCAGTATGTTAAACCATTCCTCCTTGTTCTTTGGCATGAACATCCGCACGCGATTACTCCGAAGCTCAAAGTGCATTCTCTGGTCTTTAACATTACCGACACCGTACAACCCGAGATGCGTGTTCCCTTTTCGCAGAAGCACAGGGCGAACAGCGATCCCTGTCGTCGGGGCTTCGGCATCTGATACTGGGAGATCAATTTTACCCATATAATTCAAAAGACCGGAGACGGAGAGAACGTCCAAGGCACATAGAGCGCCATCCTGTTTGGGATTTAGATGTATACAATATTTGAGTGTGCGGACTCACTGCACCAGCGCCCTGAGGATCATCATGGTTACCGTGGATCGAAAACACTGGGATACCGATGTTGAAGTTGGGATCTTCGTAGTTTATGGCAGGAAATCTGGTGTACATAATTATAAGAGACCAGAAAGGCGACATTGGAAGGCGACGTACGAAAAACCATCCGCCTTCCCGTCGTCTGGGTCGCTCATTAGTTCGACTTGAACCGGTTTATCACCCATAGTGTATTCGCGCAGTAGGGCCATGGTGTTGTAGATGCAACTGCGAGAAGGCTTATTTTCGTGGAAAAGGTCACCCGCGAGCAAAATGAAGTCGACCTGTATACCGCTTAGCTGATGAGAGCGGGGAACGAGACAGCCACGTACGTCGTGTTTCACCGCTAGCTGCAGGATCTCCCGGAAGGTGTTGATAGAGTCCTGGCCACGTACTGGATCGCGCTCCAGATATCCAATGTGATTGTCGGTAGCCAGCATAATCTTTATCGTATCGTCAGGGACTGTCAAAGACATCGTCAATACCGTCCTGCAATACCAACGATGCCACCAACATTCATTCTGGATTCTCGTAGCCGGCCTCGGAGAGCCTCTCACTGACTCGTCGTCCATGATTTTCCTTGGGCACAAAGGCGAGAACGCAGGTGAGCAATGAAAAGGAGAGGCACAAGAGTCAATTTTCAATTTCGGACGCGTCGCGTTGTCCGGCTACTTTCCCGGTCGCCGGAGTTCCCACGGTCACCACTAGGGCTACGCCGCAGGCAACTTGTCGTAATTCTTTCTGGTACCATCACTTCCTGTCGATGCACTGCTAATTTTGCTTCCCTACACTCATCTTCCAGTCCTTGCGTTCCTTATCTTCCTCCCCTTCTGGCGATATTCTCGACGACTTTCTTGGCATAATCAGTATCGCAATGAGTCCTCAAAATGCTGGAAAACCGGCCTCCAAGGGCCTCGTTGTATGTCTTTTTTTCACTGCGGTTGACCTTTTTCACAATACTGATTGTTCTGTGGGTTTTCAGACGGGCGTTGTCGGTTTCTATCTCGTGGCTGCCTTGTCGGTGCGTCCTTTTTCCTTGATTAATTTGCTCCGTCGCTGATAATGTCTTCCGCTAGATGGTAATGGCGTACGTGCCTTCCGTTCACCCCTTTTTCCCGCACCTCACCTTGCTTACAGTAATAAATGGGTCCTCAACACGACGGAAACTCCCCTCTTTTTCCTACAAATGCAGCTTATGATCGCCGTCATCCTGTTTTTGTTTTCCGATACAATGCGGTTCCTTCCGGACAGGCTTACCTTTGACCTCAAGATATGCAAGGGACTAGTGCCGATGGTAGGCTTAAATGTTATCGGTCTCAGGCAAGTTCAGGCCTTTGTATGCATCCCCTTTTTTCTCACCTCCTTCTAGCTTCAGCAATTACACCCTCAAATACGTCGACGCCTCCTTCTACCAAGTGGCACGGGGACTTGTTTTGCCGTTTACCGTCGGGACGTCCTTCATTGTTTTGCACTCTAGGCCTTCGCTTCGCATCATCCTAGCATGTGTCGTTGTCACCCTCGGCTTTTTTGTCGGCGTTTTCCTCGACGGTACCCACGTATCACTCGTGGGGGTGAGCTTTGGTGTCGTCAGTTCCGTGATCACAGCTACGCATTCTGTTGTTATCAAGCAGAGTCTGAATGTCGTTAACGGCAGTGCATTGTTGCTATCGTGGTACACCAACCTTCTCAGCGCAATTGTATTGGTTCCTATCATCTTTCTGGCCGGCGAAGTGCCAGGGGTGATAAAGCTGCTGTTCGGAGTTGATGAGCTCGTGAGGTCGGAGGATACAATGAGCGCTCTACAAACATTCCTGTGGGGTTCCGCTATCACCGTGAGGACTGCACAGGATATTGCCGATCATCAGTCTGACCGTTTCATGTACAGGGCGTTCTCGGCTTCCTGATGAGCATTGCCAGCCTTCTGTCTATCAAGGTCACCTCACCTATTACCCACATGATTTCTTCCGCAGTCCGAGGTGTCGCTGCGTCGCTCTTGGGAATGTGGCTGTTCCACGACATAATTACCACGTAGGTCCAGCTGCTACTATTATCTGCAGATGTTCTAATAACGGTTTCCATAGTGGACGCGCATCTTCCATCGGCATCATTCTTTTCGGATCACTCTACTATACTTGGGTCAAGCACCAGGAGTCCCAACCCGCCATTTCAAAGGAGTACGACCGTGTTCCCATGGATGATGTCGAAGCAGGTCTCAGAAAAGAGAATCCCAAACCGGAATAGAGTCTCAATGTTATGTATACCCGGTTTCTTGCATACTGGACGCGCATAGAAAGTCGTTTAGACGCTATCATAGGTTAGAACTAATTATTTAAGTAACTGGACTGTGAAGGGTATCGCCCTCTCGGTAAAACAGGCGCAAACGGCCCGGCGGGTATATAGCCGACGATTTATCCTTTTTTTTCCTTCGCCATCGATGCAGCAGTCGTGTTGCACTTGACACTTGGGTCCGTCAATTGTTCGAGTAACGGAGCGGTGGTAGATGGACGATAGGAAAATCTTCGGTCTGACCGAAAAGGTTTCTCTTTTCCCGTGTCCTCCAGGACTGCTGTATCCGTGTCATACAGCAGTCTGGCGGGGAAATGAACAGCGTATCGTACTTCCTGTACCAATAGCAATACAGCTCACTGAGCAAATTTTGCTGTTGTCAATAAAAATACAATTCGTCGTGTCAAGGATGGTTCAACCTTTTCTCCCATGTCGGCTGTCGCCAAACGGTTATTGTCGACCGTCACAATCAAGTCGGTGCCGTCCAAGGCTCACCACCACCGACCTCTTCCTTCGACAACGCTGCCTGCAGGATATCTCCTTACTGGCATCCATGCAGGCATTAAAAAAGTCCCTGGGACGCCCGATGTAGGCATCATTCTCTCGACGTCGACTCGCCCAACGTCAGCAGCAGCCTGTTTCACCCGAAACGCCTTCAAAGCCGCGCCAGTCGTCGTTTCTCAGGAGGTCCTCAACAAAAATGGTGGCAGGGCGCGGGCTGTCGTCGTCAACAGCGGCTGCGCCAACGCTGTAACGGGGAAGCAAGGGTTAGAGGATGCATGGACGATGGTCAAGGAAACCGACTCGCTCCTCTCCTCCGACCCAGCCCTCGAGAACAGCACGCTTGTCTTGTCCACCGGCGTCATTGGCCAGAACCTTCCCATTTCCAAGATCGTCTCCGCCATTCGTTCCCAGCACGGCGACCAGCCCTCTACGCGCTCGCTGGACAACGATTTCCATGCCTGGGAGCGCGCTGCAAGGGCTTTCATGACAACGGACACGTTCCCCAAGCTTCGATCTCGTGTTTTCAACATCAAAGGCGTGCAGTACCGGATGGCAGGGATGGACAAGGGCGCTGGGATGATTCACCCTGACATGGGCCCTCCGGTAGGCTCGCAGCTCCACGCGACGCTCCTGGGGTGCATCATGACAGACGCAGCTGTCTCTCCCCGGAGCCTCCAGAGCGCGCTGACCTACGCTGTCGACCGAAGCTTCAATTCCATCAGTGTTGACGGGGATATGTCTACTAATGATACGATTTTGGTCCTCGCGAACGGTGCTGCTGCTTCGGACGGTACAGGAAACTATGCGGATGAGATCGATGAGGAGACAGACAAGGAGTCTTATGAGGTCTTCAAGCAGGAGTTGACTGCGTTCGCGATTGATCTGGCCAAGTTGGTCGTTAGAGACGGCGAAGGCGCGACAAAGTTTGTCACGGTTACTGTCAAGGTACGGCGTACTTCTCAATACTCATGCTTTGGTTAACAAGTCAGACAGGGCGCAGCGACATATGAAGATGCACACAAGATTGCCTCTCGGATATCAACCTCTGCTCTTGTCAAGACCGCACTCTACGGTGAAGACGCAAAGTAAGCTTTATTTATTCCATTGGAGCATCCTAACTAACACCACATTGGAAGCTGGGGTCGTATCCTTGCAGCAACAGGCTCTGTCCCACTGACGGTCCCTCTTGACCCTCAAAAAGTCAGCGTATCCTTCATTCCCTCTGATGGTACTGCTGCTCTTCCCGTACTCGTCAACGGTGAGCCGGAGAACGTCGATGAAGAGAGGGCCAGCGAGATTCTAGGTCTGGAAGACTTTGAGTTGTGTGTAGAACTTGGAGGGCTTGGAACGGAGGAAGCAACATATTGGACTTGCGATTTCAGCTATGTGAGTGAACGGCATCCTATGGTACTTCTGTTGCTGACCATCTTGATAGGAATATGTTAGAATAAATGGTGATTACCGCTCATGATAGACAGGGTGTACGAGATGATGAGCTGCTCGACGACTTGATCTTTTTATATACCAGACTACTCCTCGACATGTTGTATCTATCATAATTCCTCTCCACGGTAACTGTACTTCGTGCACCTACTACCACCAAAATCAGCCAGAGTGTCTGTAGCAAAGTGATGGACTCACAAGAACACTCAACTTTCATTTTCATCTTATACTCTACTGCATATGACTCATATCCCTCGAATATCTTCTCGGTGTTGATGCAGATGTCGGGCTCCACTTCTTGCTGTTTTGGTTGCGCAAAATGTAATGTCGTGACGTCTAAATGAGGGTCTGTTCGGCTGCCAGGCACGGCCAGTTTTTGGCGCCAGTTAGTTACCATTTTTGGAAACCCAACACGAACCCAGTTTCTCGTCGTTATTTCTCGCGTTTCTGGGTATCCATAGCCTCTGAAATAGCCTGTTAACCCTCAAGGACATTGTAACATGCCATTGTACATAGCACGCCATGAGCTGTAAACATATGCAGAATGAATTAGAGCAGCAGTGCTGATTCAAGCCATTCCTGCTGTAGTCAGGACTTCGGCATCACACATGTATCCGGAGACAAAAATAATGACATAGATATATCTTCTGAAGTGACATGAATATATGAAATACTATAGAGGTAGATAGACATCGGATTGCTGGTCAGACCGATAACCTGAGTTACCTGACTGCCTCAACGATGAGGTTTTGATATTACCAAAGACTCCGAGGCTCAAACCCCTGAAAAATTGACAGAGATGTGTTTATCATTGTACTGATAGAGCTGTCCATGCGTCTAAGGGAGAGAACCTCAGCTGGAGAGGCAGAAGATGGATTGTTGTGCCGGACTGGAAACAGTATTTCTTTGGTAGATGCCCCCCAAAATGCATTCAAATCAATGTATAGACACCAAGGCAAATGTTTTTTTTCAAGATGTCTTAAATTATATGTCGTGCAGGTAGCTCAGAAACGCGAGAAATAACGACGAGAAACACAGCTGGGTGGCAACTATTTTGTGGTGGTCAAAATAGAATCAAAATCCGAGATCCCGATTTTGGGCGAGGCAAAATTGTTCGATATTTCCTTATTAGGGAATTCCCCGAATTTTGACTGAGGCAAAATCCGACATTTTGCACTTTGATTCTATTTTGACTCGCCCAAAATAGTTGCCACCCAGCTGTGAAACAGGGTTCGTGTTGGGTTTCCAAAAATGGTAACTAACTGGCGCCAAAAACTGGCCGTGCCTGGCAGCCGAACAGACCCTAAGAGTCACTGCATGCGATCTAGCAGCGATAAACAACAGGATTATAAGACCATCTTTGCTCCTTTTCATTATCATCCCACAGCTGAAGAAGTCTAAGTGGGGACGAAAGTCCAACCTCAGCGATTGAAGTTGAGGAAGTGGTATCTGACCAGTCATGACAACGAGTCCTTGCAAGCACTCTGCAGCTGCTTGAGAAAAACCGCCTCGAACTCCTGCGAAATACTCCGTTTGACCTTGATTGAGCTCAATCCAAGCATAAGATATGCGAGGCTTGTAGTCCAAGATCCGCAGAAGAATATTTGCTCGATAGCCAAGGCATGTTGATGCTGAGAGACGATTCGCCAGCCCGGCCGAGGAAATATTGCAATAAGTTGAGGTCTCGATTTGGTTTAGCGTACGCCTTGGGGTAATATTGGGAAGGATTGGGAAGACTGATTTGTGACCAGAGGAATGAAAGACTTCCCTCCAGCGCTTGCAACCATGACCGAGCAACCACCGGTCCCGATTCATGGATGCAATTTATCGGCGTTGATGGGTGTCCGTCTGGCGCTGTCTGTATTGTCCGCTTGAAAATCTCGGCTAGAAGGTCGTACGGGAAATTTCGTATAGGAACCACAAAGGCTGGCCGCTGCATGGACAGCCACGATATTTTTGAAGACGCTTTTTGCCTTCTTCGGCCTTTCGTTGACATCCGTTCATTTACTTTCAGATATTTCTACTTCTATAACATGTAGATAGGATCTACTGAGATTGATGTCGGAATTGGATAGCATGTCGTTGGTCGATAAAAGATCATGGGAAGGCGATGGTTTATCCGATGTCCGCGTTCTGTTTCTTGCTAGTCCGATATCATAGCCATATTCGGAGCAAAAGCTATTTTTACTGGTTTGGTCGTTCTCTGTGAAGAGATTGGATGAGCATCGAGAAAACATCAGCAGCACATAACGTACGAAGCATTTTAACCAGTTGCAACAGTAAATATTCCGATGTCTTCTTTCGTGGAGGAGGTCGAGTCGATGGAGTTCATGATCAGAAGCCATATGGTCTACTTATCCAAGTACTTATAGTCTTCAGAAGGAATAAGACGAAGGTGAGACCGTAAATGAGTGTCTCGATCTAGACGAAGCGGGAACCAGGACGTGGAGTGTCGGCTAAGCTTGCAAGTATGAAGTCGAATTTAAGTGATTATTTAAAGGATGCATACATCCGAAGGGCGATATAATCAAGGAAGATCGATGCACATACTGCACACCATTCTTCAGACTCAGTATCCTTTGCAAGCGACAAAACCGTTGGTAGTAGAAGCTCCAGTGTGAGTCATGACACTAAAACAGAAAAAAACATTCTGAGAGCCCATAGAACGATCATGAATGCAAATACGTACGCGCAATAATTACCGGAATTATCAAAAACGACGCGGTCAGCCCCAGGAGAGCCACCTGTGTACAAACCGCCGGGACGAACGGGAAACTATTGACGTCAGTAACCGCCTGGTTCGAAATGCTGATGCTCAAAGTACCTCATTGTAAGCCTTACCAGCACACCGCATAGTCAGGCCCTCGTAGTTGTTGTACCGGTGCGGGTAATCGTCTGTAGGGCGAGTCACGTCAGTAAGCGGCTATAGTAAGAAGAGACTAAACTTGGCCAAACTCACTGATCGGACTGGTGAGGTGTGCACGGCCATTGTTAATAGCGTCTTGGATCTTAGCGGGAGTGTATGAGTTGCTACCGCAGGCGACGGTACCAGGCGGTAATGTAGGGGCAGCTAATGCGAGAACGAACAGAGTAACGAGAATGACTAGCGATCGATGGAACATGATGTACGAGTCTGAGGGTCCAGCTCTTGTAGCAAATCACAGTACCAAGGTCCATATATACCCAGGAAATGCTTGACAAATATCCGCTTCGCAAGGAGAGATCAGCAGGATGACAGTGCCATCCGCCCTTCAGTCAACGACGTGGGCCATAAGGAGAAGTGGTGGGCGCTTCATCTGCAGCTTCGAATAGTCATCATCCGGTCAAGAAAACGCGTCAACGACCATATTTATGTGGCGTCTTTGTGTTACTAGCGTTGGCATAGAACACTAGAAGGGACCTACACAGGTCAGATGATGGGTTGTGAGATGAAACGAATACGTAGTGATCAACTAGTACGTGCCAAATGACACCGAAGCATACGGCTACTGGTGGAGTAGTACTGATACATCGAGAGTTCGAAGCATCCTCAGAAAACTTTCTCAATGAACGAGGCGGTGCCGATTGAGATCCGACCACGTACACGTCCCCGAGTACCAATGTACGTGATCGATAATTTTCTGAACAATTGTAGAGTAACATCATCAGCGGTAGTGATATCAAACCAGCTTCCAGAGATCATGGATGGTCGATAACATTGCTCAGAATGCAATGTTTAGCATGAAGACTCACAAACTTCGGAGTTAATCATTCTTCAAGACCAAGACCGCATATGGATGGATTGACACAGAGTATGGACCGAAGCGCCAGCTTTGGGGTTCTACTCGTTGGACTGGCAGTCTTCCTAGTAGTACTTTGTTGTTAGTTTCGTATTGAAGCCCCACAAGGGGTAAGCGTAATGTGAGGATTCGAGCTTCTCATGGCACAGACAGCTGGTCGCTGTTTGGGTTCTCATAGGGATCTACTTATGTGCTGCTTATTCCCGCGGGGATTTCGTAGTATACGAGCTGGTATATTTCATAGTTAACCTCCATGCTTGCCAAGAATATAACTATTTTGCTACTTACTTCGTTGATTCTAACAAGTAAAACCTCTTGGGATTGCTTCTAAATCTGCAGAATTGCGATGGAGTCACCAGAATATGTCATGCTAGGATGCAATTCGTCACAAGCATTGGTACATACTAGGGAAGAGATGATAGCGAGTCATCCGTGACGGACCGGATCTCGGCCTGGTACTTAGCGACATCGATTTCCTTGAAAAGGTGGTACAAAGTCGAAAGACTATCGCCACAGTCGCTAAGCGCGCGCATGCCGTTCTGATATTTTTTATGTTGTTCCGCTTTATCGTGGTTAGTAGGGGAAATTGCTGATTTCGGGTTTCTCGTCTATGGGTCTTCAAGTTCTACGACGGCTTGGGTTTCTCAGTCTGGTGTTTCTCGATCGTGAACCCGGATTGGGGTTGGCTAGATGGTAGTGAGGAATGGGTTTCATACTGCAGTTACCGTGCCATGTAATGATGAGATCTTGCTCCATCTGTGAGAATAAACAATTTTCGGTGAACCAGGACAGCATAGAGCCGCGTCACGGCGTTTTATCTGGAATCTGACTTTCGTCTAACTACGCCGATGTAAATTATAGAACAAGTCGTACGGAGCTATGTGAGTAATGGTTTTCCCCAATAGTACCATGTGCTAACCTTTGTCTTTAGACTAGTATCCTGACGAGAAGTAAGCCATCCATGCCCGGGGCCGACGGTGTAGTTAATTTGCGCCTGGGATATCGATAACAGAAGGTGGTTTTACGAAGTTTGACAAGCACCCAAAAAGTCGCAGTGCACCACACAGGACCACTTTCGTACTTCCGAAGGAACAGACGCACGTCTCAGTGGCCAGAAAATTCAAATAATCGATCTCCAATAAATTTTGACAACAATATTCAATATACAAAGCAGGTTAATCGCCAGCGCATGAGACGAAGTCGTCTCCAGAAGCTCCGGTGTGCGTGACGACGCTGGAACAAAGTTATTGGCTCTAGTCCACCCAGGCAAGGATGTTGATGAATACGTACGCGCAATAAACACCGTTATCAGAGAAAACCACCCGGTCTGCACCCGGAGAACCACCGTCGTAGAGCCCACTATTGAGGATGGGGAACTGTCCGACGTATGGTCAGTATCGCATTTCGGAATCGGTTTTGTGCGTACCTCGTTGAAGGCGGATTCACCAGAGCACCACAATTTAAGACCTTCGTAGTTGTTGTACGTGTGAGGGTAGCTGTCTGTGGATCACAGTTAGGCTGGCTAGTGAATTGGCGCGGGACAGCGCGGCTTACTGCTTCCGATCGGGTCGTCGATCAAGGAGAATCCGCGTGATACAGCGCTTTTAACGGCAGAGAGACTGTAGGTATTGCTACCGCAAGTGACGGAACCAGATGGCCACGCGCGCCGCGTAGGAGCGGCCATCGCAAGGACCAGGAGAGAGAAGAGAAGGAGGAGAGATCGTTGGAACATAGTTGACGGTTTCGAAGGAGCACAAAGGATAGCTCTTCAGACAACCCGGTGTAGCTAGGCTCAGTATATATATATATTCAAAACATGCCGGGCCATCATCAGGTTCGAACAAAGAGATAACAATGTTTGCCATGCAGGAGTAGTCGATAATGTGGCTCAGGAAGTGAAGTAACGCATGCACCACACGTTCACTAGTGCAGATACCACTTGGTCCAGAAATCCCCATCAACAACTGTTTTCCGTTTTAGTACTCAGCTGAAATACAATAAGACGGAACGCACAGATAAGGTGCCAGTGATTGGTAGCTAAACTCATGACCCATGAATCAAATGACAGTGTAGCACGCGGCTACGAAGTCGAAGGTGGAGCTCCATTTGTTGTCAGGCAAACGTTCTCGGGTTGAACGTGGCTGCCGTACAGTGATTGATCTTCAAATGAATTGCTTGCACGTTCCCAAGTACGTTAAATTTGGCCTAACGAACGTTGAAATTAATCCGCCGGCGAAGGAAAGTTATCGCCAACGAATCTTCTGGTAAACTCTTCAATGCTAACACTCGCCACACAGTAGGAAAAGCCCAGCTTCTAAATGGCACATCGTCGATATCATCGACTCATACCTCTCATCCTCCATCGGCACGCTTGTCACAGAGCCTCCCGATGTCCGGCGGCCCCGTTTTCGACAAAATACTCTATCGTAGACGCTTGGTAGCGCACGATCATCCGTGGGGAGACAAGCTTGTGGCGTTCGTCGCACAAGTTCGAAATACTAAGCTGTGCAAACGAGATTGGACCTAGCTCGATCCACTAGGGCTGACTGTGAGGGAGCTGTAGAACGGTGTTCTGGAGACGAATATAACAGAGACGTGGGCAAGCTTGAGTGTTTTCATGACGCGGCTGACCAAGACTGGACTACAATATCTGGGCGATGAGATACGCATTGGAGGGTGATACACTGACGTCCAGACCGGAGAAGGAAACGGGGGAGGTGAGCGAGGGAGAGCTGAGACCTGATGGTCTTGATTCGCCTGTCCCTGCAGCGGCAGTTTGGGTGGTATATGCGGGTAGGCGGATATGAGCACTTGCACAAAAGGGAGGAGAGGGATCTAGAACAACGAGAGGTGGCCTCTGGTGGAATGGTCCCCTCGGCCATTGTATCGAGAGATGCAACCTCTGGAAAGAAAGATTGCAATCTTTCATGGAGAGGCCGGATCTGAAGATCTGGATGCTCATGCCATCGTGGCAAAACTCAAGCTAGACAGCAGTATCGAGCAGAGATAAGTTCTTCGTTCCTTATCACTGATGTCGTTAGTGGAGCTTGTTGGTAATTCTCTGGCCACAGTTTCCAGATAGCGGCTCCGTTTTTCTTGATCTATATCACGGTCCAGTCGTTGAGTCACTGCGCCCACTGAAGTCAATTAGGACCCCACCGACGTGAAAGGTACCGAGTGAAATTCAGTTCGCGAATGCCGTACAGAGCAAGAAATCTGGGACAAAACGATTGTAATAGAACCTGTCCTAACCACGGACGAACTGCCGGAAATCAATAAGACTTCTGGCGAAAGAACTGAGAACGGACCAAAATCACGCAGAATATACAGAATCGTACAGGACCACTTCAAGCTGAGAGCAAGCCAGAATGACTCCGAAGCCACCCAGTCACCTAACCTCCGTGCAACGTCGAGATGAACACGACCTCATCGTTGTTCTGCAGGACGTAGTCTCCCTCTCCCTCCAGTTCCCAGTCAGTGTCATTTATGAGAACCAATATCCCTGGCCGCCTAAAGAAAGACTAAGGACCTATCCAGGACGCAGAAAATACAGACGTACACTGTGTCTTTCTCCATGAACAGCTCTTCTCTCTCTTTTAGCAGGTTGTCGCGTAGATGGTGGATCAGATAGTCGACATCGGTAGGCTTCCCTGCACTGTCCTTGGAAATAGTTGCGGGTATATTGACTTTATGAGATCTTTGATTAGAGAAGAGCAGCTCGAGGCCGCCCCCAAATTCCACCCGTATTGTTAGAGAATTTTCAGAGTTCGCCATTATGGTCAGGGTCACCGAGGAGAGGCTACCGCCGGCAAGTATTTCTTTTTGAATCTCCGATACACTTCGGCCCGACGCGGCGTGAAACTTGTGCTTGCACGCTTTGAACAGTGAACACGAAATATTCATGTGCCTGTCACCTTTTCTTCTTCTGCTCTTACTAGTTGGATAGATTTCTGACACTGCGTTCTCCGGCTTCTGGCACCTGCGAGGATGTCCTATGGAAAGCTTTGGGTCAACCAGGATACAGCTGGAACCGTTGAAGAAGTGGAGCGCGAAGCTCGTGGAATATTCTCCATGGGCAGCAACAACGCCTTCAAGCTATTTGACTATGCGCGATTCAACACGCCGATTGACCGGAGCAGAAATTTCCGCCGGGGAGAATTAATCCTCGCTCACGGATCCAGGTTTCGTCCATCAATTGTAGCAGGGTAGCACTGCTGCTTCCACGTCCTTCTTCAGGCGAGCAGTAGACACCCGTTTCCCGTTTTCTGTGCCATTACTCTTCCTGAGCGTATTGGACACTTCCACATCTGGAAAAAGCTCTGATGTACGTCCTTTCCTCGACTTTCAATCACGATACAGTACTGATCATATTTCATGGGATATATAGCGTCCACAGGCTCTGCTACTTGGAGAAACTAAAAATAAAATTGAAAGCTATGCGCAAGACGGGTGACCCGAAATTCTTTCAATGTTACAATCATGAAAGACATGCGTCTCAAGCTTTGCTTAGACACCCACATTGATGGGGGTGCAGCCCAAAGCAACAAGGCCATTCTGTGCAGGTCAGTCTCGATGATTATTGTAGATACGGGCAATACTCACGTAATTATTTCCAGTGCAACAGGCAGGCTGGTTGGCACACTGGGTAGTGCCAAGACCGACAACCGTGATGGGGTTACAAGTGAGGCCGCTTCGGTATACATATCAGCATAACTTGAACCACAGACATGATATTTGCCTTACACTTGGGCAGTAACGCTTCCGATCGGGATATTGAGAAGGCCCAAGA
The DNA here is from genome assembly GCA_900157415.1 of Armillaria cepistipes. NCBI lineage: Eukaryota > Fungi > Basidiomycota > Agaricomycetes > Agaricales > Physalacriaceae > Armillaria > Armillaria cepistipes. The sequence goes on from FTRY01000010.1 coordinate 1,554,172, forward strand.
GGGTCTGAATCGGGGAGGACGTGGGCTGTTTGTCGTTCATCAGTAGGTGTGTCTTCCATAGAGCGAAAAACTCGACTGACGCTCTGGACAGACTTGCAGCACTCAAGGGTGCCGGTGTTGCAACTGCCTCCAGTGACGGTGCTAGCTGGAAGTCCACTGACGATGGCAGCCATGGAAAGGGCCAAAAGGGTGAAGATACGAGCGAACATTGTATGCTGGGTAAGGTGTAAACTGCTGGTTGTGTTTGACTGTTTGATTTGTTGACAATAACGACTGACTCCTGGTCCATTTTATACCTTCCAGTATCGCTTGTTCGCTCCGTTGAGGAAATAAAAATACCTCGACTCGACGGTTGACCGACTGAACGTTTGGGCTTCCCTGAAAGAGCGACGGGCACCCAGCATTCAATTCTCCGCCAACGGGAACTGTCATGGTTATGTGGTATGTTTCCTTAAGGTTAGCCAAAGGATTGCAATGGACAGAGACCACATGATGCACGACAGACATTCATCTTGGTCCATGTATTGCTTGCAGTTACTGCTTTCCTATTTTCCGGGGCAACCGACATACCATCGGTGGGGCGTGGTCTGACCCGAATGTCGTTAATGTGCGCTTGGCGTTGAACTAAGGTATCGGTATAGATATATCGTGACCACCCTCCTGAAGTCATGCTACCTGCGTTCTTGGGAAAATAGAAACGAGAGTTCAAGATCAATGGCAATTTCGGCAGATCCGGCCCGGGGAGAACATGCGGCATCATCCGAGTGGCTTCTTATTGTGTCCATTGTCTTCATTATTGCAACGAACCATAACATTCGCGTCCCTCAACGATTTACTGTACGAACCGGTATGACTTATAACTTTATTCGTAGCTCTTGTTGAACCTATACTGCCGCAGATGACGACAAGGAGAGTACCCCGCTGCTCCAACTGTGGCGCCGCCACTCCCAAAAAGCCAAGGTTCACCGACGCACCGTCTCCATTTAGCGACCTGGTTGCTGTCAACGGTGCCGCATCTGGGCCTGAACTTATCTATTACCTGCATGGGGTGCGCGCCGATATTTTTGCTCAGGACGAAACTATCAGGCGTGCCAAGGCTGCTCTTGAAGAGGCCGTAGGCGAAAAGGACCGTCTTCAGAGGATTGCGGATAGTCACGTTGGGCTCATGTCAGCTTTCCGAAGTTTTCCACCAGAGGTTCTCACCCAGATCTTCCACTTGGCGGCCGTATCCCGGCCTAACGAACAACCCAAGAACATAACACAGGCTTTCAATGCTCTTTGGAAGATTGGAGCAGTTTGCCGACTTTGGAGATCCATAGTGCTATCGAATCCATCATTATGGGCCTGTTTCAGCTTCTGTACCGGGGATGTACTGTCCACGCAGTTGGAGACAATGCTGGACCGATCTCGTGAGGCCGGAATGTCCATCGCGATTCAGGAGAGTCCATTCTACTTCCCAAGGGATTCCGAGTCCCTGGAACGTGTGCTTCGTACAAGCCACCGATGGAAACGTGTATGGATCCAAACTTCCGCGGCAGATGCACATCCTTATGCGCAGATTCGTGACCGGCTTCCACTACTGGAGCAGCTGTCTCTGTCTGCCGATTATGACACGTTTCCTCGGGATAGTTTTCTTGCCTTCGAGAACGCCCCTCGGTTGAGGGAAGTAGTTCTAGGACATGGCATATCGCCTGCATGCAGGCGGTTAGTCCTTCCTTGGTCACAAATTACCAGCCTCCATATGAATCATGCCGTTGAGGTTGCTGACGTCCGCGCAGTCCTCTCCATGACTTCGAATCTACGATCTTTGTCATTTCAACACATCTACAAGCATTGCAACGACTGGGAGCCAAAAAGCAAAGAAGACATCGTCACCTGCACATCTTTACAGAGTGTCAACGTCCATGATGCAGCATTCTTTCGAACTGTTACATTTCCTGCCGTGGAAGAAATTGATCTGGAAATTTACCGGGCATTTTATGGTGTGGAAGATAAAAATGCTTGGGTGGATATCTTGCATGATTTCCTAGATCGTTCCGGCTCTCCAGTAAAGAAACTGAGGCTAGAGATTGACGAACCCTGCCCCGATTACGAAAGACTGCTTAACCACGCCTTCAGGCTCACGCACCTGGACATTACAGTGTCCTCTTTGTCTACGGCGACAACGCTATTCCGGGTGCTGGCCTTGAAGGGGAATAAGGCTAATGTCCTTCCTCAACTCCAATATCTGAAAGCTACGGTGGCTGAGGTTAAGCTACCCGACACATTTGTGGAAGAAATTAACCTCGGGGAGAATATCGTCGATATGCTCGTATCCCGATATCGCCTACCCAGTTCATCCATGAATGAGATACAGTCGGCTTATGTTGACCTACCGTGCCTTCCAACGCTCTTTTGGATGCATCTTCGGACTCGTGTGGGGGATGCCCCTGGTTTGCAAAACCTCATCTCGACTACAAGCGAAAACGGACGTAAGTCTTGACATTGCTTCGACGGCGAAGCGAATTCTCATCGCTCAGATTATTAGGTTTCGTAATTAGCATGGGAAGAGCTGCCAGACGTGTTGCGAAGACCCCTTGACCAGTGCAGATACAAGACTTTGCCCGATATTATTTTTCTCTCCATCCTCCACAAACAGTATACGTCTCATGATCCTGGCCGTTGTTGACTTGATGGATATGAATCGTAACATGTAACCCCTTCAGAGGAACTATGCATTTTTCCTGTCTATCCATTCTCTGCGTGTTCTAGTAGGTATACTTCCACTGAAAACTTGATGGCCGATGTCTTATGTCCACTCTGTAATATATACAATCCCATCAATCGCGGACAAAAAATGCCCCCCTGTGGACCGTACGAAGCTTGAAACTTGAAGCCACAAACACAAGACCTCAAGGGGGTTGCGCGGCTCCCCTCAGTAACTTGATGGTCTTGCAAGCCTTGCAAGACCGTCAAGTTAGTACTTAGACCTGGAAAGCCGTGGGTGTCGAATCAGAAGGATGTATTTTTAGTGTAATGCTGCCTTCTGCGGTGTATCCATATATCCATGCATCATCTGGTGTTGAGCGCATTTTCTAGACATTTTGCTGGGAAAAATATTGGACAGATCTAGACTCCCGTGTCTTCGGGAATTGCCGTATTCTTCCAACGGTAACCAAACCACGCGAAGTACCCACATCTCAACCACCACCAGCATTGGTCAGTCAACAAGCCTTCACGCTATCCTTCAAACGGTATTTTGATCGAAATGAATGCGTGGCCCTCTTTTTGACATCCATTAGTGAAAAATGCAAGTGCGCTGTCCCAATTGTGGGTTGGACGTAGCGACACCAGTAACGTGGTTCACCGACGCGCCATCTCCATTTCGCGCCCTCATTTCCACCAACGGAGTGGCATCTGCCTCTGATGCCGACATCCTTAGCCACTATCTTCAAGGAGTCGAAGCAGACATCTCTGTCCAGGACGATACCATCCAACACCTTGAAGCCGCTCTGAAGAGAGCGCAGGACGAAAGAAACCGTCTCCAGGGCATTTTCGACAGCCACGCGGCACTCGGGTCCGCCTTCCGCATATTTCCACCTGAAGTCCTCGCGGAGATCTTCCAGTGGGCAATCGCTATACCTACCGGTCAACTCCCCCGACTTAGAGGACTCATCGGCGAGCTTTCCAGGATCGGCGCAGTTTGTCGCTTATGGAGGGCCACGGTGTTGTCAAGTCCTTCCCTTTGGGCTTCTTTCAACGTCTCAGGTGTAAAAAACGAAGGCTTGACGCCCTTGTTACAAACCGCGCTGGATCGTTCACGCGAGGCCAGTTTGAGTGTTGCCTATCCGTTTATGTCTGATGTGTCTGAAGAGGAAGAACGTGCATTACTTGGGTGTTTGATGAGCACGTGCCAACGATGGAAACACGCACGGATCGAGCTCGTCGAGAACTACAAGGACATCTATGCACAGATTCGAGGTCGGATTCCCGAGCTTGAGCGGCTGGAGCTTTCTGGTGAAGATTCGACCGATAATTTGGGGTATGGTCCAGACTTTGATTGTTTTGAGGATGCGCCTAAACTACGAACGCTTGCCTTGAGTTATGGCATATTCCCTGTTCAATTGACACTTCCTTGGACCCAGATAACCAGTCTTCACATAGATCGTATGATGGACCCGGATGACTTCGGCTGGGTGCTCTCCATGACTCACAATCTTCAATTCCTGAGCATGGATCCACAAAGCGAAGGCTGCACCGAATATTGGGAGCCAGATAAAGTGGAAGACATTGTCACACATTCATCCTTGCGATGCTTCAATACCTGGGATGCAGCATTGTTACGGGCCTACACTTTTCCGTCCTTGGAAGAACTCGCCGTGGAAGCTTTTGGGGAGCGTGACGCTCCCGGAGTGGATGATGATAGGAGTGCGGAAGATATCTTCCGCGACTTCTTGCAGCGTTCCGGTTCCCCCATAAAAAAGCTGAAACTTGGATTCTTCACCAACCGCACCATCGATTTCGAAGTGATGTTCGAAAAGGCGTTTAGGCTCACGCATTTGGACATTGCGCTACCCTGCCCGACAACCGCAATACACTTCTTCCGGGCCTTGGTCTCAACGGGTGGGCATGATGTCCTTCCTGAGCTACAATCTTTGAAAGCGGACTATACCCTCAAACCCTATGCCACGGAGGTCAATAATGTCATTCCCACAGACGTGATTGTTGATATGATTATATCTCGATGTCACGAACCCAGCACAACTGTGGCTGAGATACAGTCGGTTCACATTACATTGCCCCGCTTTTCATCCGTGAGCCGAATGTCTTTCCTATCCCGTCTGAGGACCGTACCAGACTTGGTCAACCTCATTTTGACCAGGTATGAAAAAGATAGTGAGTCTGATTGTTAGGGTCGCGGTCTGACGATTTCTTACGTCTGTTTCTAGGGACTTTAATCTATATGGTCCAGCCTTCTAGCTGACAGACTCTCCAGTCTGTTGGCATTGTAGGAGATTATAACAAACAGGAAGGTGCGGGGCACATTCATACTCTCCTCAAATAGCGACTAATTTCCCCCACCCATCCTTAGTCAATGATGGAGCCGATGTATAACATCATTTGCCACTTAGTCGACGTTCGCATCAGTCCATTTCTTCTGCCTGCTGCTTTCGATATATGAAACGTATCAGATACACGAGTGACTAGAGTCGTTTGTACGCTCATCATGACTTCATGAAGATGTAAACAACGGCGTTCATACAGTCAGGAAGTGTCAGAGTTCAAAGCCGAGATGAAGACCGTATTAATAAGCAAGCGCATAGTTGAAGCTTCGTTTACAAATGCCTCCCTTGCCAGGTGTGTGTTATAGCCAGCATCGAAGATCAATACAGACACGAATTTGATGGTCCGATGATGCAAATGAAACATAGCCCCGGTCCTATCCAAAAACCAAGTTGCGCCGCATCGAGTTTTCTCATCGCGACCAGTCCGTATTTCAACGATCTGTAGATGATTTGATAAAACTTTAAAGAAATTGAAGTACGCGTCTCGCATGTTCTGCTCCGAGCACCTTCCGCACGCACACGCATGTATGACGCGCCTATGATGTCATGGGGCGTTAAGCTCGCGGCGACGTCATTACTCAATCCAGCTCCGTTGCCTTTCAACGTCGACTCTCTCTACCAGGCTACCACAATGGAGGGTCTACCAATCGATATGTCGCACCCAGCGGTGCGAGATTATCTCTCTCTCGTTAGGTGAGTGGTAGAAAAAGCTTCAAGTAAGTATTGGAGGCCGTTGTCTGACATTCTTCTAGACTTCAAGTTCTAACGCCACTCTCACTGTTGATCAACATCGCCACTGTAATAGTGTGCTCAGTTGTTGTCGATCCTTCTATAGGCGCGTCGTTGTAAAGAAATAATGCAGGTTCATTCGACTGACGCTCTAGAGCAGGCAGAATATCCAAGTTGTATCCTACAGTCATCTCACCAAGACCGTCTGCGATAGCAGCATATGTCGTCGCACTATTTGCAGCTCAGATTGGATATTGCATACTCCTTGTACTCGCGGGGAAACCGCAGACCAAAAAGACTCTCATCAAAGGCTCCGGGTTCTCGCTCGTATTGTCGAATTGGGTAATGGCACTGTGGGCCATAACATGGGTACACTTAACGGTCTCATTTCACAATATATCCTTAAATTGACTTTCTCGATAGACTCTGAAATGGTTTCTTGTTTCCACGATTCTTCAGGGCATCCTTCTGCTTTTGTTGCTTTATTCTAACGCCGTCCTTCTAATCTACCATCCACCAACTTCCAAACGCCCATTTGACACGATGCTCATTCATGCACCGATGCGATTCTTTCTCGTCCTACAAATTGGGCTCATGTTTCCCCTCAGTCTGTTGTAAGTCGCATGTTATACGCCTGCCATATATACTGACCTTTCCAAGTGTGACGCTGGGGCTCGTACAAACTCCGACTGCTCCAGGACCCCCGATCAACCCCAACGCGTACCAGTGGCCCGGGTTTGGTGTGGTTCTTGGGACCAACATTCTAGGCCTTTTGGTTGTCGTATTCCGCCGCGACATTGTGTGGTGTGTGGCAGCCACGTGGATATGCGTTAGTATCTGGTCTTTACGACCGAAACCCGCGCCTGTTTATGTGAGCCATGGCATATTTTTCTAGCGTTGTCTGTCCTCATGACGTTGTCAAGATAACTGCCATCTTATTCACGGCATTTCACCCCCTTGGACTTTTGGCTTCTATGATCTATTCTCAGGTCTACAAGCGTTCCCGTATCTCACTCCCAGGTGATGAACATCCTGGGCTCCGTTCCAGTAGCGGCGGCAATAACGGCAATCAAAATCACCGAGAAGATCGAGCAGCACGAGAAGTTGACGAGGAGGCAGTTTGGGGCTAGATTTACTATTTCAACGCTCGGTCTACAATTATCGTCGGTGTATATTCGTTTTCGATGGTACGAATTAATCACCGGTTCATGTTACAAACGCCCTCGGGCCAGTCAGGACCGGGGACCATAATAATTGGAATTGCGGATCCTCCGCCATGGTTTATTGGTTACCACCGGGGTCGTAACACTTTCCAAAGAATGTACTCTGGGTTTGATCGATGCTCGAGACATTTATTCCAACCGTCTGCCGCGAGTATTTCTCTCAATCATTTCGGTTTTCACCGGTCTACATAGTGAAACGGATGGTGTTCTTGGTACGATCGCGAGGAATTGAAATGACAAGATGCCGTTTGGAAATATATCCTACAGCAGCTGAGCGTTGAATCCTGAAAAGACTCATTATTCCAATCTATCAATCATAAATTATCACGATGGGAGTACTCAAGCGACCCGCAGCTTTCCCAACTCTGTGCAGCCGTGAGACCGTAGCTTTCGTCTTCAGTGGGATGCGGCTTCGCAACGCTGAAGTCCTTGTAAGGAAGCTGGTATAGAAGTTTCAACACTCGGCTAGCAGAACCTGATTGAAGACCGCGCCTATCAGTCTACCAGAAGAGCCTAAGGTTCTACGGGGTCCGACATTTCGTGATTGATATTCATACTGCCTGATCCGTTGGGCACCAGGACAAACGGACGTCCTTGTTCGGTGGTATACCGAACGTCGGAAGGAAAGTATACGGTAGCTTGAAGAATGCTCCGCAAGACGAAAGTTTGGATGTAAGCCCACAAGATTATCAATGACAGCTTAAGAATTGTAATGCCCTATGCAGGAAGGTGGAGTGGTAGTGGAGCCTCAGCCTGATATTCTGTGAAGTAGAACGTAGTCCTTCGTATCCGAACCCCCAAAAATTATTCGTAAAGATAGTATATCTGAAATGCTATATATGATGCGATGGGCAAGCGATTGTAGCCGCCTCATGTTTTCAGCATGCCGAATGGAGCTTTTCTCTGCTGCCGTAACAGTACGTATAGCAAAGACTTCCTTAGCTTTCGCCTCTCCGTTCAACTGAATGCCTGCTGAATAGCGCTGAGGAATAAATAGCATCCGATCGTATTGATAACACTTTTTAGCGGAAAATAGGCTCAGCTGATCGAGGGCCGCCGTCTGCCGAGCCCCACTTTGCTCCCGATCTCTCATAGAAATGACGTTCAAGTCTCGAAGATACGACCAAAGGTCCGTTGGAATACATTCGATCCAATGTTTCACTCGACGATTCATTTACGACGGAAAAGCCGCAAACTGCGAAAAAGAAAAGGGAGAGAGAGATCTACCCGTTGCTCTGATGGGCCTCGTTTCCGTGCTTCTTTCGATCTGTTTTACAAACGCAGGCCTTACAATCTGGAATGTAACGACCTTTTTCTTCTGGGTTTCTGTTGATTCTAGGGTCCCATTCAGCTGGCTATGATATCATGGCGTCAGGAGATTGTCCCAGAATGGCTCTTCTACAAGTGTATAAAGCTGTGTGTTTATGTGAACTTTCGGTATTTACTTACTGCCTTCCTTCCTTCCTCGACCTTTAACGATGGTATACACTCCTCCCAACCCAAACACTCGTGCGGACCCATCCTCTCCTACAGAAACAACCTCGGTTTCCAAGGCGTTCAACGACTCTCAAGGGAGCAGCCATGGTCAACACTCCGCTCAAAACCATTATGAGTACCAGGAGCCACTGCCTCCAGTACCAGCAAATCGTTTGGGTAGGATCCGGTAAGTTGCTCACGCCCTGAATAGCCCGCATTTTTTGACTCTGTCTCTTGCTTAGACTGGCTATTCGTGAACCGGCTGCAGAGTTTATTGGAGTCGCCATCCTCGTTATGTTTGGCTCTGGAGGTAGCTGTCAAGCGGTTACCTCCACTAATCCCGGTGTCGCTTCATCGCAGCAGGGGGTAAGTATTTCTACGGCTATTCCTACAAGGCCTTTCTCATCTGACCGTCTTCAGAGTTTCTTTTCCATCGCGTTAGGTTGGGGCTTCGGTAAGTCACGTCTTCCATTCATATTTTGGGTAAACGGCTGATGCTGAGAACATCTAGGCCTTGCTTTGGGTGCGTGGGTGAGTGGAGGAGTTTCTGGAGGTCACATCAACCCTGCGGTAATAATTTTGTGTTCTCCTTTCGTCCAACAGACCTGACTGCGCATGTAGGTCACCCTGGCTATGGCTACATGGCGTGGGTTTCCATGGAGGAAGGTTCCTGGTGCGCTCCATTCATGTTTTGCATGCGCGTCATAATACTGATCGAAAATTAAGCCTACATCTTCGCACAGCTAATGGGTGGGATATTTGGTGCCGCCCTAGTTTACGCAAACTATTACCATGCTATCAATGTATACGAAGGCGGGCACTATAGGACACTTGCTACTGCCGGATTCTTCGGTACTTATGCTGTAAGTCTGGCTCTCGATCTCCAAGTTCTCCAGCTCAGCAGTCTGATTTCACCAGCTTGATTACGTGCCGAACGCCGCCGCGTTTTTCGACGAATTCCTGGGCTGTTTCATCCTTATGCTGGTCATCCTCGCCGCCACCGACAAACGCAACTCTCCACCTCCAGGACTTCTTCCACTTGCACTGTTCCTAACCCTCTTCGGTCTGGGGGTCTGCTTTGGCATGCAGACAGGTGAGGATCTCGCTTTGACATCTCTTCTTCGTTACTGATAATTCTTCTACGACAAGGTTTTGCCGTTAACCCTGCGCGTGATTTGGGTCCCCGCATCCTGACAGCGATTGCCGGTTGGGGCAGACAAGTGTTCAACTACCGCAAGCACGTCTCTCTTCCTTGTCTCTATCGGTAGTTGCTCATCGCGCTTACTATTCAGCCAATACTGGTTATGGGCGGGTGTGTTGGCGCCCATTCTTGGCGCTCAAGTCGCCGCGATGTTATACGACACCTTTGTCTACGACAGGCAGGACAGTCTCATAGACCGGGCGTTCATGAAGGTTCCTCCTCGACCCACAGACGAAAAAGCTGCTGCCAACATGGTGTAAGAGCTTGAGCAAACAAATGGTTGGTAAAAATCAGCTGGTATGATTCGAAAAGACAACCTTGTTAGTTTCTCCTTCAGTCCTTTGGTTGTCGCTATGTATGATTACGATTGCCCTTTATGATTTTTCTACACGAATTTATAACTATTGATGCATGTCGGTCTGTCGTCCATATCAGAGCGACAAAATATTCACGTTGCTTTTTGAACTTTACTCGTGAATTAACTTGAAAGAAGGATGCTCTAGATTTGCCCTGGTGCCACCGCCGACTTGTAATTATTAACTAGCTAATTTTACCTCTGGTGGCGGTAAGCTTTTCTTCGCATTTCCCCCCTCGTTTCCAGGACGGTGCGCATCCGATCTCACGCAGATCCTGCCTAATGCAGTCCATAGGATCTGTGGCTGAATTCTCTCTCAATCACACATCATTGTTACGCAGGCGCTGCCCGGTGGTACTATGACGATCAACGAATGTCTGATTCCGAGTCACCGAACCGCTATAATTGGCGTAATGGATTGATGGAAACAATCAATTGCTACGTGTGCTTCGTCGGCTGGAACCTTGTCTTGTGCCTCTTTCCTGTAGGGCTATACGATTGTCATGCTAAATGATGCCAGGGGAGGTCTCGTTGGCTCCTTTGAAGTAAATTCCAGGAGCGCAGAACATACATTACTGATTTGTACCTTGATTCTTGGCGAACCTGGATGTACGGTGAATGTCTTTGATGTCTCCAAATGCTAAGCATTCGCGGTGGAAATTGTCTTGTCTGAAATGATACATTTCATGCGCAGGACCATCGTAATTGGTTCCACTCGTCATTTTCTTCCGGGCATATATCGACGAGGATGCGGCTTGGCGATCGATTGGTGAATTGATGTCGTCATGTTCGAGTGCTGTGGACACTGAGCTCAGACAGCTCCTACTTTGCTCAATTTGGACCTATTCAATTTTTAGACTCGTAAGTTCCTACCGGACTGGATTGGCTCGAGCCTCGGAATAGACTTACACCAGATGTACTAGCTCGCGAAGGAGGTCGACGGATGATAATTGACCCGTCCACTGACCCACCATTCATTCATACGTACGCGCTTCATCGATATCAGTACCATTCAGACGTTGACTCGGAGACGTGTTTTGTTAGGCTCTACCGGCGTCGTCTTGATGTTTTGCAAACTGTCAACATCGCGAGATCTCTACGAAGACCGAGTAACAGCAGGTAACAGTATCTCCGTGCGCTCTCCGCCGTACAAGAGCCGCCGGTCGACATGGGTTTTTGCAAGACACCCGACGTGCCAGGGTCAACTCGAGAAAAATCAAATACCCTTGTGTTTCATTTTGCTGATCGACACCTCTGAAGAGAATCCAGAAAAGAAAAAATTGAATTTTCCCCGCAAATCAGCAAAAAAAAAAAATCTGGCAGGAGCATCATCAATGAGAAGATTCCGCTCTCTGTGGGCGCCGAACAGCAAGCTAGCACAGGTATATCAAGGGGGTCACGGCGTCGCGCGTCGGTCGGAGGCAGTATAGACGTCACGAGCCGGTTCGGCTGGATAGCAAACCAGTTTCCCATTACGTCGAACATGCGGTCCCTGTGGCTCAGAATATCATTGCCCATCATCGCCATCAAGGTCGCGGATATTTACATGTCACAGTCCTTGCTCTCCTACTCTCGTGTTGTTCTTCAACCATGGTCTTCCATCCTGCAGAAACGGACCCCTTCCACGAGCTCATGCAGCCGCCGCCCAACGAAACTCCTGCACAGATGACCGCCAGGTTGAAACGCGAGGCCGATGCGCAGAGGGTCAGTGACATGATTGACGAAGACATCAAGCAGGCGAGAAGTCTGGCGAGGAAGGAGAAAAACATAATTCGGGTGCTGTTGCTGGGTCAGGCGGAGAGCGGTACGTTGTCGTAAAAGGGCTCCAACACTGTCAGTGCTAATTCCCGGTCGAATAGGCAAATCCACGACCCTTAAAAGTATTGTCTTCCTCTTCGTACCGTGTTCGCTGTTGACGACGTCGAGTAGACTTTAGGATGCGCTATTCCCAGGCCGCCTGGGAGCGCGAACGCTCAGGCTGGCGCGCCGTCGTACAACTCAACGTTGTGCGGTCAATAGTGACGATCCTCGGCGTTCTTGAGGCCGAGATGAGCGGCGACGTGCCGTATGACATTGACGACGAGGACTCTCCCGACGACAGCTCCGATATTACAAAGTTCGATTCCTCAGAAATTTTGCGATTTACGGACCGCCACCAGCTTCTCATGATCAAACTAGCGCCTTTGCGCGGCATTGAAGCAGATCTTAAGCGCCAACTCGGTGCCGGGACGGACCCCATCCAGCCTTCCCTAGCTATGTCAGCTACTCCCTTCGAGGTACCGACTCGGAGGCCAGATGCCAAGCGGAGGACCTTGGGCGAGTTTTCCGTTCGATCTTGGGGTGACGTGGTGGGGTGCAACGATTCAGCCAAGGGCTTCATGTCTATGGAGTCCGTCACCATGACTCTTGCTGGCTGCAGACACGAAATGAAAGCCCTCTGGACGGACAAGACCGTACAAATGGCGCTGGAGAGAAGAAAGATGCGTTTACCTGATTCTGCTGGATTGTGAGTTTTTTTCTGTCAATCTTAGCATTCGAAAACTGGTCAGGCTCCGGGGAAGGCATTGTGAGACCCTGCTTCTTCCCTGTTCCCATGTCCACATCTTGGTCCGAATGTACTCCAAGAATCCAGTTCATTTGGGACACGTCTTTCATGTCGTATTTGGAACGAGGATCGGGAGCATAGAACTGAAGGGAGAAGCAGGACCTTTCAATGATCTTTACGGAAGATCTACCAGCTTCTCTATTGTGTCCCAGTTGAGCTCATGACCTAATTATCCTGCAGCTTCCTCAATGAACTTGACCGGATAGCGACGCGCGACTACCATGTAACGGACGACGATATTGTCCGAGCTCGTCTACGGACGGTTGGCATACAAGAATACCAAGTGCGATTCAAGTCAGGTCCTATAGACGCACCGAGAACAGATGGTGCCTGGGAGTGGAGAATCTATGATGTCGGTGGATGTCGAACAACGGTATGTTTCTCTTTCCGAACAAACACTGCGTCGAAGGCGATGCGTCTGCCGGAATGGGCACGACTAGATTCTGTCTAGTATGCGGATTAACCGGCCCATTGATTGCCGTGATAACTGGACCTTGGGAAGTCTTGGTTACGCCAGGTTTTACAATCAAAACGGACGCGAGCATAGATATGTTCTTCGCTGCGTTTTGTTGGCATTGTGCACAAAGACATGCGCGTGTACTAGACTTTCCAAGGCCTGTGGTTTTTCCTTTAAATGCCGATGGCTGGGTAGTTGGCGCATGCTAAATTATTCACAGCGAGCCGCGTGGCTTCCCTTTTTCGAAAATACGAATGTTATAATATTCCTATGTCCCGTGTCCTGCTTCGACGAACGACTGGAAGAAGACTATAGCGTTAATCGCCTTGAAGACTCGACGATTTTATGGAGATCGATATGCTCTTCAAAGCTATTAGCCAGGACACAGTTGATTCTTTTCATGAACAAATGCGATCTCCTCAAGCGAAAGCTAAAGAGAGGTGTTCAAGTAAAGAAATATCTACCCAGTTATGGCGATCGGCCAAACGATGTGACTAACGTCGTGAGATGTAGGGGTTTTGCAGTTTCTACTATAGGACGCGTTCTTATCCCTTTTGAATAGATCTCCGGGAGAAATTCAAGGACATGCAAAGGCAACTATCGCCAGCGGCTAGGCATGCCTATATCTATCCCACCACAGTGACGGTACGTATACTTCGCTTTCTGGCCTTTTTGGAGTTCTTAAAACGGCGCCATCAGGACACGGAAGCGACGGCCAAAACTCTGGAATCAGGTATGCTTCGATTTCTCATGCTCGCAGTTTGGCGCCTGCTAACGATAAACACTCACAGTTCGTGACGGTGTTCTTCGCGAGAACCTCGTAACATCTCAATTGTTATGATACCCCGGAAACATTTATCATTATTTTTCACAATCATCTGTACAGCGCTTTCACCGCAATCTTGCTTGTATATGCCACCTCCCTGCGTCTTTCTGTGTATTTTAAACGGTGTTTAATTTTTGGGATAGATGTGTATGGTGTAAATTTATCAATAGAGCACAGGATCTTGTTCGTATCGAACTGCGTCGGCGCCGTGGTTCAGTTGCAGCAAAGGGTGAGCTCTGGTGCTCTAGCGTGTAGAACTTGACTAATGAGATGAGAAGGCAGTTTCAGCTGCCGATAAATTCGCTGATTGTACTTCTCAAGCTAGGCCCGTAATGGTTCAAAATTTGCAGCGACGAATCTAAACGTGAATGCTACGCTCACCTTGCTAGTATAAAATATATCAAAATGGCTCAAACGCGAAGCGTACTGCAAGCTATATACTTGTGTATTCCCTCTCTTCAGTCCCTGAACTCGGACCATCTCGATGACAGCATAAAGTACGGCTGCAGAGTTCGTGTCCCGACGCCGCGGTGGAGCCATTCTTTGGGCCCGGGTAGAAGACGGGCTCGGATCTTTGATAGCTGAAGCTTCTCAAGACGGTCCCACACCGGTAGAACGAGTAACTTTTCCTGGGTTCGACCTTACAGTGGACATAGCGGGGTGTTTTACTCGTTCTTATGCTGTGCGCCCGTTCCAATCTCGATAACCTTCCCCAGGTGAGTCTCTAATGGGCCCTAGCCGGGTTAATCTCGACCATTGTGCGCGACTTGTTTCATGAAAAGTAATGGTGATCATATGGTGGCGTTCTAGGGTCGTCACGCCATTAGAATCCTGATTCAAAGGGTTCCATTTCTCAGGCTGTTACACTATCAATCAAGATGAAGAACACCATGACCATCCTGTTTTCGTGTCATCAAGACTTTCCTCACACCCCACGCCGCAGCCATCTGATCCTCCACGGAAGGACCACGCATGGCTCCCGCGCGAATCTCACCTACGCCCTCATTCTTGAGCTGAACGAACTGGGTTGATAGATGTGACTCGTCCAGGGCAGCAGCAACAGAATACAGCGTGAAATATGCCTCTTTTCCCTCCCTGAAGTGGGCAGCGATAACAAAGACCGAGAGAACTGCGAATAAGGCCGTGGATGCCACGATGACAGGAAGTGACGAAGTGAATACCGCTGTTTCTGCTGCCGTGCGTCCAGGCACATACACAGATCCTAAATTCCCGGAGACGAAAACCTTGCTAGCCGATTGGAGCAAGCGCGTGTACATGTCTGTAATCTGCTGGTCGGACACGGGTGTGAAAGTGAATGAGTCGAGGGTGATATTGAATGCTTTTACTTGATCGAAACCAAAGAACAGTTGTGCTTCCAGCTCGGTGCCAAATCCTTCGAACGTGATCGTGGGGCCAGCACTGTCGTGAAGGTCGGATAGAGCGAACGATAAAAGAAAGGCAGTCTGGAAAGGGTGTAGGTTCCCTTGACTGTACCGCGGAATTCTGGGTTCAATAGACAGGTTTCCCGAGCCGTCATTCAACACTTCTCGCGTTTCGATAGTAGGGTTGGGGGAACAAGCCATGATTCCCACCTGATAAACGTTGGAATCAACGGCTATCGTGAAAGTGGGTTTATTAGTGAAGTCGAATTCGACGACGGGTGCACTTTGTAATGAAGTATTCGTCGGATACGCTATAACCCAAACAGAAACGCCGTTGGATGCTGGATCATGACTCGTCGAATTTAGGATGTCAAATGTGTCAATTGGCATTATCCCAACTTCGTAGAGGGCTGATTTCGGTCAAATATGAACAAGACTAAATTGGGAGAGTGAAGTCGTGATAGAACTCACAAATGCTACTCCAGGGCAGTTTGATATCGGCGGAGATAGCTGGTATGTTCACGTACACGTTATTTGACAGAAAGCTAGTACTGTTAGACGTGGTATTCGAACCGATCTGGAGCGTCGAGGAGATGTTAGTTTCTTGCCAAGCGCAGTTTGGGTTAAGAGCCACGACATCTGTGAGCCAACGTGCACTGGTCGTGGTAGGTAGGTTTTCTGGAACGGGAATGATATACGAGGTGCCATTCGATGGAACTTTGAACATGTACTGTGATCCTAGGGCGTTCTCTGCCCACGCAATTGCTGCAGCTTCTTGAGTGTTTCCGCGGACATTGTCGGCAGCCATTTGAAATGTAAACGCGTCCATATCAGAGACGCTGGCGATGGGTCAATAACCATTATCAAACTGAACTAAAGCAGCTCACTTCAAAGCCGAATTGGCAGGCACTGCACCAACAGAGAAGGCCAAAACATGACCGTCAACAAGGATGGAATCGACCGACACTGATGAAATATTCTAGAAGCGATTTCAAACATAGAAGCAAAGTCACACACAGGCGGAGGGAGCCAAGGAAGACACAGCGACGACTATAAAACCAGAAATGAACGAGTGTGAAGTATGAGGAACAATGTCGACGCGCGATAGCCATAAATGAGTCAATGGTGCCGAAAGAGGGAGAGGAGATTGCGTTTATTGTGGACAATGGAACACCAGCTTGGTGCGCTGTCAAAACACGGAAGAACTCTTCGCTCTACACGTCCAATAATCAGTAAGCTTGAAAAACTCAGGGCGTTACGATGTTACTAACGCGAAGGTCCTGAACTAAGGATTTCATCGGCCAAAGTCCTATGGAAATGACCAAGATGCTGATGGTGGTAATTCCAGACTTCACGGTTGCTAGAGGGAGCGTGAGTCAGTCTATTTCAACAAGACGTTCAAATAATCTACCCAAAGAGTACGATGAGAGGTCGACAATCCCATCTCCCGTAACAGGAACGATGCGATTATGGACTGAGTAGCAAAAGGCGAGGTACCCGATCGCCACCACTGGAAGAACGAGGGCTTTAACAATGTCTAGTGCAGAACGCAAACCAGATATCCTCCTTTTTTCAGCTGGCGGCAATGGAAGGAAGGAATGATTAATGGGCAGATGCGACGACGACGACGAGGTCACATTGGGGATGGTAAAGGAGCGAGGGCTTTGGTCGTACTTTTCGACGGCCATGTAGCTTTGCGGCTGCGCCATGGTGGGCGTTGGGTATAAAGTCAGAAGCTTATCCAGGTGTTAGAGATCATCAATTTGGAAATTTTGGCAGAGATGCTTTCACTCATGTATAGCTTGGGAAGCGGATGTAGGCAAGCATAGGCATTCCTGTGATCGATATCGATCTGGGGGTTCACCCTATCTGCCACGCTCAAGTCTATTCCTATAAAGGATTGTCAGTAGTCGCGGGAGAAGCATTGAGAAGTGGTGTAGATCTTTGCCAAAATGAAATGATTTTCCATATCCACCACATTCATATTGACCTTTGCCTCTGGTCGTCACGAAGAGACCAAACTTCACAGGCCTGTCAAAACAGGACGCTTGTCGTAAAACAGGGATGTGGAATCTTGTTTCCTTTCACGATGGCTAGTCACTGGTTCGCCTTCTCATGGATAGCTACCTTGATACAAGTAATGCACGCCGCCGATCCTTGTAAGTTTCCCGACCCCGGTTGAATGGACAAGAACACTGATAAAACGGTCAGCATGGGTATCTTTGAATGTAACGGTTGCAACAACAATGACGGATCTCGACTATATGTATAGTCAAGTTCCTCTTCTTTTCGGGACTCCCCAGCAATCTATGGATGTGACGATAAACCTTTCAGGAGATCTCTTGTCAGCATGGTCGGATGACTGTATTTTTTGTCAAGGAGAAGAATCGTTCGACAAGACCTTGTCTTCAACGATCAAGGTAGGGCACAATTTTTTTCTTTCAGCGTAAATGCATTGATCTGGGTGTATCAAGTCGAACGGTACAGTCTGGCCCTCAAGTCAGCTGGACCTTAATGGAGAGTACTATTCAGATGTTATCAGTTTTGGTGGAGTCCTTACCGCCCAAAACATGGACTTTGGTGCGTACCTCGTAGTATCCTTCGCCGCGCGCAACAGCCGACTCATGATGCTGCAGTCTTGATGGAAGAAATGTCAATGAATTTCTCTGCGCGAATTAATAATGGGCATCTTGGGCTACTGGTGAACAGCACGGCGCCAAGATCTCAGCGGCTGTTGACCAAGCTATGGGACGACGGGAGTCTTCTGAACCCGGTCGTTGGACTGAGACTCGATCCTATCAAGCCGAGGTTAACTATCGGGGCGCTGGATCCTGAGGACTATAGCGGAGAAATCAATTGGGTCGAAATGGAGACACCGACAGCCGATTTTACCAATGCAATCAAGATTGACGGGGTGAAAGGCTTTAATGGATCATTCCTTCCGTTCGGCGGCGACCTGATAGCGACTCTAAATACATGTAAGTGTTTATCGCGTACGATGAGATGAATCTTACGCATATCGAAGTCTCGAGAAACATTGCAGTACCTCCCAGCAATCCCTACGCCTTAGACGATGGATACACGGGGCCCATCGACCTCATCAATCTATATCCAAACGGAGGATTCAGCTTCCTTTGCAACGGCACAGAATTGCCATACGTATATCTCACAGTCACAATCAACGGCGTGGATTACCAAGTCGATTCTCAAGACAACATGCTCCACAAAACGACGATGGCAGCAGCCCACGGTTTTTGTAACGTCGCGCTCACAAATACCACAGCAGACACAAAGCCAGATGTCGTTTTGGGCCAGCCGTTCCTGCGAAGCGTGTACCTGTAAGAAAGCAAATTCTCAATCTCTCTGAAGATACTGAAGAACTTTTAGTGCATACCGTTTCCCAACTGACAATTGTCCTGGATATTACGGATTCGCGTTTCCATCAGGTGCCAACAGAACGCAAGATCAGATTAATCAGACGCCATCTTCTACGCCTACGCTTACGCTTAGCAGCCAATGCCTGGCGTTGACCGCTCCTACATCGACGCTGACGGCATCGACGGCGTCGAAATCGGTCAAATCTTTGTTACAAACAGGGTCGTACGAGGTCTTTGGGAACAATGGGGAGGTTCAGGTGGCGTTGACGGGTGCTGACGATTTGCCGAAGACCACAAGAAACAGATGAGTCGATGTAGTGGTGTAAGTTCCAGTGCGCAGTAAACGGCATTTCCCACCATCGTATATCTGCGATATTACTCGCTTTATCCCATTTTTCTTTTATTTGGTAAGATTGTCACTGCTGGGACCCACGATAAAAAAAATTATAAACACTCACCCACTCCCTGACGGCGATCGTGATTCGCAGTGCGGAAGGACCCGCGGATGTACGGGTTCAAGTACGAAGCATTCACAAATACTCCCACACAGCCTCGCAAATGCCCCGCGTTGTCATGGTTTCTCTTCCCCTTAACTTCCGCTTAGCCTATTTATGTAGAAGTAGAAAGAGGAAGATCGGAAGGGCATTAATTTTGTAATGATATAGTATTGACTATTGTCAAGTCTTCGAATAACAGAGAGAGGAGGTATAGCGATGTCGACGACGGAATTATTGTTTCGTGCTTCCTTGAAGTTTTCAAGGATCAGCATGATTGAACATCATAACTTTCCTAATGTCCTCAACTAACTCCTTAGCTTCATCCCTCTCTCGCAGAGCAATCTCCAGGCTCGCTTCCAACATTCTCACCCGTTCACCCAATACACAACCCGGTTGACAGCCATCCCCCATCACAACTTCCGCTGCACGACTGGCGACACTTCCCCTTTCGTTCTTCGAATCCATATTCTTAGGTACAACCTTTGCTGCGTCGGAAATCCTTAACTTCTTTTCCAAGTCCAATAAATGATCCGAATGAGGAGTATAATTCAAGATAGCCTGAAAAGAATAGTCACCGTCGCTTATCGGTGAGGTAGAAGCAGAAGAAGAGGTCGAATTTGAAGATCCGGAATTAATGACACGTAGAAGGGGTGGAGGGGATGATCCTTTGACGACTGGCGATGTGGGCAATGTCACGTCAAGTAAACGCTCTTCCAAGGCGGAAATCGTACTGGGACAAAGGCTACCATGTTCCGACGCATCATCGTCGTTATCAATATTGTCGCCTACTGGAGACTCGGTAAGTCGATGAAGGCCTGTAGGTTCATCGATCCCGGATGATGCTTGTTCTCCTGCTCCATAAGGAGATATACTGCATGGCGAAGACTCGGGTGTATCAGTTTGAACGCTCAGGTTAGATATGTCTCCCAATCGAACAGGAACCGGAGATTCGACTTGAAGTTTCGGATAAGACCGTCTATCTTGGGTAGCTAAAGGTATTCCTATATCAAAAGGCAGCTCGAATAGTCCTTTCACAACAGCTCCCCAGTTCTTGAGGAACCAGATCATCATAGATGTTCCAGCTTCGGCTCCAAAAATCCAGATTCCGAAGGCATTTGCAATATTTTCATCCACTCCAGGCTGCGCCTGGACAATCTGGCTTAAGAAAGCTAGTAGATAGACGAACAAAGAGAGATTGGCAGAGGGTAATAGGCGAAGCAATAATTGCACTGTCCTCAGTCGAAGGTCTTGAAACTGTGTAGCGTGCATCTCGGTACAGAACTGACGAAGAGCGTGCATGATGCCTATAGGGTATATCACGGGCTCAGGTAGGCGTGAGAGGAACGTGGTCAAGAGAGCATAGACATCGCCTTCGGACTCCTTGAAAAGAGACGTCGTGCAGCCGAAGTGAGGCGGAGAGTCAAAGGTTTGGACAAGGTGCGCAACACGAGCAGATGAAGAACCTGCAACGATCGGCTGAGACTTGATGCCTTACGCAATTATGTCAGAAGTTGACAGATGGTGCTGTAAGAGAATACTGAGGCTCACCACGGTAGAGCTCCTCCACACAGGAATACACGACAATTGGCAGTTCATGCTCGAACCCACCTAGGATGGCCGCCGTGGACGCATACATAGACACCTGGCGTAACGGTGCACCGAAGATATCTAAGTGACATTCTTAGACTAGCCTTGAAACAGAACATAGATACGGAACTCACTCATTGTCATATCCAAAGAGCTCTGCCTTGACCCTCTTCCGCTTCGCCTCTCCATCAGTTCTCGCTCGTGCAAGGCGAGTAAATCGTCCATTTCGAGATGCCAGGTGACATTCACGATATCGCGGCCCATCACATCATGGAGATAGTTCACCACCAAAGTAGGACTCGGCTTGACCAGATTTCGTGGTTTGCTTTTGAGCTGCTCGCAATACGAGGTCGACATTGAAGTTGGAATTGAGATCGCAGGCGATGAGGCATGCAGCGCCCTATTTTGTGGTTGAAGCGCAGCAGGGCACTGTCGGGATTGAGGCCGTGGCAGGCGTGAAGGAGAGACGGCTCGCTGACGTGTTTGCCCTGTAGGCTGGGGGATGCGAGAGCTAGAGCCATCACGTCCATGGCCATCGTATATATGTAGACCTCTTCCTGTAGGATCAATACTTGGCAACGATGTCGAGCGATTTCTAGATTGGAATTGTGTAGGAGGCTGTAGAAAACTGGAAGATGAAGATCCGGACGTGCCGAACTGGTTGGAAGCGCGTCTTGGACGTGAACCACGAGGAGTGAGAGGGGTATACGGATCAGAATCATCGGGAGTCTTCTTGAAAAACATCACTGAACAATTGAGTAAAGGCGATAGCAAACGATGGAGATGAGGAGGTGGTGGTACAAGTTAAAGAGAAAATATTATGTAACCTGTGGGTCCTTATGGGACCAAACTTCCGTTCCGATATATTACTAAACTGATATACCGAACACATGACACTTCTTCAATATTGCTTAGGCGCCCATAGCAAGAGAGCAAAGGACCGCATCCAGGGGTTATCTCGTGTATGTCCTAGTGAAGCCAGGGACTTTTTCAGGCCTCCTCCAGATGTCGTTTTATTGTCCTGCGGTAGAACCGTGGTTTGGTTGGTTGATCGCGGATGAGAGGTAGTACCGGGCCGGGAGACTCTTGCACATCGCCGCGCTTTTGGACTCCGAGCAGCAACAAACCACATCGAACTATCCATGCGGGTACGGGACATTGTTATCAATGCCTCGAAACACATACATGATATTCTGCCGAATTACAGGCCAGTCACTCCCAGTGATGCGAATTCCCGGTACATATTACTGATTCTCAAACGGAGTTGGCCTAACTTGGTTCACGTTGGTATCTAGAATCAGGGCCCGTTCGGGTGGACAGGGACAAGAGAACTCATCTTTTGTTCTCAAAATAGTCACGAAGGCAAAGTCTGCATGCTGCCGCATGCTGGACACGCCCGATCTATTAGCACAACGCGCCTGTGGAGCATTGCATACGTGTATCGGCTTCCCTAAAAGCTGATTGGGCACTGTCCAGTGCGTACGTGAGCGATGTGCTGCCTTGATCACCTTCACACACTCTGCCTATAATTGGTTCCGTTGAAAGGACACGGCTTGAAGCTTGGAGGGGCTGAGGCACTCCTAAACTGGCTACATGACTCGCAGGCGAGAGGCACGCCCCATCGGATTCGCTACGAGTCGTCTACGCTTTGTTTTAATCTTTCGTCACCCACTCTCACAGTCTCGGTACCATCGTTCATCCATATATCTGACTTTAGGTATCACTATCCGGCAACTAGGTTCAAATGGATTTTACACGTTTTTGGACACAAATCTGACACCGCGCTGGTCGGCATTCTTCGAAGCGCTTCGCTTTTTATTAACCCACTACAGTTACTTGTTCTCGACTGCCGCCTTCTGGATGCCGTGACTCCCTAGGTTCCGGAGGAGATACTGGGATAGATCTCATGCGCCACACCTTAAATCGTAAGTTAAAATTCCCAAGTTCTTGATTTCTTCAATCACAACCCTTCTCTATTGGTTCCGCACTATCTCTACATTGTAAGTACTTCTTCTCCATTGCGGTCTTGTTGCGGTCAGGGTTTGTTACCGGCAAATGATTCCCGGCGTTACCATTATATCTGAAAAGGACCCTAGGATATTTCACCGTATTTCAAAGGGCAGCCACTTCAAATTCATCGAAGTGTCAGTACCTGGTAACGATCTTGACTTCGCTGTCATTCGGGCTCATAGGGAAGGGAAGATAAGCTTGGAAAATGTTTGAAACGATCGACCATCAGAGTCTCTTTTTATTTTGAACTAGGCGCGAAGATAACACATCTAGGAAGAAAATAATTCGGATCTTGTAACTTTTGCTTTGGGGCTTCTATCAGGGCGAAACAATGTGGTTATACGCCACCTAACCTTAGACTACTCAGTATCCCGTGCGTTGAACTAGGAAGCATACACTGCAACTGGCGGAAATCTTGATAGAATTTTTTCATATACTTCACGGAAGCGGGGACTGAGGGACTGAATAGATAACGCTTTCTAGGATGGTGTTGGGAGGCAGCAGTTAAGAAAGCTTTGCCTGCCGCCGGTTATAATCTCACTTGATGCATCCAATCTATGATAGCACTGGCAGGGGGCCAGGCGCTGCCTTTAGCTACTATAAGGAAGGATAGATCCAGGTCAACAGTATCGGTCGGGAACAGAGAAGTTCTTCTTGCTTGTCAAATGCGTTTACCATGAGCCGCGAAGGTTTCTATCGGATATCGGAGCGAAGGTATCTGAGTTCACAAGCTTGTGCAAGTGGCGCATCAAGTTGGAAACAAAAACTAGAACAAACGGCATGCTTCAGAAAGACTCCAGGCTACGGAGCTGGAAACTGGCCTTTTCTGGTCCGAGCCCGAGCCGTCGTCCCATTTTTCCTCCTCCGTGTGGGTTCCAAAGACGCTGTCTTATAATAATGCTGGTCGTCGACTTTGATTCCAGGAACTCGTGTCAAAAGACATTGTTTGCTCCATTGAATTTATGTAGTTGTAGGCTGGAGCAATACGTTACTCGTCATTCAACGATAGAGATGCTACAAAGTACTCATCAAATCAGATATGTAAAGATTAAGTCCGTAAAAAGTAAAAAGAGAGAAAGCCTTCAAGCCAATCGCCAAGGAGTCATTAAACAAATGCAATCTAAGACTCAAAGGCGGTCCAGAAGTCGAAATTCTGGCTGTCCTGCCCATTACAAGGAGCGGTAAACATGGCATCCGTCTCCTTAGCTCCGATCTGCACGCAAAGTCCACTGGGAGTAGAAGTTATGTTGCATCCAAAAGCGACATTTCCGCGAAGCTGGGATATGTTGGTGCTACAGCTGTCGCAAAGGACGTCCCACTTCTGGGTCCTAGATAGCGAAGAGTTGAGCTAAGTGAGGAAGCTCGAGCAAAGCACGGTAAACGTACTGGTCATTGCCACTGGCATCAATGGTGTCCAGCTCGAGCGTACCATCAGGGCGAACGGCAACAGCCAAATTGGGGTTCGTAATATCCCTAAGAGAAAAGGCATTAGTTTTCGCGGATGAAGGGGAACAAAAGTGAACCTACCTGATAGTGTAGCTGCTGCAGGCTGTCCGTTTTGTTGGAACAGAAAATCGGCAGTCCTGAGCGAGCCGACAGGCGCAGTCACATCCGCACCGACGGCATGGGCAGAGACGCCCCATTCACGAGCGCTATTGGTGACGGACACACCAGCGCCCTCGAAGTTGGGGCTACACATCATGGAAGTCATCTGTCGGATGTTCAACTGCATGGGGACAGCGGCAACGAGACCAACAGCGGAAAGAGCATAGATAAATAGGGCAGATGAAGAAGGCATGGTAGAAATAAGAAGCAAAAAGGCAGCGGGGAAAATGATCAGTTTTCGAGAAAGAAGGTGATCAAAAGGGCGAGTTGCGGAAGTGAATGAGGATGTGGAGAGCCATGTACAGAGGTATTTATACGAGAAGTGGACCCAAGTCTTATATTGACAGGACAGTTTCAAGATTTTGAAAGAGGGTCACGTTCGCGTTTGAAGTTGCATAGCAGAGCGTAGAGATCATACCGCGTCCGAGGTATTGCATTTCGCGCCAAGAGAAGCCGCCCAGATGGGTGATGTATACTATCGGAGAGGAGCGTCCAAGTGCCAAGGCAGCGCCCAAGTGCTAAATTTGAAGGTCTTTGCGTACGAAAGTATGAGAACACGTGTAACGAGCAGTTTCAGCACCAAGTAGGAGACTATGACTATACAGCGAGTGCTGTGTTTCCTTTCAAACCGGGAGGATACGTGAGTGATGCCACTGAACTGCGTATGTGCGGTCAGAAAATGGAATGGAGACTAGATGGCATAGGTAACCTTGGCTTGAACAGAAAAAACGGTCACTTAGTGATTCGATATCAGAGATGAAACGGCTTTGCGGCTTGCTAGAGACTCAGCATTATGTGACATCCTGTGTTGAAGTTCCTGTTCGACGTCATCCGAAATAATATTCGTCAGGTTTGCTGTACCGTTAGCGACGGATTGCAATTTGGATAGAGGTAAGATCGGTCAGGAAGCTTGGCACCATTTAGCATGGCATACGAAAGGATTCAAAAGAGACGCTATGATACCGAAGATTCCGTAGATTCGTTGGGTTGGTCGTCGCCGTCGATATCATTACTTCTGAAGCCACTATTATTGCATCGCGCTCAATATGACTCCTTAAAGTGCATCCTGCCAACGCCCAATATTGTTTTTGACAGTGTCGAAGAGAAATGGGGTGATAGAAAATTGAATTGCGAACAGGAGATCGGAAGCGGAACGTCGCGGGTGCGGCCCGTCTTTACCGGTCAGCTGCTATGACGTATGCTGACGTGGCCGAGACTCTCTTGATGGAACCATCTTATCTGCAAATTCTTGATCCAACACCCCTTTTACGCCATATCTTGGAATAGTATCACTCTCAGATCAGTACCGGCACACAATGACAACGACAGACCTTGAAAATGTTTCTCCGCCAGTTCAGGCATGGCGACCCGAAGACACAGGAAAACCGACTCCAGAACGACCATCTGTTGGAGGCATTTTCCGACCCGATATCATGGCTGCTATTGAACAAAGAATTGCCGAGTTGGACACGGATTTGAGAGCTCTTAGTCTGGATATACATGGTGAGCAGTTTTTCTATTATATTGTCAGTCGTGCTGAGGCTGAATAACAAGGGCAGAACACCCTGAGATAGGGTACGAGGAAAGGTCTGGATTATCTCGGCTTATAGCTACAGAAGCAGCCGCGACTGAGACCCTATATTTTCAAGACGAACCCACGATGTTCTTACTGATTTCATGGATAAACAGGGATTCGAAGTTGAGCGACACTACCTTCTACCAAGCCAGACGGCGTGGAAGGCCACCTTCAAACACGGACGCGGGGGAAGAACTATTGGCGTCAATTCGGAGGTCTGTAGAGCATTATTTACGTCAAATTCACATTAAAAGTTGCCTCAATTGTCAGATGGACGCGTTGAAGGGCATTGGACATGGTTGCGGCCACAATCTCATCGCCATTGCCGGAGTCGCGGTCGCGTGCGCCATGAAGGCCGCCTTTGAAAAATTCAATATATCCGGTGCAATTGAGCTACTGGGTACCCCTGGTACTTCTTCATACATCCGACCCTTGACCAGATATTAAATTCATATTTCAGCTGAGGAAGGTGGCGACGGCAAAGTTCACCTGCTGGAGCAGGGCGCGTACAAGAATATGGCTGCGTGTATAATGTGTGTTTTCGTTGTTTCAGTAAACGTGTCCGTCGGCTAACAGCGATAGGTGCCATCCCGCACCTGGTCCAAAAGGCTCTGTTAGTCTCAGTAGCTGTCTGGCACTACATCGCATACAAGTCCAGTATTTCGGCCATACGTACGAGTTCAAGTAACCCGCTGTCTGTCTCTGAATTGTCCACTGTATCTAGCGCCCATGCTGCTCTTTCTCCCTGGGAAGGCGTCAACGCATTGGACGCCGCAGTTTTGGGATACAACAACATATCTGCTCTTCGGCAGCAATTGAAGCCAACTCACCGTGTTCATGGAATATTTCATGAAGGAAAAGACTGGCAAACAAACGGTAGGCCCTTTTGTGACAGTTCGACTACTAGTATTGATTTCGTTACAGTAATTCCTGACTTTGCGGAATTTATGTACGCCGAGAACTTTTATCAGTCAAGTGATTTTTCTGTTAACCTCTGTAACACAGCTGTTATGTCCGTGCACCAACACGTGCCGAGGTGCAGTCCACCTTGAAGCGCGTATTACCCTGTTTCGAGTTCGTCGTGATTCCCATACCTGTCGATATGGACTGAACTGATTGTCTTATGTAGAGGTGCTGCCATGGCCAGTGGATGCACAATCAAGATCGAAGACTATGGTGCAACACACGACCTAAGGCAGAACAAAGCTCTCGGTAAGTAGCCTATATCTTCTTGAAAATTCAAAGCAATGATGACGGTTCTACGCAGGAGATGAAGTCGCCAACATAGTCCGTAGCAAATATGGGTCTATTGATTACGAATGGGGCATCAAAAGCGCGTCGACCGATTTTGTGAGTAGGTAGTACTGCCTTGTCAACAGAGTGTTAATGGTTATTCTTATAGGGGAACGTAAGCTACGGTAAGGTTTCCAACTCGTCCAGGCCAGCCCCAACATGAATAAGGATTATTTAGAGCTTCCATCCTTGCACCCTGGTTTCGGTAAGGAGAGATCCTCCTCTGATCAAGAATCTTCATCTCATTCGCCTTTTCATTTAGCGATTCCCACAGAGGAGAACGGTGGAAATCATACGCCAGGATTTACCAGAGCTGCGGCAACAATTGAGGCGCACTATGCTTGTCTCGATGTTTCCAAAGCATTGGCCGCCACAGGCGTGCGTATGGTCATCGATGACAAGTTTTTCAAACGGGTCAGTTGATCGCGCTGGGATAGCGTCTGCATTCTCACACTCGGTGATACACAGGTCCGAAACGCATTCGAGGAAGATAAAATCATTCGAGATATGATCATGTAGCAAATATGTGTCATGATATTGAGTTATTAGGTCGGCTTCTCATGGATCAACGAGGTCCCCGTGAGTAAGGCGTGATGAAGAATAAAGCGTCTTCCCTCCTACGGCAGAAGCTGTTCCTGCCAAACTACTATTGAAACACCAGAATGCGCACTGTTGACTAGACTACAAAGTAGAACGGGTTCGTGCATTTTGCCTTGTTTCCGAACTTCGAAATATGTCCATGGGCAAGTTCCAGATTACACTTGAGATTCTCAGGTCCTCTATGATGTACCTACTATGGGACAATTTATTATTTCAACCTCTGCTAGTGTGATCGTACCTGACTGCTCAGTCATCTGCTATGGTTTATGACCATTCTAGTACACAGTAAACTCGTTGTAAATACTTGTGTTGGGATTTTCTGAGAACGGTCACACTGGTGGCCATGGACTCAAAGGGAATCGACTCTATCAGTGGAGTGTTCGACGTCAGATAATTAAACAAGGTCTCTATTTGCATTGTTCTTCAGGCATATACTATCGATCGACTAGAAATGTCAAAGTGGCCTATTTCTGGATTTCCCTCGGAGACTTAGTAAATTAATACTTTGAATATCATACCTGCATTGTGTCAGGTTTCGGATTTTTTTTAGAAGAACGTGAGAAGTAGTCAATTCTGGCAGGAAAGTGTCAAGTCTGATCCATGCGCCTTTAGAAAACTGCTGATTCTTTTCTGGGAGCGAGACCCGCTGGATGAGGAGATGTGGAATCTAGTTTTTTTAGTACCTTGCTTCCATGATTTGGCGCGTCGGGAGTTAACTCTTACCTTTATATCGCGATGGCGGTTCTCTAATTATAATATTATAACTGGTGGACATTGATAAGTATACTGCCCGAGGTAAAACGCGAAAGAAATTACTTATTCAAAGGATAAGGTATCAAAATCAACACGGGCCGATCGATAGTACTTACATCTGTTGTACATAAATATAGGTGCTACAGCATATATGATGGGAAAGTTGCAAACAAGAACGAGGAAGAAAATTATACACGAAGCGACGGTAAGCGCAATAACGCGCGAGACATGCGACTCACACTGACCCCATCCTCTCAAGAAGAGCGATACCAGAGAAGATTTTTCTTTTTATATCCAACAACGGTAGGTGTCTGGATGGGTTGCGTAGTCCTTGCGATTATGGAACCAAGGCCGACATAGGTAGTGCCCATGTTCAAGCCCGACTGAAGTGCGCGCACAAGGGCTTCGGTGAACACCCCGTTTACCCTACCGTCGCGCCTGTGAACTTCCAGCGCGAATTGATAGTCTTCGCATGCGGCAAGAAGGACGTGTGATGACATATCAGCTTTCCACCCTCCCGCTAAGACAGAAGGAACGCCAGGCGCGCGCCTCCTCAAACTCTCTTCGCCTACTTGAAGCATATATTGCAGCTGTGAAACGCCCTCCTTCCCATTAGGCGCCGGCATGACACGAATCGTACCGGAGATTGGTACGTTGCGCGTGATACCGCCTGAATGGCAGCAGTCGGCTATAAAAGTAATATTGCTGCCTTTCGCGTCACGAATGAGGGAGATGATGGTGTTAAGTTCTCTATCGCTGATATTGGGGATACGGTGGTTGTTCACACACTGACCGCTGTCAGCAGGACAAAAGGCGTCAATGCTTCCCAAGTGGTCAGCCCCGTTGACGACCGTCTGGTAAAACTCGGAGCAGTCATAACGGGATCCATGGCCTGAGAAGTAGATAATAATGTTGTCCCCCTTCCGGATTTGAGGATTATAACGAAGACTATGAAGTTTCTCGATAATGTTGGCGCGAGACGCATAATCTGGATTATTCGGAGAGTCACCGTGGTCGGCCAAAAGAAGTTGGATACGAGATTCGGGAACACCAACATCGTCAGTGAGACATCCCTTCATCATCATCGCGTCTGCAACACATCCGGACAAGGGTACTTGTGAGTATGCGTTGATCCCAACTATGAGGGCCCAAGTCTGAGATGCTACTTGAACACTCGATAACTAACAGAATTGGAACAACATTATCAGCAACAAGGGGGAGGAAAGGAGGGGAGGCAACATATACCTTGAAGCCACCTGAGCCTACTGGCCTGCCAGCTGATGAATTCGGCAGGATCATTTTCATCCCGCTAATCCTCCAGTTTGCTAGTTCGAGCCGAAGATGATAGAGGTTGTTGAGAGCGACGGCCATAGCATGAAGACGTCCTGCCTCTGAAGCATCTTGTGAGTTCCGCACCCTCTCCTTTGCTAAGTTGAGAAGAGCAGTTGAGTCGATGTCTCCTTCCACCTCACACTCGATAGCCCACTTCCTTTCTAGTTCTTCATGCTTTAGGATTCGACGTAGGAGGTCTTGTACAGGTGGAGGCAGGAAAGTTTCGGTCGTATGGTCCTGGTGCCTGTCAGAGGGATCCGCAAGCGTGCATAACCAATACACCTACCTGGGTGAGCGTGGAGATAACTGGGGGGGGAGCGTCAAGCAGTGTCGATGGGTGACATTCTGGAATTGGCAAGGATGAGGCTGGTCCTTGCTCTTGGAAGGAGGGGGAAGACTGGGCAGAAGTAGCGTTCCGCATTGAAGAATCTGGGAAGGAGGGGGAAGACATTGCAGAAGCAACGTCCTGCATCGAAGAAAAGGATGCGATGCATTCAAGATTTGGTTTGATTCATGTACAAACAAGACCTCGCACCGCCCTCAGAGCTGTAAAGTATGCTGTTGGATGCCTGGGTCATGCCATGACCCCAAGCTGTTAACGGTGCCTTCAATCCAGTGTTCCACAGTCGCCATGAGATAGAAGCATCTAGGCGGATTATTTCCCTCTGGTATAAACATGAAAGTGGTGATTCTTTTTGCCGCTGCAGATGAATCGAACTTGGACAGAACTAAGAGGATCCGTACTTCATGTCCAATTGCTCTGGTTAAGAAGTTTTAATCCCCGACCCGACAGCTGATGCCGACGACTCCATCAATCGGCACTAATGCTGTATCTACTATCGATCATGCCGTGCTGTAGACCATGCTGTGGAGGTGGCGAACCATGGGTCAATATGTACGGTGTGTAACCCATTCATGCTTTCCCACTACAACCAGACCCCGTCCTTTCTTACATGCTGAACGCACTTCCCTTCATTCTCCCTTTCGACGCCTTGATGGAAGCCTGTGTATCGTTGGAGAGAGGGCTGACTGTAGCCGTCCTGAACCCTCTTCTTCACCCACGCGTCAAATACACCGGGTATTCCGAGCACAACTTCATGGAAAGGGCGAAACAACCTCATGTATCGTTGAATAGCGGGCTACCTGCTACCTACCCCCCCACCACCAAGGGCCATGCCCTACTTATCGGTATCAACCATTATGATGATAATCCGCTCGATGGTTGTATCAACGATGTCCAGGCCATCCAGGATTTGCTCATCTCTCATTACCATTATCCAGCAAGCGACGTCGTGACAATGACCGACGATTCCCCCCTTCTACTGCCCACTCGTAGCAATATCCTCCGCCACATGCATGATATGGTTCGCAATGCCCAGGAAGGCGACAGCTTGGTTATCTACTATGCTGGACACGGCACCCGTTACTCGGAATCCATCTACACGACCGTGTCCTCCATGGAGGAAGACGTTGTTGAAGCAATCTGCCCATTAGATCGAGGAAAGATAGTCAACGGCGAGATGGTATTGGATATCACTGATCGAGATCTCAGTGAGATTCTCTCGGATGCACGAGCGAATGTCACATTGGTGCTCGATTGTTGCCATGGAGGGTCGTTCATTGATGTGCATAATTGCAGGTCTGGGAAGGTTCGGTATGCCAATCCACTGCTAGATATGGGGAAGACACTGTTCCAGGGGAGTCCAACCGCCCGTATCCATCACAACAGAGCACTTGCGCCGTGCATAATTCTCCAAGCTTGCCAGAGTTTTCAGGTCGCATTTGAGGGTTGCCTTGACCGTAATAGCAAACCCCACGGGGATTTCACAAGGGCTCTTGTAGGCGCTCTGAAGGTCGACGTGGAAAGGACCATGTCATACAAAGATCTTTTGAGTCACATTGGGTCCCTTCCCTTTCAGACTCCTGTAATCGGTGGTGATGCCGACCAGGCTTGTGACATCATGATTAAAGTGAGTCTTTTCAACGGGGTCTATGCTTTTCTCACACGTTTTCATAGTAATCCTCTTGACTATGCTGAACATTTAACGCCTCTTGCGACCATGTTCCAACGTTTACCTTAATTCCGGTTAATATGCTGTAACGCTGCACATCTTTGCGTACATATTTATCTCCTCATCTTCTGCCCCTGACTATTCTTCTGTCTTGCTATGTACGATATCTGGCCTCAGGTGTTATGGCGCACTGCAACATGCCAGTGTAGTCCATAAATGATTACAACTAACTCAAATCAGGTTTCTGAATAAGTATATCGCACGTATTTGAGTGGTCAGTTTGAAAGCAGCCTGCACGAGACCTAATTGGTAACTCTACCTGAGACGTTGGTGAGGCTCGACATCACGCGAATTATATACGATTGGCGTGCACTTGATGTGGAAGGCGTCTGTACGAAAAAGTAAGTATGCGCTTTTAATCAGGGTCGCGAAGTTTCTGGTCGCGTTCAGTAAATGCAAGGGCACGAGGGAACAATTTGATGAACCAGACTGTAAAAGAACGGACGAGCCTGGAGAATACACGCAAACTTCACTCTCGAATGAGGAAACGATGCCACTTCCGATGAAGTGGGCGGCGACTTGAGGGCAATGAACTTCGACGTAGAAGATTGCAACTCTTAATCACTTTTAACAAGCTCTCTCGGTGGTGCGTGTATCAAGTTTGATATACGCATTTTTTTCATATCAAACCATGAATCCGAAATATGCTTTACGAAAGACACCGAGATACAACCGCGAAGTAGTTCAATCGACTCGTCGATCTTTATTGTTGGATTAGAACTACTTCAATCTCATATTTCAACGAACTCTTCGTCACTGTCGACAAGAGACTAAATAAGATAATTGTGGAGATATCGCTGACTTACAGGTCAATCACAAGGCCGAGACCATCATCGATGAAGACTTTCAACTGGTCCAAATAAAACCTTCGGTTTTCATAGCCGAAGTGTAACTGGGAGTCCTCCTTTGGATATAGCTCCTCACAATCGATGTGAAGGGATTTCAGCGATTCCATTCCATCTCCATAACGGCTTTGGACGAACTCCGGCACATCATCCAAATTACAAAGCTCTCCGGTTATGTTCCAAGGATACTGACATGCAGTGTCTCCAACAATGGAAGATGCACCGGGACGGGTGAATCAAAGAATGCACTTATGACTTTGTTATAAGACTCATATGAGGACATCGCAAACTCGACGTCTTTCCAAGTAGTGGAATGAGCAATAAGCAGGGCAAGGATCCTTCGCATAGGCATCTCCATCGACGAAAGCGCTGATAGCCGCATTCTGAATGACAGTGGTGATTGTCCAGAGCGCTTCAGCACTGATTGTAACAGCGCTTCTGGATCCTTGACGTCCAAGTGCAACGTCGATTTGATGATAAAAGAAGACCGCAGGGAGGTCAGCATGAGGGCCGTTTTCCTCCAATGGCGACAGACATAGGTCAGACGCCATAGGCCATATCCGACCGCTTCTAGGTTGTAGTGCAGACGGTCGTCGACATCAAGATCACCGTTGATAGAGTACCAATGGAAATTTTCTGACAGCAGTTCGACTGGGAGGCGATGAATGGGGGAGGGTTTTACTGACATGGAGGGCCTGTGACTTGAAGTTTTCATATAGAAAATGGGAGATGATGCATCTGTACTTACCTCGATAATCCAGGGAAGTGTACTTGGTGTCGGTGTTGATGTTCAAATCGCTAAATCCGGGAAAAGCCCATAAGGCTTTACAACCTCAATATCCTCGGTACAAGGTCCAGTGATCGGTATGATGTGAAATAATATTACAGCTTCGCTCACTTCAGCATATATGGATAGGTCAAATTTGATAATCCGTACAATCTATCAGCATCCTTACATCGCATTACAGGGATTACTTGACATGATAATAGCTCACAAGTCCTCACCAATAAGCAGAAGCATCCTCCTTATTTCCTTGCATATTACAGACTGTTCAGGCATCGAAAGAGTATGTTAACCAATATATTATCTATCTAGTCGAACTGTACAGGACATGTTCCGAGTACATGAACACCGAATCATCTCCGCCTACCCTGGGAACAGACGCAATGACAATCTCGAAGCGTTGATGCCCCATGGTCCCCTAAGATAACACATCCCGTCGTTGAACGCAATACGGCACCTACATGGTGTATGCTCAGCAACAGCCATGGACTACGAAAACGAAAGCACGTACCCGGCATCCCAAAAATGATAAAAGAAAAGGCTGCATAGAGCCCGACAATACAAGATAAGACAGCGAAGACCAGTAGCCAGTCGAGCCCAGTCAAGTATCAGAGCACCCATAGCCAGCAGCCTCAGTCTAGTAGTATCGTAAAAGATCCTCGTTGGACACTGAATCCTAGAAAATATTGACCCGGGTGCCAGCTCGATCTGTTCATCCTCGTCCTAAGTATGGCTTTCATATACGGTCCTCCTGAAAGGCGGTTCGGGTTGCTCTTGTGTCTTGACGGTATCATCGATGTTGACAGCACTGCGAGGGATGATGGGAAGAGACAGAAAGCAATGAACGGACCCAAGTCGCTATCAACAAACAAACACGTGAGTGATCGATTGCGGATTGCGTGCTATCACAGTTTCGGCTGGTTGCGGCCGCTCCGCATGAAACTCGAATTTATCTAAGTCCGACTTCCTCTCTACTTTCCTCCTCTGGGAACGATAATCATGGTTTGGCGACCATGTCATCTACAGGAATCATGAAGAGCTTAGTTAAGTATGTCCCTGGCAGTGTCAGTTAAGTGCCGCTAGTCATGCTTTGGTCAACGAAATTTTCAGGAAGATGTGCCAGTGCCGCCGTTGCGCCTTCTAGCTTCTAGGACATAAGCGGTCCAGGATAACACCGGTGGACGAACAACGTTTATTAATCATGCTAACAAGTGTGTGATGCTTATTCGAACTATACAAGGACTTAGGAGTCAAGAGAGATACTTATGCATGTCTCGCAACTTCAACTTAATTCTTCTACTACAGCATTATTTACTCGTAAGACGGTACACAGTTCATAATCTGGAATGAGGATGATGACCCTTATTGTAATGTCATACAATGCCTTGTGCGTAGCTGTCGCCCTGATGACCAATTGCAATCCATGTAATGACATATTACTTTTTCCCGGATTTAGCGATGCTTGGTATTGTTACCGGCACAAGGTCCCAATGAGGAACGACTGGGCCGACAGCCCTGACATAGGGAGCCGTGTTACACCGTTGAAGTCGAAATGATTTTTATTCAAGTCGCACCGGCAATCGCCGACTGAGGACCTCATCCTGATATCACCACCTGTTAAAATGAACGTCCTTGTATATTCCGGACCAGAAGTCATTCAATTGTCTCTGGTGGACACTATTTCTACCCTTCGTTCTCTCCTCATCCCCAATTACACCGTTCAACAAATTTCTTATCAAGTTCTGAAGTCTCAGCCATGGCCCACTTCTTGCGCATTGCTCGTTTTTCCTAGGTGCCGTTCAGGATTTCCGTCGTCGGTGCCTTCTATCAATAGCTTTCTCGAAAATGGGGGATCGTTACTGGCCTTTGGCACAGGCGTTCAATGCGCTCCTCGTGGAATCTCCAGTTTCGGATCCCTGAGTCTCAACGACGAGGCTTCGTTCAGACTATACGATCGCACTTCTAGATGTCATCTAACGCCAATACTTTCTCAGACAAAGGAAGAGTCTTCAACAACTCGAATTGTCTTCAATGACGAATGTATCGAAGGGATCGAGGGTCCTTCAGGCCCAATCGCTGGCTTCGAGAATAGTGGAAGGCACGAATCGCTGGCTACCTACTCCAATGAACAATCCGAATCCAACATCGCGGGCATAAGATGTTCTGTTGGCAACGGATCCGTGATATTCTGGTCTGTCAGCATCGAGCACTCGATTGCCAATGAAGACTCCGAGGTACTTCGGAAATCATTGCTTCGGACCACGCTTGCGAAACTTGGTCTCAGGGTTCCTTCCCCTGATGCTCAGTCCGTATTGCGCCCTTCGCCCCAATTCCTCGTAGGCCATCCATCCAAGCCGGAAATTGTCGCACAGATTATCAGCGCTATCTCGGGTGGTGCAGGATCGGAGTTGATAACGTTTGAAGACGAGAACGATAAGTTGTACTTCTATAAACCGCAGGAGTATTCAGACGTCAAAGTTGAAGCCCAGAGGGCGTATTTGACCTCAGAAGATCCGGCCGTATGGCAGCCAAAACATGTAATTGTTTATTCCAATGGCGATCTTCCCGAGGACAAGTCCACACCGTTGTTCCAAGTCAAGACCTTCTTCGACAAGCTGTCTGCGGCGCGTTCGGCTGAGGGCTCCACGAAGAGCGACACCTGGGGTTTCGGCGAAGCCCTACTATATGGTGAAGTCGTGACAAGCACTCAGACAATGATTGACAAGTATGCCTCCTCAATCTTGTAGCCTGATGCCTGTTGACCTCGCTATACTAGGAACCCCCGTCTTCTCGCCGCGCTTCCTATTCCCTTCTTGTCTCTAGCATCCTTCCAGTTGGCAGGCCGCGGCAGAGGAAGTAATATTTGGCTCTCACCTGCGGGATGTCTACAGTTCTCTCTTTTGTTACGCGTATCGTTGCCATCGTTCCCAGCGAACAAGCTAGTCTTCGTGCAGTACCTGTTTGCTCTTGCGGTAACAGAAGCGTGCCGAGATGAAAGCGTTTTGGGAAGAAGGGGCGAAAGCGTTCGTATCAAGTGGCCGAACGACTTGTATGCCGTATTTGGACCTGGAGAAGGCGACAAGAAGAAGATCGGGGGAATTCTTGTCAGTACGAACTTCTCAGGAGGGAAGTGTGACATTATCATTGGTATGTCGACTCGTTTGTAGCTCTTATTCTACTTAAAATAACAAATGCCGTAGGCTCAGGGCTGAACGTGCTCAACCCGCGTCCCATATTCTCGTTATCGCAGTTACAACGTCCGGAGAACGACTTGCCGCTTAGCATGGAGACTATCACCGCCGTGATTTTAGCAAAATTCGAGAAGATGTGGACCGTTTTCGTACAAGGGAAAGGCTCTTTTGAGCCATTCATGACATTGTACTTGAATAGATGGCTTCATTCGTAAGTATAATGCGTCGGACGGTTACCGGGCAACCTGACGTAGCTTTTACGATCTAGCGATCAACTGGTGACTCTGACGACAACGATACCTCCGAAGAAGGTGCGCGTCAGCGGTATAACGTCCGAACATGGGTTACTGCGCACTGTCCCGGAACGAACGGGCTGGTCATCTGGGGATGATGGGTTCATCGACTTGCAGCCCGATGGCAATAGCTTCGACTTGATGGCCGGGATGATCAAATCGAAATCCTCATGAAAATTTGTGGTGAACAGTCTAGGTATGCTACATTATCTATGTCGGTTTCCTGCACCACAGTGACAACAACTAAAGCTACACTTGGAATATGCGAAATTTGGATGGATGTATGTGTAAGAAGTACAATGCTACGGTATATGAGCCAATAAATTAATGAAGGGATGGCGCGTCGGGGGGGGGGGCTATTGGTCACTGAGAGATAACATTCTCAGCGGGGGGAGCTGAAGATCATCGAGGGGAGACTTTTCCCGTAAAATGTCGTAGATGGATGGAAGTCGGTCTGACGACTCGGATGAATAATCATCAACGTCCATCACCTCTGGCTCTCTGTCCGGTGTGGACCGGCAAGATAAAGAGAATTCGGAACTTGATGAAGACGACGATGTAACGGGACGGGGAAGTTGCCGACTGGCATCTTTTTCCAGTTGAAGGCGCTGATACTGCTCCTCAAGACTGCGGATGTACGTCGTCGCTGGGGATATCGCTTAGCTCGTGGTGCCGTAAGGCAGACAGGAAATTCACCTTGCTCGAGAAGTTGTATTTTACTCTCGACGCCTGAAAGGCCCTCTACCACTTGGCAGAGCATCCGGATCGTGCAGTTCTCGTGGTATGTCCGTTGCTGTGTAAGCGACGCTCCTTGGAGCTCGTGGGAGATGTATGCTGGGAGGCTCTCCATAGGCCTCCTTTGAATGACATGCAGTGCATTTTTGAGACCGACAATATAATACATGGCTGGTAACAAAAGTCATCAGCCGTTGTAATCTCGTTTGGAACGGGAATAATGACTCACCGTTTTCCATGATAGCCACTCTATCAGCCGCTTTGGGCTTCAGAGGTGCGGGGAGAGCGTCACGCAGTTCCAAGA
This sequence comes from Armillaria cepistipes, assembly GCA_900157415.1. Lineage (NCBI taxonomy): Eukaryota > Fungi > Basidiomycota > Agaricomycetes > Agaricales > Physalacriaceae > Armillaria > Armillaria cepistipes. The sequence continues at coordinate 1,592,325 of FTRY01000010.1, forward strand.
ACTGCTCCCTTAGGCGACTCTGGTAGGTCGGCCTCTCTCGAGGTTCTGGTTCGGCGGCCATGACGACGTTCCGCCTCCATCGGTCAATCAAAAAACGTTTATGCAGTATCCCAGCAAGTACGCGTCGGTGACGCTCAATGATGTGAGGGGGAAGATGATGTCCGGGAGCTTGAGGGCGGAGTCGGAAGACGATCGTAGAGGAGGAAGGTGTCGCCATTTTTCGAGAGAAGGGAAGTGAATATTCTACAGACGGGAAAACTAGGCCTTTATATATAAGAAGGATACGCTTTTGTTAACTGTTTGCATTTCAGCAAGCACATGCTTCGTTGGCGCATCATGATCATTGTGAATTCGAACATCGCATTGTACTTTCCTAAAAGAGAATATGTTGTCTTATAAGGAGGTACCGAGTGATGCTTGTAATAGTCATAGGTTCCGTGGGGAAAACAAAAAGAACAAAAGGGCATGTGAAAGGCGAGCCGTTTGCAGGGTAGGGCAAAGTCGAGCTTCGCGGCGCACCTTGTTTGCCTATTGTTCGAATGTTTGGGTTTCATTCAACGGATAATTGTTGGCAGATGGGTCCCTGAAGCACCCATACTCGCAATCAATGTCTAGCACAAAAAGAGTGAAAAGCGGAGCAAAGGAGGAGCAAAGCGCCGAATTTCAAATTTTCGATCGTTCACAATTTGCTTCCTTCTGACGCGTACAAGGTACTTCACAGCCACACGACCACCACTTTACGTTGTTTGCGAACGCCGGATACAAAATACAAGGCCTCTATCAGCGTCCAGGGTTTACCATCCAAGAAGTTTACAACAGAAATGCAACCATCACCTCTGTGTCATTGTCAAAAAGCCTGCGGACTTGACGTTCTTGCGGTCAGCTCATTTTCCATTATCTCCCGCATCTGGTCGAATTGTTGTGACAAAAAACGTAACCTTGGCTAATTGTCAGTACAAGAAAGATGACGAGATCCTAGACATAGTACAAAGACTCACTTGTGAGTCATCTCGTCCTTGGGGCCCGGGAAGACGAGGATATCCATTGGAACATTGATACCATCGATGTCATCTGGGCTGCGCACTTTCGGGACGGGTCTCAAGTCCTGGAAGGAACCAGGCGTATTCTGGGGTAATTTACCGCCCTTCCAGATATCTCGCACCGTCGCTGAAGGGGGAATCTCCAAGCACCGGCCCTCTCTCGAGATGATGATGGCGACAGCGCCTTGGAAAAGCATGTGTCGAGATTGTAGCGTCACCAATTCACGTTGGGAGAGCGACGCTGACTGGTGATGATGTAGCATATGCGCAAAGTAGGTCGAGAGGGTACCGTCCACGATCTCGTACATGTCTGTGTCTTCCGTGACACGTGTCTTTACAACCAATGCTTTTCCAGGATGGAATGGGTCATTCTGGAACTCGGGCAGAATCAGCCTGAGCGGCACACATAAGGGTGTTGCATCTGGGTTGCGCAAGGTCCGGTAGGGGCGCCCATCGGCCGTGTCGAATTCGAACAGATTGCTGGGATCCTCCACAGCGGCGGCAGATGGGTCTGGGTGGTGGGGGAACGTGCCGCGGTGATCCTCTTCGATTATTGCTCCGCGGTACTGGGAATCATTCTAAGTAGCTGATGCTTCGATAGGGTTAGGGAAACTTACATCGAGAGCTCTGAGAAGCTCGTCTTTACGTCTCTTGTCGCTGTCCTCGGGACGTGACAAGGCAATATCGATGTCAATGAGCAGTTGTATCTCCGTATCAGATAACCGCGCAGAGGCTTTGCCTGATTTTTTAAGGCTTTCACATTGCTCCAGGCATGTCTGTGCCTCATCGTATCTCGAGAACTTGTACATAATTTCTGCCTGCTGGGAATAACATGCGGCTGTCAAAGCCTTGGGCGAGCCGGGGGTGGTATACTCCGAAGAAAGTGCAAGCTCGATGTCTCTACGAGCATTGTAAAGATCACCAAAATCAAGGTAAACTTGTGAGCGACTAGAAAGAATCTGTCTTTTAATTTCCACAGCCGTGGTGGAACCTGCAGCACTCAGCGCCTGGCTGTACAGCTAATACGGCGTATGTCAGGATATCGTAAGCAAAAGGCTTCCCGTATCCCCGCTCGAACGAACCTGTATAGCCTGTCGATAGGACCTTCTGTTATGTGCACTGTTGGCCTGCTCCTTCAGTGCTGCGACGGACATGGTGAGAAAATCAAAGAGAAAAGATGGAAGTAGAGCCGAACTATGTGACTTCCTAAACGGGATGCCGGCTATATCTAGTGTTGCCACGGCTCAGCTCGGCTCGACGCCGGGTGACTCGGCTTCCGCTTCAAGCCGTCGCAAGTCAAGTCGCAGCCGAGTCAAGCCATGTAGGGCCCGAGTGTATAGTGACTCGGCTCAGTCCGACTCCAACTCCGACTCCGTTCGGCGACTCGGACTCGAGCCGTGGACTGGCCGCGATGCCGACGTCTCCCTAATGGCAATTCACCTCGGGCTCTAATTCCAAAAAAGATAAGAAATTGATAAGATCGAACGGGAAAATGGGTGATTGATAAGATTTTTGCTTAGTCAGAAGTCCACTTTGTGCCGACCTTTGAAGCGAATCCACCATGTCTGGCCCAGCAGCTCCAAGCAAGCAAATGATTTTACATCTATACCACTCGACACTGAGGTCGTCACGCTCCTTCAGTTCGTACAACTTCAGGAACTACTTTATCCGACGGACGCAGGACACTTTCCGGAGTTTACAAGTGCGTAATGTACAGGTTTTCATTGTTAGTGCCCTGACGCTCTTGCCTGCAGGCTGAAACCGACCCTTCCAAGGTCGCGACAATGTACTCTGATGCTATGAAAGACCTCGTGGTTCTACGGCGAAGTGCCATCGTTAACCAGCTGTACGGAGGGTGGAAGTTGGCTGTAGAAGAACCTGCGCCAAAGGCTGAGGATATCTTGACGAGAAGCGACAGCTAGGCGAGGCTAGGCGGCGGCATGAGAGCAGGCAGCAGGCAGTGAAAAGGGCTGGAGCATGGCGGACTGAGCGAGGAAGGATTGTTATTATCAAGTTGTACCATTATGCACTCTGCCTATTCCTTCCGTTATTGTTTACTTGCCCAAGTAAAGCGACTCACCATGAGTATCCAATGCTATTTAACTGCATTTTCTAAGCCTTTTTATCGGAATCCGACTTGGACGTCGACTGCGACCAGCCCAAGTACTGGTACCACCGCTTGCCAGTGCTTTCAGTCGGCGTCGCTGCGTCGCCACCCTTGCTACCGAACCAGCTTTTTGCAGCACGAGCTTCAGCCTCGTATGTTACTTCCGCCTCTCGTAGCCTCTCCTCGAACGCTGCCCGTTCTCTAGCCTTTTCTTCATCCACCCTAGCCACTTCCTGCGCGATTGTCTCATTGTACTTGACTGAATCTTGCTGAAGTCGATAGAACCCCCACACGATGGCAACAACCGTGAGGCCCTGGGCGATTACTCGTGCTCGCATCCAGAGCTGCAGTTGCCTTTGATTGCCTTTTCGAGCATGGTATACGACGCCACCGAATACGCCTGTTGTAAGGAGCAATCCTGCAAGACAATGGAAGGTCGGCAAGGTCAGTTTGGCACGGAAAGCAGCAGACGCACCGGCCGGGATGAGTGGTTCTCTTTTCATTCGTCCCCAGAATCGTTGTGCATACGTCTCTCCAGTGCTCAATGTGACCATCTTGGGTCCTGCCTGCTAGGAAGAACACGACCAGAATATTTGGTGGTCGCTGAGCGCTGAGCAGTGAGATAGGAAGATGTCTAGACCACTGGTGCTGTCCGAATTCGGAATAATCCGGCGCGTCGATCCGGCGGTCGTTTACTTGTGCACCACCGCTTACCACTACCACGACCACGGCCACTACCGTAAAACAACTCGTGGCACACCTACTGAAGCCTTGTTCTAGTTGCCAGTAGGATGGCACCCACACCTTATTGGTTCACCAGTCATTAATTCATTCTCAAAGGTTCCACGAGCAATCACCGGTCACCACCACGAAGACTTCATACCTCGCCATTTCTTCATCCCTAACGCTCCGTTTCTACTCAAACTCGTCGCTGACTTTGAACGACGTGTCTCAGCGTTCAAGGAGCCGCGGGTTTGCCTTCAGTTCATTTCCTCTTGTTCCACGCATCCTTGCAACCTCCATCGGCATTTATCACTCTGTAACGCCATTGCAGTGTGACAGCCTTATTTCTTGGCCCTCGTTATCCCAGGTCGACTTCATCTGCAGCTGATGTCAGCGAGGCGCAGCTGGTCTGCGATGATCAGGATCACGGTAGTTTGACAGGATTTAGAGGGAATGTGCACATTCGCTATCAATTCGGACTCATGCGCTAGTAGATAATGTCGCTACCACCGTCACTACTTTCTACAATGAGCCATCGAGGTCGGTAGGAGTAGTTTACTTCTATTTACCCGAGCTGTATTGGCGGAGGTGGCCAGTCTTCCTGTCTTGCACACACGACCACGACCTTTTCATCGACCAAGTCTCATCGATAGCTCCTCATGGCTTGATTGTTTATCCCATTACTAGGTCCCAAAAAGCGCACTATCTGACTGTGACATGCTTCACCTCTCTACTGGCGCTAACTTTCTGTGGAACATGAAATCGTCCGACTTGTAGTCAGTACTTCCTGCCGTTATCTCAACCATGCAACCATGCGTCCCTCGGAGAAGAATATCAGAATATTTGTTGTCTTCTCGATACTCCACACGACTAGTGCACCTTTACCTCAAGCCTCCCTTTTTCATTGTCACCATAATGTATAAAAGGCTGATGAACACTGCTCGGTTGTCTACGAACCCCCCTCCAGCGTCTACAGCATGTTCGTTCGCTTCCTCGCGCTTTTTGTGGCCCTTCCTCTCGTCTTAGCTTCGAACCCCAAACGCGGTCTGGCTTTCGACCCAGCAGGATACCCCGAGGACATCTACAAGGCCAGCGGCGGGAGTTGTTCCTGGGTGTACAACTGGTCCCCATACTCCCCGAGCCCCTCGGTCTCTGGAATCGAATTCGTTCCCATGCAATGGGGTACGGATGGACTTAATGGCTTCCTCTCCAGGGCTCGGTCTGATAGTGCTATGAATGTCCTCGTAGGTTACATTATTTTATTTCATTATCGGGCTCGGCCATGAATTATGTGATAGGGTTTTAACGAACCGGACTATGGCCAGCAGTCTAATATACCTGTGGGGACGGCCGTGCAGATGTGGAAGGCCGACATCAACCCGTTGGCTAGCTCTGGCATACGATTAGGTTCACCCGCGGTCACATCGGCGGATTCTGGGCTTCCTTGGCTATCAGCTTTTCTGGCCCAGTGTTCGGGGTGTACAATAAATTTTTTGGCCGTTCATTGGTACTCGTTTCTTATTTGATTGGTTGTCATGAAACGTATTCATATCTTTCCAGGTACGGAGAGGGGGCTGCCAATCTTATACTCTATCTTCAGAAAGTTCATTCAATGTATCCTAATTACAAGATCTGGGTTACGGAATTCGCTGATACGCGGACTGACGCTGGAGGTATGTCACCCTTTGTCCGAGATTGGTGTTGTTAATTGATTACACTCTCAAAGCCGTTCTTGAGTTCATGAAGCAAGTCGTAGCCTTTATGGATGCGACTGATTGGATTGAGAGATATTCCTGGTTTGCATTCAAGGTATGATAATTTCCCAATCCTATTCTCACGCTCATTTCCTTTTTCGTGAAGCGAACCACGAGTCCGTTAGCGTCAAGTAAGTGTCATCTTTTCATCACGGTTCGAGGGCCTGATTAAATTTTGTTAGACATGTTAGATGGTAATGGAAACCTCACGCCCCTGGGCCAATGGTACATCCATGGTTAAATGCTCTCACCGGCAATGTAGTATATGTACAATCGATACCAATTAAATCATCCGCTATCACTCTTCAAGGAACGATTCTCTATGAACCCAACCCAGAAGTCTCTGTGCCTTACCACAATCAAAGAATCCCGTGTTCCCACTCACGTCTTTCCCTTCTGTGATAGCCACCTTCGGCCAGAATTTTTCTCTAAGCAGCCTGGAATCTTCTTCTACCGCTACGTCAGGCGCCACGATGAAGAAGGCTTCGTGGCCAGACCACTTCCCGTTGTCCTGTGTCACTGCGAGGATGAACGCGTCAGCGGCGGACTGTTCCTTGACGTATCCCCATAGATCGTTTTTGGCTCTGTCGATGGGGAGAGAACGTGGTTTGGTTTTGTCAGGGACGGACCAGTGGAGGCGGAGACTGGCGATGCGCATTGTAGGGTATCGACGGACTATAGTGTCGGCTTGGAGCTCGCAAATGCTGTGGAGAAAGCATTAGCGCGCTTTTCGAAGGGAAGCTCGAGGGGATTTACACTTTGGATAATCCGTAAGGCTCGTCTGGGAGGCATGGATGATCTTCATCGATAGGGAAATAATCAAAGTGGGGATCCTTTGAGTACACCAGTGTTAAGACGTTCACAGAGGACGCTTGCGCGATTCGCGTTATCCCCAACTAAATCATGGGACTTGAATATCTGAAGCTGTAATTCAAGAGACTGGGTCGCGTGTACATACTTCTGCTGCACCACGAAGAACATTCCACGAAATCACTACGTTGCTGAATCCCTGATCAGCATTCGCTGGTCAAACTGTTGCTTTCAAGCTAACCTATTGTGTGCAGTGACTCCATAGTCTCCTGGGTTTGGAAACGCTACACCGGTGGTTGATCCCATGGTCTATGAAAGAGAAGATCACCATACCGGCAAGATGTATGATCCCTTCACATCCTTGCAGTACCCTGAGCGTGTCCTCATATACGCGAAGATCGACTTCGTGGAACATATAGTTCCCGTCCGTCAAAAAAGAAGTTGCGCCGTTGACGTCGATGCCAACGACAGTGTGGCCTCGCTTGAGGGACAGGAGAACGACCTGTTTTCCGACCGATCCATTGCAGCCAGTGATTGCGAGTTTCATTCCGAGTGTCGATGCGAGACAATTAGAGGATAAATGATGTTAGATTGATGATCGATCACTGACAGGTGGAGAGACGGGATGTGTAATTCGACGGAGGATGATTTTCAACAAATACACGGAAGTTTTTGTAAGTGTATACAAATACAGTTTGGGTAATGATATCCAAGAAAAGAAAACGCAGTATGGTAATGTTAACGATGGTAGGTCTGTGAGTAAAAACACAGGTGGAAATGTGTCGTATAAATAAAATACACGGTGAAGAGAGGCCGCCGCTTCCACAATAGAATAGCCGGATGGTGGTTCTCGCTTCTGGCCTCGAACCTATATTATATAGTGTGACCTTGCGAACGAGTGTAACGAGCGAACTAAAAAGAATGTGATATGTTTTTTAACGTACAAGCTATTGGTGGATGACGCGAATAGCATCTTCTGACAAGACGGTGTCCTCGGAAGCGGTACGGACATTTGAAGGATGAATATCAAAAACGAGGGTGCGGGAAAAAGGTTCAGGCTAGGAATTTTCGGTTTGGTCGAGTATTTGCCCTATGGATGGTGGTCGCGGTTTCTGTAGTTTGGCAGCGTATGCAGCCGCGGGGGTAGGAGCTGTGTTCATTGATCGAGCGACTTTCTTTTGGTCTTTCTCCCGCCTCTGCTCCGCCGTACCTATCGCGGCAACTATGGCCGGATCACGCGACGTGGGTTTCTTCGGTGGGACAGGAGGTGGGCCCTCCGGAATAGCAGAAAGCGTAGTCGTGGAGGGGCTCGATGGTAGCATCATTGACGAGGAACCCGATAGCGATGATGATGCCGCCGACGAAGCAAAAGACGACACGGAAGCCCGCTTATCCACCTTGGGCACATCCTTCCTATCCGATTCCAGCGCGAGACGTGTACTCCCCATTCGCAACGATGACCCTCTCAAAAGCCCTAGCTTAGGTGCCAATCTATATGACTTGACTTGTTGAGATGGAGAGGACGATGATTCGCCACCGGAGAGCGAGCCTCGGGCCGACTCGGTTCGCGACGTCGGATAAGACTCTGCACCAGAGTCATCGTAATCAGAATTTATATGCTTGTAAGCCGGGGATTTGATCACGGAAGATGTCGTATCGCCTTTGCTGTTCTTATCCGACTCTAGCGCGGGCGTGTACTTGGACCCGGACCCGGTGCTAGAGAGCGGGACGTTTCCCGGAATACGACTGCTGCTGACAAGCCAAGTGAGACCTTTGATTTCCTTCTCGCGCCGTGCAGCCTCTCGCTCTAGAGAAGCAATCTTTTTCTCGAGAGCGTTCTTTTCGGTAACGTGATTCTGCGTCACCTTAAGTAGGTAGCTCGCGAGCTCGTCGAGCTGTTGATCGCGGAGAATGAGGGCTTGCCGCAATTGATCCACTGTCGCCGTTTCGATATCAAAGGCGGCTTTTTCCTTCTTGGCGTTCTCGTCAGTGGATTTCCGATCTCGGGATATGGACTTGCTGTGCCTTGGCGGGAGTGATGCAGTGGACAGTGGAGAGGTAGCGATATTGGCACGAGCAGAAGCCGAGGAAGAAAGGGTTACGGCCCTAGGTCGGGTACCACTGTAACCTAAAGACGATAGTTGAGTGGGAACTGTCTGAGAAGGACCGGGTGTAGCTGGTAGAGGAATAGTTGGAGGCTGATTTGGCACAGATTGCTTTGACGATCTGATCATCGACTTCGATCTCCGCGATTCATTATGAAGCCAGGATGTCATAGAGGACCGCTTGTCTGTGCCACTGGCAGACGTTATCGGCATTGAAATTGTGGAAATCGCCTCCGACTCCTCGCCAGAGGTTCTGGTGATATCATCGGAGACAACTCTCCGTGAGCTCCTGGTCGATTTTATGGAACTTGTCTCGTCGCCAACAATCCGCCATTCGCGGAGAGATGTAGGTGAGATAGGAGGAGGAGATGAGGAAGGTTGAGGGGAGTTATTTGACGAAGATGAACGAGGGAATAGTTGGAGCGATGTCGGGGATATGTCACCATCACTATAGAAAGCCCGATCATCATGATCGCTAGAAATCGTGGAGTAGGGGGAAGCGCTGGCGTGCAATTTCTTACGGGGTTTAGTGAACAGGTCGTCGTAATTATCGTCTAGAAAACTATTGGCCGGCTGGGATATGGTAATTGTCGGCTGCTTTGGTCGAGGGGTAGTGGAACGCGTTTCCTTAGAGGTAGTAGAATCTATGCTAGGACGCGCTTTTTTGGGCGGGGGCACCAGGGAGTCGGAGGTGTATCCGGTAGGAGAACGGACGCCGGTGATCCTTCCGTTAGGTTTACGGAGGGTTCGCAGTTTTGTGACACGAGATGCCGTGTTTGGCAATCGATTTTGCGAAGCAGTGGAAGCGACAGGCGAAGCGGATTCTGGTGAGATCACCATAAAACTGCGCCTACATCAAACACAGTTTAGTCCGGTTCCACATATCTTGAATAGACGAGCAGGGTAGCAAAAGAAGCTGATCATGATCTGGGGCAGCTTCCCAAAAAAGGCAAAACGGAAACGAAACTAGAGGGAAAACTTACTGATCATCCGTTGCCATTGCCAATGACTGCGACCTCTTGTCGCCTTCCTGCTCAGACACTTCGCCCCCAGAGGTACCGGACACGTTGGACTTCCTTCTAACGCGTCCGAAGAAGGGAATTAATGTTTTCTTCCGTCGTAAGCCATCCTGCGCGCCTGATGTCGATGTAGAAGGTATTGGAAGGTTATCTGGCGCTCGTCGGGGAGTGTTCGTGTGATGCTGATATTGACCAACACCTCGAAGAAAGTCCGCGAAATCGGACGTTTTTGTGCGGAATTTATTGGTGGGGGTTGAGGTAGCCATGCGGAGGATAATGCAAGAAAATGAGGGTAGTTGTCCAAACGGGCGGTGAAAGACCGTGGTTGGTTTAAATTGTAGTGGGAAATTAAAGCCAAGCTTCGAAGATCAGCCTGGGGTGCCGTTAGCTCCCTTACGGATGCAGTGGTAATGCGAGAAGCAGAAGGCGCTTTTAGCAGTGCACCCACGCGGAATTGATTTTGGCCGAGATTGAGAACGAGCTGGAGAAAAAATCTAAGGTCACGGTTTGGCTCTAGGCGACGTCACCAACGGGGCTCGTTCCTGTGTGCCGAAGTAGTGTCTGATCAATATTTCTGACAATATCTGCAAATATCAAATATTCAACATTAACAATCAATTTGCAGTTTACCGGCCCTGATGATGCCAATCTTGAATCCTCCATTCAAATCACCAATGAGTGGACGTGACTACGGAGTGTCCCGTCAAACTTGCTGACGGCCATTCCGATTGGCTTATGTCGTTACCGGTGTTCCACTGTTCCTCCCTGTCCCAGGAATATGACCGTTTACATCAACGGCATCTGAAATGACTGACCAACAGTCATCCAGAATCAGAGGCAGGGGTCCCCGTTACCGAAGTTGAGAATTTGAGTCTCCATTGACGTGAGAGAAGATTTGATCTCCACGTGCTCGCAATCAGCTCCTCCGGCTCCCATGATACTTGTTCCAGTTTCTGCTCTGGCGCAGGATTTGCCAGCGCCGGCTTCGTGATTTTTGGTGATGCTTCTGGGCGGCAAGGGTCGTTTCCTGACAAAAGAAAAAGCATTTCCAACAAGACATTTTAATTCATCAAAATGCCAAATTATTCATTATCAAGCCGGCGGTCCGTCCATCACGTCGGCGGGTTAACTGGTTGGACTCCTGATTACGCAGACGTCTTGTGTGTGGTTCAGATCTTATGGCATTGTAAGATAACTTTTGCATGATTGGGAGCCAAACTTGATCCAATCTCCGGTGTGAATTTGACCATGAGGCATCCGTACATGTCCTTCGCTTTGTCTCAAGGACCTTAAGTCACGGCGTCGTTCGGTAAATTTGATGGTCCGCTGCATGCGGCATAGTCCTGGTTGATAATGGAGAGATTCAATCGCATTTGATGGTATCGTGTGGAAATTAGGCTTCTGCTACGACATATAATAGCGCTCACCATTTTACTCCTTCGCCGTACTCCCCATGGGATACAGAACTGTCCACTATCTCCGTGTTCATGGTAGAGCTCGGAATAGGCCTAGACATCGCCTTAGAGTTTTTTGTAGGTGGCGGAAAGATTCAATAACATCTGAATTGACACCGCGAGGTGGAAATGATCATCGATAGGTAGCCAGGGGCAGTCGGCGCCTACAAGCTGTAAATAGCCGTGCTCCCGAACCACCGGATTGATTCTAAGTACCCGGTGGGATCGAAAGACGCCCAAAGGTGCTACCAAAAGACACCGTAAGACCAAGAATAGTCAAGTGTACGTAGTTCAGGTTACTATTGCAAGAATTCAGCGCTGGAAGATTAAGGAGGACCACATGCTGGGCACAGCAACGCGTTGGTATTCCATGCAAAGCTTGGTTGTTGTTCGGGAGCCTCCCAGTACCTTTTTTTGAACTTCGAAGTCTACAGCATGTTCTGTTCTCCCACCGTGAGCTCTAAGAACGGTGATAGGTGGCCCTGACAGTTTCCTTCAGGATACAAAGAACACCAAAGCAGAAGTTCTCAAACATGAGGTTGGGAAAGGGAAATATCGGCACCGAAATGGGATCCCTATAAACACGGAGACCAAAGCAGAGTACAAGTCGTGGTTGTTAAGATGACCAAGTCAGATGGAACATCTGGTGACAGTGTGTGTGGATGATCTCAATAATAAAAAAGGAGATTCCAGCGAAGGGCGACAGATATAAAAAAAGCCAGTCAGTGGCAGTTCGAAGCATGAGGATGAGGGGCGTGGTCGACCCTACGCTCATGACGGCCCGGCTTAGCCGGCTTAGTAAGCGCACATCCAATTTTGCCTGATTATATTATTTTTCCTCAGATTTTCCTCTATTTTCTCAACAACGACAACCACAGCGCTGAAATGGATGCCTTTGCTCCTCTTCAGTCCCTGTACCTTCAAGATGGCGACGAAGGCACAAAACTCCTTGCCCTTGAGCATCTCGACCAGGGGCGTCTTTCCCTGTGAATTTCATTGACGGATTTTTGGGCGCAGGCACCAACTGGACAGACGTAGTAGCTGCATGCATGGAATCCAGCATATTCGAGGTAGTGTGCTGTATTCACCTGGGCTATGCCTCTGCTACGCTCTCTGGCTGTACGACTTTTGCAGAGTATCGCCGTAACCCAATCTTATCTCAAGTGATCCGAGGCGTGATCTGCTTCAGATTATGTACTTCGGGAAAGAATGGTGCGTACTGTGTTATATCCATCAGCGGCATCATTGACCCAATTGATGCTAGTGACACACGTACAAACATACCCGAGTGATGAGCATTTGAGGCTGTTACCATCGACCTTGGCACCCGACCACCATTTACTGCACCCAACAGCTATTGCGCGCTCGATCCTGCCCTACTCTTACCCCTTCGTCTGACAGACAGATCTGATCATTTCGAGCCGTTCAATCCCCAACGACGCCGGGCCATGCCCGCATTTCCTTCCTTCATGTCCTTGTCAAGGCGCAACAGGAACAAGGACAACAAGTCGCCGTTTGAAGTACGGCGCATAAACACGCCAAGCTCTCCACACCCATACGCCGCGCCTGCCGTATTCGATATCAGCCATGACAAGCGGGCATCAGTGGTCTCCACGGTGTCCACGGTGTCGGAGGGAACAGAGATAAGGCCACGATGTCCTGGGGCGCCAGCATTGGATGTGGACCTCTCTCCTGAACCTATTACGAATTGGTTTCCGGAGTATCTGTTTCCAGGAGGTGAAGGTGAAGCATCTGGTAGTGGCAGTGGTTCGCGTCGCGATTTCAGGCACAATGTGAAGCAGCTTCAGGATTCTCACAAGGATTCCATTATCGATGAGGATGGAGGCATGTATGGTGACTCCGAGACGTCATCTATGTCCGATGACGTATTGGCCAAGTTGGAGACGTTGGACGTGAGTATTCTACTCACAGTTTCACTGCTCTAGACTTAACATCTTCAGGCGTCTCATTTCGTCAACATCGTAGGTACGGCAAGCAATAAATCAAATCGAATGGTGCGTGTTGTAGTGTTTGGTCTGAACCCAAGTTGAACGCAGAATTAGTCAATGATGTACAAAAGAACTGCATCTCGCGCGCCTGCACCTACTCCCATAAAAATTCCAACTTTGCATGGTGCAAAGGTTCAGCTCATACGCTCGACTTCCGCTTCGGATCGTCGGTCACGGCCCACTTCTCAGATTTCGTCGATCGAAGAGTTGTCTGCCGTCTCAGGCTCTACCTTGGCGCGAGCGTTGATGGCGAATTCGTTTGTCCTGTCCAGTGATACCAGACTGTCCCGGCACCGAAGTGGCGCATCGAGTCTTGTCCGCACCGACTCTGCGACGCTACCTCGGGGAGAACATCCTTTCATGAATTCTCCAGTGATTCGGGATAGGACTCTCAGCTGGGGAAGTCAGTTCTCGTCTTCGCTTTCGCCTGCATCCTCTGAAGCTGTTCCACCCATCCCCTTTAACGCGGAACTGGTCTATTCTCCACCGAAGAATCCGAGGCTAGAAACCAATAAATCGATTGATGCGCCAAAACGAGCTAGTACCGGAAGCATCATGGGATTGTCTACTAGCGACGCGGATCCCAACCCATCAGCTTCTCCTCCACTGCCCTACCCTGCTCCTCCAGGCTCGAACAGTCTGACATCCGCAGCCCTGAGCGACCATCATTACTCAGAGCCTTTGGAGAAGATAAATGAGATTTCTCCCGCTGGTTCTAAGGAGTTTCATGAGATTGATGTCAACCCGCAAGAGGTATCCGCAGCTGACGTAGTTGGAGATATCTCAGAAGAGGTCCTTTCTCCACTTGCTTCGAACACAGCAAACTCAGCCCCGTCGATCAACCCCGATCCTGATCAACAATATCCTGTGACTCCGTCAACAGGTGCTTCCACAACGTCGGGAAGGGATATCGGAGACGTGCTAGACTATTACGAACACAGTCGATCCAATGAGCCTACGGTGGAGAGCAACGAATACAGATTGCCATTTTCACCCATCCCGGAGGAGCTGAGCTCTCAACTATCTCCTCCGTCTCCCTTCAAGCAGGACGCCAGGCCTCACGCACATTCTGGTAGCTTGATTTTGAGTACGTCGGCACCTTCGGCGTCTGGCTCCGGTCAGTTCCTTCGATCTGTATATCTTACACAAAGAACAGCATGCCCATATATCCTTCTAGGTCGGATCGAGTGGGTCGCGCGACGGGATTCTATACGTTCGGCAAACTCCTCGTCGGAGGACAACGGCAACAGGTTGTCTCTATTGCCCATCGGCGAACGCCCGAGCTCTTTCCAGGTATGTGCACTTCACAAGTCAAGTACTTCTTTTGTAACCTTTCTCCTAGTTGTCACCGAATGCTTCTACGGGGAGTATGTATTCAATTCCAAGTGTGGCCTGTTCGCCCACTTCATACGCTCATCCGCCGGTATCCACAACAGCCAGTAATATGAATAGAACTGGTAGCGCCTCAAGCCCCATCAGCGGTATCCGTGATCTTAGGGATATGGATACCTATCAACTTATGGTTGCACCTATGGGGAACTCTGAATGCTCTGATAACTCTCCTAATGGTGGCAGTTACGGGCCGCAGACATTTCCCGAGACACCTGATCTTTCTAGTCCGACTTACAGTCTAGAGTCTCCAATACAGTCCGACTACGGACAAGACGAGTTCCCACAGACGCCTATGTCCGCAGCGCTCTCGAGGGCAAGTATGATGCCTAGCATTACCCAACAGGTGCTGTTGACACGTGCTGCTTCGTCTGTACACGGTGCTAGGCATTCTCGGCAACTCAGTATAACTCGTTTACGGACTGTAGCGCCATCCTCGGACAACTCCGCCCTTGTTTCGGCAGACGCTCGTATCCTTCCGCAATTTTGTGTCGGGAGTCAGCGTGTTCCCCAGGACATCTTGTCGCCTCCTTTACCTTCAATTCCAGATGAAAGTTTTGTTGACCTTGGTGAAACGGTTGTACCAGAACCCAAGCTGGCTAGCCCTGCCACGCTTCGTCAACGTCCCTCTGGAAGCACTCTATCTCTCCTCTCTCGGCGTACGGGAACTGAATCATCCACGTCCTTGGGGACCGACTCTAATTCAGAGGTCCGGCTGCTGAAAGCGTTACCGCCTTTGCCACCATCGCCTCTACTTTCCTCTCATTCCCCGCCTTCTCCCTTGACCTCTGTGCCCCCAGAAATCTCACCCGTACCGGTCGCTCCGGATCACCGACAACCCTGGTCATCATTGAACATGGACTGTACATCTGAGCTCACGACTTCACACGTTGAACCCCCGAGTTCACCTTCAGTTCGCCGTGTTGACCCTCTGCCAGGACCTTCTCCCTCTTTTATACCCTCTTCTCCACCAGTGCCACCTCCCCCTCCACTTGCGATTCGTCGGAATGTCGCCCCCCCTGCACTTGTAGTACCGCCACCGCCGCCGTTACCTGCCGTAGATTACAGTAATTCGCCGCCTGCGATCCATGCACCCCCAGCGCTCGTGGTTCCACCGCCACCACCTTTACCCATCCATCTACATTCTGTATCACCACAATCAGCTCGACCGCCTCGCACAGACCCCATTCACGTCCAACATGATAGCGATGTTTATAATGCTTTAGGATCGCCTCCCGCATATGACACGATTGTCCATAATCATCACCATCCGGTGAATACGACGCCAAGTGCAGGTGTGCCCCAAGACAGACCTGGACCTCTCTCGTCTGAGAATAGTTCGCTTGCCAACTCTAACGATCGGGCATCGCTGCCTTTATCGTCGACTTCCACTTCCGTACGCAGGAGAACGAGGGCTCCAGCCGGCCCTCGGGGTCCGTCTCAGCCTAAACGCGATCGAGTTTCTTCCGTCGCTTCAGGCAACGCCAACCGACGAACATATTTTGCTGCCCTTCCCTCTCCACGTTTTCAGACACCTACGCCGAAATGGAGAGGCTATACAATGGATGCAGCGAAATGGACATTCAGCTCGTCTGAGCTGCAAACAATAGTATCTAAGGCGATACGGCAATCCGCTGAATCATCATCTATTCGGCTTCTGCGTCAAGAAACAGTTGATGTTGAAATTCCGGCTGAAATGGAGAAGTTGGAGAAACAAAGGATGGATGTGAAGTCTCGGTACAAAATGTTCACCCGGCGTCGCGCAGAGCTCCTGGAGTCGCTATCTGCAGCCGTTAACAACATTTCTCCCCGGGAAAATCCGCCTTTAGGTGTCCGTTATGTCGAAGATTTGAAAGATGTTTCTGCAGCTCTCGACAGGCTGGCGGAAGAGTTGCACAGTATTGACCAGCAGATTGCACAGTTGAACTCCCTGTGCGACGTACATTCCGCCAGCGCGTTGGCAATGGCATTAAGGAAACTCAACTCCAGCTTCCTAAAGGAATTCGCCCAATCCCGAGCCTTACGAGAACAACTTCAAATCCTAGAAGCAGAGAAGAATGAGGCTTGGCAACACGCAGAGAGTATGGCGCAGGATTTTGACCACCTGAGTGAACGGGCAGAGCTCGGGTCACCTGATAGCCAGGGCAAACGTTTTAGTCGTATTTCGGCTGTTCGCAAATCTAGCATCAGAATATCCAGGGCAGGTTTGAGATCCGCTCGGTCGTCTGTTATCAGTACTAACAGATTGAGTACTTCGTCCGGCACGAAGTCGACGTTTTCGATCGAAGACATCCCTCCTGTTCCTCCAATACCTCGTCACCGGCCCAATGATATCATGACCAACCTACCCTCTAGGATTTCCACGGTATGTAGCACGATTGTATTTACATTTTCTTACACTGAGACTCTGAGAGCAGGGCATTTCCACGGATGGTATGACACCTAATACAGAGACCAGAGCAATGATCCGAGCTCATGAAGAGCTTTGCGATATGCTCGGCATCACTTCTAAGGACCTCAAGCCTAGGAGGGCGTTATCACTCTTGACGCCTGCCTCTCACGGTGAACAAGCCAGAACACCCGAGCCCCGACATAGGCGTCGTTCTAGCTGTGACCGCCCAAGTTCTTTACCAGATCGTTCCGAGCTCTCTCAAGTGTACAAGGCTATGACAGTGGATGTAAGTTTGAAGGGCCCTTTTTCGCTGATGTCGGCCTGACATCCTTTCTAGCCTAATGGAATATTAACAACTCTCGGCATACTCTCCGATGCAGAGTGACAAGACATTTAAATTATTCATTCGTTGTTTCTATCTTTATTGCGGAACATTCGTTTCGTTTCAAAGCAGTTCATTTTATTCCGCCATTTTTCGGATACAGACTAACGTACATACATATGACAGTAACAAAAAATCTTGCAAGCAATCACCGGTTCTATCCTTTCTTTGGACTGTGTTGAACGCCACAGGGTTGTATGACGGCCACTATGAAAATATGAAGTCGACCAACGATAGAAGATATATAGGACGGTAACGAGACTACACACTGGCATGGAACGACTTCATTGTGTGAATAAATACCTCGGACTTGTCACGGTACACCCACCCCACCTCGGTTCGGGATGTAACTTGTACCAGGTAAAATCCTGTACGAACGAGCCGAGCCGGCATGTCACGTTCATAGCAGCCTTCGGTGGTGTCAACCAAGAACCAATGGTTGATGCCCAAGCGGTGACTCAGACGGTATTCGATAATATTATGATATAGAGAACCCGTTGTTACTCCTTCTTGGTTGAAGAAGAACCACATCTCGCCGAAGCTGATATAACCCGTGGGCAGGCCGCACTGCAGACGCCAGATGAGGATGAGAAATAACCAAATGCTTTTGCCTGCGGGCCCCAATTATTTCAGCTCGGGTCAGAAATTATAGTAAACGCTACATGCCTACTTTATGCTCTCCATTGCACACAAAACCAAGGTCAAACCCGATTGGTGACTCCTTGTAACCGATGAGTGGATTACGAGGCGGAGAAAAGGGGTCCAGACGGGGTGTCTCTGCCATCGCAGATTCATGCTGAAGAGTAGTCAAAGCGGTGGTAATGTTCGCTGCCTTGACATATTCCTTGGAAACAATCGCTGTCTGTATACCGAAGGCTGCTTCCATGAATCCGCTGGGGTCTTCGAGTAGCCAACGGATCTGATTTCTTCTTTGACTTTTCTGGAATATCTGGACATCTGGACCCATCCAGTAGGTGGCATACAAGCGTTGGTAGTGAGTATCATTCAACTCAGGCATGTTGTTGTAGCTTGAGCATGGTACGAGAGGACTACGTAGATTTATATAGTGTCTCAATTGTTCAACGGGTGAAACAATATGGGAAATCGGCTGCGGTCTCGTCATCGAAATTTCATGCATGGCAACGTTGCCTCTCCACAAATACAATGACCGACTCGTACACTTCTGAGGAACATCTCGTCCTTTTCCCTATCTGTTATTCTGAGGTATGTATCAGTGTCATCGAGGATACAGACTATAACGTACAAACATACGACAGTAGCAAACTCTTATAAGCAATCACCAGTTTGATCCTTTCTTTGGACCGCGTGGAGAGATATATTGGTCGTATTTTCATCGCGGTCCAGTTCTTCTTGTACGAACTGCTTGAGCACCTCTTTGGGAAATGCAATTAGCCTTCAACAGCAGAAAAAAGAAAAATGCACATACCGCACACTGGCATGGAACGATTTCATTGTATGAATGGATACCGCCTTGGAACGGCACAACCACCCCACCTCGGTTTGGGACGTAACTTGTACCAGGTAAAATCTTGTACGAACGAGCTGAGCCGGCATGTCACGTTCATAGCAGCCTTCGGTGGTGTCGACCAAGAACCAATGGTTGATGCCCAAGCGGTCACTGAGACGGTATTCGATAATCATATGATGGTATAGAGAACCCGTCGTCACTCCTTCTTGGTTGAAGAAGAACCACATCTCGCCATAGCTGATATAACCCGTGGGCAGGCCGCACTGTAAACGCCAGATGAGGATGAGAAATAACCAAATGCTTTTGCCTGCGGGCCCCCAGTTGTTTCAGCTCGGGTCAGAAAATGTGGTGCAAATTACCTGCCTGCTTCGTGCTCTCCATTGCACACAAAACCAAGCTCGAAACCGATTGTTAAAAAATTGTGACTCCTTGTAACCGATGAGTGGATTACGAGGCAGAGAAGAGGGGTCTAGCCGAGGTGTCTCTGCCATCGCTGATTCATGCTGAATAGTTGTCAAAGCGACGGTAATGTTGGCTGCCTTGATATATTCCTCAGAAACAATTGCTGTCTGTATACCGAAGGCTGCTTCCATGAATCCGCTGGGGTCTTCGAGTAGCCAACGGATCTGATTTGTTTGTTGAGTTTTCTGAAATATCTGGACATCTGGACGCATCCAGTAAGTTTCATGTAAGCGTTGATAGTGAGTATCGTTCAGCTCGGGCATGTTGTTATAGCTTGAGTGAGGACTACGACGTAGAATTAATAATACTGACTCAGCAGCTGAAACAACATACAGTACATGCAGCAAGAACCGGCCGAGGTTCCGCCATCAAAAAATTCATTGCCGAATCCATTGCATTGACATGTTGTAATCGCCAAAATCTTTTCGGTTTCACTCAGAAGTGCCCTTGCTACCACACAACAGATGTGACACCAAATGGTCCTTTACTACTTCTTACATAAAGTTCTCTTGGGGGTGGTAGTCAGCTCCTGACACCGGAAAAGAAAGGAAGCACAAACCATTATACCACAACATAGGCACATCCATTTGATGTGTACGGACCATCTTGCAATGGTATTTCCAACCTATCCTTTGTGCCGTTGAGGTCTGCACAAGGTAACAACGCGAAGTCACGAGCGAGACAGGCATATCCCCTTCATAGCAGCCCGCTGTTGTGTCGTCGACCAAGAACCAAAAATGATCGCCAAACAGGTCGTTGACATAAACGGCGGCGCCAGGGTTACGACTTATATCAACGCCCAAGTTGTGGAAGCCTTTTTCAGTGAAGACCACCCAATATGAGCCGTAGCTGGCATAAGCCGTTGTCAGGCCGCACTGGAGACGCCAGATGAGGATAAGACACAACCAGACACTTTTGCCTGCGAATATTTGAGCGCAAGGACCAACTTCTAGTAGAGATGGCATACCTAATCTGCGGCGGCCATTGACGGAAAATCCACGTTTTATACCAGCTACTACGTCTTTATGGTCTTGAAATGGATTACAAGGTGGAGAAGATGCGTCGAAATGGGCAGTCTCCACTGCAGGGGCATCCTTTGAGAAGTTGATCGCACTGTTCGCTGCTCTCAAGTATTCCTCGGAGACAGTCACCATCTTTGTATCGAATACCGCTTCCATGAATCCGCTGGGATCCTCAAGGAGCCATAGGTATTTTCCTTGGCTGACGTATTTGGATGTTCGACTCTTTTGTAATATGGCGTTGATAATGAGAATCGTCCGGCTCAAGCATAATTCTATGAGGGTTTAGTACGTATGATGACGGACTGAGAACTGAAGCACGTACAGCTTTTGTAACAGGTGATAGAATAGAAAGTAATGATTTCAGTGGGGCACTGCTCACAAGAGTTCGTCCACTATTGGTGAGACCAGATATCAAATATATCGTCCTGAGATGCTGTGAAAGTTGGGTCAATCCATAGATAGATCAATAACCAGACAAAGTCCCAGAAAGGAGTGAGCAAGAGCGAGAAGGTGAGACCTTCACACCACTTCCGCCCTCGAACTTACATAATAATGCATCTAATAATGTTGTTACACCATTCTCGGATACAAAGATAATGTATACATCGACAGCAGCGAGCATAGCAAAGGCAGGAAATTAAATATAAATCATAAAAAAAGGGGACCCACACCGAAAACCAGTCCGTTCGTCAATGACGAGCTCGTTTCCTCCGCACTTGCATATAACCCTCACCCTCATCGTCGCCTCCCTCCGTTGCGGATCCAGCAGTCGCCGCCTCTGCCGTCACCTGTCCCTCATCTTCATCCGTCCGTGCTCTCTTTCGTGACGGAGGAGTGTCATCCAGATCAGATTCAGCTGGTGTCAAAGGTGATTGAGGGGTTTTGTCCTGTGGACTTGACGCAACAGGCGCCGCCACCGCCGTAGTATCTTCCATATCTGTCGCTGCCACATCCTTAGCAGGAGACTTGTTTTTTGGCTTGTATGCCGGTCGTGGCCGCGGTCGCGATTTCGGCGTTGGGATATTTTCTTCAGCAGTATCGTCAGCGTCGTGGTCGCTTTGTTGCTCGGCTGCGCGAGCGCGCGCACGAGATGCAGTTTTACGTTGCGGTCGTTTCCGCGTTCGAGTTGCAGCCGGCGCTTTGTCCTGCTCCACGTTACGATCAACCAGATGTTCCACTTCACTCTCCTCGTCAGTCGTGACCATTGTTGTACTCTTCGCCTTTCCTTTACCAATGGCCTTCCGAGTTTTTGTCCCAGGCACTGTTCAAGTAATTAACTTAGATACGATTATTGTTTGAAGTCGCCATACCTTTCTCTTTATCCTTAGAGGTCAGCCTTCTTTCATAGGCACGTTGAGGCTCCCATAGCGAGGATGTCGGAGAAACTTCCACTTTGGCTTCAGCTAACACCTGGTCCATATGAGCTTTGCTAATGACGAAAGGTAAACACCAGTAAAGTACCATGAATGGAAGAACAATACGAACATTTGCAAAGCTTCCCGATTTTGTATAACACTAAGCATTTGAGTCAACACGCGGAAACACAATATCGTCCTCTTGAGGGATTTTTTGTTGTTGTTGCTCTGGTAGGTTGACAGCCGCTTGCCCAACCACGAAATCAGATTCGTATGAATCTGTACGGTGTATTCGCCGTCAAGTCGGCGGACGATAGAAAGCTGAACCCCTCGAACAACAAAACAAGACGCTAGTTGTTTCGCAAGTTGAACGGCGTTGGTCTCGTCTCGCACAACAGAGTCCAAGATGAGCGTAAAAGCCTAGAGACGAAGAGTAAGTCATAGTTGCTAACACAAAATCGTGGTGGGTTACTACCTCTTGCAGAGCTTGTGTAACGACCAGAACTACGAGGTCACCATCATCGTTAAACATGCCTGCTTCACGCAGAATCTCTACAATGACCTTGGTGCAAAGGTCAAATGAGGGTCCCAAACGGCCATAGTGTGCCAGAAGAATGGCACCATGGCGAACATGAATTGCACCAGCCCGTATTGCTCGCAGGAAGGTCGACATCACATCGATGAATACGTACTCCTCTTCGAGCCGAGCACGAGAATTGACATCGTCATCTAAAGGAAACCTGAGATGTGGCAGTCAAGAAGCAGCGGGTTAAGGACTTGCCCTCCTTCTCTGTCGCTGCCGGTTTCGTTGCTCCCTTCCCCTTCTTCTTGGTTTTTTTAGCAGCGTCGTTCTCGTCCCCTGAGTCATCATCGCTGCCGGCATCGCTCTTGTTCTCCTCTTCATCTCCTTCTTGGACGATCTCTGCATACCTCTCGATCTCAGCTTGCACGTACCCTGCACATCTATACTGGGCTTCATCTTCCATGGTCAGCGCCACTGTAGCAGTCGATAACTGCGATCCATCTGCCGCGACAGTTTGCGCCGCTGAGAATAGAACATGGAGATCCAAGAGGTTCTTGAATGCCTATGATTCGTGAAGAGATGAGCTATGGTTCGAAACAGCTTGAGTAGACACATACAGTTCTCTGAACGCCTTCCACTGTATTTGACTGAGTGCCAATCGCGTACTCCATCAGCTTTTCCAGCAAGACCTCTCGCTGAAGCACCAGGTTCTCTCTATGTCGAACCTCCTCAGCGGAAGGCGAAGGATCTGTCGTAAGTGCCTTTCCTTTCCAGATGATATGCAACGTCAATAGATGCAACACCTGCTCGATCATCTATGAAGGCTGTCAACAAATCTCCAACGAAAATAGAACAACCAAAGACTGACCACCTCTTCGTCCTTATATCCCAGCCGTCCCCGTTCTGCTATAGCTGTCAAGAGATCCCACACTTTGCTCTGTTTACCTCCCTCGTCGTCTTCGATCCACCCTGTCATGTCTCTTGTTCCGGCAAGTATCCTCAATCGCATACATGTGGACCCAAGGGACAAGACTTCGTCTTCGTTGAATGACGCTACTTCGATCTCTTCACGATCCGCAAGGGCGGCACGAAGCACCGACGAGAGCTCGTCTTCGAGCTCAAGAATTTTCGTGCTGTTGGTGTTGGAGAGAGATGTCGCAGATAGGAGATATGTGATGGAGTTCATTGCAAGTGCTAGAATACCAGGAGACGCATGCGTGAGGAATTGTTTGAGAATGTCGTCCCATAGATTTGAGTAATCCTGATATAAAAATAAAAATAACGTTGTGTTAGAATGTGGTGAAACCTACGTTGATGGCTCGCATTTCAAGATATAGATCCAAGTTCATAAGAGTAGGTAGGACCAGAACATCCTTAATCCGATTCTCGTCTGTCTGGTACTTTACGAAAAGGCGTGGGAGACCTTTCATCAAAGCGCGAGTAATCTCGTTGGCAACAGCTTCCTCTTCGCCCTTAACTTTCGGCGTAAGTATGCACTTGTGGTCGAACTATTCAATACATACCTTCTTACCTCCGATCGCTTCCTTCTTAGTCTTTGCCAGAGAAGCGACCAAGAGCTCAAGTAAGATACCTTCCTCCACTTCCTCCAGTCTCCATGAATCATCAACGTGAACAGATTCGGTTTCGTCGTCATCATCCACATCCTGGGAGGCCGCGCCTTTGGTTTTTGTTGGCTTTCTTCCCTTCTTTCCCTTTTTTCTGCGTCCATTGGAGGGGCCTTGACCTGTAGATGCAGAATGATCAAGCAGTAGCATATCGAGTATGCCCGACCAATCAGTAACAGGGTCTAGTTCGTCCCACAAAGCTTCTGCCGCTAAAGCTGTGCGATTGCCTCCCCCAGATTTATGTCGTCCCATAGAAAGGGCGGCAATTTCCGGCCTCGTCCTCGTGCGCTTCGCTTCAACTCCATCTTCGTCGTCCTCATCATCGCCCAGAACCTTATCCAGTGCCTCCCCCCATGTCACCAGTAGCGCTGCGATGCCCTTTATTCCCATAGGTTTTTTGTCATCTTTGCTCTTCCCGCCCATCTCAACGTCGCGCTGCTCGACCCACTCTTCCCAAACGCCACGTACAAAACCTGAAACAGCTTTGCGTACCCGCATTTCCTCACAAAAGACAAGTCCGCCCAGCCGTTCTCGCTCCTCCTCTTCGAGCATACCGCTCTTTTCAATTTCTTCAAGGACATTGAGCACACCGACGCGGACACCTACATCCACGTCGGCTTCGGCCATTTCGACGAGACGGGGTTTAAATCGTTCCGTAAAGTGATTCAGAGAGGTGAGAACACCATCGGCGACTGATGATGAGTAGACAATTTGCAGAGCCTTCACAGCAGCTAGACGGGCGTGTGTAGCGGAATCCGAAAGTACCCATCCGACATATCGGAGGTAAGAAGTCGAAAGGAAATGAGATGGATGCTTCTTGAAGAATATACCGAGGGAAGTGATGCATTCCGTTCGTATAACAGGATCGAGGTCACGAAACCGATGGACAAAGACACTGGATTTCAATGAGTCCAAAGAACTTTCAAAAAATGAAGAGCCGTACCCGTCAATAAATTCTTTTAAGAATTCATCCAATTTGGCAGCTCTCTGCTTGACTTCCTTCAACTTCCCCTCAAGTTCTTTGTCCTTTGCACTGGCCCCTCCCTTCGCTCTGCGCTTCTTTTCACCCTCTCTCTGTCGTCCGAGTACTTCAACTTCCTTTTCAACGCCTCGTGTGACATCGCACAGCGCTGCCTCGACATCGAGGGCAACGGCAGTCGACGTGTGCCGGAAACTCCGTATTTGGGATGAGCTCATAGCTACGACCCAAGTTTGGAGAGTGGGTATCAGATCTGACGTGTATAGTACACCGAGATCTGCAGCAGATGAGATTAAGCGGGCAAAAAACTCGGAAAGATGTGTGCGAAATTTCTTGAAAATGGGATTCTTAGAGGTCAAGGGGTACGTGGGCGATGATTCCTAGAGAAATGATCTAACGTTTGATACTCGAAGGAGACAAGGGGGCGCACCTGTTTGAGACCTTCCGTAAAATGGTCCAGCGCATCAACGACACCGTCATAGTCCACCGCCTGATCCTCGTCAACTGAGTCATTGCATCCACAGGACCGCAGAATGAGATTAATCAGTTCCGCCAGTGCTGCCCCAGAGTGCTGCTGGAGAGACTCGAGGAAATCTTCCGCTGTTCCCTGCAGTGCAGCTGACGGGTTCATGATAGCGTCTGCCAGAGTACATTAGATGTTATAGACACGAAAACGTCCAGACATACTATACAGAGGGTTATCTGAATTGATTTTGGTGTCCTTAGCAAGCTGCTCCGGGTTGAATAACGCGTCTTCAGGGTCTTTAACTTTGCGCCCCCTCTGTGTGCGCGGTTTTTTTGCCGCAGGTTTCGCCGTTTTTCGCACTGGCTTTGGCTTTGGTACATGATATTCCTCTGTGGCATCCTCCTCGCCTGCGTCGGCGTCCTCGTCTGCGTCGCTGTCTGCTGTGCGCTTCCGTTTACCGCTATTCATGACTGACAACAATTAGAGACAATAATGTGGATATATCGAGGGAGTCTCACTGGCATCTAAGCGTTTTGGCTGCTTTCTATCACGCTGAGAACGTCGTGGACCTGCAGGCGACTCATTCTGAGAGGATTCCATGGGAAAACGCGTCGCGTGGTCGCGGTAAACAGGGTAAAGGAGAGTGGCGCTGTCACGGGAGTCACACTAATCATGCACCGGCATGTTCGGCATGTTCGGCAGACCCCGAAATTGTCAATTGTTCAACCACACTCAATCGAGTGTTGCAACTTGCACGTCCGTTAGTTGAAATATTTGAAGCTTGATTCGAACGATAATAACTCGAATACCCGAGGTATTCTTGACTCTTCTCTAAATTCTGCATGATATGTGTGGTAAGAATTTCTTAGGCCTCTCATTAATCTGTATCAAAGTTGCACTCGTTGGCACACATAACTCTGTACATTTCGCTAAGAACAGCCAGACCCTGGCGACGGGATTCTCGAGGACCGTATACTACTAATAATGTACTTAATCGTAAGTTATAGAGAAAGAGTGTCACGTGGCCGCGGTAATCGAACAAGTAATGCCGTCGGGGTTTGCCGAAAGCCTTGTCACTCGCAACATACACGACTACGGTAGGGTGAGGTTGTAGAGATCAATCACCGTACGGCAGCCACGTTCAACCGAGAACGATTTTCTAATAGCAAACGGAGCTCCTCCGACTTTGTTGCCGTGTGCTACACTGTCATTTGATCCGTGCTATGAGCAAGTTAGCTACTAATCATTGTCACCTTATCTGTCCTTTCGGTCTTATTGTATTTCAGCTGAGTACTAAAACGTAATACAGTTGTTGATGGGCATTTCTAGACCAAGCGCTATCTGCACTCATGAACGTGTGCACGCGTCGCTTCACTTCCTGAACCATATTGTCGACTGCTCCTGCATGGCGAGCTTTGTTATCTCTTGTTCGAATATGATAACGGCCCGGCATGTTTTGGATATATGTATACTGAGCATAGCTACCTCGGATTATCTAAAGAGCTATCTTCTGCGCTCCTTCGAAACCGTCAACCATGTTCCAACGACCTCTCCTGCTTCTCTTCTCTCTCCTGGTCCTCTCGATGGCTTCTCCTACGCGACGTGCGTGGCCATCCGGTTCCGTCACTTGCGGTAGCAATACATACAGTCTTTCTGCCGTTAAAAGCGCTGTATCACACGGATACTCCTTGATCGACGACCCAATCGGGAGTGGTAAGTCGAGTTGCCTCGAGTTCCTTTACCCAGTCAGTCTAACCATGATCCATAGATAGCTACCCTCACACATTTCACAACTATGAAGGTCTTGACATGTGGTGCTCCGGTGAATCGGCCTACAACGAGGTACGCAAAGAGACCGATTCCGAAATGCGATCCTAACCATACGTTGGACAGTTCCCCATCCTCAAGAGTGGGCTCTATAACGGTGGATCTCCGGGTGCAGACCGGGTGGTTTTCTCTGATAATGGTGTTTATTGCGCGTACGTATCCATCAGCGTCCTTGTCTGAATGGACTTGAACTAATAACTTTTTTCAGCGTCATCACGCACACTGGAGCTTCTGGAAACAACTTCGTCTCGTGCGATGGCGATTAACCTGCCTTTATAAGGATATTTAATATTGTTGTAAGAATTTATTTGAGATCAATTATTCGAATTTCTGGTCGCTGAGATGCGTGTCGGTTCCTTCGGAAGTACGAAAGCAGACCTTTGTGATGCAGTGCGACTTTCTGGGTGCTTGATGTGAATGATCTTCAATAACGATCGCATGGTGCTTTTTCCAAGTAGATATACAGATTCAGAGTAGTCGCAAGAGGTTTTACTTGTTAGAATCGCGGGACTGGACTCAAAGTGAGTAGCAAATGGATTACATCTTTGGAAAACGTGACATGGGGGCTGACTACTAACTATACCAGTTCATGTACTATGAAATCTCCGCAGACATAAACCGTAAGTACCCAAACGGCGACAAACTGTCTGACACTTACTCCTTGCGGAACTGCAATTCAAGCAACAAACTACTACCAGAAAAGACTGCCAGTCCAAGTACTGGAACCCCAAAGCTAGCGCTTCAGTCCATACTTTGCGCCAATCCATCCGTATGCGGTCTTGGTCTCGAAGGATTATCCCTGAAGTTTGGGAGTATGTTGAACACTGCACTCTGATCAACGTTCTCGATCATCGATGATCTTATCACTGCCGCCGATGATGTTGCTCTACGGTTCTTCAGAAATATGTTGATCACGTACATCGGTATTTGGAGACGTGTACGTGAATCGGGACAGCATCGACCATTGAGAGCGCCTTTTAAGGACGCTCCGGACTCTTGATACACCAGTATCACCCCTCCGGTAGCGCCATATTTCGGTGGTGTCATTTGATGCATACTAGTTGATCACTCTGCATTCGTTTCATCTCACAGCGCCCATCATCTGACCCGCGTAGGTCCCTTCTAGTGTTCTATGTCAACGCTGATAACACAAAGACGCCATACAAATATAGTCGTTGCCGGTTTTCTTGACCGGGTGATGCGCCCATCGCTTTTCCTCGTGGTCCGCGTGTCGTCGACCGAAGGTGGACACCGTCGTCGTCCTTCCAATATTTCCTTACCAAGTAGATATTTGTTTCAAACATTTTCTGGGTATATATCGGAGCTTGGTCCTCTGATTTGCTTCAAGAACCGTCAGACTCGCACCTCATGTTACGTCAGTCGCTAGCCATTCTCGTTATTCTGTTGGCTCTCGCATTAGCTGCCCCTGCATTACCAGTTGGTACCGTCACCTGCGGCACCAATACATACACTCCCACTCAGGTCCAAACTGCTATCAACGATGGTGTTGCACACCTCATCACACCGATCAGTAAGTTTGGCCAAGTTTAATCTCTTCTTACTTCAGCTGCTTACTGACGTGACTCGCTCTACAGGGAATTTCCTGCACCAGTACAGAAACTCCGAAGGCCTGACTATGCGGTGTGCCGCGCCGCCCTACAATGAGGTACTTGACATCAGCTTTTCGAACCAGATGGGACACTGACGTCGATAAGTATCCCATTCTACCTGGCGGTTTGTACACAGGCGGCCGTCCTGGGGCTGACCGCGTCGTTTTTGATAATGCCGGTGACTATTGCACGTACGTACCTGCATTCATGGTCTTTGTATGGCTCTTAAAATTCTTCTTTCTCTTCTAGTGTCATGACTCACACCGGAACTGTAGGAAACGGTTTTCTCCCTTGCATCGGTGTGTAGTAAGTGCAAACTACCACGATCGTCCTTGATCATATCGCCGTTCGGATGTATGCATCCTGCTGTTGGCGGATATCTGCCCTTGTGTTTCTTTTTGATTCTCACTCGTTCTTCCTTGCTCTATACTTTTACCTCCTGTCCTTCGGACTCCTTCCTAACCCAACCGTAGTTATCAGAGTACCTCAGTCGTTTCACCAGGCTCGCTGTGCCTGACTGAGCTTCGTACTTATATCCTATCCCATTACCAGCCCGGTGCTTTAAATAATCACTTAACTTTGACCTCATGAACGCAAGGTTAGCCGGCACTCCCCGCTTCCCCAGGATCAAGACTCCCATTTCCGGCCTCACCTCCATCTTACTCCTTCTGAAAATTCTAGGTCCTTGTATCCATAGAACATATGGCTTGTGAACCCCCTTTATGGTGTGATGTGGTTTTGTGCATTGTTGCTGGATCTTGTTGCAGTGACTCTCATCCAGACGTCATGGTGTTCCGAACGTCTCATAACACTAGATCAGCCAGAAGTAGAACACGACTTCTCACAAGCACCGGGAAGATATTCGAGTGATATGTGTCATATGGCCCAGCACAAGATGAAAATAAATGTTTGGTTGAAATTCATGAAACACTAACGCATTGCGTACGTGAACTTCGAGTTGTTCCCAAGTTGTTCCTGACCTCTCAAGGTCTCAGGCTCAGGCTCCTGCCTTTAAATCCTGCGCATTATGTGCAAATTATGTGTGATAAATGTTTCTTAGCCTTTTCGTTAACCTGTACTGAAGTCACTTGCTGCTAAGAACAGCCGTAGGCAGTGGACAAACAATCAACGAGCAACGGCAATTCTCGAGAAATCGTGTCACGTGATCGCGATATTCGATACCAAATCAAAGCCGGCATATTCCGACGCTTGTTGTTATTAAGCTCCAAATTGTCAGTTCGTTGGTCGACTCCGAAAATGATACAGGCTCTCGTCTTTGATCTCATGGGCACTTGTACCGACTGGCGTTCCTCCATACTGTCTGCCTTGGACTCCAAGCCTCCCCTTGCTGACTCACACTCCTTCGCCATGGACTGGCGGGCCGGTTTCTTCGGAGAAATTCATCGCCGCTTTCAGGCAGGCGAAGATCCTGAAGACATAGATATCACTCACAGGCGGGTGTTGGATCGTCTTCTGTCAGAATGCAATATCGGGATGGAAGCTTGGGACGAGGAAACGAGAAATGATATAGTTCGAAGCTGGCATATTCAACAAGGTATCAGTCTGAGTGATGTCAGGGAATAGGCTTACTCACGATATCTACTGCAGCTTGGCCCGATGCAGTTAAAGGCATTGAGAGACTGAAGAATAAATTTTTCGTGTAGGTGAAGAGACTACTGGTATTAAAGAACATTCTTTGACCGTGTCTTTGACAGTATCGTCCTGGCCAACGGCACTACGCGTCTTCAGCTCGATATCATCCAGTCATCCCAGCTACCATTCCATACTCTATTGTCGTCGCAGCTCTTGGGCCTCACAAAAGTATGTGCTTGAGTGGCAGCGCTTCACAGTTCCTTCTGACTCTTAGATGACAGCCCGATCCAAAAATTTACCAGAAAGCCATAGATTTGCTCGATCTCAAACCCGAGGAATGTCTTATGGTTGCTGCTCATGCCTATGATTTGAGAGCTGCTGCAAGCACGTAGGTTACTCCCTCCACGACTGTGTAAGTATCATACTTACATTGTCTCTTTTGCAGTGGGATGAAAACAGCTTACATCCACCGATCTACCGAGGATCCAGAAGAAAATATGGATCGCTTGAAACAGACTTTTGACTTTTTTATTGAAGGAACAGACGGAAGCGACGTTAATGGGTTGGTTCAATTGGCAACCATCTTACAAGCATGACTACCGCTGGAGATCGCCGGAACAGAGAGCGACAGTGAAGCTGAAGTCCAGCGAGACTCTATCATAAAACAAGGACGAGGACGGCCACAAGGGAGAGGATGGCACACCAACGTTGCTGTTGTTCCGCCGACTCGGACACAGTGTAAGGGAGACCGCGAGGGAGAGGCAGCGTTGAAGATGACGGTGACGAGATGACGATAGCGCTGGGACTGGCGGTGAAGGAGAAGGCGAGGGCGAGGCTGCCACAGAATTCGCTCATGAAGGAGAAACTTGTACTTCTTGGCGGGGGCAAGCCGTTTCGGAATACAAGGACAGGTTTAGATTATCGAAGCTGAGGAGTTCCGACAACTCGAAAGGCGACGAGAAAATTCACAATTTGGGGGATCCTTGGAGGTGTTGTTTCTTTACAATTATGGTTCCAGGTGACGTACTCAAAGGAATTAGAACAGAAATTCATGCCAAGGCCAAATACAAAATTTTCTTCCCAGTCATCATGACAAACGACTTTACATGCTCGCCATCGATGCGACGAGGCCGTAAATCGTCCGGGACTCGTTGTATCACTTTTATTGGAATCCTCTTGCGTTCAAACTAAACGCGAAATAGCGAGGGAAAGACTCTGTCATTGGGAAGGGCAAACTTTGTTCACGCCTTCCCACGACGAGCGTTAATCTCATCCCACCTTATATTTCCTGCCAAATGAAGTCGTTTCATAAAGGTATGTCAATAGTATGCGAGTACGAGATAGGAATGTCTATGTTAATAATGGTACAACAAGTAATTAGAGTATATAGTATATATTCCGATGAAATCAGCCGACCCTCCACACCTCCACTCCCACGCACTCAAATGGCACTGTCCCTCTCATGCTATTCCCTGGAGAACACAGTGGCTCATTCGCAAATGTCGGACATGGTGCCGACGAACCGTCCAACAGGTTCGCGTTGATATATAAGCCATATGCCCCATCTCCACCTCCAAAGCTCATGTAGTCAGGTTCGCACAATGCAACATAGCCGTTCCGTCCTGTCCATTTAAAGACAGACAGTTCATTTCCTGAATAGTGCCATAGGAAACTGCCGAGAATGGATGAGAAGGAAGTGTAAGGAAATGGAAGACTTACGATTCGCCACTCCCATAATGGCCTTTTCCCCTGCTCTGCCGTATCCCATCGCTCACAAACGCACCGAAAATGGTATCCCCTTCGTCCTTGAACACGACAAGTGCACCGCATGGCTTCAACTGCTCACACCGGGCGTAAAGCGTGTTGAGTGATATGCCGTGCTGGTCTAGAGAGTAGAGGAGCGTCCATGAACGGGGGAGGCGGGAGAGAGCGGGAAAATGGTTGCGAATCTACACTGCTTAGCATTACATAGAAACAAGGATAAGGCTGCAAACCTACCATGTTGGCTAGATTCACGTCCAATATGCGTACAGTCCCCTCCCTTCTTCCCTTCAAATCAACATAGGGAGCCTTCTTCTCGACAAGAACTCCCACGTCCCAGTCATACCCTTCGCCACGGTACCCCGGCGCACCTGTGGGTGGGATATAGACGACAGACGACGTTTCTGATGCGTTGCCATGCGGCGCGAAGGGAGTTTTGTGCGAGATATTCACCGGCACAGATGGATGTGGAGATAGTGGCTCCGCAAGGTGATACAAGGCATCTATCTTGCGGAGAGAGTTCATCCAGCGCGACGGTCGTGGCTGTACATCTTCAGCAGGCGGTGTAGAAGAAACGGGGGACGTGAACGCTATGGGAGGTGCTGGCATCACCACAGAAAGTGTCGGCGAGCGTGTAGGCGAATGGTGGCGGTGTCGAGACGACGTGCTCGACACTGACGACAATGACGGGCTTGACGAAGGATGCACGGACATGAGCGTGTCAGTGAAATGACGGATGCCGGGCCGAACTTGCCATTCGGCGAATTTTTTCTCTGCATTCACCACAACATGCGTGGTCCCCGTTCCTTACCACCCCCGAGCAAGAAAAGAAAGCTCAGCAACGATTCCAAGGCCCTACAATCGATTCAGGATACCGAGCAACAGCTTACTCGTGCAGTCGCCACCAATGGATCTCTGAACCCACTGGCCGACCTCTTCGATCTCACCTGCTCACGGAAGGATTCTCAGGAGGTTTCGAAGGGCATATATGCGCTGTATCGGGTTTTCGTGCTGGTGATAAGTAATGGGAAGTTGTCGGTTGCTGGAGATGAGAACGCAAAGACCGTCAAAGCCTGGCTTTGGGACCGACTGAATGAGTATGTCGATTTTCTCGCGGGACTGCTGAAGGACGAGGAGAAATCCTTGAGAGTGCGTAACCTCTTCTATATCGTAAATGCGTCTGACCCTCGCACAGGTATCGGCCCTTCAAATTCTCTTCTCTCTGCAAAAACACTTGTCCTCCGCAGCGACCAAGTACTCGAGTTCTTCGATACCACAGTTCCACATCTCTCACTTCCGAAAGATTGTTTCTGCTCTTTTACTATGCCCTTCGTCTCCTCGGAAATCCTCCCAAGCTTCAGGCACTCACATCGACGCAGACGTTCTGCATGTCTTCCATGAAACTTGGTTCAGTGTGCACGACGATATTCGGTGGTTCTTTTTACGAGAAGCAGGGTGCGCGAACCTTGCTCGTCATTGACATACCACCTTATTGACTCACCTTCAGGACATTGTTGACTACGACATCAATTAAAGAGTATCCCCAACTCCCCGTCAACCATCTGCGAATCCTCGAAGATCTCACCACATTCCCCACCGAATCTTCGGAATTGAATGCTTGGTGGGTATCAGAACTCGGCGCAAAACCACCGAAACCAAAAGCCGCGAAAGGACAGGACGGTGAAGATGGCGAAAACGAAGACGAACTTGTCGGAGACGCGCCGGAGGACGACTGGCGGAAGTTTTTCGATGATGATAAAACGGCGAAGGATACCAGCAAGATCAAGGCACCCGGCGCGCGCGTTCATACATTGACAATACACCAATCCCTTCATTCACTCCCCTCGCATCGTGCAGTCTTTACTAGAACCTGGCTAGAGCTTCTTTCTCGCTTGTCTGTTGCAAACGACGCAACAGCGACAAAAGCCCTTGCAACCCGTGTATTGAATATCATGCATCGGGGTATCATGCCCCACTTGACAAGACCTATGCTGGTGATGGACTGGATTGGCGCATGCGTAGACTATGGTTCGTTTGGTGGTCGTTTGGTGGCTGCCTTGATACTTATTAATGCTCTAGGCGGTACTGTGGGCTTGTTAGCGTTGAATGCGCTGTTTGTATTGATGAAGGAGTATAACCTGTGAGTGATTATCTCTGTTTTTTCTAGCAACATCGTTCATCGTGTATATAGTGACTACCCTTCTTTCTACACGCGCCTCTACGCCTTTTTGGACCGCAATCTACTCCATCTAAAGCATCGCGCTCGGTTTTTCCGAATGACCGAACTTTTCCTTAGTTCTACGTACGTTGGAGCTTATTCTGTTTATTTCAAATTTTCTGACGTGCGCTAGACATCTTCCTGCGACACTCTTAGCATCATTTGTCAAACGTCTGGCGCGCCTATCTCTTTCCGCACCTCCTGCTGGAGTCATCATTCTCATACCCTTCACTTACAACATCCTCAAGCGCCATCCTGCATTGATGGTCATGATTAACCGGACAGATATGGATGGGTCAGAAGGTAATTTTTATCTCCTGCGTCTATTTCACCCCAATTTTATCATTCCGTAGATCCTTTCTTACCCACGGAGCCAAACCCGTTGAGCACAAATGCCCTCTCCAGCTCTCTCTGGGAACTCCAATCCCACCAATCGCATTACCACTCCGGCGTCTCGACTCTGGTGAAGGTCTTCTCTGAAGCATTCACCAAGCCTGGGTTTTCAATGGAGGATTTCCTCGACCACACATACGGGACAGTGAGTTGTTTGTTTGTGTGACAACTCAGGCGACGATGCTGATTTACAAAGCTCTATGATACAGAGGCGAATCGGAAAATTAAAAAAGAGCCGGCGCTTGGGGCTTCCTTGGAATTGGGAGACCAGGCGAAGGTTGCGGCGAAGCTCTTTGGTTGTAGCGAAGAAGAGGACGTTGGGGAAGAGGATGTGATAAATAGTTTGTGGACGTTTGGTGTTTAGTGCAAGGATTGTCTGGATTCGAAGCTGGCAGTTTCTTGTAGAATATTTCCCAACGAGAACAGGTTATCTGCGCTGCAAGACTAGAATTTTTTTCTGTGGAAGATTGCGGCTGTGCCGATGTTTTTCTTGGAAGTCTTTGACGTCAGAGTGACTCGAAGAAAATTATTTCGGCCGAAACCCAAAAATGCACGTCTTCACCAACGATGAAGTATTTTTCCACCCGAGGAGGCGGCCAGGAGCTGTCCTTTGAAGAGGTCAGGTCGGATATTGTCGCCATCACCTCTTTACATTTTCTCAATATTTATCCCCCTTAGACCGTCCTCACTGGGCTCGCCCCGAACGGTGGCCTCTACATCCCGGTCGACATTCCCTCACTTCCAGCAAACTGGGGATCGGAATGGAAGGATTACTCCTTCGTCGACCTCTCTGTTGCTGTCCTGTCACTCTACATCTCTCGCGAGGAGATCTCGGAGCAGGAACTCCGGGATCTCGTTGTAAAGTCGTACGCTGGGTTCAGGCATCCAGATGTGACTCCGTTGAAGAAACTGGGTGAGAAGAAATACGTATTGGAGCTGTGGCATGGACCAACGTGGGCGTTCAAGGATGTCGCGTTGCAGTTGCTCGGGAACCTGTTTGAATTTTTCTTGAAGAGGAAGAATTCTCGGCGCACAGATGGCGGAGTCGATAAATTGACTGTGGTTGGCGCGACTAGTGGGGACACTGGGAGGTGCGAGGAGATTCTCTTGTACCAAGCCAAGATACTGATTTCCTCTCCAGTGCAGCAATCTACGGTCTACGAAACAAAGCTAATATTTCGATATTCATTCTGCATCCTAAAGGTCGAGTCTCGCCCATCCAGGAGGCGCAGATGACGACCGTCACCGACGCCAACGTGCATAATTTGGCCGTCAAGGGGACGTTTGACGATTGCCAGGATATCGTCAAATCCCTCTTCTCCGACACCGAATTCAACGCTACCCATCGCCTCGGCGCCGTCAACTCCATCAACTGGGCCCGGATCCTTGCACAGACCGTCTACTACTTCCTCGCCTACTTCCATCTACGCCGGGAAACTCAGAGCGAGGTGCAGTTCGTCGTCCCGACAGGGAACTTTGGCGATATCCTCGCGGGGTACTACGCGAAGCGCATGGGACTTCCTATGTCGGCCCAGCTTGGTGTGGCAACCAACGCTAACGATATCCTGGCACGGTTTTGGAAAACTGGACGGTACGAAAAGATGGATTCAGCACCGGAACTGCCAGTATCAGTCGGAAAGCAGGGAACGCAGGATGCTAGCGGGGTCAAGGAGACGCTTAGCCCTGCGATGGATATCCTCATTTCGAGTAACTTTGAGAGGTTGCTGTGGTACCTCGCCTTCGAAAGTGTGGAGGATGTTTCTGATGTCAAGGTGAGGAGGGCAAAAGCCGGTGAAATCATCGATGGATGGATGGGGAAGATGAAGAAGGATGGCAAAGTTGAGGTACCTGTGAAGGTTTTGGAGTCTGCAAGGAGGGACTTCTGTGCTGAACGGGTCAGTGACGAGGAGGTATGTATCTTCCCTCTGATCTCCTGCGCCCGTACTCATGCTTACTATCACAGACACTGGAGACGATCAAATCGCATTTCTTGGGATCTCCGTCGTATGTTGTGGACCCTCATACCGCCGTCGGGTTGACCGCAGCTGCAAGGATGGCAAACCACAAGTACGGAGGAACCCACGTCCTCGTTTATTCATTTCTGACATCTTCTATAGCTCACCTTCGACCGTCCAAATCATCCTGTCTACTGCCCATCCTGCCAAGTTCTCAGAAGCTGTGTCGCAGGCACTACAGGGATCCTCACAGTTCAACTTTGACCGGGATGTCATGCCTGAGGAGTTCAAAGGTTTACTGCAAAAAGAACGTCGTGTTATCGACGTCGAGGGACCAGATGTTGAGTTGGTCAAGCGGGTCATCGAGAAATATGTGTAAGCATGGTAGTTGTATCAAAAACTTGTAGAAGATCTGGAGAAGATGTATCACAATATAATAGGTAAATTGTTTGTATGCGGCACCTAAGGTAGGTCCCGCATTCAATCGAGAAAGTGCCTTGTTTACTCTTACCAAGTCTCTTGCAGTATGAACTAGTTGAATGCCTAAATACTCCGCACTGAGATTTCCTTCAGATTATACGCGAAAATAAAGTAGATATAGGCAGTATATTCTCGGAGCCTTATATTTTACTTAACGCGTTTTTCTCACCATCATCGCTTCGTCTGTCTGTGTTATACTTGGGAGCTGAACGAGTGCACTGTCTTGGTTTGATGCTATCCCTGACGTTCCCTCCGCAACTCGGATCGTTCAAAAAGTGGTGATGTCAGATGTCCGATGAACAAAGAAGTAGATTGTAATATGATAACACAAATTATGCCAATTATAAAATCATTGAGAATGTCGTGTAGTCGGAACCCCGTCGATTCAAAGCGTCCACTTGAACGTGTGGGCATAGTGCTCTGGGTTGAAACACCTTTCTGGTTGGAAAGAGTGCTACGCCCACACGTTCAAGTGGACATTTGGAATCGGCGAGAAGGTAGGGGAGACAACCACGTCAGACAAGCAATAGCTGGATGATATTCATTCTCTCATCCGCCCTGCATTAGACTCGAACCAGTCCCTTCTGACACTTGATGACAGTCGATCAAGTGTTCAATCGACTATCATCAAGTTACAAAGGGACTGGCTCGAGTCTAGTCCTGCATCTGAAATAATTCTCAAATGCAGGGGGGACGAGAGAATGGATATTAGCAAAGTATTGTTTGTCTGGCCAAGGTTATTGGGAAAGATAGCTGGGAGTGTCGAGATGTCCTTGAGAGCCTGCCACATCAGGAAAGTCTGATATGGTAGAAGAAATATGTAGGTCATATAGGCTTGTCCTTGCGGAGGGCATGTCTCGTTCCTCTTTGATAGTCTGCAACTCAGCTAGTATTTGGACTGCATCTGGTCTACCGGCCGTTGATCCTTCGAGGCAACGTTGAATAAGGTCGTATAGGCGTCTAGACGGTAGTTGGTCCGGCGAGATCGAAGGCTTCTTTCCAGTGGAAATCTGCCTATAAACCTCGTCCTCGTCCACAATATCTGCGTATGGACGATGATTTGTGTATATCTATACTACCGTGAGTTTTTGGGTGGAGCTGCCATGATTGATATTCATACCTCAATCAACGTGCATCCAAAGGAATACACATCTCTTGATGCAGGCTGTATCTCGACCTCGTCTCTGGAGCGAACCAGCTCGGGTGCCATCCATCGTAAACTTGAATCGGTAGATCGAAGTGTCTGTGTCTTCGTCAACGGGAAAGCATGGATCTTTTCGACCGCAAAGGATGCCCCGAAGTTTCCGAGACAACAGGTAGAGTCATCAGTGAGAATTATATTGGCCTAGGATGAAAGGTAAGTATAAATTCGACAAAAACACAATATGTACTGACTCCACGAATATCAGAGTGTACGATAACTGGATCGAGGTTATGAAGATAGTCGAGGCCATTTGCTATTTCGGTGATCTGACACAGAAGAGTTAGATGTCATTTCGAGCGTAGTTTTAAAAAGAGCTCACAGATTTCAGCCGATCATAGTCTGGATTTTGCTCCAGGAACGACATGATGTTGCCATTGCTCATCCACGGTGACGCGAGGCACACGTAGGGCGCAAACAGATCGACATTCGTACCAAAGAACGGGAGAATATTTGGATGAGAGAGTGTGCTCCATATCTGAGCTTCCAGACAACATTTCTCCTGCACTCAATGAATACTAGGTAGCTTTTAAAGAGAGAGGAAGAAATTACCATATAGCCGCTTCTCTTCTCGCCCCGAATAACCTTCAAACAGATGACAGCATTCTCAGTCGTCCGCCCTTTCCAGATATCCTGCTTCCACTTCAGTACGGCCAATGCATCAAGATCTGGAGGGCATACTGACCACATTGCCAAAACGTCTCTTGAAGGTCGCTTCCGCAACGGAAAGAGATAATGGAACCTTCTCGAAGGTCAAATATGGCTCGCAGCATTCAATAATTAAGCAACTCACAATCAGATGACCGGGTTGATCATCCGAGTCCACAAGAGACGAGGATGGCGAAGCCTACTAGAATGTCAAACGTGCCTCATATCATTCAATCAACTCACAATTAAGTCATCGAGTTGATCATCCGAGTCTTGATCAAGGACCGCATTAACGGTTGTGGATGAGAGTAACCGTTTATCCAGCTCGTCCCTGATCCGGGACCAGAGACTTTCGTCCGTAGTGCCTTCATCTACACCGAATTCTTGCATGATATCCATCCATTCTTCGTCGTGTGTGACTACGATATTGAGGGATGGATCCTAGAACATGTGAACGCATTAATACGGATTCGTGAACGTAGAGTGAACTTTCACCTTCGCCAAAAGATAGGAATTCATGGCTACCGAAGGATTCATAAGCTGATGGGAGAATAAGTTGATTGCCAAGTACGGTTAGTGTCTTTGTGCTCACTTCGCTATTTCTCGGAGGGAATTCAGATATCGACGCTTCACAGCCGAAGCCCATGTCTGATAACCCGTCTGCGCTTGAGCCCACATCATCCTCGCTATTAGTATCCATTGCCGATGGTGTGCCACTGCGTGATATCCAGCTCCTTAGAAGAGAGCCGAAGTACGAAAAACGACCGGATGAAGCAGATTTCCCGGATAATTGTGGACAAGCCCTGTTATCAAAGGAAGGGATTTTGTCTTTGAGAGAACCAGAAATGTCCTTCAAGACAGTTTTCCCGTTGGATTTGAAAAGGCCATCCGAGAGGGATATGGTAAAACCGCGCGCAAAAATGCACTGATTCTTGCGATCTACAGGATAAGGATAGCTTGTCGATGGAAGAGGGTAAACGCGCGTATCGGCTGAGAATCCAGCACTCCACGTATGGCTGGCTCTTATGTCTCCGCCTGGCATGCCAGCTGCAACGAAGCTAAGGCAGACCGAGCGACTGTGGGAAGGCTTGCTAACGGCTGCCGTGCCCCAAGAGTCCGTTTTATCGCAGCCAGTGACAACATATAGGGACCCATTCGGCGCCTCTCGTCCCAAATATTGCGGGCCATTGACATAGTTATACCAAGCTGCCCCGTTGGCGGTAGCATACGCTTTGATCGCTGCCTTATTGAAAATTTCGTGCTTTGTAGCGCTATTCGGAAGACACAAGATGGCCGCAGACTCTTTTCTGGTGCTGAATTCGAAGGATGCCTCCGCCCGGGCGAGACTGATAGAAGAAATGTAAGCAAATATGTCAATTAAGGGCCAGTAAGCGTTGCGCCACACTCACCCAGTTGTATCGGCGGAAATACCTGCTGAGATCTCTGTGTAGTTGACCTCGGCACTAGTGATGTTATAGCCATAACAACCAGGTATAACCCGTAGAGGTTCAGAATTCGATGGACGAAGAGGTTGAAAGCCGGGTGGTACATTGCCGTTGTTGACCGGATCATCAGCATCACTAAAGATGTTGAAGAGATAATCAAAACCGCCGATGTCATTGAGGATGCCTACGTCCCCAGGATGTACACCCCGCTCAGTGTAGGCAGCCGGCCGGCTGGAATCTGGTTCAGGGTACCAAAATGGATATCCATGACCTTTACGGATGAGTTGCGTGGTATAGAGAACGTGGGGACGTTGCTCCATCATAACGGGGTTAATGAGTGACTCACTCGCACGGTAGGTCTTTTTTATGTAGACGCCCGTCAGTTTAACAGCACCTGCTGCACGTGAGCTAGACGAAACCGCCCACGAGGAAGCTTCGAGCGTATTGGACAGAGTGAATTCGACTCGAAGCTTCGGAGACTCCACTGGAAATGAATTACAATCTTCAAGATAGGACTAATATAACTGCGCAACGCAGTGCATGGGTACTTTGGCAGTGCAAAGAATATCAATGCCTGTGTGCAATCGTGCAGATAGTGAGCCCTACCATGGCAAATCAGAAATCAGATAAAAGATCGCTGATGAACTTTCTATAAAAGGTCTACTGTGCACGGCAATGCAGTGTTCGCTATAATTATGTCGAGGTTATCAGACGTACTGTTGTTGCACAAGATCTCCGGGAAATCTCCAGGAAGGTGGTGTGGAAATGTTCACAGGCACAATTTTTATCGATAGCAAGTTGTATAGCATTTTTCGATGGCATGACTCCCACCCTTGGTGAAGTGTCAGGCCGGTTCCCGGACCGAGAGGAAATCAAGGGAAAATGAACGATAAAGAGAGAATAGGAAAGGGCGTGGCAGGGGCATTGCCAAGCCACGGCAGGTGACGCGTGACGCGTCATCCATGGCACGTGTTATGGATATCAGGTACCTGCCGACTCGGCCCATGAGTCAACACATGCATGTACTCGGGCTTCTCGGTCCCAAAGGTGACTCGCTCGTTTCTTCTCTTACTTTCTCTATTTTTCTTACAGACACCAGAATATAGTAGAACATTGTAGAACAATAATGACTCGAAACCTTTAGTATATAATCACAGTCTGTACTATTGTATCTCTTAATCTAATTTTACCCATCTTCGAAGTCCACTTAACTGTGTGATTTAAGCATTCCTGATCGGTTACGCCTAGCGCTTGCCAATCAACTGCTTCCCAACTACGCCTAGCGCTTGTTGGAAACCCTGTTAGTTACGCCTAGCGCTTGCTGACGCCCCGTTAACTACGCCTAGCGCTTGTTAGCACCCATATCGGATCCCTCTTGGTGGTTGGAACTCGGCTTTAGGACATCTTCGCTCACAACTTGGGTTTTACTCGAGTATTCATTACTTCGTGTATTACTCTAAATACCCTGATTCTTAACAGCACGCGACACGTAAGGGATCACGACGCGTGTCTTGGCAAACGCGACGCGTATGCACCAAAGGACCTATTTATAGATTAGTTAGTGTATATAAAAGACAGAATACAGAAACACCTTCCCGACCCTATCAGTTTTTAGAACGTAAGCGTGACCGTATCCGCAAGCGTTCCCAGTATCACAAATCTTCAGGATATTGTGATAAATTCTTTCAACAACCGCGTTAGTTACCAGCAGCCGCCGATGACCGTACTGTCGGCATCACGAATCGAATTACGCTACGCAGAGACCGAGTGACTGCAGATCCCTCACGAACCACGGACTTCAAGTCAAGCATAGTCCATAGCACTCGTGCTGACTCCCCCGAACTTAAGTTATTGTACGACAATTCGTTGCACTGTAATTTCTAGTCACACTTGCATTCTCGTGACAGAAGGTTCAGCTGCGGTATGTCAATTGTGCGATCCTCAGTGGGCGGTGTTGGAGAGAAAGATCGACCTCGTGAGAATAAAGCTTGTAGAAGATCTGGAGAAGATGTACCAAAATATTATAGGCAATTTTGAAGACAGCACGACCCAAGGTAGGTCCAGAATCCTTGTCTAGATACTCGCCGCGAGAGATACACCGCGAGTCCGCGACCCAGCTAAAACCCGTATCGGGTAAAAACCTTGACGAGTACGAACAGCACTGGCATCCGTTTTCAGCGGTGAAAGCTTGAGAAGTGATGCAGGATCCAAGTGTCCTGCTCTGGAAGTTGCGAATCCTGGAAATGTCGTAACAATGTACAACGGTCCTTCTGGTGAGGTTTTTCGAAGCAGCCCATTATGAAAAAGAAATGACTATGTATATTATAGCAGGTATGGTCTAACATGCATATAGGGCATATATTCTCAGAGCACTATACTTTGATATGATTTCCTCATCTTGGCGACAGGAACTGTGCCAAGCGCATAATACTATCGAGCGAACAAAAAACCGTAGTCTTGTTTTAATCGTGCCCCCCTTGTTAGTATACAGAATAAGATATCATATAAGTAAAACTAGTTGGTCGAAATACATACTATGTTCATCTTAAACGACAGGCGGAGTGGTGGGAATGAGATCATTGGAGCGCGTAGACGTGTTTCCAACAAATGTTACTTGTCCCATTTCGTTCATCGACGATCATGGTCTGCCCTGGGGACTACGATGGTCCGTAGCTCCAGCACGGGTTGGCTGCTCCCACTCTGCTGAGTCGTCTCTAATCACCCAGTCACCTGTGAGAGGATCCCGGTCGAAATCACCGTCCTTGTACCCATATCTCTCCTGTAGCAACTTCAACAGAGGATTGCGCAGCGCGGGATCCATCCGCACGTTCTCCCCAGGAAGGTAGCTTCCGACGCCATGCCGAGATAGGCTTTCCTCAAACAGTGCCTCTTCGAATGAACAGCCACAATTGAGAAATCCTGGGGGAGCCAGCCTAGGGGGGTGTACGCGTCGTTCGCGACGAGCATCATGCCAAGCACATAGGGCATTGCCAGCACGATTGGGTGAACAGAACTGACGCTGACGGGCCTCGGTACGAAGCCTCCAAGACTCTTGGAAAGACGGTGAGGTGGATAGTCGTGGAGATGAATTACTGTTCAATTCGTTCTGAAGTTCTCGTATACTTTGCTTGTCCTGTTCACTTTCACGTTCAAGCTCCTTGACCCTTCGTCGCAGGTTGCGTATCTCTTCTTCAAGCGGTGTTGGATTTGGAGAGCCTGGTGATGACGAAGGCGGG
Organism: Armillaria cepistipes; assembly: GCA_900157415.1. Lineage (NCBI taxonomy): Eukaryota > Fungi > Basidiomycota > Agaricomycetes > Agaricales > Physalacriaceae > Armillaria > Armillaria cepistipes. Next base: position 1,635,797 of record FTRY01000010.1, read on the forward strand.
TGCACCGGTAATGTTTCGTACTGTCCGTGTGGGTCCACGAACGACGGTGATGTGAATGATGACGGTTGCGATGACTCGTTGCGATAGTTATGATAAACCATGGCGCTGACGTCCGCCTCTGATGAGCCGTAGAAAGGTGGTTTGAAACGGTTATACATTGAGGATTGGGATGGAAGCATCAGGGGCTGTCGATGTCCTACAGGCCAGTCCAAAGTTTCGTCCATCCCCTCTGGAGATGGACCTGAAACCCAAGAAGTTGCAGGAAGGATGCGAGGATCCCCTATCGCGCCGGAGAGACTGGGGCTTGAGGACATTGACCTGTCTATCGCGGATGAAGTTGAAAAAGATGGTAGAGCCTAGTAAAATATCAAACATGCCTCGTAGGATCCAATAATAAAACTCACAGTTAGATTATCGAATTGATCATCCGAGTCCTGATCATGGGGCGCGTTGACCTGACTCAAGCGTGTAGCATAGGTCGTGGTAGAGAGCAACCTTTTATTCAGCTCGTCCCTAATCCGGGACCAAAGACTTTCGTCTGTAGTGTCTGCATCTACACCGAACTTTTGCATGATCTCCATCCATTCTTCGTCATGTGTGACTATGATATCGAGGGACGGATCCTAGAAGATATAAATACAACAATACGGTTTCATGAGAGTAGACTGAACGTTCACCTTTTTCAAGAGATACGAATTCATAGCTGCCGAAGGATTCATGAGCTGCCAGTAATGAGTTTTTTTTTCGAATACAACTAGTGTCGTGATTAGGCTCACCACGTTATCTCTCGGGGGGAATTCAGATATCGACGCCTCAGAGTCGATGTCCATGTCTGACACCCAGCCCGCTGCATCATCCTTGTTATCCGTTTCTAATGACGTGCTATGGGACATCCAGCTCATGAGAGGGCGGAAGTATGAAGGGCGAGCAGATGAGGCAGCTTCTCCGGATAATTGTGGGGGAGCCCTATTATCAAAAGAAGGGATCTTGTCTTTGAGAGAACCAGAGATGTTCTTCAACACTGTCTTCCCATCGGATTTGAAAATGCCATCCGAGAGGGATATGGTAAAACCGCGCGCAAAAATGCACTGATTCTCACGATCCACAGGATAAGGGTAGCGTGCTGAAGGAAGCGGATAAACGCGCGTATCCACCGAGGAACCAGCACTCCAAGTATGGCCAGCTCTTACCTCTCCACCTGTCACGCCTGCCGCAGTAAAACTAAGGCAGAGCGAGCGACTATGAGATGGCTTCCGAACGGCTGCAGTACCCCAAGAATCCGTTATGTCGCGCCCAGTAACGACATACAGAGACCCATTTGGTGCATCTCGTGCCAGATATTGCGAGCCATTGACATAGTTATACCAAGCTGCTCCGTTGGCAGTAGCATACTCTTTGATCGCTCCCTTGTTTAAATACTCGTGCTTTGTGGCGCTATTTGGAAGACATAAGATGGCCGCAGATTCCTTTGTGGTGCTGAATTCGAAGGATGCCCCCGCCCGGGCAAGGCTGATAGAGAGAATGTCAGAAACGCCGACTTGATATGGTCTGAGTGGTTCGCTACACTCACCCAGTTGCATCGGCAGACATGCCCGCTGATATTTCCGTATAGTTCACATCGACGCTGGTGATGTTATCGCGATAACAACCTGGCATAACCAGTAGAGGTTCGGAATTCTGCGGACGCAGAGGTTGAAAGTCGGGTGGTACATTGCTGTTGTTGACCGGATCATCAGCATCACAGAAGATATTGAAGAGATAATTGAAGCCGCCGATATCGTTCAGGATGCCTACATCTCCAGGATGTACACCCCGCTCAGTGTAGGCTGCCGAGCGACTGGAATCTGGTTCAGGGTACCAAAATGGATATCCATGACCTTTACGAATGAGGTGGGTGATATAGAGAACATGGGGGCGTTGCTCCATTATAACGACAGGTCGCTTAGTTGCATAGTGGGACTTATTTATATGTGGACGACCATCGACTCAACAGCACTTGCTCCGATCCAGATGCAAAATCCCACGAGGAAACTTCGAGTGTATTGGACAGAGCGAATTTCGATGCTTCGGAGGTTTTGGCCCTGGAGATGAATTACAGCGTTCATGATGGGACTGATGTAACTGCGCAATGCGGTGTATGTGTATTTTGGCAGTGCAAAGGATATTCATGGTTGTATGCAAGCGTGCGGGTAGTGAGTCCTACCGGGATGAGAGTCTGCCTACCTACTACCGGGATAAATCAGAAATTAGATAAAAGATCGTTTCTGCACTCACCAGTCCGATCTGCTATGTATGCACGGCGATGCAGTATTCGCTGAAAATACCGCTCGGCTAATCGTCTGATGCCATGGCTACTCGATACTGATGGGGGTGAAGGATACTGATACATACGCGCGGCGGATGCTTTTGTAGTGTCCTTCCTTTTTCGTATTATTTATTATTTAATTTTATTCACTCAGTATGACTGAGTCAAAAAATTATGTTGAGATTATATATGTCGTTGCGTAAGAACTCCGGAAAATCGTTAGGAAGGTGAGCGTGGAAATCGTCGCAGGCACAATTTTTATCGTGAAGGTTCTGCGGTGTGTCGATTGCGCGATCCTCAGTCGGCGGCGGTAATGAACTTGAAAGTCAGTAAGAATATCCTCGGCAAATCGGGCCGGGGAACCTCACCATCATTTTTTTCTACCATCATGGCCAAGTCAGCTCAAGCATCCAGGCGCCCTAACACGACAAAAAAGCCGCATATAAAGGCTGATTCCAAAGCAAAATTCAATGCTGCCGGATATGCTAAACGCCAGGCCCGCAAAGAGAAGGAGACTGCCCCATCTGAAGACGTATACGAATATGCACCAGATGTTGTTCGGCGGTCCAAGGTTAAGCTCGATTTAGACAGAGACGAAGACTTTGGTGGAATACTTGATGGCGATGACGAAAGAGAACAGCTGCGCGCGCGACTCATTGGCGAGAATGAGGACGACGAGATGATTGACAGTGAAGACGATGAGGACATTGACAGTGATGCCGCGTTTGAGGAGAGTGACGAAGACAGGTTTGCAGGGTTCTTCTCCAGAAAGGTGGGTACTTGTGCTTTCGATATCGTCTGATTAACAACGTTGTAGAAGAAGGGCAAAGCAAAGACGAAGACGAAGCCTGCTGTACGATTTGCGGACGTGGATTTAAACGAAGACGAGGATATGGGCGAAGAGCAACAGGGCGGAAGCGACGTAGATGAAGATGAGGAGGGTGAAGACGATGAGTTCATCGACGTTCTCGACATATTGGACGGAAGGGGCGAACCAGACAACGGTACCGACAACGAGGCCCAGCCATCTTCATCGAAAAAACCGACGCCTCCGACTCCTGCTCATTCCCGCGAGAATGCAGAAGGAAGAGATACTGACGAAGAGGAGGAGGAGGAGGAGGAGGAGGAATCAGACGAAGAAAACCCATTCACTCCTTCAGATGAGGACGAAGCGGCCCCGGAAGCCTTGGAGAATCTTCAGAGCTTCATTTCTACTCTGAATACTTCCTCGAAAAAGCGCAAGCCTTCTGCTGAGGACCTTCCTGTCGATGCACCACCGAGAAAGCGCCGTATACTGAAAGAACGGACAGAGGCAGGCGAAGAAAACGAGTTTCGCACACATGGTGCAGGTAATATATTGTCGTTACGTTTATGGCAGTCTTTTCTAACGTATTCAAAGGCTCCAAACTCAACTTGGATGACCTTTTGGCACCCCTTGCGTCGCAGCCCGACACACTTCTTTCTTTGAAAAAATCGACCAAGGTCCTCAACCCCTCCTCATCATCCAAAATACGTACACTGTCAGCACCACTTCCGCAAAGAGCCCAGGAACGTTTGGATCGAGAAGCGGCCTACGAGAAGACTAAGGAAGAAGTCGATAAGTGGAGTGCGACTATGAAGCGGATTCAAGAGGTGCATAAAAACGCATACAGGTTGTATAGCATCTGACCCGTTTTGTAGGCTGAGCATCTCAGTTTCCCGCTTCAAGCTAAACCCGAGGGACGCGTTTCAGCACTAGAGCTAGCAGCAAAATTTCAGGTGCATATCTATTCATCGACTTTATAATGCTTTACTTATACAATGGCAGCCTACCACCGCTCTCGAAAGCTCTGTCGACGCGCTTCTCAAGACTGCTAGATTGCGCGATGAGGACATCCACGAGACGGAAGAGGGGATATTGAAGATGAACAATCTCTCGGTCGAGGAAGTCGCTCAACGGCGTGCCGAGCTGCGCAAAACTCGTGAACTGATGTTCCGTGCTGAGATAAAAGCTAAACGGGTAGCCAAAATCAAAAGTAAGACCTATCGGAAGATAAAACGGAAAGAGAAAGAGCGCCTGGGCGAGAAGATTGATGAGGGAGGCAGTGATGACGAGGAAATGGTAATGAAGAAGGAGATGGAACGGGCCCGAGAAAGGGCTACGCTGAGGCACAAGAACACCGGCAAATGGGCTAAGCAAATGCGAGGGAAGGAAAGCTGGGATGAAGAAGGCCGAAAAGGAATCGAAGAGATGTTGGATCGGGGAGAACGACTGCGGCGAAAAATCGCTGGGAAAGGTAGCGATGAGAGCGACGATGATAGTGATGGCCAGGAGAGTGCTGATGGTCCCGAGGATATACGGCAACACGCTTTTAACGAATTGGCTCGACTGGACAACGACAACGAGGAATTGCCGCAGGACAAAAGTAAAGGGAAGAGCGTATTTGAGATGAAGTTCATGAAGGATGCCGTGGCACGGCAACAGAATGAAGCCAACAAGATGGTGGACGACTTTGTGAAGGAGTTAGGGGGTGGAGGTGAGGCAGAGGACAGTGGTAACGAAGGAGGCGATGACCCTTCGAGCGGTGTCGTAGTTTCCCGGACAGGTGGTCGAGTGACCTATCGGCCTGGCGCACCGGTAAAATCGTTATGATGATATCTTTAATGAAGCTAACTAAATCTTTAGACACCCCAGCCTCCGACCAAGACACCGAAACCTTCAACCGTTCCTTCAAGGGCAGTCGAAATGGAAATCGAGAACCCCGAATCATCATTACCTGCACCAGTGTCGGCTTCTGCTGCAACTTTGCAACCACCCAGAGACAGGGAGGAGTCTAATCCCTGGCTTTCTGTCGGCTCATCCAGCTCCAAAGTGTCCCGGAAGAAAAATGAGGTCGTCGTGGACAAGAACAGCAATCTCACTGAGAAATCCAAGAACAAGCTCAAGAAAAAGGCCAAAAAGACTGAGAAAGAGAAAGCTATGGCGCAGGATGATGCTGTGGTGGAAATCTCGGTCGAGAATGTCTTGACGTTGGGCAAAGCTGTGGACGATGATGGTGATGATTCGGATGGCAACAGTGAAGTTGAGGCACAGGAGAAGATGTTGGAGACAAAGAACAAGAAGAAGGGGAAGAATGTCGCATTTGAACAGCGGGACCTCGTGAAAATGGCGTTTGCTGGCGATAATGTCGTTCAAGTATGGTGCCTTCATCCGGAATACCGTCTGTAATCTAACGATTTTCTAGGAATTCGAAGAGCTCAAACGTCGCGAAATCGAGGCCGACGCGCCAAAGGAAGTCGACACTACCCTTCCTGGTTGGGTGAGTTTCCTCTCATTTATTGCATATGCCCCATTCTAACAATGACGTCGTTAGGGCTCCTGGGGCGGTGCCGGAACGCGAAAGGCTCCTCCAAAGCCGTCTCTCATCAAAAAAATTGCCGGTGTCAACGCCACTAACCGTGCAGATCATGGCAAAGGGCATGTCATCATCTCGGAGAAACGCGACAAGAAAGCAGCGAAGTACCTTGTCAAGGATCTGCCCTATCCGTATACGAGCAAAGCGCAGTTCGAGAGAGGTATGGAGCAACCGCTGGGCGTTGAGTGGAATACGCGTGTTGGATTCCAGAAGGCGACGTTGCCCAAGGTTGTTAAGAAGGTAGGAATTTTGGTTCACCCTCATGAAGGATGGCAGCTAATTGTTTTTTGTGTAGATGGGCACTGTTATAGATCCATTGCAGAAGAAATTTTAGTAATTTCGACATAGGGAGATTAATCATTATGTCCATTCGATGCGCAATGTGGTATGTAAACAGAGGCATGTGTCCAAGGTAGACCAAATGCGAAAAGAAATGATACAGGTAATTGGGTGATGCGATGCAAAGATGTTGTGATATACGAGACACCGGAATACGAAGAAAATGTCCGTTTAGCAAGTGGGAACCTTTTTCATTTTTCTTCTCGTCCTGAAAACTCCAAAACACACGGTGAGCGATAGCGAGTCCCACTGCTTCTTTATCCTCTCCAAACGTGTGTTTAACCCTTTCCTTTTGGAGTAGGGCAGGCTCACCGACAGACATCGCGGGGAGCTGGACGGTATCTGTCGTGAGTGCCGCTTTACTCTGTGGCGATCCGGTTTGGGATAGGACGGCGCCCAGAGCTATAATACGCCACTTGTCTCTTCCCAACTTGATGGCGACGAGATGACCAGAGTCATCTGGAAAAAATTCAAAGGAGCAGATTCATCTCGTCTTCACGTCGTGTGCTGCAGGTCGCCCTTACCTGTACTTGCCACGGCTGAGATCTTGTACATACTAATGGCCTCTATGGCCATATCCTAACAATAGGAGAGAACATTTCATCATTTCATCCCCGGTGCGCGACTGAACATCATTACGCAAACACATAGGTCACGGTCTCGTGATGGTCAAGCATTTGAAAAAACTTTGACCTGCTCCTCGTCGCGTTGCAAAAGTTACTCATGTCTGACCATCCTTTCCTACGATAAGTATCACTTAAGTACCGAGATCGCATGGGCACATGCAACGGTACGCACCTTCATTCAATCCTGGATTTGAGTAATGCTAACAACTCCAAGAGGAGAGGGTACCCAATTTCCACCCACAGGCGGTACATCGTATGGAGGAAGATCATACACCAGTCAAACAAAGTTTGGAAAGGTATCTTCTTTATCACTTTGAATGCAATGACCATCACACAAATCATCCTGCATAACCTGTTAGTCAAGACCACGCAAGAGCTAGTTACTCACATCACTGCAACGGTTAAACAGCCAATGATAAATACGGCTTTTAAGTCGGGATCCAGTTCCTCCCACCGGTCCTTAGACCTAAGCTCATCGATCTGATCCCTCATGCGATTATTGTCACGCCGACAAGCAGCAAGGTCATCCTTAGCTCTCTGATCCCTCAGCTCCTCCTGTCGAACACGCTGACGCTCAGATCTGAGTTGCTCTGAGAGCTGATCCCTCAGGCGATTCTTTTCACGTCGACAAGCAGCTAGGTCATTCTTAGCTCTCTGATCGCTGTCCTCCATAACGCGTAGGCTTTCATTCAGTCGCTCGATCTCTTTCCTTCGTCGGTAGTTAGCTTTGGACTCGGATCTGAGCCGACGCTTCAGTTTGCGTACGCCCGGTACTCCGTCTGTAAGATCAAGTTCAGGTTCGGCGGATCCATCGCCTGGGAAGAGTCGTCGAATGGCAGATACAACGAATGGCCTGATTCTGGGTGAAACATGTTGGAGCTTGAGTGTGCGTCAGGATATAAGACGGAAGGTGTTAGAGGGGCACTGACGCTAGTGTCTGGCTCGCCTTTAGAATCATGGATGATCAGCAGCGACACAAAGAGCACCAGGAGAGGAAACACACCCAGAGGAAACGGGACTCGACAGTTTGGACACCAAGAGGTACGCACACCTTGCTCAATGGTGGTATAGCTCGCGATATGGTTGTCCAAGCAGACCGAACAGTATACGTGGCCTAGTCCCAATGAAAAAACTCGTTACGGTGGACGTGGAGGTAAAAGACTGACCGCACGGCGGACAGACAGGTGTATCCGGCTCGGAGATGCAGATACTGCATGAGCCAGTCATGGTGAACACGAAGAATGGTGAGATTCAGAGGATCCGACTTGAAGCTCGCAAAAGTTGGTTCTTTCATCATCGCTTCGTTTCTTAAGTCCGAGGCTGCGGCAAGTCGGTCCGTACATCAATAGTCGCGCTGTTCGGATCTATGCGGCCTTGACCAGACTCAGAACGCGTATCTGTCAAAGCCTGAAAATGGGAAATAGTGCGTACAGTCAATATACTGTCATTTCCAGTATACATAGTCCAACAGCAGTTACACTTCAGGGAGTGTCGATCATGTCTTGGAGATGATGTACGAGTTCACTATCTCTGCCTTCATTGAGACTGGCCAAGCGGAATCATCCATCAAGGTTCCATTGCAACGGTCCTACACCGGTCCAAAGCCCGTTATACCATCCTCCCTCTCCGACACTCCCTGCGCTACCCTCGGCGTCCAAGGGGTCTTAGATCGACTGAACGCCACCCTCGGAACGTCGTACACCTTGGGTACCCCATCACTCTCCGCCCTTCTTGAAGACTGCATTGAGAAGAAATACGACTTTGGCACCGCATATAGCCATCTTCGCCGAGTATGGAACACAGACGACCATAGCAACATCCGAGGCGTATTAAACAGGCTTGAAGAGGAGGACCAGGAGATGCGACGAAAAGCAGTCGTAGGTAACAAGATTGTCAACCCGAATTTGCTACCTCGACGCGTATGGGACCTGTACGGCAATCGGGTTGTGCCATGGTGGATCGCCAATGAGTCGGATGAGTGGCCCCGGCCGATATCGCATGCGTGGGTGGATGAGAAGGATCGGGTGGACGTGTGGACGCCTATCAACGGGAAGGAATGGCCCGTGCCGATCCCGAAGGACGCCAGTCTCGATCTCATCCGGATCGAGATGCTGAATCTGGGAGTGGACTACGTGTGGCTGGACGTGCTCTGTTTGAGACAGAAGGGCGGGCCGGGGGATTATTTGCGTGCAGAAGAGTGGAAGCTCGATGTTCCCACGATCGGAGGGGTGTATGCGTGGGCTGCTTGGGTGGTGATCTACTTGAGTGGCTTGGGCCGGCCATCGAGTTTGAAGGAGGGAGACTTGGAGAGTGATCGGGGGTGGTTTAGGCGCGCGTGGACACTCCAGGAGGTTGGCATGCAGAGGATCATTGCCGGGGATACGCCTGATGCACCCATGCACGCCCAGCCGGTAGACGACGACGGCAACTACAAGACTGAAATACTGACGAGGTATCACAAGCAGCTCGAGTCATTGCAGGGTTTCCGAGATATCTTTTGTGTCCTGGCAGATATGCAGAACCGAGTGTCTACCAATCCCGTGGATAAAGTCGCAGGACTGGCGTTCCTTTTATTTCCCATCACGATACCAGCGTACCATGAGAGCGAGTCTCTCGAGGATGCATGGACGGCGCTGGTGAATACTATGGGCCCTGTGATGCGGGCGTGCTTCCTCTTTTTGTATCCTGGTGTTGGACTCGGATGCAAGAAATGGAGACCAACTTGGGAGCAGGTCATGACGGAGCCTCTGCCAGCGGATAACAGATGTCCTGGGTTTGTAAAGCGCAATGACGAGACAGACGAGGACTGGTATGAAGGGGCTTGCATTGAAAAGGGGCATGTCCAGGGATTGGCAGAAGGCGGTGATCATAGGTGTGGAGAGTTAGTTATTGAAGGTGTGGACGGGATGGCGCACATGTTCAAAATCCTCGTCACTCACCAATTGCCGATACTTGAAGACACATATACACTAATTGGTTCCAACAGAGAGTATCTCGATGGCACACTACTTCACTCGCAGTATTGGGCTTTTGGTCGGCGGCTATCGGAGCAGAGATTTGAGAAGTATTCAGTGTTCAAAATCACTGGCAGGGATGAAATAGACAGGCTGGATAATTTGGGTGTCGCTGAAATATCTCGCAATATTCTTGTTTGATTGTGACCAGTACTTTGAATGTTTTGATAGATCTTGACAACTTGCGTACAATCTCAGCGTGTATCCATCACATACTCCCGACTTTACATGCGCCATCAAAGGAGCACCGATGCTCGCGTCTGAGCTTAGAGTTTGACACGTGATCGTTCCAAGCAGACCAGAAAGACTCCACGATTTACAGGCCACCCCCCAGCCTCCGAGTACTTCGAATTCCCAGGCACTTTCAAATCGTCAATCGCTGAGAAACTGTAGTTGCTATCGGCGACGGTTCGACGCTGGTAGAATCCTTACTGCTGGGGCTCATAGATACTATCAGACTCAAAGACATCCATCCTCACTTGACGAAGTTCCTCGGAAGAAATCTTTAGAGCCTAGTACATGCCGGCTCTCGGTGTCTTGGGATATCAAACGAAGAGCCGCTAGAGATCTTCAGACACTGATTGGCAAATCGATACACTGCAAATGAACGATTGATTCGTCGACACTCTAAATCTCTCCAATGAACGACCTGTCCCGGCCTCTACCCTCGGCCAACTGCATTTCCAGATCAACGCTCACTTTCGTTATCTCGTCTTCAAACCACTGCGGACTCTCGTTACGATCCAGGTAACCCCTCTCTATCAACATGGCCAACATGCTCTTCAGCCAGGCTCTGCACGACATGCCGGCTTGGCGGTTCTGTAGCAGTGAGGTGAACCCTAAACGATTCGGACCTGTGAAGGCCTGCATCGCCATCTCATGGAACGTCTCTTGGTCAGGCATCGTCTTCATGCCGTTGACCTTCATGAAGGCAAAGACCACCGACAGCTTTTTGGTGTAAGTCGTGACAGGATCGACGGGAGTGATTGTTACACCTTCGAATCTGTCGGAACGAGGAGGTAGCTCTGTCCATTCGTATGTGGTAGCCTTGCCGTTTTCGTCTGTCTTGTAAAAAGCCCAGTGGAATCTGGCGAGTTGGTTTATGAGCTGATTGGTGGCGATGTAGAGACTGTTGGGCTCCAAAGGTACAGTGGGATTCCTGGCCGACATTTTATTGTCTATTTCGACGGATCAGGTGGAGAGGAGAGGGAGATAATGACTCGGACGGCTGAGTTTGAATATGATTGCAAAATTATGTCCGCCATCCGACGACGGTACGGGCCTTTCCCCAAGGATCATTCCATATCTCTGTTCGCTGGATTTCACCAGTATCACGCAGAATATCTTCCACCTCTTCGGCCTGATCATGCCCTACTTCGAGTGCTACAACAGCGTCGGGTTTGAGAAAGCCTTGACGTGAGACTATGCGGGCGATGGCGCGATAGAATTCAAGACCTGAGGGACCACCAAAAAGCGCCCGTGGGTCCTCGTATCGCACGACAGACGGAGGAAGCTCGAGGTATTCCTTCCAGGGGATGTAAGGCGGATTAGAAGTGAGGACGTCGAACGGCGGCTCCAGGCCCTCGGGGAACGATGGATCCAGAATGTTTCCTTGCTGAGCTCTGAAGCTATTTCGCGTACCGCCTGTTACAGATGGAATATCGTGTCTTGCAGCGTTTTCCGTCGCTAGCTCTACCGCGTCAACGGAGACGTCAACACTGCACGCACGGACGCTCCCTTGAGGCCATAGGTGGCATAACAGCAGTGGGATGCATCCGCTTCCTGTACACAAATCCAGGATAGATATAGGGCGCTCTGGCGACGGCGTGATGGTCTTGGACAGTCTGATGGTCCAGTCTTCAGTTTCCGAGCGCGGAATAAGCACTGGAGGCCGTACAATCAAGTCGAGGCCACCAAACGGCTGGGAACCTGTAAAATATCTTCGTACAGATAGAAATATGATTATTTAGTGCGCATATACGCACCCAGAATGTACTGCAGAGGCTCGTCCTTCAATCGCCTGTCGACAAGTTCAGAGAGTGATTTCTTTGACGCTTCTGCGAATGCAGACATCCATTTTAACTCGAGCGTTGCTTGGGAACGACCTAGATGAGCAGCCAGTCGTTGGAGGAGCATACTCATCGCTGAGGCCGAACATTCATGCCGAAATTTGCTCGGAATTTGCCGCGGAATTTTTTTTTCTTTCTTCGACATCCCCCAACAGACTTTCAGTGGTATGCCTACTACCCTTCGACACCACTGGCCAGAAAGTGGAAAACAAGAATGAGATACGTATTGCTGCATGGACGCTTCCAACTCTGTGGAAGCGGAAGAACAAAATCTTGGTACCCCAAGGGAATCCTGGAAGATACCAACGTCGGTACGGAAAGGTATATATCTATTGTTTCTTCGTTGAAAGCAACGTTAGGTGCTAACAGTTGTTTTTTCAGCGCTCTCGTCACCCTAACGCTTTTGAACAATCGACTCTAGTGACACGTCACGGGCCAGTGCTAGTAAGAAAAGAGCGGAGGGGATCCGGTGCGTACGGTGACGACTTCTCTCCAACGAAACTGATAGGATGACAGACAACAGCTGATACCTGGAAAAAATCCCGGCAGCTCGATTTTTTGAATGTGAAGCATGTCAGCCAGAATTTTTGGGCTAGTATAGACTTCTATCACCCTACCAGAAGAGTCAATTCCTTTTTCCAGGAAAGCGGCTTCGCTTTTTGGTGAGTAGTCTTTCCTCCAATGAGTCCAGGATGACACTTCGAGATCGTGAAAATGCATTTATCGTATTTTGTGACGTTTATTTAATATCAATTGTTCCTACTGAAACTATTCTTTCCTTTCCGTCGTCATTTCCTTCAGTTTGCTGACGAGTTGATGTCCCATAGCTGCCCTTGATTATTGGGATCGTAAGGGGATAATATACACAAGGCATGGAATGTTCGGTGAGAACCCCTTCAACGGTGATTATCTGGTTACACTGGAGTTTATGGCCATTTTAATATAGCAGCGACATGTCCTTGTTTAATGCAAATACTCCCCGACAGCAGGTCTCTCCAGGAACTTGTCGGGAATATCAACTTTACGCGCTCGTATGAACTCGCCGAAGCTCTTAGCCAACCCATCTAAGACTGACGTGGAGCTGATGCCATCTTCAAGAATGCCGTAGGTGACGAAGTGGACAGCACGAATGTAGGGCATCTCGAATCGTTCAATACGATACTCGGGCTTGTAGTCGTCGCCGAGGAGATATTTGAACGTATCAATCGTCAGAAATGACTGCAGCCATGGCCACTCGTCGTCATTGCGTACCCACAGCCCGACATTGGCATTACCACCCTGAATCGGTTTCATTCGGATTCCAAAGGATTATCTATTAAGCTCACCTTGTCTCCGGAACGTGCCAGCACGACCTTGCCTACCCATTAATGTTAGTGGGAACAGTCAACAGATAGCATACTGTACAGACCGAGGTGGGCCTTCGTAGTAGGACCGAAGGTGCTCAAATCGGTGACCGTCTTAGGATCGTATGAATCCTGACCATCAAAGGGTACTGTGGACGTTACGGGCGCTACGGATATCACTTTGCCCTCCATGTGGGCTTTAACGTTGAGCGTACTCTGCGGTACAAGTGCCGGGAAGTAGGAGACGAAGGGCTTAGGAGCCAACGTTCGGACATCCATATTCCTGCAGAGTGTTCAACATCATCACCCGACAAGATACGCATGACTCTTACACATGGAATCCTCCATACCCTGTCATGACTAGTCCCCAGAAATGCTGCGTAAAGTCTACAATGGCTTCTTTCGTAGGCGCCTGAATAAACTGCCTCATGTGCACCGTCGCTTCCCGCTGCGATTTCGGGTCGTCCGGACAAGTCCCATACGCTTCCAGGGAGAGTTTCAAGTAGCGGGACTCATCTATGCCATCCATTAGTTGCGCGCGCAGAAGGTCCAGCTTCTCTTTGATATCCAGTCCCACGGCAAGGAAATACAGTTCAGCTTGGTACCCACCCATCGTGCACACGGCCAACTTTGTTGTCGGTGGTGGAGGAGAGCCCTTCATACCGGACAGGTTGATGCGATTATCCCCTACCCTCTCGATCTTGATATCCTCGAGGTGGGCGACGACGTCGGGATTGAGATACTTCGGCCCTTGGATCTCGTACACGAGTTGAGCGGTAACAGTGTCGACCGTTACTGCTCCGGTGGTACCATCATGTTTGGTGATGATGCAGGACCCGTCGTCAGAGATCTCGCATATGGGATAGCCGACGTTGATTAGGCTTGGGATGGCTTTGAAGCCACAAAAGTTGCCACCTGTCGTCTGGACAGCTATTCGTTACTAGCTCTGCGATCATATTGCGTGAGGCGCACTTACGTATGGACCGCACTCAGTAACATGTCCCGCCATCAAGGCCCCAGCAAGCTTGTTGTAATCGGTGTCGGACCATCCATGCCACCAGGCGGCCAACGCCATGACGGGAGATGCATCACAGCAGCGTCCTTGGTCTCAAGTCAATACAAAAGCAGGATGTGGATATTGGCTTCGCTTACCACATACGACAATTTGCGCATCGTCATTGAGAGCGGCTATGATTCCTTTCATTCCAACTGAATTATTCGAGCAGATCAGAATACGAAGTCACCTGCAAAGGTTGATGTTCTCACTGTACGCATTCGCTGTCAGAATTTCATTCTTGTCACCCAGTCTCTTATTCGGGATATCGAGGTGAGGAAACAGAGTCGTATCCGCTTTGACGCGATCTGTGATGTTGTCGCCCTCGACCCAAGCAACCTTCACGTTCAAATCTAAATCCGCGAAGTATTTCTTGATCTCCAGGTAAAGTCCGCGGGGATTCAAAGCACCTCCGTCATGGACCACCTGTGAACAAAGTCAGTGAAGCTATGCCCTTTCGTGAAAGAGCGTGCCTTACACGGATTCCTTTGCTTGCAATGTCCTGTGCCACCGTCTTCCATTTGAGCTGCGTGAGAGCAGGGATCTCATACCCAAGCTCCGGCTGGTCGATCATCTAATCGGTGTGTTAACGTCTATTGGTGAAAACTGGCAAGTCACCACCGGACCTCAAGCGCACGCCAGGCGATGTTCATCTCTGCCAGGTAATCCCCATAAATAGCATCTATGGGACCCTCTGTTGCCAACCGATACATCTGGTCGGGCTAAGAAATTTGTATGGGAACCAGCTGTTGGACCAGAGTCCGAAAACTCACGCCATCTCCAGTAGCGCCTGAACTGACGCGAATGTCAGAGTCACCGGAGGGTTCGTTGAAGAACTGCCTGCTCACCAATTTCCGATTCTGATAGGGCGTCTGGTCATCTTGGGGAATATTCAGCTCGTGCAATACCTTATAGGTCCTAAACGTAGGGTGGGAGGTTAACGAAGCCTACTTCGTCCCGTGAACAATGTATCCGGCTATGGTCGGCGGGATGACCGCGGTTGATTTTGCAACAAAGTTGCAAAACTTGGCATCATGCCTGACATGCCACCAATTCATGGACAATGCTGCCACACCGGCCCGATTATTCCGAGTGCTGCACCTGTTCGACGACGACGTGCTGAAGTGGGATCTTTTCGGTCTCTAAGTATCATCAATCATTTTCCCTCCACAACGCTTCATTACCTCTGTGTATGATAAGTATATCATATTTTGAGGTCGTCGAATTAGATATGCTGCTTGGACCGAACTGGTTACTGGACCGCGGCCACACTAAAGCAAGGCTGTTGAAGGATCGGTTCAGCCGGCCATATCGCCCTCTCTCTCTCTCAGTGTGTCTCACAGGGCTCAATATATCATCGGCTCGCAGTCTACACAGTGCAGAGCATTTGAATCCTGAGTTCACTTTGCTCGCTCCTGAGCCTCGTCCTATGCCTATTCCGAACTCACTCCCAAGATCTTATCCTGCATCTATAGCAGCAATTGATGCTGACATGTATATCTCTACAGAAAATCATACAACTTGCGAACTTGCTACCAGAAAAAGATGACTTGCGCCTATCCGGATTTTTACATGCTGTTACACCCATAAGTATTAGAATTAAGTCTACAGAAATGTGAGCCGCATGCGTTTCCGGAGTATTTTGATGCAGGTTTAACAGGTGGCATCGTTCACACAGGCCTGGGGTGTCTTTCCCAGTGAGGTTCCCGTCCTCCAAGTACATCCCAGGCTACCAGCGTGGGCCGTAGTAGACAGGGAACTGTTGGAAAGAGCGCGACAAATAAAGATAACACGGGATACTGGTTAGATTGACTTAATTTAGAACATGAGGTTCAGTGGCAGCATGAAAATGATGGTCAACAGTGATAGAAAATCAACCGCGGTCATCCCGCCGACCATATCCGGCCATACGCCGTCAATTCACGGCATCCTTCGATATACATTATTGGAGAGTAATTCGGCCATTCAATGTTTTTCTATATCAATAAGGATGCCACGTGGCCCACCACAGGACCATGGCGTCGACTCTTAGGCTAGTCCATATATTCGCCAAAACGGACTAGCACTGTGACTAACGAGTCAATGACTCATTCTTCGGGTCGGCTATAAATTCACACCCACACTGCTCTTACTCTGTAACTGAACCCAAAGTTGCGCAATGCCAGCCTACTCTGTCCCTCTACAGGCCGCCGAGCTACTCAGTACTGGTATCCTCAGTAACCCTCTCCATGACCTTCCTGCGGATATCAAGGAAGCTGCTCGTCTGGTCGAATATATTGGTTCTGACGAGCCATGCATGCCTATAAACTGGCGGTTCGCAGAAAGCATTGCCTCTATCAAGGGTCTGGAAGGGGCAATGCTGAACGTCCTTCTTAAGCGCAAGTACGGCATTCCATATCAGAAAATTGTTATCGATACGTGAGTGTCCCTCAAAATAAATGTTATTTTATCATACTGACAGAATAACAACTACAAGGGACCATGCGCAATTGTACTTCATGTCTCCATTGCTTTACACGTACTCTTTGGATGGCAAGGACATCTCTGCGACGCTGTCTCGTAATCCAGGACTTGAAAAGTACTTTCCGAACTATGACACGCACGACGTCGAGAACCTTTACATGAGACTCATGTGCACCACAATGTATAAAACAAAGGACAGCCGCTTCTACCATCTTCATGGTAGGTGCCGTCGATTCATTTTAAACAATACCTCTTGCCTAATCACACAAACACCTGCAGGAAGCATGAATCCACGCATTACTCTGACAGCCCTTGGTGTTCCCAAGTCTCACGAGACCGAAGTGTCGTCGCTCGAGCGTGCTGGCGAGATCTTCGCCGAGAAAGTCGTAGAATACGAGGCCGAAGCGATCGAAACGCTCATGAACGTCAAGTACAGACAAGCCGGAACCGTCGCCCACTCAAAGGAAGAATACCTTGCCAGTGAACACGGAAAGGCCCACGCACACATCGGTCTGTACGAGCTGCACCATATTCCTAATACCAAACAGCTACCTACTTGGTGGAGTCCTGTTGACGGCAAAACCACACCAGAGAGACCTCTCTTTGGATTGAAGATCGTTGACTTGACGCGTGTCATTGCCGGAGCTGCCATAGGTCGGGACCTCGCAGAGCTAGGAGCGAGCGTTCTTCGTATCACTTGCCCCGGCGTCTCCGATATGAATGTACTCAATACAGAGATGGGGTGGGGGAAGTGGAACGCTTATTTGGATCTGAAGAAGGAGGAAGACCGCGATGTGCTTCGAGAGCTTATCTTAGAAGCCGATGTAGTCATTGAAGGGTATCGACCTGGAGTTATGGCGAAGTGGGGATTCGGAAAAGATGATATCTTAAAGCTTTTTGAGAGCAAGGAGAAGGGGATCATCTATGCTCACGAGAATTGTTATGTGGGTATTTTTAAGTACGCGTTTCCTGCTGTATTTGACTTTTTCCCTGCAGGGGTGGCATGGACCTTGGACTCCTCGTTCAGGGTGGCAGCAGATTAGCGATGCCAACACGGGAGTTTCGTATGGTTTCGGCCGCGCTATGGGCGTGGACGAACCGGTGACACCGGTCTGGCCTAATTCTGATTTCTGGTAAGTCGACATCTTCGACCGTACATTAGAAGCTCACCACTTCGCAGCACGGGTGCTTCTGGCGCGATTGGGATTATGCAGGCGCTCATTGAACGCGCTGAAAAAGGTGGTTCATACGTCGTCGAAGTAAGCCCCCTTTCACGACGATGCATTCATACAATCTAATTTCACCAAGGCCGCGCTCAACTACTACAATCAGTGGCTTGTCAATAGCTGCGGTGAATATCCCAAAGACGTTTGGGATACCGTGTATGCCAAGGCTGGTCGTCCGGTCTTCCACGCACGCGATCATATGGTCCAACTCATGCTGCCGCTCCTGAACATCTTGAAGGAAACGAATGCGCCGATATTCAAGGACGGATACTTCGAGAGGCGGGAGAATCCGGGGGTAGTACCGATGAGGACAGTCAAACCAGTGCTCACGTTCCCTGAAGGCATAGTTAAGCCAGGATTTCAAGTTGGCTCAAGGCCCAACGGTGTGGATAAACCAGCATGGCCTGCTGACTTGACGACCCCCGCAATCGCATAAGTTTTTAACGAGCTCGCAGATGATTTGTTTATATTGGATTTAAGTAGATCTTTCACGTACATTAAAACTCAAGGTATCATCCAAAGACTCTTGAATCGTTCATGAAAGGGCATGCACAAATCGAGCTACTTAGGGCCGTAGAGTCAAAGATATACTGTACAAGATAACATCCTCGGAGTGATATGACCGTTCCCGAGCCAATTTGCCCATGAAAAGGTTGAGACCGTTCTCTATCAGGAGAGTCAATTTTTGTGTAAGGACTCAGTCTTAAGATTGAACTTGAAACCTGAACGGTAGTAGGTCCGATACAGCTTCGATACCGATCCAAAGTCACCTTCCCGAGGCTATCTCATCATTACACGGACAGGTACCTTGCTATAATATTCTGTAAGAACATAGGCTTGATATCGCTGCTACAGGAAGAACCAAGATATTAGATAGCCGGATTTGAAGACCACGGCCGACGAAAATCACGCCGGCGGCAAACCGCGGCATCAGTATTCAGTTATCAGGATGTGTTATTTCAATTTGCAAATCAAACCTCTCTCCTTGCTGACTGACTTGATCTCGCTCGGTTATGGCGGCCAAGGACGTTTTGCTCGTTGGTTTCGGAGCCGTTGGCGCAGTATGTGAGTATAGGATTTATCTCTAGGCCTCACACTTTGACTTGTCAAGACTCTCTCATCTTCAAGCAAAGCGGTCTCGCACGAGTCACGGCCGTGGCGAGAAGTAACTATAACCTGGTGAAAGGTACGCCGGTGTAATTTATGAGACGCTTTGAGACGTGACCTCCTGCGTATTAGAACATGGGATGCATTTTAAAAGCCGTAAATACGGTGATATACCAGGTTGGAGGCCTGATAGATGTGAGTTAACTTAATTCCGTTATCGCAATCTCGTGGGAATCCCATTTGAATCTAAACCCCATCCATTGTCATTTTTGCAACATTAAACACGTCGTCCGCTCCAGAATATGCGCTTCCTATCTTCCTATCCTTGTCGCTTCGATCAATGACTTAATGATTAATTGTTACAGTGTGCCCCTCTGTCGCAAACGCCGCGGACCAGCGATATGACTACGTCGTTCTCACCACCAAAGCTGTTCCAGAACTTATCAAAACACCCAAAATTCTGGAACCGCTTCTGTCTGCTCCGTATTCTGACAAGTACCCGCAGCCGGTGTATGTCATAATTCAGAACGGTTTGGGCGTCGAGGTCGATCTCTATAATACCATCAAGAGTCTTGGTAAAGGTCCACCCAGGATTATCAGTGCCGCCGTGTTTATTGCTACCAATTTACTCGCGCCGAACGTTGTACAGCACGGCGCTTTTGTAAGTTCATCTCACGATATTCGGCGTGCAGATGAAATTAATAATGTAATACCTTTAGGATAGACCAACCCTAGGGATGTACAGGTATCGCGATTTTACAACCATGGTCAATACCCCGGAAGAAGACACCATTCTTCGTGACATCGGCGGGATATTAGAGAAGGGTGGAAGCCAGGTCACCCTAGTCCCTGAAATCCAAAGACTGAGATTTTCAAAGAACTTTTGGAATGTGGCGTTCTCTTCGTTAGCAACTCTGACGGGGTGAGCAAACTTGGGAGTTCGTGGAGCAGCTCTTTTTCATCCATCTTGCAAAAGGTATACCCCTGCAGCCATATTTCGACCACCATCATCAGATCCTGCGGTCACATATGAGCCTTACGTGTATCCGAAGACAGCAGATCTCATAAAAGATAACACTCTTCCCAATGTCAAGGCCGTATTGACCGAACTAATTAACCTAGGTAAGTACCAGTATGTTTCATGAGCCGCATAACTTATCGTCGTCTTTAGGAAGGGCAATGGGTTTTCCGGACACCGAAGATGGCCTGCCTTCGTCTCTAGTAGAAAGCACTGTGGAGAGAACCAGAGTTTTGCACATAGAACCTGACCATTCACACAAGCCAAGTATGATGCTCGATGCCGAAAAAGGTCTTCCTATTGAAGTCGAAGTCATTCTGGGCGAAGTCGTCAGATTAGCCAAAGAGTACAAAGTTGACGTTCCGGTAGGTCTTGCAAATTCTCCAACATCAACCCTGCTGATTTTGCAAGTAGCGCATTGAAATGATGTACTCGCTATTGCTCGTAGTACAAAACCAGATCTTGCGCAAGCTAGGGAAGTGAGACGGTATGTCAATAATAGAAATATGCAAAACATATAGAGAATGATTAGAAGACGTCAAGTATCTTTATTATCACTTACATAACGCTTGCAAGACACGAAAAGAGAATCTCTCATACTGAGTACATATTTACTTAAATCGACGAGTATAACCGCTGCAAACTAAACACGAAGTCCCTCTTGATCCTTACTAGTACAAGTCATCATCTTCCTCCTCGCTCCGAGCTAGGTAGTCACGCAGATGTGACGGGGGCCCAGGAATAGAACCATCATCTTCATCCCAGACAACGCCCTCATTGTCATACCGGTAGTCATGATCACTATCCGAATACCCATACACTTCATTTGCATGATATCGATGGGCCTCCTCATCGCTGGCATCTTCGGGATCAGCGTATCCATCCTCGTTGTATACCTGATGTTGATGAACATCGTAGCCATCGTCAGCAAAGGTCGAATAGGCAGATGCAGGGTGGATATCGCCTTCTTCCTCTTCATCAGACATAGCACGAAGGACTCTGCTCCCAGTACGACCTCGATAAGTCATAGGAATTGGAACATCCTCGTCTTCATCCTCCTCTGTTTCACCATGATAAGAAACTGCAACCTCTTCTTCCTCATCGTCGTCAATAACGATCGGCCGGATGCTCGAGCGATACACGACAGAACGTCTAGGGTTGTCAACGACCTCGTCTTCGAAAGTACTGTCTTCCCCATCCACAGAATCCGTACGCGTAGCGTCCCAGGTATCGTGACGGGAGCTCGAAGGGGAACTTGAATGAGGGGAAAGGTTCCGTAGAGAAGGATACACGCTTGAGCGAGGAGGTGAAGCCAACAGTGACAGTAGCACTTCTGACGGGCTGCGACGCCCCTCTCGCCAAGAGGAGACACTTCTTCTATCGCCCTCTGAATCCGAATCATGGACTTCAATGGCTTCGTCATCACTGCCATCGTCAATGAAGCTGCCAACGCTACCCTCAAGGAAACTATCGTCGTAGTCGTCCTCATCGCTCATCTCGACGTCCAAGTCGAAGATGTTTCGGGGGTGATTATGGAAATTGGGAGGATGCCACATTTCCATTTCCATTCCGCGTTGGGCATCCTGATTTCCGGGATAAATACGATCACAATTCGAGCAAACTCCGTCCCAAATCTCGTGCATGCAATCACGACAACGGTATACACCATCTTCTTCGTCGAGCATCCCCATCATGTCCAAATCCTGGTCGTTCTGTTGCAAACGGGGGGTGCCAAAAGCACCTTTCCACGGGTCCTCCTCGGTATTCGTTTTGGACTGAGGGTGATCTGGGATATCAGTAAGTAGACCTGATTTGAGAAGGCCGGCGACAGTGCTCTTGATTGTCCATATTTCAATGGGACGCTTCGTAATGACAGCGCGACAATGAGGACACGTCTTCGGCTTATGGGCAAGAAGCATTCCACCATCGGCGGGGGGGTTTGTAAACCACTGCAAGAGGCAATCTTGACAGGCGACGTGGCCACAGGGAGAAAGAGCGTAGGGTTTGCGGAGCAAGTCTAAACATACTTGACATGTCATGGTCTGCTGGACTTGACGCAACGCATCGTCGTGCTTCTTCAGGAGCTGGCAAAATAGTGAGACCGCGAACGAAATGGGCAGCAGACGAGAAACAAACCAGTGACTTTGCTTGAAGCTCCTCCATTAAACGAGTTATGATCTCTTCCGGAGACTCGCAGATCTCTTTCGCCTTGCCTTTTCCTTTCATATCGGCCTGTTCCGTGTCAAAACTAATACCGACGCCCTAAAGGAGACCAACGTACTGGTATTATGGCCGGCTCTTTGGGAGCCTAAAGGATGGTGAGAACAAAACAAGTCTTCAGGAAATGGCAAGACCTACATCGCTCTCTGATGATACTGAGGCAAGCTGAAAAGGAGTCAGACCATGCCTGGTAAGAAAGTTGTCCACTCACAGTAGCGTCGCTGCTTTCCTGAGCGTCAGCGTCAACATTCATTGTTTTTGCCGCTTTCTGTCCAGCATTCAGTTTTAAAAAATAGACTCTTGTGTAAACAAAGCGCCACACGTACAACAGACGTCGCCGCCAGCGCGTTATCAACAATACTCTTCTTCTTTTTCTTACGCCGCCGCTTCTTCTTTTCGCCAGCCCTGTCCTCGATGCTTGTTCGTGATCGTTTTTCGGGCCGTATATCGCCAAGACTCTCTGTGCTGGATCGCTTGCGGGAGGAGGAAGCTCCTATGTTGCTTGGACCTGGTGTGGATGCCACTGAGGACATCGTCGTCGTTTGGAAACAAGAGCGATGTGACCGTGACCATAACGGCGCGTCCCGGTATTTTCGGCCCGAGCCGCGTCTTGAACTCTTTCTTTAACTTTTCTCACGCAGCGACGCCGAGCACTCGCCGAATGGGCAATGCATAAATCAGCTGGACATGGCTGATAACTGGTGGATGCAAGTACCAAGCAAGTACGGCCAGTCCTGAGATTCGGACAACCTGCTAGTACAGGCTCAATAACGACACTTACTACCTATGTGATCAAATTTAACTTCGGAAGGTTGTCGGAACGTCATCATCCTTTGGACGACATCGTTCTCCAACGAGTCATATAGCCTCTGGGCCTTATCCATTAAAGCTGCGGTCAAGCATCAGACGTATCTACCGTGTAACGACAGCAGAAGCTGTTTATCAACCCAAGTGCCACTCCTTACGGTCAAAGTACGTGTTTTTAAACATCTTTCTGACCATGGACTCATTGTCGAATTCCTGTGCCAATCTACTAGAGACTGGTTGTTATGGCCATGAATACAAAGTCTATTCGTGATCCTTTCGGACTCTGGCCCATGGATCGCGAGATGGCAGACCTGCGACCGTATGACGTTATACACTCCAGCGGGGCCGGATTTGTCGCCATCGTCCAAGGGGAATACGTGATTAAAACCTTCTATGAACCGGGAGAGGCGATGGAGAATGAGCTCAGGATGATGCTGCTCGCAGGGGACTGCTCTGTGGCGGTTGTTGGACGTTTATACTCAAATGCCAAAGTGGTCGGCTTCATAACACAGTACGAATCCTGTGTTGCACCTGCCCCCGAGGTGTTCAAGAATCCTCGCGTCCGTGTTGAGCTTTCTGCGGAGAGAAAGCTTGAAATTATATGGCAGTTATGCGACCTCATCGACCGTTTGCACAAAAGAGGGATTTTGCACGGCGACATCAAGCCTCCAAACTTCGTGATGTGCTCAGATGGTTCGTTACGCCTCTGCGACTTTGGCAGTGCGATGCTTGAGGCATATCCTGTGTTGTCGAGCGGCTCGACATTGAACTATTCATCTCCTTCTTCATGCAATGTACCCCCGCCCCCTCTGCCGCTGCCGCCTTACTCGAAAACCGATGATTTGTATGCAACCGGAATGACTATTTGGGAGATATACACTGGTGAAATACCTTATGGTGAGGCCGATGAAGATGTTGTCGAGGATCTCATTCGTTTGGGCATTCGTGTTGATCTTTCACTGATCGATAACACAGAAATCAGGAACCGTATTGTTACATATCTTGACGCCGACATCATTCCAGATAATATCTTTCCACAGCCCTGGCGTTGCATCGCTATGGACCTTGTATTTTGCCGTTGCACATCTACACCACCCCACACGTATAGGAAGTTGTTTCGCTGTCAGACCTGCGAGCGGGAAGATCTTGTCGAGTGTCGTTCTTTATATGTTTTACCTATTGCAGAGGCTCTACCATCAAATCTCACTTGCATAAAATGCTGTCCCATACAATATATTTTATGAGATAAATTGCTGTACCTCGGGATATCGGGCCGAAGAAATCACAGTGCGCACGTGTGAGGCGCGAATCTTACTTCCAATTCTCTTCGTGACGACGACGACGACGCCTTGCCTTTTTTTGTTCTTGGCGACCTTCGCATGATTTCTGACGCTCTCTTAAGGAGATGCATAGGTCATCGCTCTACTTGCACAACGATGTCGACGACTTGTTTTCTTCGAACACTTCCCATTCCCAACCCAAGTTCAACCTCGTCATGAGTGGGGCTCATTTCCAGTCGCAGGGTCGGCGGGGCAACCAGAAGGAGAACGAGAGACCCAAACCTCGCTTGGCGGACACGAACATTCGACGGACGCAGCAGCGCCATCCGCGCCTGTCGACTCGTATGTATCATCGCGAGCCGTTTCCCCAGCCGCCTAGCATGGTTGACCTTTCCGACGTTTCTACTGAGCTGCCGCCACCTCGGGCCTCAGTATCTTCTCCTAGTGACAGACCATCGTATCTCTCGACTCAGGCCTTTTGGCTCGCCCTATATTTCTGTTTTAACCTCGGCTTGACGCTGTACAACAAAGGCGTACTTTTACGCTTTCCATTCCCTTATACCCTCACCGCCATTCACGCCCTCTTTGGAACAATCGGAGGTGCATTACTCCTCCACAATGGGTCCTTCCTTCCCGCTAAATTGGACCCTCAAGAAACCATCGTTATCGTCGCTTTCTCTGTACTTTATTCGGTCAATATCGTTGTCAGTAACTTGTCCTTGCAGCTTGTCACTATCCCTGTAAGATTACTCTCCCCTTCACTCAGTTGCCTCCTTCTCAATTCGTTTCTATAGTTTCATCAAGTCATCCGCGCCGCGACACCCATCTTCACCATCCTTTTCTCTGCCTTACTCTATGGGAGGAAGAGCAGCTATGCCAAGCGAGTTTCTCTCATACCAGTAGTCATAGGCGTTGGTTTTGCGTGAGTAGATAGCGCGTCTCCATTGGCTGCTATCATTGACGCTTTCATCCTGTAGGACATACGGAGACTATTATTGGACTCTGTGGGGATTTATTTTAACACTCCTTGGCACTGTTTTGGCCTCTCTCAAGACTATATTCACCAACGTCCTCCAAACTCCTCCATCGCGAGATCCGTTACCATCCCAAAATCCGTTGTCTATCATTCATTCCATTCGGCGACCTCATCTACATTCCCTCGCACTGCTACACGTTCTCTCACCTTTGGCTTTCATTCAGTGTGTATTCTTGGCATATTTTACTGGCGAACTTGCAAACGTCCAGCACTACGCCTCAAAAGAAATGACGTTTTCCAAAGCTTGTGCCCTTGCCCTCAACGGCTGCATTGCACTTGGCTTAAACATCGTCAGTTTCACTGCTAACCGAAAAGTGGGTGCACTCGGTATGACTGTCGCAGGTTAGTTTCATGAATACTGCTTCGCCGCAAGCCCAAGACTGAGGCTAATTTTCCACTAGCCAATGTCAAGCAGGTCTTGACAGTTTTGTCAGCTGTGTTGATGTTTGATTTGACCATAAGCACGGCAAATGGCATAGGCATTGCTCTGACACTGATTGGCGGAGCGTGGTATGCTCAAGTCGAATTCATGGAACGAAAGAGAAGGACCACCGGACAGCGAAAGATGTGATTTGACGATATATCTCTACTTTACCTCACATTTAGACGGGACCTTATCATAGTTCATGTTCTATCGGGACACATGGACACGGGACATTGTAGAATTATTCTATGATATCTTTGGTATATAGATAGCATTATTCGAGGCCAGCATACCTAACGTCTGCGTTGGCGTCGAGCCAAGCGAGCCAGTTTTTGAGGTATCGGCCACCGTGTCGGACAGTCGAGGAGTCACCAACGACGCACTGATTTATGAATAGTTGACAAAGGCACCTAAGAAGATAAAGAATAACATACAAGATGCCGTTTTGCTCTCGTCATTGCCACTACAAGTATGTGAGAAATTGAACTGAGTTCTTTTGAGCAACTCACCGTTGAGGCGGCGCTTCTCCTTCAAGAATCCTACCTCACGCTACGTATATAGGACCTCAGTAGCCGTGGATAGGCAGTGTGTGATTGACAAACCTTGTCGTTACTCCTCACCAGACTTATAATCACAGCATCCTTTTCTCTGCCCTGCATACCGTCGACAGTACCTATCTCCAGGGCGCTTCCGTACTGTGGTCTAAGCAGAGAAGTGAGCAGGGTCACTTGCGCTTGGTATCTGCTCAAATGTAAATTCATATCAACGCAAGGCAATGGGGAATTTACGGGGTGATGACCGCTATCTGGGAAGCGAGTACTCCCATACTCGTCTATGCTAAGAATTAGGCGACAGAAAGGGTTCAGTAGGAAAAGGATCGTACCAGTTTATCGATCCATTGTTTTACGACTGTGGCTTCATTCTCATTACACCGAGATCCCTCGTCGCCGTCTCCTTCCAGTCTCTCGAAATACTCGCACCCCGCCGTGTCGAAAAAGACGACAGGTGTCTCGAGCACCTCCTTTATCGTCTCTTCATCGCCTTCGGCTTGAACCACGTCACTCAACAGATGCGATGCGACAGAGTCGTGCGACTCTAGTTTGGACTCGTAGAGTGTTTTGGAGGGAAATTCGCAGATCTGGGAATGCATGCTGCCACGGACAGTCAGTCACATTGCGGGTCAGCAAGGCGGAAGTCGTACCGATATTGAACCTGGAGCATTCTTTTGACGTTCGGTCCATACATTTTCTCTAAACGATCGAATAAAGTGGTTTCTAATGTTCGTGGAGGTTTCAGAGTAGGCATTTTTGGCGCTTTAGAAGCAACCACGGGAGTCTGTGCTGGCTCTTCTTTTTCCGAGTTACTGTTAGTTTCTTCCGAATCTGAATCGGCTACTGTTCCAGGCTTAGATTTCTGGCCATCTTTGTTTCTTGAGTCAGCAGGTTTCTTCGTAGCAGAATGCTTCGCTTTCTTGTTGGTTTTCGTTTTAGAGTCCTTGGTGACGGATAGTACCGTTGGTGGCAATTGCATCGGATCACCGGCTAAAATCAGCTTTTTTGCTTTGAATATGGGAATCCAGCACACCTGAGAACAATGAAGTTGTTAATACACCCTGCATAATATGTAAAATGGGCTTACAGCCTCTAAAGCTTGTGTTGCCTCGTCAATGATCACCACGTCGAAAGTGTGGTTTCGTAATTGTCTACCACCAGAAGAATGACATGTTGCGAGAACGATCTTACAGAGCATCAACAGAAAACAATATTAACGCAAAGGACCGCCTACCTGTGATTCACCTAGGACCGCCTCGACCACGCCTCCTTCACGCCGACGATACCTTGTACATTTTTAGCATGTGGGCATCGAAGAAGGTATAAGGACCTCACTCTTTACGCAAAGCCTTCACTTCGTCCCATAGCTTTTTCCGCTCCGCACCTTTGGGACGTTTTCCCTTGGCGTTCTTTCCCTTGCCTGAAAGAATGCCGAGCGTTGCTTCTAATTCCGTTTTCACATCCTTTGCTAATGCTGCCTTTTAAATGGTGAATTTGAGACTACGGAATAATGAGTACGCCAAACCTGATCTGTCCTGGCCGCTTTTACATCCAACGTAGCATCTAAGACAGACTCTTGGGCCATCACGCGCGCAGGGTGGCCGATACGGGTGACCTTGAGTCTTTGCGCCTTGTCTTCCACGGGAAGAGCCAGAAGTCTTTCCAAAATGTTATCCACCGACAAGTTAGAGGCGCCACAAACCAATAGTCTACGAGGTTTCTCGGACGTTGAAGACACAGCCAGTTGCCGGATTATTTCTATGAGGGTATGTGTTTTCCCAGTGCCTTGGAAGGTTTAGAATAAAGGCAACATCGACGTTGAAGAAGCACATGCCTGGAGGACCATGAATACATGCTACCTCTGGGGACTCCAAACAAAATTTGACGGCTTCTTTTTGACTTGGATTGAGGTTATTGTCGAAGAATTGCATATCTTTCATCGGAATCCTTTTAGAGATTGCAGTCATGGCCATTAAAACTTGAACGAGGGGCGTCAACTCTGGCACATTCTTGTCATCGGACTAGGTAATATCGTAATAAGTAAACTAGTCATTGTTGTATCTGCAAATGACGCAAACCTTGGACCCGGTGACTGTTTTTTCGAGTTGATCTATGGCTTTATCCATTCTGAAAGGGGATGTAAGAACGAAAAAATATGAAAGGTCGGCATGCGGTACCTATCATAAGTTACACTATTCGCGATTTTCAAGACGCGACAGCGTTCAGGCAGATCGAGGTCATCTGAAGAATCGGAAGGGTCAACAGCGATAACAATTCGCGTGTCTGAGATCTAATCCACGTATTAGAGGATGTCCTACATAGTGAAGTAAACATGCAAGTTTTGACCTTATATACAACGCCCTCAACTTCAGAACTTTGAGTCTCAGAGGAAGCGACAGATTTCTTAGGTTTCTTCTGAGCTGAGTTGGCTGTAACGTTTGTCTCTATTCGCGCAAGATCCCCTGGTCTTAGCTACTGATCAGAACAGATCCGACCTGGCAAGCACAGGAATGATCACCTGAAGGTATGCGGAGGAAAAATTGGGCTTGTATGGTACGCAGTTGGACGTTCCAATTCGACCAAACTGTGCTAGCACTGTGTCAGTCGGCAGCGATGATCCAGGATGAACGATTAATGTCTACGTTTTACCGCCTAGGCCGACATTTACAGCCACAACCCCCAAGCCGGCAAGAGAAAGACCTTTCTGCTCTAAAAGCTTTGGTCCGCAATTAGATAGAAGGAGCGAGCTTCTTTGTATTTCCGCTGAGCGCTCTTGAGTCAACAAGAGCCGCTGCCTTTCAATAAATGCTGCCAAGTCCGGCGGCGCGGTGGAAGACATGTATTAAGTATTGCACTCTGAGAACACATCGATAAGTAAACGTTATAATAGATTTAGCCCAAATATTACATCGAAAACAGACAGTTAATCAATAAGCAGAATCCAGATGATGGTCAAGGTTCAAGATATGTTCTCCGCGTAGCATTAGTCTTTCTTAGACCCGTGAACCGTCTCTCTGGACACTTGAGACTGGTACATCTGAGTTTTAAATCCAGGAAGGATCATGTGAATTTCACGTGAGCGTCGGACCGATCTCGATATTTCCATTTCGACATCGTTTCCTCCTTGTAACGCCGTCGTAAATTACTCCAGAGACTTAGTCAAGGAATAATTCATCTTTACAAAACCTGATACTACTAACTTCTATCCCAGGTCATAGCAGAGCCGATTGTGGACAGCTTTGGCATCTCAAATTAAAACGACTCGGGTTGTTAATAGTTATGGAAAAAAATAAGAATCTCTTTCTCGCTACCGTTTACGACGCTTTGCTGGCCGACACGCCTCACATATCCAGTTGTCCGCTCTCCGAGACAGACCTATACAGACTACGTGATACTGGCTTGAAGGTTAGCCATATAACATCCCATTTTCAGTGGTTGCACTTACAAGTCCGAATTTACAGCCCGCGCGCGTGCATGCAACTACATCATCATCAACCTGATTCCCGTGAATCGTGTCACCGCATATGCATACCCCGAAGACTTCTTCTCTTGCATGACGCTTTCGCCCATGGCTATTTTCTGGAGCTTCAGAAAATGGTATCTGTTCTGTAGCATCTTGTAGGTCAGACGACATCACGATATCCTCCTCCTCTATTATCTATTCAGAGCATGGTGAGTACCATACCGATTTCGCTAAGTTTTAATCTCTTTACCGTTTCACCTGCAGGGCTGAACTGTTCGCTGTGAATACCCTCAAGATCGCTATCGAAATCTTGCTCGCTGATTTTGCTGGATGCGGGAGACTCATCAGCAAAATTGACTATGTCGGGTCGCACGGACGTACTCCTCTAGTGCCAAAGCAGATTTATGAGCTTCTGAAATATGTAGCCCTTGCTTGCCCTGCTTCTTTTTGTTGTTCTTCTTGTTCTTGTGTCGGTCTGACCATATTTTTTTCATTAAGTCCATCTCATGATCCGAAATGGCCCATTCCTCTCTAAGCGCATTCTGCGGGATATGTGGGTGCTTCCTCTCCATGTGGCTCGACATGTTATACTTCCACACTGCTGGCGCTTTCGGTGGGCATTCTGGGCATATGATGGGGATATTGGAGCAAAGGCTCGTACTCGGGGATGTCGCCGCGACCTTGTACTTGAATGATACTTTGTTTATGCAAACTGATTTCTTTTGATCCACACGCATATCGGAAACCGTGCCAGAACTCTTCTCCAGATAGAAACTGCACACCAGCGATGGACGAAGACACAACCCGCAAGGCTCAAGGCTGCGATCAATGTTCTTGTCATACAATATATGGGCGCCCATGTGCTCTATGAGTCTCATGTTCGAAGTCGGAAGTTGAACTGGCGGCTGGCAGTAGGTGCATTTCTTCAAGGCGGCATCCAGTATATCACGTTCTTTTCCATTATGCTCGCAGACGAAGCAAGCTAGGCCTGCACTCTGGCGGTATGGGAAATCGGGACTCGCTGCTACTTGAGGTAGATGATAGCTGTCGTCGGGACACAAGTCTTCGAGCATTAAAGACGCGATTGCTCGTAAATTCCTAGTCTCAAACGTGTAGAACGGCTTCCCTGTGTTAGGCGTGCAGACCGCCGGTTTATATGGGTGTACTAGCCGTCCAGGAACTTGATGAGACGAGCCGCGACGGTAGGACCATTTCCAGTCAAATGGTGATTCAGGATCATCATCACCATTTGCAGGAATAATGCAAAGAAGCTGGTAATTGACGATAGTCGTGGCGTCTCTGAGTACACATACAGGGATTTGCGAGCGGTGTTGGTTTTGGTAGGTAATGTCAAGGACCTCTGCGATGGCCAGGAACAAATGATCCTGGCAACGAATCAAGGTCGTGACAGTTGAGTCAACAGTAAGAACATCTTCCCCGGCTTCGGTCTCCACAGTGAGATACGTGTCTTGGTTCATGGCGTGACGAGGAGCGTTCTGGACTCGCTTTAGGCGGTCGGTGGAGTTTAGTTTGCATGGAAAAGTGTGTTTCAGAAACCATGCTTTGTGTACCTGCTTTCCGTCGAGTTCAAAACATGGCTGATACTTTGATTTCATGTCACAGCTGGCGTCGTCTTCTTCCTCTTTTTCGCTTGTGGCATGTTCCAAGTCTTGCACGGGAGAGGAAGGAGATTCATCCAATGACTCCAATGACTCGTTGTCAAGCTCTAAAGTGACATCCACTTCATCGCGTGGTACCTTCACCATGTCTACACCAAATGGGCGTAACATATCGACAGCTGGTCCCATGTTATCAAGGATGATTTTCAGAGGTGGGTGTGCCAGCTCAACTGCTTTCCGGCCCATTGACCAGCATGTCTGCAAGTCGACGGATGAAACACGAACATCTCCTTTCCACGATGCTGGCTTCAGGTGATCGACATGGTCATGGATAACTGGGCCATCACGGGTCAGGGCAGGGAGCTTTAGACGTCGGGGTGGTGTGTCCCAGTGTGGGTACCGCGCAAAAATCGTGGAAACCTCCGTGGCATTGGTAACGCGGTCCCCGAGTTGAAGAACATCTACATTGGCGTCGTTGCCAACCATTGTTCTCACAATTCCAAAAAGCTCCTCCAGACGGTCAGTACCGAGAAGGACAAGCCAGAAGTGACCTTCCGGGTCATCAACCTGGGCTTTTGCGACGCAAAAGAAGACGTTCTTGATCATTATTTGAACATCCAAATATAGCTGATTTGGCATCAACTTTGTTTTAGCACACTCCTCGACAAATAGAGCCAGTACCATGTGAGCTGCACTACTCAAATGTTTGAGTTGTTCGGATAAAGTGAGATCCACACAGATATACGGCATGAGAAGATGCTGGAAGAGATCCCCCATTGTACGGAGAGCATCCCGCGTCGCAGTGAATCCTGGGCGAGGGTTTGCGCTGGCAGCGATTTCTGGAAGTGACCATATCTCTTTGAGGAGGTCATAGGCGAGTTTAACATCATGATTATCACGCAGATTAAGCAGATTGTTGATTCGAATAGTATTTAAACCGTTGTCGGCTAGATGCGCACGAAGCAACGAAGGCATGATCTGTACACCATGAACTGTGAATCCTGCTTTGTGAAGGCAGAGGTTTCGAAAGCGCTTGAAGACGTGTTTGTAATCTTTATCTGCGGTTAAATCATCGTCTCCGACTTCCAAATTCATGAAAGACAGTTGAGACAGGATAGGATGCAGGAGAGAGTTTTCTGGCAATGTATGTTTGAACGTGAGGCGTATCAAAGCTTTTCCTCGTATAGGATCTCCATCAGAAGCGAGGCAGATTGTTCGGACTTGGGTGTCTGCACACGCCTTGACCGTGGTATCAATCAATTTGGCATGGTCGACACCCTTTTCTGCCTTGCAGGTACCTGAAAGAAGAATTGGTCGTGCACTGTACAGTCTGGACTCTCCTGCAAGTAGCCCAATTGCACCGACGGTAACCTTATCAAAGCCATATTAGAGACAACAATCCAAAATCGGAAAACATTGACTAACCTCGGTCGCAAGGTGGACTTGATTTTCCTCCAGTGCCTGATTGAGTAGCAATGCCTCGTTCTCCGATTTGAACTCAAGGCTGACTCTTTCACCGTGTTCACGACATATACCAAGGATAAAATTTGTTCTGGGATTCCATCGCGCCCGAAGTTCGCATTTGATCTCATCAAACATCACCGACTGATGGACGATCCTTGTCTTCTGCACAATCTCGGTAATAGCAGCAAATGATGACCCGACGTTCTTTTGGATTGTCGTAAGCTGGGGAATGCCTGGAGAGGCCTCTATCATGGGAACAAGGGAGCGTGAACGGACCGTGTTGACTGCGGGAAGGGACAGAGCTTTGTGTGCGATATTCCCAATGCGCGGTCCGCCTAGTCTCCATAGTAGAAGGGTACGCATATAATCCTCCTCTGTGTATGAACATGGCCGATAGACTTTGTTGGCAGCCCTGTCATACATGCGCAACATCTCTTTGATTCCTGCTCTCCGTTTCAACCCAACACGTACAAGCCGCTCGGTTCGCTCGACTTTGCCGCTTCCAATAGTCGTCATCCACAATTTGTGACGATCAAGTACAGCTTTTGTTGTCGTCAACTTGCGTGTACTGTTCAGACCCTGCAGTCGAAGCGTCCGAATAGACTTCCGGTTTTTTTGTATGATGCGCTGCAAGGCACCAATGCCATGGTAGCCCAGGGGCGCATTTGAGTGAGTACCATTTTTCATGCGTTTTTGTACTCCTGCCAATAAATCACCCCCTTCTAGAGCTTTGCAGCTACTGCATAGTCCATCGAATGTTCCCCAGCGCTGACAGGTACGGGAATGTATGAAAAGCTGTCCAGCAATTGTCGAATAGTCCCAGGGATTGTCGAAGAGCTCATGCACCCCAAAAGGATATGCTAAATGCATGCTTTCACCAGCGCTAGATGACATAAGAATACCTGGGCAGGGATGATGTTGATGGATGGAAGATGAAATGTGCGAGGAACTGGTTGAGCACGCAGGGGACGTTTCTCTTGTAATAGGAACGGCGTCGACATCGATCACATCACGGCGAGGTAAAGTCGTCTCTTCATTAACCTGAGAAAATGTCTGGTACTTGTCATGGGATGAAGCAGGTGGAGTTTTCGAGTATCTACGACCGGAATGATGAGTAAAGTCCATACATAATACCATGACTCGCAAGCGACTCACGCATTCCCCATTGCGTTCAGTATTAACACCAAAACCGTCTCTCACTTGGACTGGCGCGCCGCTGAGTCCTGCGAAGACTAGTGCCGTCGAAAACGCTAAGTCGGAAGACAGTTTGAGTGTGCAGTGAGGATTAAACTTGAGGTCGAGACTGCAGTCTCAGAACATAGCCGGTGCTACTTAAGTACTGCTCGCAGTGAGTATCATATGCTACTTTCTTTAGTAAAGGAAGTGTGTCGTTCATGCAGTGGCCGTGCTTGAAACAATAAGAAAGGCCTGTTTGCTGTGCGTCGCAGTACAACGAGCCTGAGTACCTTCACACGTATTGCATTTATCCGGGAGGCGACATGTCATGCTTTCGTCTTGTCAGACAATTACCTCCAATCGTGCATATAGAGAACCGTAAGACAAGAGGTACGACGATCCTCTATATCATTTAGATGCGTTCAGTATTATGATGGTATCACTCACTCGTAGCGCAAACGATCAGGCAGAGGAACCTGAACGCCGCTGCTGTATGGTACGATGTAAGAGTTCATTGTGACATGTACAGCTTGACATACAGCGACTGATCGCCAGACCATTTCGTACGGTTGCTGAAATATCCACATCTTCGCCTTCGCGATGAATTCGACGTAGACGATCGCTGCCACAGCCAGACGTTTCTGGAACTGCTTGATATGGACATCAACAGTGAACTTGTTCGCAGAGGGATCGGTCTCCGATGTGTAATAATACAAAATCAGCATTTAAATGCATACTTCCGCCTTTTGTGACAGTATAAGCTGGCTGGCAGGGCTGCCCCTCAAACTGATCCAAAAAAAAACATAGTTTCATCGCGATATATGCACGGAACCACTGGTATCACTCACAGCTGCTGCACTGGCGACCATTACGATCACTCCGTGTTTGCCATCACCGCCTTTGATTTGACATTAAGAGGCTGTAGAAAAAAGGCTATCCTGTGCACCAGTGGGAAAGATGACGATGGTAGACTAAATGAAAGATGCAGAAATCTTTAGCAAAAAAGGAAGAAGAACGAAATGCGTGAGATAGAGGATCAGGAATAGACGATAACAGATAACACTAAGGGATAGTTTTAACTCGTTCTCTCGTAGAATTCATATTTACACTTGCGTTTCGTCCTTTTCCCGACGTCGAGGATACCGAAGATATCGATATATACGGCTCAAGACGGGCCACGCCATAGGTTCGTGTGGGAGTGTCTAGAATATCAGTTATATACGATTCTCAACAAAAAACTAGCAAGACTCACCGCGTGTTCATTGACCCAGAAAAGATTTCATCACACTCGCCCAGGGCCAAACGAATATTATTCTTCGCTTCTTCAATTGCCTCGGGCTTGAGGGATTCAAAACCACGTGGCGTCCATTTCTGCTGCTTGATTAATTCAACTCCCACGAAAACCATACACCTATAAATCAAGTGCCCTGCTTGACAAAAAACTTGCCTCCGTCATCCTGCCATAAATTACGCAATTTCCGAACGCATTGATCCCAAGAAGGATCTGATGGTCGAAGACTTGCTAGTGCCCTCATGTCCCTACAAATATCTTCTGATAATCGAGTCGGTGGTGAAAATATGTTATTGGGTGCTTCGCCGCACGTGTTCCACCCGTCGGTGATTAGAATACAACACGCCAAGAAGAGATTCTCGGGTTCGTGAAGGTAGTTCAAATGTCGCTGGAGATCGATTGATGTATCCGGCGCCGCAAGTCCATCAACATATCCGTTAATAACAGTGACCAGCGAAGGACGAAGGGAATGGCTTCCGAAAACCTCCAGACATCGCATATCGAGGAAAAGGTCGTACACGGTTTCTACACCATGCCTGAGGCCCAATCCTAAAATTTTACACATAGTATCGAAGGGCGCAGGCATAAGGTCATCAACATCGTCAGCACTGTACAGCGCGTTGTACTGATTGATCATGGTTTTGACGAGTGGTTGTAAAGTAGGCCAAAATTTATGCCTTGCGGATGGACCTGGTGTCGAGACACTGACCATCCCTGAATACACGTCCAACAAAGATATTTGGGCGTCCGTCCATTCAGACCCGAGCTTGAAGACGGGGCTATGAACGATTTGTTCCAAGAGATCTGAAAGAGCGGTGAGTAGTTCGTCAGGGAGATTCTTGAACGTGTAGCTCCGGAGGACAAGCTGAGCCGCAAATATGGCACGTTGAATCTCGACATAGAAAGCAGATAGGGAGACACGATGAAGTAGATATCGGATGAAAGCTATCGCAAGCTTAAAGGTCGAAGGAAAAGATGTTTTATCCGACAATATATCAAACGCCGAAAGCATGTTCAGCAAGTTGGCTGTTAATTCGTCGTTGAAGTAGGCCGGAGCTGCATTTTCGAAGCAATGGTATGGCGATGTGTCTATGAGCTCGTTCATTATGCAAGGAACCACGCGACTGCATAGATCCATAGGAAAGGAATCTAGTGAGTCGACGTCGATCGGAGCGAATGCGCCATCATCTTTAGCCATTCGCATGAGTTGAAGCCAAACAACTGGAGGTAGCTTCACTTCGCTAGAACACGTCGCTTGCTCAAAATATGCGGCGGGAGTAGGTGTATTGGATGGTTTATATTGACTCCTCTGGAGTGCATCGTTTGATTGTACGGCGGCAGCGAGTTCCAAGTCCCCGTCGGCAACATTAACGTAAAATCGGCCATGTCCCGCAGGAAGCCAGTATGAGATGAACAACTCGAAACGAAGCAAGCGTTCGACTTTAGTTTCCATTCCTGATTTTGGCTTTAAAGAGTGTAGTTGGATTTGCACGGAATCCCACAGTAGGTCACTCTGAGCGAAACAGATGCGTGTCGCCTCCCCAAATAGTTTCTTCACTGTATCCTTCGTCAACAGCGGCAAGCCGCCAATAGACTGTATCACGATACTGTGTACCGTAGGATTCGACGAGGAAGAGAATAACCAATGTAACGCTTCCACCGACAAGAGTCCTGACCGTTCTTGCACCACTTCTCTTTCCAGATCATCCAACGAACTTATGCCCTTCGCTTCAAGCTTGTGGAAAACAGATTCATCAACCTTCTCTTCCACGAAGAGCGGACGGACATGTTTAGGGAACAGGTCCTGTGTAATATAGCGATAGGGAAAGTATACAAGATCCGACAGTGGCGTCCAGTAGGGGCATTGTGGGTATAGAATTGGTAAGAAGATGGTTATCAAATACGTCGCGTACGCAGCGACAGTGCCTATGCCGATGACCCAGGAAAGGCCAGGTCGGAGCGGTACCAGGAATATGACCAATCCGACAAAAAAGATCCCAAGTGCGAGGTGCATGAGGACGGGAAGAAGACCAATGATGACGAGAACATGCCACCTCTGAAATCCCCCGTATCGATATTGCCGAACATGACTTCGCTCCCGAGGCGTCCCTGAAGGAAGCGCAAGGTAATGGTGGAGCCACTGTTTCACGAGCACGGCGACCAGGGCAGTTGCTAGACTAAGGGAGAGGCTCGTGAACCATAGCCCGTTCACCCAGACGTCTGTAGTTGCAGGAGTGAACGCGGTATATGGATTGAGAAAAGACACTGGAACGTTGTCGAGAGAGGAACCGTTCGCAACGGCGCGCTGAATAAGGACTATTTCGAAGAGTAGGGCCGCCGACACCTGAGCCTAATCCGCCTGTAAGCTCTGTGATGTTTGTGATACGAAGGTTGTCACCACCGCTGAGAAAAGACCAGCCTGAAGCATCTTCAGCGACGAAGAAAAAAATAAAGGCAGCTACTCACGAAAACGAGAAGCACATCGACACTATCTCTTGATTCCCCGACCATCCTGGCATCGTAGTTCGTACTCTCGTCCATGTATGTTCGTAGATATTATCTTCGGGGTACTTGTCCTCGTAGTTGAATGGGTCATTGCCTAAAGATAGCCTTCATTAAGCATAATTATCAGCATGAAACTAAAGCAAGAGCCACACGGCTGAATGCAGGCGCCGTAAGCTGTGATTCCTCCGGAGTGCCATGGCAGTCACAAACGGTACTTATGGTACACCCGTTTGTTGGAGATCAGGTGGCGATGATGACTGGGGTTGAGAAGCAGTGTTAAAGCACTATCTGCGGTAATCTGCACCATAAAAAGGCAGTTATGGCGCTTGAACACGAGGCCACTTTCCAATGTCGCTCTCTCAACCGATCTCGTCCATCTCGCGAGTTGTCAGTGGCATCGAATCCTGCAATTTGGCTGTTCCTGCCAGCTCTACATCTGTGGGCCGTGATGTGCCACATGAAGCACGAAGGCAGGTTTGCGACGACTGTTTCAATACAGTCTTTTCTCCAGAATCGTTCCAAAAGGCATGGATGGCACAATTTACAAAGGGAAATCCACATGACGTGGCCTACTCATATGGGGTGCCTTCGTTGAGACGAATACAGCGTCAGCGATGTCAGTATTTCCTCAAATTCCGACAGCGATGCCCGTGGTGCAGGCTAGTCTGTGTCTCGATCAAAACCTTGCACCGTGTGCATAAGCAGCTGCCCAGAATGAATGGGTACGAGATGAAAGTGTATTTCCTAAACGACGAAGGCATCACAATCCTTGTGCTCAGTGCGATGGCAGGGGGTTGCATGATCAGTCCTGGTGTCACGATCTTTGCTTCTGAAGGTATGGGAGACAATACCCTTGGTATCCCAAATGAAACCCGTATATTGATTACTCCCAAGATGATCCAACCGCAAGATATATCTCAGGCCGAGATGTCCTTGTCGATGTCGATTCAACCTTGGTTTATGACCAGATCAAGAAACGTCTTGTCGGGTGTTCCTACCATGCACTTTGCCAAAGGCAAAAACGATCCCCCTTACCGACTCGCGTAATAGATTGCTCAGACCCGAGTCACCCTTGCCTGATTGTCAACCAAGACGCGAGGCGCGAGGGAGATTATGCCGCACTAAGCTACGTGTGGGGTGAGAATCAGCCACACCGTACGACGACCGAGAGTTTAGGCTCTTACATCAAGGGCATCCCATTGGGATATATCCCAAAAACCATCATAGACGCCATCACAGTAACTCACAAGCTCGGTTTACGTTATTTGTGGGTGGATTCATTCTGCATCCTCCAGGATTCGAAAGAGGACAAGGCACGAGAAATTGCACAGATGCGGCGTATATTCCATGACTCCTATGTTACCATTATTGCTGCCTGTGCTCGCAGGGTCAGCGATGGATTTTTACACGATCGTCGGGAAACTGTCAGAATGTCCGTCCGTGATGAAAGTTTGCTCCCTTTTCGCTGCCCCGATGGTAGCATTGGGACAGTGCATGCAGTACAGATGGGCCCGTTGCCAACTTATAGGGAGCCTGTCGAAACCCGTGCGTGGTGCCTAGAAGAAGACATCCTCTCTCGACGAAAATTGATCTATGCCATGCATACACTCCTTTACGAGTGCCAGACAATAAGACGTGATAACGTGGATGGCGTCCCTAGCTTCATCAAGCCTTATTATGCTTCCAGCATCTCCCGCCTTCCCAGCGGCATCTCCTCGGCTACCATGGGCTGCCATCCGTCAGCAGATGACATAGGAAACTCCTGGTACCAGATCTTGGGACTTTACTCGGAACGTACTCTCACGAAGCCACAAGACAAGCTGATCGCTCTAGCCGGTGTCGCTGAAACTTTTTCCCAATTCTGGCCGGATAGCAAATACCTTGCCGGACTCTGGTCGCACCAGCTTCCTGGTAGCTTACTATGGAAGAGTTACGGTATACGTCGCCACTGTAACAGACATGGTGCTCCATCATGGAGCTGGGCTTCAATCGATGGACCAATTGATCCATCACCGTTGTTTTACCCGCCTGGTTCATTTTGTGCTGCTATCATCCACTGTGATGTGACTCCAGCGCGATCGGATAACCCCTTTGGCGACATCATAGATAGCTCTCTTGTCCTCAAAACAAAGATTAAACCAGCAATATGGGAGGAGAAGGATGGATTTGGGAAGTTTCTCAGTGTGGCATGGATGTCCGCAGATGATCTCAAATGTACAGAGACGTGGGTCTCTGATTACAAGGCATTTGTAGTTGGGAATTGGGATGATGAAGATCCAAGCTCAGAGAGGACTCGCAATGTTTACCTTGCCATTGTACACGAACGCAGTGATCATGGCATCATTGCCATAGGTGGTCTCGTCTTGGTTCCAATGATCAATCAGATCACGAATACACAACGATACGACTCCCCTGGCTACAACGTTTTCCGTCGTGTTGGCAAGTTTGTGGATTGTAGTGAGCGGTTCTGGATGCCAAAGGAAGAAGACAGGTGTATCAAGATCATTTAATTAGAAGGTGGGTGAGACTACTGAAGTGCCGATACCATAGACCCCTGTGTAAAGGACTAATGACTCTCGTACCTAGGACGATGACTCACAATGAATGTACTATTAGTATAAATGACTCGCTAGGTTACATATGACTCAGAATTACGCAGTAATGACTCGCTTAGCCGATTGGCCCTCAGTGTATAAAGGGCTGTGGTTAGAATGATAAAACTAGCGTGATCTGAGCTCTCAGGCCACTCAGTACTACTACTTACGGTGAATATCATATACTAGTGTTCTTAGTATTAGTAAAGGCAGTGTGGCATTCGTGCAGTCACCATGCTTGAAACAATAAGAAAACCTGTTTGTTGGGTGTCGCAGTACGTTAATTATCCAGAGGCGACAAGTTATGTTTTGTCAGACAAATTCACCTCCAATCGTGCGAATAGAGAGCCGTCAGACAAGAGGTACGACGATCCTCTATATCAATTAGATGCGTTCAATATTATGATGGTATCACTCACTCGTAGCGCAAACAATCAGGCAGAGGGGCCTGAACGCCGCCGCTGTATGGTGCGACATAAGAATTCATTGTGACATTTATGGGCGGCTTAACGGGTCCCCCCGTCTGTTGCGTCTTCTCCGCTATACACAAAGTCGCAGCGACATTCGTCGATGGACTTCGCTCCATCAACGTCAGCTTGACATACAGCGACTGGTCGCCAGACCATTTCGTACGGTTGTAGAACTGAAGTTTCCACATTCTCGCCTTTGCGATGAATTCAACGTAGACGATCGTCCCCACAACCAGACGTTTCTGGAACTGCTTGATGTGGACATCAACAGTGAACTTATTCGCAGAGGGATCGGTCTCCAACAGATGTACCTCATCGTACTCCGTATCGCTTGAAAGAATCATTTTGTCCATCTTTGAGCGCGGATTGAGGTTGAGTTTGCGCTGCAAGTGTTGGAAGAGAGGCTGATCTGATTTGGCAAGACATGCCCAGCGCAGTTCCGAGATCGTCGAGTCCTCAAGTGGCTGTGAGAATTCCAGAAGGGCTGTGAGGACCTGGTTTTCTCCTTCAGCGAAACGCGGCCCATTAATGATGGCCCAATAGATAGCGGTATGTCCTTCGATGTTGTGATCCTGAATGATGCTGGAGAGGCAGAGTGAGCGGGAATTGCATGCTTCGGAGCAGCTTTCCAGAATCTCGCGGCATGGAGGTGCATTAGACATCGAATGAGGTCGAACGAGATCATGAATGAGTGCTGTTATGGTAATTTTCACTTGGCCGTTGAAAGCTCGCATGATGCCGCCGGTGGATCTACTTCAGGTTTTGATAAGTAATATGCAAGATGGAATGGTGAAAATGGGCAGTGACCTATTCGACGACTCGCCACTTCTCCAAGTATTTGGACCTTGCAAAGCAGAGGATGAGGGTGTACTATTGCGCGAGGCATTTCGGCTCGTGCTAACGTCGTACGAAGGCGGCGCATCTGTTGAAATGGGATCGTCAAGAAGAGGGTATTTTTCGGACACCATGAGTTCAATAGGGTTGGATGTTGAAGAGGCGGGTTTAAATAAAAGAAATATGAAACAGCATAGCATAGCACCAAACGTCTCGGATCCAAATCAGCTGTTATTAAAGACGAACACGAGACAGCTCCACTAGATCATAAATAGAAATTACAGTGCCCTGCCCGATCGATTCCAACAGCAAAGTCATATCGGGCGCGGTAACATGGAAGCCAGGAAATCGCCAACGGTCGTCGAGCCCAAGGGCCAGGACGTGGGTAGTTGATCTTCAGGTAAAAGAATCCAATTTGGGGAAGGTGTGGCTTTAATATGTGAAAAGTCTTGGACAGAAGCGTGTCTGCTTTCTGCTACCTAGTGAATGTCAAGCACAGTCGACATGCAAGAACTCTTAGACAGTACCTGTATTTCACGCTGTAAAGCGGAAGGATATCCCGCAAAACGAATGCCAGAGCAATTTTCAATGACCGGGTGTGAGGGAATTGAAAGGTAGACGTCAACAGTTCGCGATGTGTGCATTCGGAACTGCCAGGAAAAATGAGGTCAAAAATGGACGCGGGCTGACAACTGCGATATATACCTGATGACACCCAACGACGACCACACAGTTGTCCAAATCATGGAGCATGATACTTGATTGTATCATGGGTAAGAGGAGGACAACATTCCGAAGATTTTGAGCGTGCACGGCGGAGATTGTCAATTTGGAAGGCGCGATAAGATTTACGACGCAGTTCGCTAGATCTGACAGTGTGACATCTCGTGCAGATACGTCGGACAGATCAACAGTTAAAACTTCATTAGTTCGTGAGCTGAAGTTTAATATTGACGCTTGAGATGACGAGGGCTCTTGAGAGGTAGGTTCTGCTGTGATGGCGGCAGCTGGAAGAGGACGAGAGGCAGCTTGCCTCTTCTTGAAAGAAAATCGGGATACTGGCTTGGATGCCTTTCTCAACACCTCCAGTTCAGCTTCGATGGATTTAAGTTGCTACCGAAGACTTCAACGTCGAGCCTGGCAGAAGGGATGACCACCGACATTCTCGTAGCCCTTCTGGTCATAAGCAGGCAGCGAGCCAACGGCATCGGCCAGATCCTTGGTTAATTTTGTGAACTGGGCCGATAGTTCAGCAACGGTTTCGTTCGATATGGAGGACGCCTCTTTGCTTGCAGATATTCGATTTTGCAGGTCTGGATGACCCTTAGCTTCGAAAATAAACTGGATATAATATCGCACCTGTCCTATCTTTCAAAAAGCCAGAAGAGAATTGTTGGGAAAATGTCCATTGCTGCTCGTTGCTGGTGGAAGACATGCAGGCGATTGCAGCATTGAACGTTTATATATAGAGCGTGCGAATCTTGGCGAGTTACGTAAGCGACGGCTGAACTCGAACGGTGACCACAGGGCGCGCTAAACAGCGACGCTCGTCGTTTTGTCGTCGCCTTACCTGCTCATGGATAATGCCGCGCAAAAGCTATTGGAATCAGCAACACATAGGACGCTCCATGCGTCGAACTTCTCCCGGTCTTCTTCCCAGGCGTCCTTAGTCCTCAGCGACCTTCTCTCGCGTTACTTGGCTCTTTTGTCGTCGACATGTGCGAAATACGCACAGCACGCGGGCAGGACGAAGCTGACGCCGATGGACGCACTATCTGCTTTGGATGAGCTTGGAGTGAGCCTCGATGAGCTGAAGGAATACGGATCGACAGAGGGCATTGAGCTGAATCGTTACGCCGTCAAGTCCTTGCGGCGGGTTGAAGATTTGAATGAATTCCGAGGTGTGTCCTGGACATGTGCTACTATATGTCGTGTTGATGGCTCGCAGCCCAACTCAATGATGGACTACGGCAGGATCGCAACGATGCGATCCCATTGCACTATGCGCCGTTCTCTGGCATTGAAGAACTGGAAGAAGAGGAATATGAAGACGAGGAAGTAGAGGAGCAGGTCGTCGTTGACGGCGACGAAGATGCCGAGGCGTCGTTTGACGAAGACAACGAATTCAACCCTGACTTTCCTCCCAACCAAGAACCTAGACATGTTCCTCCGATACCCACATTGCCGATATCTCCTATATCGAATCCATCTACTCCTCCACGGAAGCGGCAACGGACAATAGACTGGGACCCTCCACCACATATTCCGGACTTTCTACCTCCATTTCCTGCCATTTTACCGGCGTCTCCTCCTCAAACACGACCTGAACCGGCAGAGGACCCAGTTCTCACTGAAAACGCAAAGAATGCCCGTCCTCATTCTCCTGCACTTCAGGCGCCACCTGCACAAGCGCTGACGTCGTCAGCCACAGCGGATTGGCTGATGCAAGTGCCGTACTCTCAGTCCTCGCTGTCATCTCAGCCAGAATGGCACCTTCCGTCACCGCCTGCTGATCATGCCATATTACCTGCGCGTATATCCCGATTCCCTACACCCCAAACTGATCAATCCCTCTTTTCCGCATATCATCATATTCTCACGAGTCGGTCGTCCTCCGACAAACCTGACAATCTGGGAACCAGCAACCCTCAGAGACATAAAGTTGCCATGTCTCTGTTGGCGCTGACCCAGACGTCGTCACGATGGGATCCTCCTGATACGTTGCACTCTAATCTTGCAACAAATCAGCCCAGAGGGTCGGCCATGGGACCTAGCTTTGCTGTGCCTACTCCAGGCGGACATGGCTTCGAAAAGGTGAAGGACAAAGATTTCAAGTTCCCTAGCATTCCTGGAAAAAGTGTTTCATCGACTGAGCGACTTTCGAATGCCGTGAGTCAACAGTCGTCGAGAATACCCGAACTTGCCAGGCATGTTCTTCCAGTAAGAGTCTGCGATGAATCTTGCAGCACT
Organism: Armillaria cepistipes; assembly: GCA_900157415.1. NCBI lineage: Eukaryota > Fungi > Basidiomycota > Agaricomycetes > Agaricales > Physalacriaceae > Armillaria > Armillaria cepistipes. Next base: position 1,680,460 of record FTRY01000010.1, read on the forward strand.
TTTTCTAACACTTCCCTAGTCGAAGATCTTTAACCGTACAAGCAAGCTTAGTAACCCACCTGTCATGACAGTGGACGGAAAACAACTTACCTACGGTGTTGGTATTCCTGCGCCTTGGAATTCGTCTTCGGCGACGACCACAACTACTGACCCAACGACGGGGAAGAAGGAGGAAAAGCCGTGTGCAGTACCCGATGCAAAGCTGTACGCTACTTGGGATTCTGAGACAAAAAGTTACAAGGAACCACTAGGCCGTGGGAGACAGGGAGGACGAACTGGCAAGAGCATGCTAGGGTCCGCGTTGACAAGGAGAAGCAGAGTGTGAGCATCCGGACAAATATTCGCTTTCGTCATGTATGTATAGTCGCATTGTGTAATCTTATCGTCGGTCGCAAGCTTTTACTTATGTGTCCGGCTATTAGCACGAAGAAAGACTTATAATCCGGCTTCAGGAGGATGAATTTATATAGTGTTTATTAACGATGCAACTATGCCAGGATATTTGTATACTCTGAAGGATTCAAAATTTAGATAACAACTTCATAGCTAGCAAGATTTTGTGTAAAAGAATGCATAACATGCAGCCTCTGTTATTTCAACTGCCTGAGGATGAGGACCTACATAGATCTGTTAGCGCCGTGCGACGTCGCAGTCAGGCAGTTCGGCATTTGCGGCAAATGGCCTCGCGGGGACCGTCACAGTCACACTTGACTCTTGTCTTCCACCATCATCAGCGCCAACCGACACTCGTATCTTTTGAGTTTTTACAATCCAGAACAACTGCAATGGCTGATGCTGACGTCGAAATGGACCCGCCCGTGAAGAAAGAGAAGGAAGACAAGAGTGGCAAGCAACGATTTGAAGTGAAGAAGGTATAAATCTCCGAAGGATCTTGGTCGGCGCCTTTGCTGATCCCTTGTTGTAGTGGAATGCCGTCTCATTGTGGGCATGGGGTCTGTCAAATTATTTTTATGTGGGAATGAAACCTGAATGTATCTGTCATAGATATCGTCGTCGAGAACTGTGCCATCTGCAGGAATCATATCATGGACCTTTGTGAGAATTTATTTTGGCGCCCAATCTACCCGATTTGTTCTCATCCATGTCTCCTGCTGTAGGTATTGAATGCCAGGCCAACCAAGTATCATCAACTACAGAAGAATGCACTGCGGCGTGGGGTATTTGTAACGTACGTTACGCCGCACCTTTTTATTCTGCTAGTCCTTATACTCGCTGCTATTAGCACGCTTTCCATTTCCACTGCATTTCTCGGTGGTTGAAAACTAGGAACGTTTGCCCTTTGGACAACAGAGAGTGGGAGCTGCAAAGGTCTGACTGTTTCCATAATCTCCGTCGTGCAAGGATTTAATCCATTTCGCAGATATGGCCGATAAACTGTATACTCATCGATTACATTGTACAATCACATACATCCTGATGTTCCCCTTCCATGACTTTTTCGGCATTGAATGATGATTCTGCGATAGCGAACTGCCATCTTCGGCTTGTCCATGCGAGGCACGCCAAATATATTGATACTGTTAACATGCCGTTAATTGCCATGGCATCGAATGTCCGAATGTCAGAGCTCTCTATTTGGTGAATTTCATGGTTATACGACATCGAAGTTGATACATAGTCAAATTGACAATCGTATTGTATTCATTCTGTCTGATCATATAGCTACTAATACCAGTAGCATACTGGTACACGAGGGTACACGGTTAGTAAGAAATGAAATAATAAAGTCTGGAGGCATCAGGACCGCCGATATGGAGTCGAGCCCAGGTGACTGTGCACGGAAAGGCAGTGCAGTTACTTCACGTGATGACGACGCGGCCACGAAAAAACCGGCCCTAAAGTGTTGTTGAATGCCATTTTGGGTAATACCTCTTTCATTATCAACGGCATTGTACCTCATTGCGCTCAGTCGAGTCCAGCGATGACTTCACAGTCATCTGGGCGTTGGTCGCCCTCGAACAGAGGCGGGACCTACAGCACATTATCGCCATCAGCAACACCAATGTCGCCTTCAAGATTGTCGTATTCTTCACGCTCAGGTGCGTGAACTATTTTTCTGTTGATAGCGCGCTGACCTCCTTCAGATTCATCTGATACAGCTGACTCTACCCATAACATGCGCCGTGTAAACATTTCACCATCAGCATCGCGAACAAATTCCTACACTGAAGAGGCCTGGGATGAGGGAGATTCTGCCGACGAAGTCGAGGCAGATCTCAACAATTTGGACGACGAGCTGGACGAGACGGAAAACGCGCTCTCAACATGGTCTTCTTCTGATCCTCGCTCGTATACAGGCTCATTCACCGGCTCTGGCACATATACAGGTTCGGGCACGTATACAGGCGTCTACACAGGCTCACCATCCGTCCTATCGCTCCCATCTTTACTGGGCACACCGACATACTCAGCAGCTTCATCATACCCGCCACCAACTGGCAACTCAGCATTGCGACTGAGCAGAATTACAGAAAGGACCGAGGGCACACAGTCGCGTCCTGTTTCCGGGGCCACCATTCCCGCGCGTTCCTCAACTCGAACACCAGAGCCTGCTCGTCGTTCTTTCTTTGGCGGAGCAGTATCACCCTCGCATTCCAGATCAACGACTGATCCAGGCGCAGACCGTGATCTTCCGCCACCCGGCAGAGCCACTGAGCTCATCGCAAGATTCGAAACAAACAGCCCCGCTAGTCCGAGTGGGCATCTGCGGGCAGCCTCTGCTCCTGGAGTTCGTCGTTCCCCTTCGCCCACCAAATCGAGCTCCTCTACCTCTTCGGGTGACACGAGGCCGACATTCTCCACCCTTCTTTCTCCGCCTGTGAGGCCGTCGACTACATCCGCCACCACGCGTTCAGGGACTTACACTACACCAAGCACGTTCACCACGTTGACATCTAGTCAGACTCCAACAAATACGTATACGTCGACAAGTCAGACAGGTAGTTCATACACTTCCACGACCCCGACCCAGGCGCCAGCTTCGACATTACGTCGTCCGCAGAGGTCATCACCGCGCTATCCCCTAGCATCTGTTCGAAATATTGTTGCGTTGTGGAAAGAGAGGACCCCTTCAAGGTCACCTACAAAACCGGGGTCTTCGGCGGGTTCAGATGCCGATCCGCCCTCTCAGCCAGCGGAGGGTGACAATGGTCTTTTTGGAATTAGAAGGCACGCTAGTTTACGACGCAATGGAGACGGAGACGCCCAGGATACCGGCAATGGAAATGGGAGCGCTCTTACGCCGGAGGTTTTGGGTGAACTAAGCCGCTTTGCCGGGGGCCGGAGGAAACGGTAAGCATATTGGTAGCCGGTACACGTGGCGCAAATCTAACCTTTTTTTCCTAGCCCATTCATATTGGCACTCTCTATTACCTCAATGTGCACACCGCGCCGCCCTATTACTGGCAGCGATGTCAGGCGCTTTTATACCGAAATACTCTTCTGTTATCCTGGATATCTCCTGGCGCTGGTCGCGGTGTGGTCCAATTGGATCTGATCAACTGCGTTGGCGTTGAAAGCGCGCTGAGTTTAGGACATCCCAGGGCTCGTGACGATGTTGGAGCAATCGCAGCGCATGCTCAAGAGGAAAGAGAAGGTAGGGAAAGAGGAGATATAGTGGAAAGTTTAGTCCCTTTCTGGATGGTTTATGGCGATGGAGTTGAACGTTTGGCCACTGAGAGTCTGGTTGAAAGACAACGATGGGTGAATAGGATCTGGTGCGTATTCTCTACAAACGTACTTACTCTCGCTGACAAAATCCATGTCTAGGGAGGCCGTCAATAGCCAACCAGCGCCGTCTGTTTCCCGCACTGGCTCGTATACTCAGACCCGCTCAAGGTCACCCACGGGATCCATTCGTACCATACTTTCGATGGAAAGCCATAGCAGTCTTAATTCTGCGACGAGTTCGGGTACAGGATCACGTTCAACCATCTATGTTCCACCCATTGGAGATGTCCCGGACATGGATGATCGATTTGAATCTGAAGTGGGAAGATCAGTGTCAGGATCGTCCCGAAGCTCGAGGTACCAGTCGTTCAGCTCTGATTCTGAGCGGAGGCAGACACTTTTGTCGTCCTACCATGATCGCACTGTAGACGACACTGTTATTTCTGGGCAGGATTATCTGTATCCTGGCGACCCTCGAGTCATCTCTGGTGGTACGCGTAGAAGGCTCAGTGGTAGGCTGAGGAGGTCAGGATCGATGACTGACTTGGGCGATGATTTCGCCAACAACAGAACTTCGAGTGAATACGGCACTCCTCAGTCCGGAGATGAAGATGATTCCAGGTTCTTCTCTGCCGGGGAGTCTAGTGGAAGGTCTTCATTCTATTCGTCGTCTTCGTTTACGAGAGCGACAGGAACTGGGACGGGCGTCACGCCCAGCGATACGTTGACGACAACGAGGATGACAGGATTTACAACGAGTGATACACAGATTGTTCCATCGACGTTGTCATATAGAGGGACGGAATCAGCGTCGCTCCTGGGTGACTCCCACAGCTCGGGCTCTGGCAGCTACACGTACAATTCTAGTTACGGATCCTCACCCTATACAAATAGCGATACTCTTACGGTGCCATCGAGGAGTTCGTTATCACGAGCCGGAGGGGTGCGAAGACGCACTCGAACACATTCAGGCTCCTCTAGCGGCAGCGGTTATCAGCCATCTGGGAGCGAAGAAAGCGCAGAGAGGGAACGTAGAACGGAGCTCAGTTACTCTAACGGGAGCTACACTCCGAGTGGGAGCTACACAACGTTGAGTGGAAGCTATACTTCAGGTGGAAGTTATACAGTAAGTGGCACGGGGACAAGCGAGACTGGTAAGCTTCTGATCTGTAAATTTGACCACATTTTTTAACGAGCAATTATGTAGGCTACGATGTGTGTACGGCTTCAGACCTGTCGGATACGATGCCTAGGACGACTACCATTGGCACAAGTGCTACGGGTACTCCGTTTGCATCGGCGTCTATCTCTTCCAAGGCGGAGGAAGAGACGTCCTCTGAAGAGAATTATGTCACTGCGTCTCAAGGCAGCAGCTATGCTACTCCAAGGTCACCGTCCATTGCGTCGTTTGAGTCGCTGCCCTCGATTCCGTCGCTCTACAGTACAGCTGATGAAGGAACGGCAACATATCATACGGCTTCCGAATGTACTGAGTACAGTACAGCCGAACTGTGTCCTTCGAGTCTTGGTGATATACCTTCCGAACACAGTACGCCGGCACCCTCTGTTAAGGAGCCCTCTGTTAAGGAGCCCTCAGTGAAGGATGTCGAAGAAGAAGCGGTCGAGCTTTCGAGAACTCCCAGTGTGAAGGAACTGCCTCTCCCTCCCCTTCCGACCGAGTCGCCTGTTGCTATTCAGCGTGAAATTCCACATGAGATCCCTCCTGAATATATCGCTCTTCCAGAGTCTTCTGCAGAATCATCAATTGGGGAGTCGTCTCTTCCTTCCATCACGAGTGAATCACCTCTCCCGACACCGACGCGTTCGACCTCAGAATTGCCAACACCTACGCCTTCTTCGTTGACGCCTTCTGTTCCACCGACTTCCCCGCAGCCAACAATACGGACCATCAGAAGCATTTCTAGTATCAGCTCGGAAATTCTTCCTTCCAGCCATTTGACGACGTCGTCGGTCCCTTCATCTGCTGGTGTCCCAAGCAGCCCAAGCAGCAGCTCCATTCCTATGACTCAAGCAACGCCATCAGTACTTCCTACTTCGGCTACGATACCTACGGAGTCCAGTCTTAGTCTCAGCGTTAGCAGAAGCGCCACGCCTAGCGTCTCGAGGTCTCCGTTGACTCCTTCCATAGTGTCGACGTCCACGACGCCTTCGACTGCGGGTCGGTTTGCTGTAGAGACAGACACGACGTGGGATTCGTCGCAGCTAGCACCGTCACCTTCAATAATGTCGGTCGCTTTGCACGATGGACGAGACATTTCATTCGATACATCGATTCTTAGGCCAACTGGGTCGGTATATTCGTCGGGCGATAGAATGAGTACCATCCCTGAGACGCAGTCAGCTATTACGCCTCATGAGCTTCTACCGACGCTGTCTCCTGTATCGTGGCCAGAAGCGTCGTTGTCTCCAGTGACATTTCCTCCTTCCTCTTCGACTCCCGGGCCTGAGACTCCTTCTCTCCTGTACCTGAGTCCCCCCGGACCGACTAGCTTTACGCGGACTCCTTCAAGTGCCTCGACCAGCTCGTATAGCTCTGATAGGACCATTGATACCTCGTTCCTCGATTCAAGTTCTGTCATCGATGAATGGGAAATGGAAGAAGCGGCGAGAGTAGCAGCTCCCCGCTCCCTTCCCTCAACATATCCCAGTTTGTTGACAACACCGATTGCGTCTGGTCCACCATCTGCTGCACCATCCATGGCACCTTCTACTCTTCCTTCTGTTGTGCCCTCTGTAGTGCCTTCGGCTGTAGCATCGGCGGTCCCATCTGTGATGTCATCTTCGAGATCTGTAAGTCCAATAATCCATGGTGTGTCCCATTTTTTGTTAATATTAGTCAATCTATCCAGGGCACTCCTCTTCCGATGCGCCCTCGTAGTATGCAAACACCGCCTGTGCCAACACCGTCGGAACGAACGCCATCGGAACGAACACCATCAGCGCGGACTCATTCTGAGCGAGCACCGTCGACGCGTCCTCCGTCAACACAACCTCCGTCGACGCATACTCCATCAGCACGTCCTCCGTCGACGCGTCCTCCATCGTCACGAGCGATGTCCGAGCGATCTTCGTCTGCACGAACACCATCAGTGCCACCGCCCCCCGCCTCGACGCCTCCTGCTTCGACGCCTCCTGCCTCGGTGCCGCCTGTTCCAACGCCATCAGGCTCAACACCGTCGATCCCAACACCCTCTGTTCCAACACCTTATGTACGCACGCCGACCGGTATCTCGCCGTCGGTCAGCCTGTCTACGCCTCGAGGGGATACAACGCAGAGAGCGTCGTGGTCCGATACGGCGTCGTCTGCATCGAAGTCGTCTTCAGCAACTCCAACTGCACGTCAAGCGTCCCGTAATATCTTTGATGATCTGGACAATTTGGCAAACGAAATTCGTGCATACGATCAGAATCGGGAAGATGAGAACAGTGATTTACAGAACATGCTTAGGGGTATCCATAACGGCATCAGAGAACTATCCGATCTTGTTCATCCTCGTAGCCCGCCTCAACCTGTCCGGCCACAGCTTGTCGAAGAACGAGTGGGAGGCAGTAGCGTCATGTCGGAAGAGATTGAGACACCCCATGACTTTAGGCTCGTACCGTCCGAACTGGCTCCATCGAGTTTGGATAGTAGTGTGTCATTCCTATCGTCCCCTTACAGTCTCCGCTTTCCTCCAACGGAAAGGGCGGACTCTCCCACGCCATGGGATTCAGCGAGCGCATATTCGCCGCCTTCGTCGTCTTCTTCCTCTTCGCCGTCGTCGTCAAGTCCTCCATCCCGTGTATCTTCACCTGATAGAGAGCCTACGGAGGGTTCTGTGACGCCCATACCAACGACCTTCCCATCCTCGCCGCCTTTGCCGCCGATCCCGGTTCCGCCGCCAGCTATGCCTCTGCCTATACCAGTGCCTGCTGTTCCGCCTGTCTTGCCCACCTTCCCGCCTAGCAGCTCGTCATCTTCGTCCGATGTAGTTCAGGTACCTGATTATACGGACATTTTGGCCTCTATCAAGGATGATCTACGATCACTCCTTGATGGACAAGGGTCGATGGCTGACTTGATTCGATCTCGTCCTGCTCCAGATAACAGCGATATTCTCGATAGGCTGGCCGGATTGGAGGACTTACTTCGCGATTTGTCTGATAAAGTTCGTCAAGGACCATCCTTGCCTCCTTCGATTCGTGATGTTTCATCTCAGCCGACGCCTCGACCACCTGCACCACCCTTCCCACAGCCTGACACATTTGTGGCTCCTCCACCAGGCTTTCCGCCTCCCCAGCCTATGCCCGAGCCTGAGATTCCCCCTCCACTTCCACCCCGATCTCCTCCCCCACATATGCCTGAGCCTCATGTGCCACCACCTCCAGAGTCGGTGTCAGAGCCTTCCGGATCTTCTTCTACGGGAAGCTATTTCCTTGACAGGTTTGAAGACCTTTTAGACAACCTGAGGCGAGGTCAAACTATTGCTCCTACTCCGCGACCTGCTCCCGGAACACGACCCTCGGTCCTTCAAGAACTCGACAATCTAATCTCTGGCCGACTTGAAAGCTCTCATGTGACGCCACCAGAGCCCTTCAGAGGATTACGATTTGTTCCAGGTCTCAGACCTAGAGAGAGTGTTGAATCACTCTTGCGGACACGTCCGGCCACAGAGCCTCCTCCAACTCAGTTCCCGGACTTGGGTCCTCCTCGTCCCTCCGGACCTGGTCGCACAAGAGCACATCCCCGACGGGGTCCTAGAGTGCCACGGCAGCCTCAGCCTCAGCAGCCCCCACAGCAGCAACGACCACAAGCACCATACCAGCAGCCACCACCATCGCCGCCGACATCTTTGCCACCATCTGCTATTCCTCCGCCCCCGATCTTTGACCGACAGGGGGACATTCCTCATCAGCGACAACCTGCAAGAGGACCTACTCCAAGGCCTGTTATAGTACGTATCTTCAAGGGTACCCGAAGGCACATATTCACGGATTTCTTTTAGCCTACCAACTTGTACGACGATGGCCCTGCTGACCGTACGCAATCTGCGCCACCGCCATCAAATCTGGGTCGCGATGACGACGTTCATGGGGAGAGCTGGTATAGACGTGTAAGTCTTTCTCTGATGTAGCAATTTTGTAACTAAGTAGTCTGTTCAAGCGACCACCTGGTGGAGGCGATGGAGGTGATGCCGGACCTAGTGGACTTGGTTATGGCGCTCCGCCTCCTCCGATCTTCCCTCAACAGCCACCGGCAGGTCCTCAATATATGCCTATGCCTCCTGGACCTGTAAGAATTCAATCCTTAAGTTGACCTTGATACTAACACACTGTGATGCTAGATCCGTGTGGATTTACCCCAGGAGTTCAATACTATTCTTGCCATCCTTCGAGTAAGGATCACTTTGAACTTATCTCAAGTGATCATTGTCTAAACGCACTCTTAGGAAAACCGATTGGCTCAACTTGCGACCGTAGATCAACAACGAGAACTCATGCGATATTTGCGAGGGCTAAACGGATGGCTGGAAAACGATGTCCAGGATCGACAGAACGAAATTCGAGGAGTGATTGCTCGAGTGGAGCAACTTGGCAACGAAATCCGTGGTTTGCGCAGTGGTGGACGTAAGTGTTTTTATGCCCACACAGTAACTCCAGGCTAATTAAATTGTAGGCCCTCCGTCTGATAGTTCTTCAGGCTCAGGTTCGTCAGACGGAAGTTCTCCGGACCGTGGGCAGGTACCTTTCCCCGCGCAAATACCTGGAATGCCGCCCGGTTTTGTTCCTGATGGTCAACAGGGTGCTCCTGGGCCACAGATGCCCCAGCCTGTGATACCTCCCGAACAATACGTCATTAATCAGCCCGCACCGGTTATTCCATTTGGTCAACCCGCGCCAGTGATTCCTGGATTCCCTCAGCAACCACCTGTGATTCCTCCAATGGGAATGGGATATCAGCCTACTCCTATAATTCCACCCATGAGTGGTTTTCCAATGCCCATGCCTGAACCTGTCATTCCGGGGGGCATGGGTGGAATGCCGGGTATGGGTGGACCAGCTGAGCCATTCTATCCGCCGCCGGCACCGTTAACTACGTTCATTCGCGAAGATGCTAGTCCGTCAAGTAGCAGTGCGTCAACTTCACATTCGAGTGGATCAGGGTCCCCGCGTTCGGATGCTTCTTCTCCATCTGTTCACTACGTCCCGGCTCCTGGTACGACGGTACATGATGCTGGCCACCCTGGTACTCCTCATCCTGGCCGGGGTCCCAGTCCGCCCATTATTACAGTTCCTACGGCTGTTCCGCATCCTACAGGGACCGATGTCTCATATCATCCTCAGCCTGGTCCATCTGTACCTCCTGCAGGAGCTGTCCCTGCGCCACAGCCCACGATCATCATCAATCCTCCTCAACAACAACCAGGAATGCCTATGGGTCCAATGGGTGTACCAATGGGACCCCCAGGAACCATGCCACCTATGGTGCCCACTGGTATACCAATACCACAGCCGCAAACCATTGTCATCCAGCCGTCGAGATCGAGATCTAGCTCGGGATCATATAGCTCGCCCCGATCGCAAAGGTCGCGCAGATCACGCTCGGGGTCTCCCCGCTCAGGACGATCTCGCTCTCGTCCCCAATCACGACGTTCCCGTTCGCGGTCGCTTACCCCTCCGCCTCCGCCTGCTCATGCGCCTGTAGTGGTGGTGCCTCGCTCGCGCCCGCGCTCGTCTCGCAGCAGCAGGAGCTCTCGCTCTCGCGGAAGGTCTCGCGAAAGATCCCCTCATGCAATGCAGCCTATCATCGTTCCAGGAGGCGCTCCGCTTCCCATACCAGGTCAACCGTTCCCGCCAACTGGTCCAATCATCGTGCAACAGCCAAGTCGTAGCCGCAGTCGAAGCCGAAGCAGCAGTAGCCGCGGCGGCTACCAGCACACTCCTGTCCAACCCATGATTCCGTTTCCGCCACAGACTCAGCCAACGATAGTTATGGCTCCGTCTCAGCCTACGCCAGGCACAACTTTCCTTCCTCCGCCAACGCAGCCAACGCAGCCCATAATTGTTCCAGGAAGTAGAAGTTCAAGAAGCTCCAGGAGCAGCAGGACACGCCGTGGGCGATCTAGATCGCGATCGTCTTCCCCGCGTCACACTCAGGTCGTGATTCCGGGTCGAAGTCGGAGCCGAAGTCGAAGTCGAAGCCATTCTCCTGCTGCACCGATTATTATTCCCGGTGGGCTGCAGACCCAGCTACCGCTACAGCCACTACCTACTCAGTACCCTCCTCAGGGAACGCAATATGTACCGGTTCCTGGGTTCCCAAGTCAGGCGCCGACTCAACTTCCCATTCCACCCCCTACGACAGCTCCCATAATCGTCCAGGGGAGCAGATCGAGGTCAAGGAGCGGATCGAGAAGGCGTCTTTCTAGAAGCCCACGCCGTCCCATAATCGTCCAGAGGAGCAGATCGAGGTCAAGGAGCAGATCGAGAAGGCGTCATTCTAGAAGCCCACGCCGCAGGCGCGGATACTCCAGGAGCCCACGAAGGAGGTCAAGAAGTCGGTCAAGGACTAGATCAAGATCGAGAAGTAGATCCAGACATAGACCAAGAAGACGACGAAGCAGACACCGAAGTGTATCAAGTGACGATAGTGGTCGTAGGCGCAGCCGTAGCCGCCATCGCCGCCGCCGCCGCAGTGCGCATCGTCGTAGCAGAAGTCGTTCCGGAGATTCGCGCCGTAGTTACTCTCCGCGCCGCAGTTATTCTTCAAGGCGCGGTTCTCCCAGTCGCGGTCATCCGTCTCGACCATCGGAATATGCAGGCCATCCCATTGAACCTCATTATCCACCAGTTGTAGTTACAGGCCATCCTCCTGGCCCTTCTGACCATCCCCTTCCCATCCCTTTCCATGATCCTAGTCATGGTGCACCACATACGGTGATTGTGCCTTCCCGTTCAAGACCCCAATCCCGATTGCATTCTCGATCGCCTTCCCGATCGCCTTCTCCGCCGTACACACATGTAACACATGTGCCGACGGTTGTGGTGCCGCCCAGTCGAAGTGGTAAGTTCTTGTTTAGTGTCTCAGAGTCTCTTTTATTCACCATTGATTTAGGTTCACGGTCCTCGTCTACGTATAGAAGACATGAACCTGGAGTATCCACGTATGTACCTGCTCCACCTGTTCACGAACTACCAGTACGAAGACCTGGCGATTTAATTCATGATGAAAGTCGTGCTCCAACACGGGCGCCAACTCGTATCGCGCACTCTCCATCTCGTCCTTCAAGTCGTGTCGCGTCACCCACTCGGTCCTACGCTCCGTCTCATACTGGCACTCGCATTCATACACCCTTCGAAGATGACTATGACGATGGACATAGATATGCTCCTCCCGAACCCTCGCATACACACGGACCAGGAGCGCACGGTCATGAACCGCCCATTGGCCCCCATGAAGTTCCTTATGGTGCACCCCCCCCTCACGAGCGACCGATTGTGCCACATGAAGGCGTCCATGGAACCCCTTTTGTTCCTCATGAAGTCCCTCGTAGGTCACCAAGTCTTCCTCGCACAGTCCCGCCTGGGGATATCTCACGAGGAGCTAGCGTGTCTCCCGATACATCTGCTATCCCTCATGTAGTACCTCACCATGAAGATGAACTTCCTCGCGAATCATCACCACGCCAGGTCCCACCTCCAACTCATGGTATGCCCTCCCGAGCAGCATCCCATGCGCCCACTCGTGCGGCATCTCGTGCGCCCACTCGAGCGGCTTCCCGTTCACCGTCTCCTGGACGGTCCCGTTCTGCAACTCCTAGACCTCATTCGGAAACACCTAAACCAATACCCACACCGGGTGGTTCGGGAGGCTCGTATCGCAGTATTACCCCGCCTCCTGACCCCATGGCACCAAGACCAGGTTTATCACCAAGAGAAGGTGAAGCAAGGTCCGAAGGTGGCTATCCAGAATCAATAGGAGATGTTCCAGGATCGAGAGGCAGTGATCGGGAGGCGAGAGGTGGTGATCCGGGATCGAGAGGCGGTCATCCAGAATCGAGAGGAGATCATCCAGGATCGAGAGGCGATCATCCAGGATCGAGAGGCGATGACCGAGAGGCGAGAGGTGGTGATCCGGGATCGAGAGGCGGTTATCCAGGATCAAGAGGCGATGACCGAGAGGCGAGAAGTGGTGATCCGGGATCGAGAGGCGATCATCCAGGATCAAGAGGCGATCATCCAGGATCGAGAGGCAGTGAGCCGGAGAGAGTAGAGGATCCAAGGTCGAGAGCAGGAGATCAAACGCAAGGCATGGCGACTCCCGTTATTGATCAAGCGATCGCTGAACGATTTGCTAATCTTGACGAGCTGGAGGGCAGACTACAGGATGTCGCGAGACATGCCGATGAGGCGGAGACCAGTCGCGATAATCGGTTTATGGAAAGCGAAGGTGAACGTGATCGAATCTTCGAAGATGCCGAGCGTCGCAGGAATGCTGAAGCGCAAGAAGCTCGTGAAGCTTTGTTGAGTGCAATTGAAAGCCGGCTCGAGGCCCCACCTCAGCCCCCTGCTGTTGAGCCTGTTCCCGATGTCCCTTCATCTCCACCACCGCCGCCACCCGAATCAGTGCGTGAAGATGACGGTCTCTCGCTGCATTCCATCCAGGCTGCGACCCAGGAAGCGATGTCCAGGCATTCCGAGGATCTCCGAGATATCGTCAAGATGGAGAGAGATGAGATGAGGGCCGAATTGGAGAGAGAAAGGGAGCAGCATGAACAAGAGCGTGCGCAAGCTCGGGAAGACATTGAACGTGCGAGGGCGGAACTAGACGCCGAGCGAGCCAAGGTGGCTGAGGAGAAGGATGCGAGGATACGTGAGTTGGAGGAGGAAATGGCTAAGATGAAGGAGGAAATGGAGGCTGAGAAGGCCCAACGGGAGACTGAGTTTTTGCAACAGCGTGAAGAGGCGAGCAAGGAGCTGACAGATGGATTCACTGGTTTGAATGCCGGCTTGGAGGCTCTGCAGAACTTGATGAATGAGCAAAAACAGTGCTGTGAAGAAAAGAAGGCACTGAATGAGCAGCGCTGGGCGGAGAAGGAAGAAAGGAGGAACAACAAGAAGGGAGATACAGATGAGATGTTCATTCTGTTGAAGCGGATTGACGAGATGGTCAATGAGTGCCGGGAAGAGCAGAAAGCGGCCAAGGAAGCTGCTGAGGGCAAACCTGGTGAGTTGCTTTCGCGTTTATATTTTCTTGAGCTTATGCCCCTTCTCTCAATAGGACCGGAGGAAATTATCGAGCAACTCAAACAGCAGAATCAGGAGCAGCGAGAGCTTCTGCAGTCGCTTTCCGAGAGTGAGTATCGATTAATGCGTTGTGGTCGTATAGAGATTGACTTATTGTTCATAGATTGGCTGACTGAGTGTGCTCGACACCATCAAGAGACCGTTGATGCGGTTCGCCAAACTGCGAATGAACAAGTGCCGTTCAATGTCCAAGGGGTAAGATTGCACAAGTTTATTGTCCTCCGAATCTATACTGATTACTCGTCTGTAGTACCTTGATGAGTTCAGTAAGGCATTGGCATCTGAAGTCCGTATTTTGCTTGGTGAAGTAGGAAAACTCCGAGAAGAGCGACGTGGACTTCAACAGTATGCCTCAATTATCATTTCAATTATCATCTATCTGACTAGATATTCTCAGCGAAATCGGTTTCTTGCTGACCACAAGGTCCAAGTATGGTCCTGGAGGTGAATTCGATGCTGATTATATGCCTCCTTCCGCCGCGCCTCCACCGCCGCCACCACCACCGCCCGAGCCAATGCCGCCTCCAGAAGTTCCTCCCGCACGACCTGGTTGGAGGACCGTCAATGTGCGGCCCAGCAAGAAAAAGAAGAGAGATAGTGGACCGCCACCTCCTGCTGCACCTCCGCCTGGACCGGATCCGCGCGCCCAAGTGCGTTCATGGGCGCAATGGCATCGTGAGTAGTCAAATGTTTAGCGTTTCGAGCACGTGAACTGAAAATTTCCCTAGCTGAGCCACACTTTGTACCCACTCCTCCGATCATCGAGCCTCAGTTACTCGTCCCTGATCAAGGTAGTCCGGGGTTGTTTGGGCCAAGGTCACCTCGAGGATCGATCATACGTTAGGCGCGGTGTTTGTGCATCATGATCTTATTAGACTTTTTGCTTTCATCTATGATAATTTACGCTCATCTCATGACATGTTTTATACCGTTCATTGCTTATACCGGTATCCATTTATTCCCTCAGATTATGTTTTCTTGTCTTGTATGTACACTGCTAAAAAATTTTAATGTTGTTTTCACTCCCCAAGCTGTAAGCGATAGCATCTAAGCTGAGCTATGTCTGGCTTGTCGTCGGTATGCATTTCTTAGTTCTCGGTGTTGACCGTTCTAAGGGCTCCAAGCTTAGAGTGAAAACTTCAACAACGGTTGGTTTACGGGACGCATACTAGTTGGGGACTTGGATATGCCGCGCCTCAATGCCCCACCGCTTCCTATGCCTCCGGACCATCCATTTTCCGCAGAAAAAAAAATAACCACCTTGGGACTTGCCCAAGGTGGTAATTCCGACGCCCCATCGACCACCGTGTTATGGAAATTCTCTCCCTACTACTTCCTCAATCTCGCACGCGTAAAAGACTGCACGTCAAATTCGTGTTTTTACAATGCAGTCAACTACGTACTGATCTTCTGCATTTCCCCGTCTCCTGTTAGTTTTATTTCGACCCCTTTGCGTCGTCCTCGCCACTTTGGCAAAGTCAGCTACATCGACACACGCAGAACTGACGCTTGCGGCTTGTCGCACGGCGTTGATTTCTGTATTTTGGGCCTTGGATTTCACCACCTAAATTGATGCCGCGAATCTGGCATTTTCGTGCATTTCAAGTTCTGCCCAAAGTCGGTGCTACAAGACTTACTGCAGGGTTCCTCTTCCTCTTCACGACGCCGCATGGCTTGATTTTGGAATTTTGGCCATTTCTTTGGCTCCAAAAACACGTCTCTGGATCCGTGCGAAAGTTCTAGTACGCAGATGGCGACTCGCTTTTTCTTCAATCTCCTTCAGGCGTCGATATCGATCTTGAAGCCCGTGGCCAAATACAAATCTGGTAGATCCCGCTAAAAATATAAACAGACATGCAGCATGCGAGGCTTCTCCATGTTACTCCCCGCAGCGAGCCGACCTCGAAAAATGGGCCTTGATCGATGATCCGAGGTCAGTGATGCTCATTTTAGAATGAAAAATAAAAGTTAAAAATATGTTTGTATCCACTCCTCCGACCATCGAGCTCCGAGCCTCAGTTAGTCCGGGGTTATTTGAGCCAAGGTCACCACGAGGATCGATCATACGCTGGGCGTTAGGCGCGCGGTCTGTTTGCGGTCTGTACGCATCTTATTAGACTTTTTTCTTTCATCTACGATAATTTACTCATGATATCTTTTATACCGTTCATACGTTCATTGCTGCATTTATTCCCTCAGATTATGTTTTCTTGTTCCTTGGCAATTTTAACGTTGTTTCCACTGCCAAGCTGTAAGCGATTATGCTTTTTGTGCGTCATGGGTGGAGATTAGGTGGTGGGCATATATGGTTCCGTCCGTGTTTTGATCAGGGGCCCGGCGCAATTTGACGGGTAACTCTAACTCGGACATATATGATTCCGTGCTCCTACTAATACTATGACCTCGCACCCAATCCGTTCTCACTTTTCTTCACTGGCGTCGTAGTAATCACTTGGTAATTCTCTATTTTTCTCGCTGTTCGTCGCTTACTCGATTCTCCAGGACATTATGGCCTCTCTGATCGTACCCATGGAACTCGTTGACAACATGTTCGACGAGCTGGACACCCCGGGGGACCTCTTTTCTTGCTCTGTCGTGTGTCGCAACTGGCATGCGTTCGCCCAGGCGCGGCTGTTCTCTCGTATCCAGCTCGATTCCAGCTACGGCAAGCCTCCTGTGAATACTGTGCACAAGTTCTACCAGCTGCTCTCGGCGTCACCGCATATCGCATCGCACGTCAGGGAGGTGACTATATGCGTGCGGGCCCTCGACTGTGACGCCAAAATACCATGGGTGCTGTCCAGGCTTTCGAATCTCAGGAGCCTGAAGATCCGGGGCAGCGGTCGCGTCGTCTGGGAAAACATACCTCTGGACATCCGAGCGGCGTTGGAAACAGCAATCACCCGTGTCCCCCGCCTTGAACTCAATTCGCTCGTTTTCTCCGGCAACATGCAGCACATCTTCTCACTGTTTGCCAAGTCGACGGTGTTAACGGATCTTGCGCTGTTCCAAATCCTTCCACGAACACCTGTACCCGTGGACATGTTGGGTGGTCCGGTGACACAGGGTATTCGCTTGCGCTCACTGTCCCTCACGCTCAAACCCGAGGCCCTGACGGACACATTACACGTCCTCAGGGCTAATATCGACGCGTCGGAGCTTCGACACTTGGCGGTCCACACCTATTCGTGGTGGGACAACAAGTCATTGCAGGAGTTTTTGAAGATTCCCACTCTCGAGTCGCTCTCCTTTGCGCCTGCTTCTCCTCTTTGTGAGTTTTCGCTCTTCCATTTTCACTTGTTCCACTAACATCTCGAAAGCGTACAATGAACCGGCAACATTTCCTTGCGTTCGTCGAATAAGTCTGAGGACTTGCGTTTTGTCCGAGCTTCCTTGGTCTCTCTCAAGCATCGTCGCGTGGTGGACAGAGCTTTTCAGCCAGTCCGAGATGCGAATGCTTGAGGAGGTCAATTTGGAGCTGGTGGCCAAGTCTTTACTCAATCTTGAAGACAAGATGTGGGCGGACCTCGACGCTGCATTGGCACGGTTGCCTGTTAAGAGGGTGGTAGTAACCGCTAAACATCCTCGAGTGAGCGATAGGGCCATTGAGTACGCGTTCCCTCAGCTTAGGCGCGCGGGTGTGCTGGACGTGTCGGGGAACTAATTTTTGTTATACATACTGGTGGATCTCTTTACGTAGGATGTTTTTTGGGACTAAACTTAGGATACACGGTATATTTTTGGTCTATGTTGTTGTAGGATATATTGTAGGGTACATTTCTGGTCTGTTGTGGTAGGGTATATCTCGTCTGTCGATAATACTAATGGTTATTTGGGTCTTCGACTGTTACGCAAAATTCTTACGGGTCCAGCCGAAAGGCAGGGACAGGGCAGAAGAAGACATGCAAGATCGAAGTTCGGAATAAAAGAAGCTCGGGGGATGAATGGGTTTCGTGCGTAAAAAGACTCACCAAAAGCAACTTGGAGACTAAAATGTGAATTTCTTGTGTTCTTACGGGTACCGCTCCTGGGAAACAGCAACCTAGGCGATATGAGAAGAAGTTTTGATCCAGCTTTTGACCACCGAAAATGAGATTCCCTCTACACTAGTAAAGCTGAGGTTGAATTTCATCTCTATTCTAAGTTCTAACTATCTTCCTTGCATTGCGATTGGCGGAGAAATGGTCACCTGCCAGGAGTGAGAAGGAAGGGGCAGAAGGAAGGAAGAACAATAGATACGCTAGAACCAAAGTTCGGAATAAAGTATGTCACCTCTCCGGGCGGAATGGGTTTCGTGCGTAAATAGGTGCAAAGAGCCAAGACACCCTTTCATCGAGAATGTGGAGTCGACAATAACGGAAGTATTTCACGCGTGCAAAATGCTACTGACTGCCCTACTTGCATCTTGCCGCAAGGTTGCGGAAATTCGTTGGCTTCTCCCAAGTTCCCACCCATAGAACATCACTACTCTGAGCGTAGATCAGATAAGAACCTTCTTGTGGGATCTTCGGACTTTAGGAGGGGAAACTTCAATGCTTGAACTCAGATGCCATCCGTGGGTAGGATATCCATGATTAGTCTCTGCTATTTTCAGCCTCCAATCATAGCAGCGAATCCAATTAACAGCGAGATAACTTATCGATACATCAAGTCAATCAACTGCCATACCAGTAGAAATATTATGTTCATCGGCCTCTCGTATTAATCGTTCTCTTTCATGTGCGTTCTCGTCCTCTATGCGAGGTTCCATAATCGTATCGACCCAGGCCAGACCCCAGGCCATATTCCCAGCCTTGGTGCCGCCAAGTACGGGTTTGGCGGTATGGTCCACTTCCAATCGACTTCGCGTCGGCTGAGTATCGGAGCGATCTACACCACGCGCGGTCAGCAAACATAAGAATAAGAAAAAGCTGAGCTCACAGCAAACATTACCGGTATGAGGCTCGTACACGCCCAGGGGTAGAGTATCGTGCGACGAGACCTTCCTCTTCTTCTTCAAAGGCTCGACTTCCTCCTCTCTCATCGTTTCCAATCCACCACCAAGCTTCAATCTATTCCGTCTCCACTTGGCCAACTCCTCGTCGCTTTCACGTACCCGTTGTGCTATCATCCACATCCAGTTATCCTCTTTTACACCATCTCTGCTGAGTAGACTTTTCCTGACTGCGTTTAACGGTCCGTCGCTGAATGGTCCCCAGCCGCTTCCGCCGAATATTGTTGTGGGCCCTCCGGCACGATATATTCCCAGCCCACCACCACTGCCACCTTGGGGGTTTGCACGGTCGGGTCGGGCCGCGGCCTCGGTTGATTGAGCGTTTGGGTCAGGAAGGTCCCCAACTAAGTCGCCTGGTTTGATTCCACGTTCAGCTATTTCTTGAAGGGTCTTTTCTTCATAATAATCGTCTGTCACCCATCTGCCGTCTGTATGACACAATTCAGCCGTGCTTCCAATCCACGATAGCCATACACGTGCCTAACACCATCTTACTTCCATGTAGCTTGAACGCGCTACGTGCAGTGATGAGAGTAACGCTCCTCGTGCGGAGGTGTGAACCAAGTTTTCCTTCCCCAATGAGATAGTCTTTTTCCGGCTGTGTCGCGTTTAGTTTGAACGCCAGAGGATTCCGACGGAAGTAATACAGCGAATCTCGGAAGCCTGAGGTCCGGGCCGCGTCGATGGCGAGCATGTAGAGTCGTTTATCATGACGATTGGGAAGAAAAAATGTATTTGCCTTGAATTTCCGTCCTATTTCCTTTGAGCACGCCACCTCGAAGAAACATAACAAACTGACGCACCTCCCAGGAGGTTCCCCCATTTATCAATCTTTTCGTCGCCTTTCGGGTCGTCGGGCGTGACGAACTCGTCGCCTTCGATGACGTAGACCTCTCCTTGTATTTTCCGAAACGGCTTGCCCCCGCCCAGAGGAGCAAGTTTCTCCTTGGCCTCTTCAACAACTTCCGTCTCAGCGTCGTCCTCGCCTTCTGCTTCACCGCCCGTCCCAGCATCAGCATCGTCCTCGCCTCTCCTCGGCAGCTTAATCGTGATCGACCCACGCGGCGGCCTGCCTCTCCCCCGTGGTCTCCCTCTTCCCCGCGTCCGAGTCGGCGGAGTAGCAGCAGCAACGGCGGCGCCTCGTCCTCTCCCTCGCGGCCGTCCCCGCCCTCGTTTTATGACACGGATCTCGCTAGATGGTGTAGGGGCATCCTCCGTGCCGCCTTCTTCATTGTCCGCTTCCTCAGTGTCTCCACCTTCAGCATCAGCTTCAACTTCGGCTTCACCGTCGCTCTCTGTTTCGACGAGCTCCTCCGGTTCTGGTTCTGGTGGCGGTGGTGGGGCACGAGGTTTGATGATTATTTTCGGAAGGCTGCCTGACTTCATGAGTGGTAATTATGGCTACGGAGGAGCGATAGACAACAAGGTCGTCGAAGCAGGCGGTGAACGCGAATTTCGAAAGCAGGACCGTGACGTAACGATGTGACAATTCTCACGTGACGATCGTTAATTTCGGCACACGAGTCCACAAGGACCCACAACGCGCTATTGACAGAGTTCTATGAGCGAGACTTTGAAATCATCCACGTTTTTTAAAAGTATTTGCGACTGAAATGAAGTTACTATTTCTCTCTATGGCACGGCAGGGCAAGGCCCATCGTAGTTTCTGACGGGGAGTTGAAATTACCTTGCTGGAAACCAGCAAGGTCCTGGGCGCCGCTTGAAAGTTGGAAATGACAGCGAGAACTGAAATCCAAGGCTAGTCTCGTAACATTTTGAAACACCAGCCAGAACCTCTGTTGGCATGGCAGATGACGTTCTCACGAAGCGAACGGCTGGGCTTCGTGAACCCTGTTCGAAGGTAGGTTGAACTACATAGTTCGGGTCAGTAATAGTTGTAGCGTGCCATTTTCTTTCGCTTTCGCTTTCTAACCTGTTCCGTTGCTTTTAACTCGCGACTCCACCTACTGCATACACTTTTGAGTTGAATTAGCTCGGATCCTGCCAGAAATCGAGAAGTCTTCTCGAATACTTTGCTATTTAGCATTCTATGCATGCGTGAATCGCACGAGAATCATGTTCGTAACTCTTTAGCTAAACTATACCAGAAGTCACACCGTTCGTCCAATCCATCTGTAACATCCTCCAAATGAATACTGCCAGGCTGCAAGAGCATTCGCCGGTTTACATCACTTAACGATGTTATCTGCAGTTTTAGTCAACATAAATTTGGTCCAAACTACAAGCAAATGTACGGACCTGCCATGTTGGCGCAAGTTTCGCCCTCGGTACTCCCGAAGTAGCAAACGAGGTCCAGTATTCCCTCATAATCTCAAAGAGCGCTTCATCGTTACTATCGGGCGTTAAATCGGGCGCTTCTGAGGAGAACAGCGCCTGGAGCTCGTAATGATGGTCGTCACCAAGATGGGGATTGTCATAGTGATAAAGATATGCGACGAGGCCAGCGTCGGCCGCGCTTCCAGCGATGAGCTTGGCGGTGCAGATGTATCTCATCTCCCCATACATCTGTTGTTCTTGTAGCATCAGAGAGTTGTTGTAATCCTTAATAGGATACAAGTCAAGTGCCTTATCGAAGGATTCGGAGGTGAAATTGCCGTATTGACCTTGGATGAAATTGAACGTTGTGCTTTCCGTGGCACCGGGTGTAGAAGTGTTCGCGGCTGGATCGGGGAGCTCTGCCGACCAATTTGCTCCCTCATTGGTATTGGACCTTTTGCTCTTCTGTTAGCATGACAGGTTTGTGAGATCTTTATGAACATACCCGTAGAAAATGGGGACTTGTGCAAATCGGCCATTGGTAAATGCTTCTACCGGTCCTTCACGGATGAAAGTACCATCGACGATTGGAGCGAATGGATACAAAGTCGAGGTTCGCTCGTCAATAGTGGCGTTACCCGCAACTGTGAGCACGCTACTATTTGCAGCTCGTAAGCACGTCAACGTATTGCTTCCTAGCCCTCCACAGCCGCTATGAGAGAATAAGATAGATCGTCAGGGTAATAGATGGAGGAACCCACGCAAGTGATGCGAATCGTGAGAACAATTCCTCGGGATAGCTATCGCTGTAAAGCGGCATATAATTCATTGATGGACTGTCTCCCATGGCCGCGTGAAATAAATCTTCATTATCCCCGCCGTTTGCCATAACCTGGAGTGAAGTAGATGAGGTTGGGAAGCATGCACTAAAACGGACATTTTACCTGGAACATTGTTGAACCTGCACCTGCAGACTGACCCCATATGGTCACACGACTGAATATATGGACACATTCTCAGCGTAATAGAAGTTAGCCACGATGAGTTACATACCTCGAATCGCCTCCGAACTGACCTATATAACGTTGGATCCACTGGAGAGCAGCACGCTGCGCGAGGTTCGTCAGGTGCCTCGCAATCAACGTATATAGGCACAGACGATTACCTGGTCAAGTAGTCCGGCATTAATCACGCCGTCTGCTGCAAGTAGAGAGCCACCTGATTCGCCTGCATGAGCCAACAAGGGAATGCTAACTTTTATCGTGTCATTTACCAAGAAAGCCAAATTGTCCCAGCCGGTACTCGAATGTTACGAAAATAAACGGATTCGCTGAAGACTGCATGAGCCATTCCGGGGTGTACGAGTGTGAGTTTCCGCCTTGGTAGCCACCGCCATGCCAAAACACGAGTACAGGCAAAGGAGTAGATGCGTTAGTACCGATCGGCACGTAAACCTGCGTATATATCATCATTGTCAATGTAATGGCAGAGCAATCGCGGCGGAGCATACATTTCCGAAGAGACAGTCTTCCGACGTCTTCTTGAAATTTACTGTCGATGATTGCGACGTCGAGATACATGTTGGACCGTACTGTGTCACGAGTGAGTTGGCGTAGATTTCAGGCTGGGAAAGTTACTTACACTAGTAGCATTGACTTCCCCTAGGTGAGTCGTTGGCGGAGAGACAGGTGCTCGCCACCGTAGGTCTCCAATAGGTGCATCAGCGAACCGAACTCCAAGGTAAGATACGATCCCAGAGGTTTCGTTGGTCGCCCCGTTGAAGGTTCCATCTAAATCGAGGATAATTACAAGGTGACGTCGAAGAAAGTCGCAAGATACGAACAGTCAAGAACGACAGTTGATTTCCCTCTTGTGAGAGCTGGGTTAAAGCAGAGGAGCGCGAATAAGGCAAGTGGACCGTTGAGGATCATGGTCGATTTGCTGGGTAGGGGGGGGGGTGTAACTGATACAGTGACCTCATTTAAATGGGGGCCATTGCAAGATCACCTGGTATTTTACCCGAACGTCCGAGTATCGAGCACTGTCAGAGAAGAACAGCACACGTATAGATATATAATCACATCTGATCATGAGTATGGAGAGGAGATATTATTAGCACAAAAAGTAGCCTTTGCCACATGCCGTGGCGTTAAGACGAAAGCTCGTTTTCTGTGAAGGAGCAATAGTTATGTAAATATTCGCAATGTAGAATACAGCAGATAACTCACATCAGTGTTTCTTGGTATTTTTCTAGTTCGACAAGACTTTGTCTCTATCCAGGTGTGATGCATCCCGAAACTCCCGTTAAGCTGAAGATGTACCAATTGGAGTAAAAATCTTTTTGGAACTGTATACAAGCCCAGCTGACTGAAATCCAGGAAGCCTGACCTTGATAACGACACGATGCACACAACCATTCATGTTATTGAGGCACACGGTGCCTATAGACAACATCTTCTGTAATCTTGCCGGACCATAAGTATATTCAGTGCAAACGCGGAGCGGTATTGTCAGAATTATTTCAGGTCCCGATGCCGGCCCTAGCGCCTTGGAACAGCCTGAGCTCCGCTGATGTGAACAGCCGGAAGGCTCCCAGATGAACACTCAGTAATCATTATCGATGAATCGCGTCTTCAAGGGAAAAGTCCAATAAAGGTCACCGCAGCAGAAGACAAGCAAAAGGAGTTCAAGTTGAGGTTCCAATTTCGGAAGCAACAATGTTTGGCATGAGCCTGTTTGGAAAGACCGGTGTACACCGGAACCGGTTGCCGGTGACCCTCACCTCACCACCACTACGACGTCCTTCCTGCCTCTTTGTCATGCTTCTGAAGAGACTACAGGCTAGATTTCCGATAAATTTTAGGTCACGGCCCTTCATCTCGCCCATCCTTACAAGACGGCTGACAACGGAGACGCAGGCAGGGCCCTCGCGTCGTCCACACTTTCTGTTTACTGGCATTGTCGCGGGACTGGGATTGTATCTGGGAGGAGCAATCTACCCACCCCAGGAGCTTGTTTTTCTTTACCCACGGCATGCGCCTGCTCCTCCGTCTGATTTGACCTCTCCCGATGTGATCGCCTATACGGAATCGCTGGAACAACAGCTGCAGAATCTTCCGTTACTGCAGAAGGTCCGAAAGGCCGAGGATGCAGATGAGTGGTACGAGACACGACCATACACAAACTTTCCCGAGGACAGGCGCGTTAATAACCTGACGGCGGGTGCTCTAAGGGGTCCGGGCAAGCTGGCACTTCCACCAGTAGTCAGGGCAAAGAGGGACGAGAGTGAAGCATGGATATTTGCCCACCTTGGCAGAAGTTTATGTGGACACGATGGGATCATCCATGGTGGATTGCTAGCTACGCTACTAGATGAGAGTTTGGGCAGATTGGTATGTCACTTTCGGCCTCAAGAGTTCGTGTGGCGAGTTGACGCTTAACTATTAGGCTATCGTCAATCTTCCCGAGAAAGTCGGTGTTACTGCGACGCTCTCACTCACATACAAGGCGCCTACGATTGCTGATCAGGTCCGTCAGTTCCGTAGACAAAATAAGCCAGTGATCATCTCATGTCATAATACAGTTTGTTGTCATCAAGACATCTCTTCAAGAGCTCCAAGGGCGCAAGATTACTGTCACTGGACGGATAGAAGATTTGGAGGGCAAAATTCTTGTCGAGGCATCGTACGTCAGTCAATATCATTCGATGCTACCGTGATTAAAGCATCCACAGCGCTCTCTTTGTCCAACCGAAGTACTCTGGCATGCTGAACAAAAGACCGCTCCATGAAGCACTGGGTATGCCGACGCCCATTCCGCCCCTCTCGGACGCCGAGAATTTGTAGTTACGAGTATGGTCCTCGTCGTGAGTCGTTAGCTGCTGTGCGTTGATGTTACTCATTCTGAAGCATGGTCCGCAACTAGGGTTGCGGTATTCCGATTATTAGACCCTAGAATCTCCCGGGCGATGCAGGTGCATGTTTCAAGAGCCCGCTAATATAGACAATTTAGACGATGGACTGTTGACGTCAGCTTTCTATCCTTATAGATTCCATTCTCTTCGCGATGATCCCATCAGCTGGGGGCCTGACTAATTACTTCGGGCAGACTAGTGTTCGACCGAGAAGGGTCATCTTGGTTTTTTATCCTTAAATTCATCTAGTACTTGCAAGACTTAATTCTTAAGGTGCGTGTAGCAGTGAATCAACGCCTTGAGCGTAAGCATTTCCTTTTGGCTGAGTCAGAAGTGGTCAATCGTTCTTCTTGATTGATGTATACCATAGCTCTCCTCATGGTTCAGCGCAAAGCGCAAAGATCCTTCGGAGCACGAACCGGCGGCGGTTGCTCTTCGGAGATATGCGATTCATGATCATGTCGCTTATATTCTACTTACGGTTTGGCGCATTAGAAAAAATGTCTCACACATGCGCTCACGCGTTGTATCATGATACAGTGTTCCTGGAATCAGGTTACCCGCGCACCATCTGTAGGCTTTGGTCGTTGCTTGGTTTTTCCGCGATACCATCTATTCCCTGCGATGGCCTTTTACACCTACACTGCAATGAGAGCTGATAAACTCGCGCGCCGGAACCAATAGTCGTGATATACGCTACTGGTGTGTAATGTGCATGATGACGGAGTGCCTGATCCTGTTGATGGGAATGGTACACCATATTAAGGAGTATTCCTACTCTGCTTTTTCGGCGTTCGTACTGAAACAGCGGGTTCAGTAGGCCCCTAACAATGTCAGTACCCTTTGTATCTCTAACGCAATGCAAGTTGAAACTAAGCAGAATTTTTTAGTTACCTTACGCGCTAAGAGTAGGGTCTGCCCACCAATACGACAAACGCGGTTTGTGAGTTAGATACCGACTAGGCCGTCGCAAATCATGATGGATATCAAATCATCAAAAAGTGGTTCCTGATCCGGTCACGGTGATGAACCTGGATCAACACTATATATTCGCAGTTTGGAATTGGTTACCCACTCGATGCTTCAATAATTCTCACCATCACCAGAACGAGTCATTAGCTCCGGTCATTGGGCGCATGAAACCCTTCTCTTAAATAACTCCATTGTTTACTTTGGACTGATCTTTAACTTCACCCATGATCCCTCCTGCGCCTCTCTCACAAGTCTTGCCACTACCGCCAAAGGTCTAGCACTACCTGATTTCTCCTCATTTGACCCTTACTCATTGTCCATATTATCTGTCAGGACGTCCGACGTCATTCTGCCTCGTTTCACGCTACCATTTCTACGACTAAGCCGCTTTCACTCATCTTCTTGGAGCCCATGACGCGGTATCCGTTCAGGAAACCAAGCACGACGAACTCCCAAACCAACACCTCTGAAACCTCTGTCCAATCCAGCTCCAAACATTTTCACTCTCAAGCAAGTTTGTCCACTTCAATACCTGTAATACCAGACGAATCCCAAGGGCCACTGCAGGTGCTTCCAAACGGTATACGATCATATCAGGTTCTCTGTTTCAAGTAATTTGACTGATGACTGCTCAGGAAGACGCCACGCCGCTTCTACATCTATTCCCGCGATTCTAGGCGATTTAAGAGGAATAGTTAGGAGTGCGCTCTTCATCGTTGTTTCAAGTATTTCATTTGATGGCATTCTTTAGATGATCACAGGCTGCCCACGCGAATACCTTCCTCTGACTTTCAAAGTATCACGGCTACTAGTTCCCATGACGGGAACACTGATATCCCGGCGGGCGAAGACAAGCTTGGATCCTCGCCCCGGAAACAGAAGGGCAAACTGTCACTTTCAATACCACACATAGTTCACAGTTACCAGGCACAGGAGGGCGAGTCTAGTTTTCCTAGCAGTGCGGACGTTTCAATGGACGCGCCCAAACATGGCTTTCGCATAATAGGACGCGGGGGGTCGGGATCCTCTTATACTGTCACATCCACTCGGCCGAAAACCCGGAAAAGCGAGCCTTACCTAGCTCAGGCTCGTGAAACTCAGCTTTCTCCGATCGCAGGACCATCACGCCCCCCTCTTCTGCCTGTCAATACTGCGGCTTCTACGCCGCCGCAAAGCAAGCTTCGTTATTCTGGTCGAGGAGGCGCAGGGTCCAAGCCTCGTTCCCTTGCTCCCAAACCCCCCAAAGAGCATCGATTTGGATTCGACTTCAAGATTCCAGCACTGTGGAAAGGGAAGACCAAAGTTGAGGAGGAGGAGGCTGACAGTACCGCATTCATCGGGGACTCGGAATCGGATGTTAGCTCGATACATTTCGCAGAACCTATGGTGCCGTTGCCGAAACCTACTTCGCCATCTCGACCTCACGATGATGCGTTCGAAGAAGCTATTGATGAAGAATGCCGGTCGATTCCAGATGTCATAGAGGACACTGTTGTTACTGAAGAACCGGATACCGCCGCACCGTCACCGATACCGTCGTCGTCTGGCCTGGAAATGCAACAACGGAGAATGACCGGAGAGGGCATCCGGTACCCCAAAGCAGGATTCATTTTTGTGCCGAAGAATTACAGTCGAGTAATGTCTGGGCGGATCGTAATGCCCTCGCTTCCTCCGATGTCTGACATCTCTTCTTCGACGGTGTATAAGGGACCATCCCGTCGGCATAGTTTACCCGTTGCAATACCTGAACCTAAATCTGCAAGTACTCTAGGAACCTTCGAGGATCCACAGGCACGTGAAGATAACCAATGCGAAGCAGAAACAACGCCGGTCTCCTCCATGATATTTTCCATCCCGCCCTCCCCGGCGCCTTCACTGCAGGACCCTATCGAGGAGGTACCCTTACATATTGAGCCTGAAGGGGTGGATTACACGCTTTCGAGTCTCCGACCAGATTCACCATTTATGGGCTCGTTTATTCCCATTTCGCCGCCGACTTTTGAGCGCGTTATGAGTGAGAGCGGGGGTTTTGTCTCGGTGGTGGACGAAAAACAAGGGTGGACGGGGCAGTGGAATCGGGGGAATATTGGGGAGGTCATTAGTGCCCTAAGGGAGCTGTAGGGTTATCGGGGGTATCCAGTTGAGCATGTTATCGCTCTTTCACATTTCTTTTTCGACAGATTTACTGCCATAATTTTATCCTAGCCAGAAATAACGGTCTTATTAGCTCGCGAGTCTGTCGTTCACAACTGTACACTTAATATCATCTGCAATACACCAGCTTCGCTTGATGGATGGATCACAATGACTAGACGCTACACAGCTGAGAATCCGGACTAAGTAAGTCCTTCGCGACGTAGAATTCTATGGTTGTTGCTTTGTTTTAGGTGGCTGGGACGTGTCTACCTTACATATTGAAAACGGTTGTTAAGCAACATACTTGCGCTATCTCCTCACTTGCCAACAATCGTCCCTGTGAACAGGCCACTTTCAGCTTATCTTTCTCAACCAAATTACCAAACAAACGACTAAGGTACTCATCAGAGGGAACAAACACTGAAAACTGCATCGGCAGTGGTTGCCGGTTAGCTACCGCGCGGGGCAGATGGTCGATGATATATCAATGATGATAATGACCTGTGACCCCTTCAACGGGCAAGACGGTCAATCTGTGACGCACGGGTTTGTCCCACTCACGGTCACTCTGAGCTCCTTGGCAGCTATATGAATATGATCTCCCTCCCGGCTTCGAAGTTTGGAGACGGAAATTAAGTAAGTATTCAATGACATACTGCGCATAATGAATTGACGCGTGACGTCATCTCTTTTCGTTATGTACCAGCAGCCGAACATCTTCGCTAAACCATTTTCGACGCAGTTCACGTGCTGATCTTTTTTTGCTTCAACATACCACAAAATGACTGAGAGAAATGCGGTTCGCGAGCTAAAGGAAGGCTAGTTCTATTCTTTCTGTTTGATCCGTTTTTTTCGTAGCACTTGGTTTACGGTAAGTATTTTCAACAGGTCAAAGCAAGTATAGCTATCGCGACTGTTATATTTCAAACTTCCATTGCCTTCTCAGAAAAACTTGATAAGGGCCGAGCTGTCGGTCTGTGACTATCTGGCAGTGCCATGCCCACAGCTGCAGTCGAAAAAGGTCGCTATTCGCATGCTTCAACTTATCATCCACTGACGTGGAAGTATCTATTTCTGGCCTCCTGCGGTTCCAAGTCTTCTGTGTAACCTCTTGGAATGGGGCCAAGCTCATAAATCCTACGATTCAATGTCGGCGCTTCAAAGTCACGGAGGTGTTCTAGCGTTCTCTCCGCATGGTGAATCATCCTACGAGACTCACATGACGCCTATATGCTCGACCTTCCTCAACATTTACCATGTCATGCCTGTAAGTGGTGTAGCACCCGTCACATCTTATCGTATGCACCGTAGGACATCTCCGGGGCGCTCTTAGGCCAACTGTATAATGAATCAACGCGGCCAAGTTGTTTTGAGAGAATCCTCATGTGTGTGTGAAAGACAGTCCATCATGGTCAACTCAGGTGTGAGTCTTCGTCCACTAGACAGCTAGCCGAACCAATCAGCGCTGCTGTCGTTGTCGTTCCTTGAGTGATTGAAGATTTCTCCTTTTCTTTTCGCTAGATCATGATATCCGAGAAGGCCAAGCTCATGTTCTCATGTTCTGTTACGGAAGTGAAGTGATCATATTCTGATTAATCGGTAAAGTCTTTATATTCTAGGGCTGACCTTGGCTCTGTTCGTTGCCTGACAATGATGACAACATGTAACAAATTGATACAGTGACTTGAGAGCCGCAGACTACTACAAGCAGCGTTTTCACTTTTACAAGCTCAAAGGACGAACTCACACAGAGCGCTACTTCCGTTTCAGGTACGCTTTCTGTATCGATTGATAGCGAACCATGTGTTTATGGAACGCATACAACAGGCATATATCTGTGGGTTCGACCTAGTGTTCAACGAAGCTAATTTCGGTTGTTGCCGCCGGCTCTCTTCAGAGGAGTACGATCTCGACGCGACATCCTGTAAGTAGAACTATCCTTGTTAGCGGGATGCGAATTTGACTTTCATCAAGTCAGCTATTTCAGGCTCCCAATCGATATTTTAGGTTTAGATTGATTGCAGCCGAGGCATCTAGCCAGGAGAAGTTTCTATTGGATCAACTGATGCCGACTTTCCGCTTGTGGGAGAGAGAAGTATCGTAAACCAGTGAAAACTCGGGATGAAGTATCGTCGTGGCAAAATTCTTTCTTCCTTCCTGATCCCAGGTCATATTCAACATGGTCAATGTATTTGACCGTCTAAATGCCCATGCATGTTGTTTTAATTCCTATGAACGCGCTGTTTCACTAACCACTGACTTTTTTGTCAACCATAGGTAGCTGATTCGTTTGTGGGAAGGTACTTTCGTCTCGAGGGCTCAGAACATCCCAACGAGCGAATTGGGTCCCGCTTCACCGTAAATCAAAATTCAGGGTTTATTTTCTCTCTCACACTGAGTTACATTTTTTAACAGACTGAAATCCGAGCTGGTCTTACAACATGGGTGAGCAAACATGTACTTTACAGGCGAATTGACAGTTGAAACGTACATTCAGGCTGCGATGGCTTACATCGTGCGTAACGTAGCTTCTCGTAATTTGGAGGACAGCTGGACAGACTCTTTGTTGTCTAGATATCTGTAAATGCGGCGATTTTATCGGATTCCGGAGGCACTTGCGTCTGTACATCCGAGACTGATCCTGTTTGCCTCTCCGACGAGACTTATCTCTCCTGCGTCAACGACGTGCGCAATGACCTGATAACCTCGACGGCAGCAATTGCTGCTCTCGCCTCTGTCCTCGAGGGCGTTCTTGCAAACTTGCCAATCGGAATGGCCCCAGGTTTGGGACTAAACGCCTATGTTAGTTCCAACTGCAAATTTATGGATTCAATCTCGGCTTATCTCACGCATTTAGTTTACATATTCCATCGTTGGCTTCCATGGTTCGGGCGTCATCACTTACCGCGAAGCTCTAGCGGCGGTATTTCTGGAAGGGTATGCGTCCCGTCACACCGTCTCTTAACCCTGTTGACATCTTCTGTTAGATGGATATTCTTAGCACTGTCTTTACTCGGAATTCGACAATGGCTCGTCAGGATCATGCCCCAATCTCTAGTTTTAGGAATTGGTTCAGGGATTGGTCTCTTCATTGCGTACGTTATCCCGCCCCTTTTTCGGTCCACTTCATCTCACTACGGAATTATGTATATAGGCTAATCGGACTATGTGGGTCGCTCGCACTGCTATTCGCCAATTGTCCTGTCACTCATTGACGCGCCTACGTATAGCGGCTAATGGACTTGGAGTGATTGGAGGTGATACCACGAACTTCGTCGGACTCGGGGGATGTAAACCAGAAGACTGGATCAGCGCTGACATGCCAAACTACTGCGCTCGTGGTGTTCTGCAGAGTCCGACAATGTGGCTTGGTATCTTCGCTGGGGGGTGCGGTGTCATCAGTCCTTTCCCTGTTGGAGGTACTCATGATGCGCTGGCAGATTTCTAACCGTCCTTCTTATGCTGTATCGCGTTCGCGGCGCCATCTTGATTGGAGTATTCTTGACTTCCATCATATCATGGCCCAGGCCGACCTCTGTGACGTTTTTCCCGCACACTGATGCTGGTGATGTTCTTTTCGACTATTTCAAGAAGGTCGTGACATTCCATCCTCTCACCAAAGTCGGTAATACCATAGATGTGAGTAGATGGTAAACTCTATTTCAAACATTTGCTAATTTCCTATCGTTGTATTTAGTACAACTATGGGTGCGTGATGGTTCTTTTTGTGGCGGCTAGATGCGAACGATTTCCTCAGGAACGGCAGAGTCTGGTATGCGCTGATCACTTTCCTATACGTTGATATCCTGGGTATGTGGGTCATAGTACATTACAGCGCTTAACACTTAAACACCTCTGTTCAGACACGACTGGGTAAGACCCTGACAATTCCATTCGTTATCACCGAATTTAAATCGATCGGCAGTACACTTTACGCAATGGCCAAGTTCGCAGGTTTACGAGATCCAGTCACAATGGACTTCGAGAATTCTACCTGGGCTTACTGCGTTGACGCGTTTTCCATCAGTATGGGCGCATTAATGGGAACCAGTCCTGTGACCGCATTCATCGAGAGCGCGACGGGTATAAGTGGTATGGTTTTCGTTTAATTATATTGTTCGACATTTCATTGAGACGCATACAGAGGGCGGTAAGACTGGAATCACTGCAATCGTTACCGGATTGGCCTTCTTTGTTTCTGTCTTCTTTGCACCGATCTTTGCGTCAATACCGTCATGGGCTACTGGAGGTGCACTGGTCATTGTCGGCTCCCTCATGATTCGAAAGTGCGTCATTCTCCAAGTATACACTAGCGTTTGACTTATGGCTTGCTATAGCGTTCGAGAAATCAACTGGGACTATATTGGTGACAGTGTTCCTGCTTTTTTGACCATAATCATCATTCCTTTGTCTTACAAGTCGGTACAACCTCTATTGACATCCTCAACGTTGCTAATCCAAGTCATAGCATTGCGTACGGCGTCATTGCCGGAATTCTATCTTATCTTATCCTCAACGGCCTTCCTTGGGTCGTTCGAAAACTCACAAACGACTATATCGTTCCCCCTAACATGGAGAATTCGGAAGAGTGGTCCATCCCCCCTGGTGGCATGATCCCCCCTTGGATGTGAGTTTCCTACGTCGCTGGATCAGCTCATCGTTTTCTGATAAGTATCCTGCAACTAGGTCACGACTCGGCGAAAGGTTGAACATTATCGAAAAACGATCGGAACCTCAGTCGTCGGCTTCCAGTATGAATATGGAAATGGCTTCTCGAGAGAACGTCAATCAAAGCACCAAGAGCCTGGAGGGTATGCATTTGGACGTCAAAGGAAAACCATCCGCTATTCAGTACATGCAGCGTTAAATCTATACCCAGTTTTTTTTTGTATTCTGGATGTGTTGTACTATGTCATGTACAGACGGAACTTTGGTCGTTTCATTACTTATATATACCATTTGAAGAGCTTAGTTGAAAATTCAGTTTGTTCGGGTTAGGAATCTTTCGGAACCGAATTATACATAAAGTAGATCTTGC
Source organism: Armillaria cepistipes (assembly GCA_900157415.1). Classification (NCBI taxonomy): domain Eukaryota; kingdom Fungi; phylum Basidiomycota; class Agaricomycetes; order Agaricales; family Physalacriaceae; genus Armillaria; species Armillaria cepistipes. The sequence goes on from FTRY01000010.1 coordinate 1,713,787, forward strand.
TTGACGAAAAAATAGAATGATGTGCGACGTGTATAGCTTTAGCCTTTTGATCATTTCGCAAAAAGTTTTCAACAGATCAATGTTCGCATGTGATCGAGACACCACGAAACGCGGTACGACGTAACTGCCAAGGTCACCATGTACTGCAGATAAGAGGCTAAACCAAGCCCCACATAAATGGCGGTGGTGGAACATACCATATAAGAGCAGAGGTGATATAGTGCGCTTGATATAATCTACAGCACACACGATGCCGCCATCATCGTCACCAAGGAAGTCGTTCAAAAATATGAAGCGGTAGAGACGATGATGTTCGCTTCCAAGGAAGAGATGTATCATCAAAGTACGATAAAAAGAAAATGGGAAATATGATTGTCCTTGTTTCACTGTCCGAGTAGCAGCGGTCAGCCACTGTATTTCTGGTGTCAGTAGAGGTGATATCGGGAAAAGGATGAGGATCGGGTGAATGCCACGGGCAAATGCTTTGACCACATATTGAGTCCATAACGGTGCAGAAAGGTCGGAGCAATACGCAAGCACGGTGTTCTCCGCTAGGACGCTTCAAACATTCAGTAAGGTATCCACCGCGAAACCCTAAAGGTTAGTAATGTCCATTAAGTTGACTCTCTCACACGTGAGATGGAGATATTCTACCTGGAGCATGCGAGAGCGTACCGCGTCTGAAGAGCGCCCATTTGTTGCCCAAAGTTTCAAGAAGGTGGAGACGCCAGATGTATTTAAACGAGAAGTTGAGAGCACCAAACCTCGGTGCTAGATATTGTTCGGTGGTCGCTCATAGTGGGTAGATCCGGAAGAGCTTGGGTGCATGAAAGATGCTAGCATAAGATGGTATACATATATGATACCTGGAACCCATAAACATGCAAATGAATGGCACAGGACAACCACTTACAGTCAAAGGCACGAGGAACGACAAGAACGATGTCCGGTCATAGAAAACAACTACACGTTGTTCCGTCTCCTCCGTCTTTCGCGTTTCTGCGCCATGTATATAAAGGTCGCCACAATCTCATCCGCTATTGCAAGACCTTCCGGATTGATAGTCAGTTTCGGTAGCCTCGCTTTGGAAAAAAATCCAAGTGATCCTCTGTCATAGGTCGCAACGAGTGCATGAGATCCGTCGTTTTTGACGAGCTGATCAAATGAGAAATCTGGCAATGGATCGAATGCAAGTAAGACATACATATAAATCTCCCATGTCCTGTTTCCATTTATATGGCTGGCCGTCTACACCGATCCATGATTCGGATCTAAAATCCTAGTTCAGTTGGAAAATAATGATTCAAGCGGGACGCACGCTGAGAATATGTTCGCCCGGTGAGGACACACGTCACGACCCCAGACTTGTACGACACTCGCATCCCATCCATTAAGTTGTATGACAGCCATGTCGCTCGAAGTAGCACCGGTAATTTTCTTGATCCTTGTTGATGACCCGAATAATTTGAAGGGCGTATCGATATGATAGGCAGGTGTACCGTCTGGTAGCACCAGTACGGTGTTGTATAGGCTACTTTCAAGCAGAGAGAAATCCATGGGTGGTTGCAAGGAAGAACAGTGGAGCGGCAACGCCGGCCTTTAGCAACGCTTTGATATTCATCTTTGGGGCTGTGCAGGGATCCCGACGTCCTTCTATTGCCTCGAACAGGTCCTCAGATAAATATACCGTTTCTCTGGAAGATATTCGAGCATAAAGGTAGGTCTAGAAAGATAGAAAATTGGACCGTGGTGGTAAGAGACAAGCAGTAGTCAGTATCGAGAATTGATTTCTGTATTTAGATTTACGAGTACCATAAATAAATAAATAATATTTTCTCCCTCTTGCTTATGCTCAGCCGTCTCTGCTTGCCCCGACGTTGCACCTTTCCCGTAAAAACTGCGAAATATGCTGGCATAAGCACCTCACGGGACATAATTGACGATGAAGACCGTACCGAGTACATCCGGAGACGCAAAACAGAATGGAAGCGCAAGCAAGGGGTGCGTCTCTTCGAATCCTCTTTCTGCATTAAATTTATCCTGCAATAGGGCCAGACTTTCCTTGACCATCTTATCGTGACAGTACGCGCAGGTTAGCCGTCTTGCTCACCGTATTATGTAGCTAATGTCGCGCAGGCAAAGGCGGTAATGGCTGCGCTGCATTTCATCGCGAAAAGTTCAAACCCTTTGGCCCACCCTCAGGCGGCAGCGGAGGCCGTGGAGGCGACGTGTACATTATCCCAACGTCATCCCTCACCACCTTGACCTCGGTGCCGAAGCGCGTCCACGGTCATCCAGGCGGAAACGGTCAAGGAACTTGGCAAAACGGCCGGAATGGGGATCCCACTATCATCCGCGTCCCCTTGGGCACTGTGGTCCGGGAACTGCCCCCGGACGATCCCAGGACCGCACCGGATGAATGGGAGACCGAAGAAGAGAGCCTGGAGGGTCTTGACTACGAATCAAAACGGGAAAAGATGAGAGAGAGACGATGGGTGCATTATCCACGGTTCTCAGAGGCAAATCAGGAGCGTGACTCCTTCAAAGAGGCTGAAGCGGCCCTCTACAGTGAGGAGAGAGAGCGAAGGTTTGAGCGGCGCAAGAAGCAGCTGAACTCTCCCATATTTCTGGATTTGGATACGGAGGAGATCATGGAGGACAACACAAACTTACCGCTGGGCCAAAGACGCACGGATTCATATGGATATCTCATTGCCTCTGGTGGACAAGGCGGTCTAGGAAATCCTCATTTCCTCACTGACGTGAACAGGTCTCCGAAGTTCGCTTCTAGAGGTCACGAGGGCGAGAGGGTAACGTTAGCACTGGAACTCAAGATCCTTGCAGATGTGGGGCTCGTCGGGATGCCCAACGCAGGTAAAAGCACGCTTCTACGTGCTTTCACTGGTGGCCGAGCAAGAACCGAGATCGCTGGATATGAATTTACCACTCTTAATCCCATCGTCGGCGTCGTTCGTGTTGGTGACGATGGTAGCTTTGAGGGCGGACTCTCCACCGGCCTTGTCCACGATGAGACACTAACAGAGGAGCAACTCGAGCAAGAAAAGCACCAGCGAGGCGAATATGCCCACGCCTTGACCCGGAACCAACTCACCTCTGGCACCGGCCGTCATTTTGACTTGTTCGAAACTTTCCGTTTCACCATCGCCGACAATCCCGGGCTTATTTCGGGTGCGTCAGACAATATAGGCTTGGGGCACACGTTTTTAAGATCAATGGAACGTGCATTGGCGCTCGTCTACGTCGTTGACCTGGCTGGCCCTGAACCCTGGACCGAGCTGGGTGTATTGCGTGACGAACTGGAGCAGTACCAGCCGGGTATGAGTGCGAAAGCACGCCTAGTCATCGCCAACAAGGCCGATCTCCTGGGAGGTGATGGAGACCCCATTCTTGTGCAACAGGCGCGCGAGAAGCTCCGGCACTTGGAAGAATACGTCAGGACGCATATGACCATACCAGGGACAAGGCGTAGGCTCGATGTGATTCCCACTTCGGCAAAGTTCAGTCAAAACTTGTCGAAAGTTGTTGGGCTTATGAAGGACTATGTTTCAGAGGCTCGGGAGGCGAAACGTATAATGGAGTAAACGTCTCGCCCATTCCAGCCTGTGAATCATTCATCTGTCACTGTCCTTGTGGCATGAAGCAACTGCAATGCCGAAGCAGGCTTGCACTGCTGACCCTGAAAATTGTGGCAGCTTGGCTATGGATTGTATGGGCGTTATCTTCTGTGACGGGGAAGACTAGACGGATCTTAGAGTCTTAGAGACTATTACTCGTTCTGTGCAGGGACGACGAAATTGTGTCTATAAATATGTTTCCAGGTGCGCTTTTAGAGAGTCAAGATCGAATGAAAGCGGTGTATTCTAGTTGTGGCGATAAAACGTAGCGGTATGACAATAAATTCTAAACCAACTGAACCGATCCTAATTCCTTTACCATCGTTTGTAAAACACAATATGCAACGGATTCTTCGTACCATGAAGTGTTTGGGCTCTCGATGAAACGCGAGCCGTAGATTGAGGAAGCTCATCAATACCGCTGGATCCTTCTTCAGGAATGCGGACGACGATGTCAGGTATAATCACCGCGCGGGGTGCGGCTTTCACAATTTGCGGAGAAGGACAGCGGGGAATGAACTGGGGCAAAGTGACCGAGCGGACAGGGAAAGCGACCAGGTTTCGTCTTGCTTCGAAAGGATCCGTAAACACAGGCATAGCCGAATCTTTGGAAAGCAATATAGCCATGAGCGATATGGACGAAAAGGGAACTGCGAACAAAGTTTAGCGTTTTGAGGGCCTGGGATGGCGTTGACATCTTGTTTGGAGTCAGACGGAGGTACGGACACGGGATGATCGAGTCGTCGTTCGGGATGATGGCTAGACTGGTTTGAATAATATACCGGATAATCGGTCTGGCAGGGCGGGAAGATCTGGACGATGAGGACCGACAGAAGGCTCTACAGTTAACGTTAAGGGTTCCAAATATTCAACTTGCTGTCAAGATTGGTCTATGTCAAAAAAGTACTCGCCGTTGCATATCCGGCGATAGAAATCAGACAAGCCAGCATACGGATATACAGAGGGGGTTCTGGCGTCGACATGTCTAGGCTCTGGTTGTAGGATGTGATAGGTGGAAGATGAATGACCTAAGTTCGAGTTCTTCGCGATCGCGTTATTTGTTCTTGTTACCACTTCGTTAGCATATGTTCTTTTAGCAAGTATAGCATTGCGAGGACAACTTACGCCGAATTGAAGGAAAGAATTCGAGAGAATTTTCACTGCTCTTCTGTGATAGAAATCAAGTCGATCTAGTCCGCTGGAGTACATTCCCATGCTCGTACTATATTAGATGTGGTATGAAGAACAGCCGGCCATATTTCTTCCGGAATCCATATAACTGGAAAGAGTGCGAGAGAGAACCCTCGTCTTCCATACAGTCATAGGGAGTCTGGAAAAAAGGATGCAAGCTTCACGACCCACACGATGAAACAGGTTCGACACTGTGCTTTTATGGACAGAGTTCGATTCGTTCCGTAGAAATCCAAGTTATTTATTCGACGAATGAATCGTTTCTTATGAGAGCCCACGGAGGTTACAGATACGTCTATATCATGTACGTAGAGGCGCAGGATCGCGAGTGGAAGGCCCCTCGGTCTAGTCCTGAGAACTGCACTAGTGCATCGACTGCCCTGTTCATTGAACGAACCCTTCGAGCTTGGCAAGGACAAGACAACTGGAGTTTCCTGATAGAGCAATATGCCCGAACAAACGGTACGTTGACATGTTCGGAAATACCTTCCGGGGATGTGTTCAATTGATTAGTATCACGCTCGGGTTTCAGCTTCGGGCAGAGGTACTGATGGAGGGAAGCAGTCATGCAGCGAGAACGACGGAGACGTATCAGGGCCATGATAGAGCGTTCCATTGCGATAGGCGGTAATGATGACAGGAACAGTTCGTCGATAACGCGTGATGGTATTGTGCTGATAACCAGGCTGAAGCTCGTCTTGGATAAGTGTGGGGGCGTCATGGAATTGGTTAGTTGGCCATTGTCAAGGCATTAAGAGCGTTATTCCGTGGTCTGATTTTAGCAGCTAACTGGCGCTGTAACCAAATAAACATTAATCAAACTGAACGCCTTCCAACTTATGCCAACTTTAGATAGATGAAAAGGTCCTGGTAGAGACAATCCCGATAGAGACGGTACGTGTGGGACGTGGTAAACGGAAGAGTTTCGTCCTGACTGTTGACGTTGCCGGACGTTACACTGTCGCAGACTCCAGAGTTGAACTCGACGCTAGTCACGCGACCGCGTGAAAACTACATGTCCCTGCATCCCTGCGCAACACGTGTAGATACGGTTTAAAGTCTAACAACCGATGCCGAGGTTGTATACATAGTGCCGCATGAATGAGCAGCCGCGACAACGATATACAAGGCGGTGCTGTGAATTCATAGAACTAATTCAATATACTTTCAATAGACGCCAATTGATATAGAACTTCGAGCTCAAGTTGGAGGAAGTTGCTCACCGCAGAATGACGCAGTCATCTGGTTGATCTGAACCAAGTCGGATGATGAGTTCGAACGGGTACTTTCCTCGTGGGCGCTACCTTGAATCACGATAGCTTCGAAATTTGATGCATGAATTGACACATTTGACCCACCCTGGATGTGGGTGTACTTGCTCGCGGGCCGAAAGATGCTGCCGCTCTAAAGCGTATTCAGTTAGAGGTCGAGAGCTCATACAGTACAATTATTAAAAACCGACCTAGAGCTAAACTTTCTTGAGACGACTCTAGCTTTTTGGGCGCATATACGGCTAATACTTAGCAGTTGCCGAGCGGATATTTCGGTGCACTGGTGACCCTGACAGCAATTGGTAAGTAAGGATGTATTTGAGAAATTCGACAAGAAGGCATAAAGTTCACGGCATGTGGGGTAGATGGGAAAACAGACGAGCAGCGTACTACACCGCTACTACACCGCAGTCAGCACCCACGACTCGTGGGATTTATACGAGTCTATCACAATGTTAGTGTAGGGCCTAGAAGGCTCATAGACTCGTAAAGACTTGATACAGATCGCACGCGTCGCCGTAGCCGATGTTAAGATCCGTGGAATTGTTTGGGGACGGACTGTTACTATGCCTCGGGCTTGTCGAAATCGCAAAAAGAAACAAAAAAAGAACACGTCTGAAGAAGGCTTGAAACGAACAGCGGTGACCTGAATTATACAGAATGGGGGGACTGCTAACCATATGTACTTCAGACAAGAGACAATCTGCTGAGTCAATATTGAGATATGAACCGCGAAAGTTGTTTGCGTGCCTTGCTTGGGCTCTCGGACGCCGAAGGTCATACAGAGGTACGGAAAGCTGAGATTCGTGAGAATGTAACCCGGAACAAAGAGCCGGTGTCAATCCCTTGGAGAATAATTACACGGAGCAAGGAAGGTGCAGCTGGCTGAGATAAGAGCACGCTACCATCGCTGTAGATACTGAAACGAGCTAGAGAGGACAAGAGAGAACAGAGAGGTGGATAGGCTGCCAACCTATCGGAGGAACCCCGCAAATTCACGAGTGGCATGCAATTGGTTCCGTCGCGAATCAGATATGGAATGCGCTCCAATACGTTTATAGGGCGATAAGGAACACTCTGGTCGGTACCGAACGTCTGATAGACATGATCCAGTATGTAGCAGATAGACACCAAGCAAAGAGGGAATAAGCAAGTAAAGTCGAGAAAGTCCAATGTGTCGCGGAAAAGGTATATCGAGGGAAGACAGACAAGAGGCATATCATTTTGATCGGAGACATTGGTCAATAATGAGCCAATGCAAAAAATATCCAAACTGGTTCAGCTGCCCCCTTCCAACGTAGGGCTCGAAGGGCATGTATTGTAGCCTGAGAAGCCTGTCTTCACTGTGAAAAGTCATTAGAAAGTATTCAACGTCTGGTTGGCTAATTCTTCCGGGAAGGAAGAGGAGTAAGAATTGAGTGACCAGGGCGGGTGAACCACCGTGTGGTCATTGCCCTGTGCAACCTGCCAAATGCGGTCATGTAAAAGATCCCTGTCTTGGCCTACCCGAACTCCCCTTTCCCTCTAACCACCATTCCCATGGACGCTGAGCAGCCCCAGCCCCTCTCGTCGTCGAGCACAGCGACAACCGCTCCGTAAGTATCGTGCTCATCGTCGCCATGTCCTGCTGACTCTGTCGTCCAGTCAAGTCCGCTCCCGTATCACTGTTGTCTGCGCTGAGGTACTTACTTTATTTTGTACCCTGCGTTCTCTGTTCACCTAGCATTTTTCAGTGCAAGCGCCTCAAACTGAAATGCGACAGGAGAAATCCTTGTGGGAGTTGTACCAAACGCGACACCGTCGCTAGATGCATATATTCCCCAGCGGCTGCCGAGAAAGTGTACGTCTTAGTGTATCTCATCGTTACCAGTCCATCTCATCGCGTTGACACCCATCTAGAGACCTACATTCCCTAAATAACCGACTTATTCAAGTGGAATCATTATTGGCACAATTGACCTCGGGCCAGTTCAATTCCTCGTTTCCTACGTCAAATTGGGCGCCGCCGCCGCCACCATCAGCAGTATCAAGCATTCCGGTGCCTACATCAGCATCCCTTCCTATAGCGCCTCAGCAGCCTGTGTCTACTCCCTACACGTCGTTGGCCCTTCCCTTCGAGGACTTGTCCACCGTATGGCTCGACCACCTCGATCTGACTGAACCACACCTTTCTCTTAAAGGCACGACACCCTCGACGAGTGCTGGGTCCAATCGTATCAAAGCCGAGGGCGCTTCTGGCGAGGTCGCATCTCAGCAGGATATACCCGACCAAAGCCTCGGCGATCGCACAACATCATCTTCTATGCCCTGCAATCTCTTTTCCTCATCAGAGTCGACGTTGCCTTTCCCTCAGCAACCGCAATCTAGAACTGCGCAGCCGCTACCACCCCTCAACTTATACTATGCAACGCCTTCACGAAATTTGAACGATATGCCCTCTCTTCCCCCGTTCACCGGTTCAGCAAGCCCCGAAGTCCTACCGCATTCACCTAATCAAAAACCTCGAGTGACAATAGGACTCCTCGAGCTTCTTCCCCCATCCATCCCGTCAGCGACGGTCTCTCATACTCTACAATCTCTCCTCCAATTAGCCGAACAATCCACCTCCCATACTTATCCATCCACGAACTGGAAACATTTCCGTGCGCGCGCCTCGCGTATGATAGCAATGGCGTCTCGGTCGGAGAATTCCCAGAGAGATCGCGACCGAGACAAGAACAGAAACCGAGGCGGAAAGCAGACGGTTTACTTTGGAGCGAGAGCTGATAACTCTCTTCCTGGAACTCCGCCTTCTAACGCCACTGCACCCGACGATCCCAATGATGCCCAACCGATTATCGGAGAGAGTGTGCCTTTCTTCGGGGCGCTCTGTGCGGCCCTTGCACTAGGGACGCTGGAGAGCTCACGCGAACTCGATAACCCGGATGCCATGCAAGTGGACTCTGCCCGTGCAGTGTCAAACTGTTCAGATCCTGAATACTGGTACAGACTCAGTGTTCAGGCTCTATCTGTCTATGAGGGGTCTTTGGCCCAGGTTTCGGCGCCCGCTGCTTCAGGTACCAAGGTCAAGGTCAAGTCAGATGATTATGGTTTGGATTACTTGGTGGCCTGTCTGTTTCAGGTAATCTTTCTGGTAAAGGGCGGTCTGGGCCCAGCACTAGTGGACTCTGCCGGAACAGCAGCTGGACGAAGCGGGGAAGGGGGCAACAAGAGGAAGCGGGAGCGGGAACGAGAGAAGCAGAACGACAGGGTCAAGAACTTCGGTGGCGTAGGGGGGATCGTCTTTCCTCTGGTATAATATCAGTTGCTCTTATTCCAATTGTTATTGACTCTAGTTCTTCTATAGGTTGGGAAGATGGTCAACATTGCAAGGAGGATGGGTTTAGCAAGAGACCCACAAGAGATTCCCATGTCTTCGAATGATTTGTCCGGATCGGCAAGGAAGTTGAAGAACAAAGGGAACGAAGTCGACGGTGCTTCTTCTGCGATCCGCGGCATTGCCAATCTCTTCGACGTTGAGATGAGAAGGCGAATCTGGTGGGACGTTCTTTACTATGATGTGTATGTCACCTTCCTTTTTTCCTCGCGCGGTTTTTCGTGCTCATGTGGAATAATTTTCAGCTTCGTGTCAGACGCGTTGGGACATTCTCCGCTTATCGGCGATGACTTCAACACCAAACTTCCCGTCGCTGATGTTGATGAGAAGGTCTTCTCGCCCGTTTCGACTCGGATCCCGATTCCCAAGGATCTAGCGCAAGGATCAGGTTTCAGCAGGGATGGATTTAGATATTTCGATGTCAAGTGCCGGTATGTGTTGTTGATGGTATCAAAGGTTGTTTTATTAATACTCAAACCAACTTTTAGCCTTGCCTTACTCGTGCGAGCGATCCAGCGCCGGGTATGTGCGCCAGATATGGGAAGCAACAGCCGTTTTAGTTATGGCCATGGAACGTCCTCCACTTCGAAGAACGGATACGGCTATACTATCGACCAGGCTGCGTCAATGGAGTCGGAGATTCGTTCATGGTTGAATGAATTGACACCCTGCTATCGCTTGGACATTACTGATCTCGATCTCTCCGATCCTGACCCGGTCCTGGCCGCTCAGCGCTGCGAAGTGTCAATTACTGCGCACCGTCTGATCATGAAAGTGTATATGCCGTTCTTGAAGAAACACGCGAGCGTGTCAGAGACGGTCCCTGCTCCACACCAAGCGTCGTTTGGCTCGGTAAACGCTGCCCATAGTATCGTGCGCGCATGTAGTTTCCTGCATTCGGTATGGAAGAAGTCGTCCTTCAATGGCATACGGCCATCATCATTGTCCTCAGCCATGTTTGATTTCTATCCCTTCGCGCGTTGTCTGCTGGATGCTGCCGTTGTTTGTGCGCACAGTGCCATCAAGCAGCCTATGGCCATGCTTGCTAGTGCTGCTTTGGAAGACATCGATTGCGCTTTGGAAGTGTTCAGGGATGGTCGGCTAATGTCGCAGTTTGGAGGAGGTTCTGGATTTGGGTCCGGTCAGGACGTCAATAAAGGCGAGGCGATCAAGCTCATGGAGGAGTTGAAGGTCAAGGCCATTCATGTTCGGGGCTGTGGCTTGGGATCGCCGGGTTCGTTGAAGAGGAAGCATGATCTTGTAGAGGAACGCGATGAAGAAGCAGGACAAGATATGGAAATCTTCCCGGAGTATGCGGACGATGATGAAGAGACACATCGAGAGATTTTCAATGATTTACTGTCCCCGCAACCACCGCCTGAACCTACGCCACGAGAGCCTGAGCTTCCTCTTCCACCATTCCGGTCACCTAACTCTAATCCTTCTGCAATGGATCCGTCGAAAGCCGGAAAGGATGAGAAGAAGAAGCACGCGAAGAGAAGTTATCCGGCGGTCGGTATTCGGATCAGACCTGGGAAGGAAGGTAGTTCGCCTTTCACAAGGCGCAAGCTTGATTCTGTGTCTTCGTTGAGCTCTGCTACGCCTTCATCAGGTGCTGATAAACACCATCCCCCCGTTTCATCGCCGCTAGTGTCTTCTATGCCTGCCCCCGCATCATATCAGCCACCTCTGTCGTCTTCGCAACACCCGCCTGCTCCTCTTACGTCCCCCTTCGAGTCTGAAGCATTACGTTCGAGGTCGGCTACTGTATCTCAGGATCCTCCGTTGCCGCCATTTACTCCTCGTCGGACTGAGCAACAGAACACGATCGTAAACTATCCTTATCCTAACGTAGATGGATCGAGACCAGACGTTCCTCGACGATACACTCTGCCTGGATATCCGCAGCCTCCCCAATCGCAACCTCTCCAAATGCAGTCACAAGGACCAAGCTTTGCTCCCGGGTTATATGACCGCGCAGGTTCTTACGATTCTCACCCCGGTTATGATCAAAATGATAGTCGTTTTGAGCCTGGAGAATCGTATGTTTCTGCACAGAGTCCGTATCTCGCATCAAGCCCCTTTGGAGGAGCAGTAACAACATCCAGTGGCCCCCTTTCGGCGGCAAGCTCTCCTTATACGACAGGTTCAACCCATGTTCATACGCCCACTTATGCACCGACGCAGAGTCCCCCCATAATACCGGTCCAGTCTCCTATTGTTGCACCACAGCAGTATTACGCAGCCACGCCGTTTGATTCGCCAACGTACCCCTCGCCTTTTGCCAATGATGGTGGTGTGAATATTGGTATTCCTCCTTCGCAAGCGGCAGAGATGTACGAGCGCCGTGAGGGTGATGTGAAGCCTAGTTTGGACAGGCAGTCTTCCTATGCTCAGCAGTATCAGGGAGAGCCCATGGCGCAATCTTGGCCGCCACAGCCGAGTACGGAGCAGTCCAATGCATCTGGATCGTACTGGCAAGCTTCAGCGGCGGGGGAGTATAAATTCTATTCAACCCAGTAATGAAACCTGGACGACGACTCGGAGGATATGGATACGGATTAAATATTATATGCTCATCATCCTTTCTCTTTGTATGTGGAACTTAATCTTGTTTTGCTAAAAATATATGTACATTACGCCGTATACCCTTCTTTATCGACCATGTGCATCACCTTGTATTGATAGATCGTTATGCTACTATTTTCTTTCATTTTATACTCAGTTATTAGGTTAGTGGAGTGGAGAAGAGGAAATCTTGAAATTGGATATATTTAGTGTACAATTAGCGTCAGTATCATTACGAAGTAGGGCTACAACAAATGTGAAGAGAAGCGTTCATTCATTGATATAGTGTCGTGCAAAGAGGTCATTTTGAATCCATATCACCTATTAAAGCCGTTCAGCTGGGGTACTTTGGCAGTAAAGACAAGGGCATACCTTGGTGATGGCGCTAATAGCATTGATCTTTTCCTGCATTGACAGCTTGTCGTCGGGCAATTGGAGGATAGCAGTCTGCAGCACGTCGCAAACCCAGCCAAGAGCCAATGCACAATCTCTATCTGCATGCATTTTACGGTTAGACGAAAAGCAGAAGGGGTAGAGGGAGCCTACTTACAAGGTACAATCAGCGGGGGTGCATGTGCCCTGTGCTTGAAACTCTTGACACCGGTGTGCATGATACCGACTTTGTCGAGGTATGCCCAAGTCTTCGGCGAGGAGTAGTCAGCGGTGATGATTCGTCGGGCCCAGGCTTTCATGAAAATCTGGCCAAGGGTTCTGCGTGAGCGAGATCGGGAACTCGATAGGCGTGCATACCTTTCGGTATATGAGCTGTGGGCTGTCTAAGGTAAGGTCCTCTAATTTCGCTGGCAGCGGCCCGTCAAAGCCCTGATAGAAGTCAGTGACTCGCCAATACTCAAACGGGGCGACAAATTCAAACCTCATTCCGTTCCATGAAGATCTATCACCGGTAATGAGTAACTAACAATCACGCCGACGCTAGCTCAGGACACGCACCTGTTTCGTGACATCAAACTCGAACAGCTTTGAATACAGCCCATCCACGACTTCGGGGATACTGCCGTATATTAACGGGCTAGTCTTATTGAGTATGTCCTGCTGGGGCTTTCCGAAACCAAGGAAATCCTTCAGGTAGGCCATCCGTGCATTAATCGAAGTCCGTAAGAGCTCTGGGTCGATTTCCTGTGCTGTAGGATCTTCAGGGAGGGAGGCGCCAGTAACTGGACAGGTGGCCGTATCAGAAGCAACGGCGCCAGTAGCTGGGCACTTTGCCTCCTCCTTTTCAGCATGTGGTGTTTGCAGACCGTCATCCTGGAGTCGTGGTGCTGAAATATTCAGCGAGTCGAGTTTCAGGGTGTCCGTCATGATTGGCCTGTCGGGGTGGATGGAGTACACGGTGCTTTATAACCAAGCGAGAGCGTCTGTACGACAGCCGGGAAAGCCAATAGACGTCGCCCCTCCACCAGATATCGTCTAGACCGTAGAAACAGCCAATGATATGAGAGCGTATTGATGGTGAAACGCTCCAGACATATTTCCCGGGGCCTGGACCTGGGTGAGAACGGCCGAAAACGGGAACACGACAGACGGTCCTCCGAATTGGGTCCACCGCCAAGGCGCAGCGCGTTCGTGTCGACGGCGTAGGCGGCGAATCCGAGGAACTATTATTGTGTTAGACTCAGCCTCGGAGCCAATTGACTGCTTAACTTCCAATCTCACGCCATCTCACAAGTGAAAACTTGGACGTCGCTCATGTCTGCAGACACCTGGTAAATTGTTCTTTACTTAGGCAGTGATGATCATGCAAGGTAGCTGCGCTTACTATACTCCAGCGAATCACAGCACTAGCATTACGACACATGGAGAAGACTATTCCCCAAGAACCACGGTGTAACCACGCTCTGTTCATAAGGACTCGGAGATCGTGTTGGTTCGTAAAACATTCATCTACCAAGAAGGCTCGACAGCTTGAACGTTGCCCACTCAAAGAAGCCTCATCTCAACAAAAAAAGTAGTTGCAGGCGTGTCTTCTTGTGAATTTGGGGTCCCTCTTTGGACAAGATTTATTAATCATTCTTCAACGAAGCAATTGCACATGCCCTCACAGACACCAGAGACGTAGGAGACATTCCAACTTTCAAGGCTGTTTCGAACCGACGGAACGGTTGGGAATCACAGGAAACTTTCAGTTCCGGGCCACGCGTATGTCGCGCATTGTGTCCATATCTATTATTAAGAATGTCACCTACTTCCACAGTTAAAGATCCCCAGCTTTCGAAGCATTGTGGGGAAGAATATGTCAGGACCATAAAGAACGACTTTAGCGACAACGATCCAAGTCGATGAAATGAGTCGTTCGTGCGTGTTCATCACCGAATAACGGCGTAAGAAGGTCCGGTTCTCAAGTCCTTGAAAGCAGGTCGTATGCGTGCGTTTTCATTCTCGACTTGTGAGGTAAACCTCGAGGCCTCAAAGGAAAAGAGGGGACTAGAAGCATCCGCTACTACTTATGTCGAGAACCTGATGGCGAGGCGGTGGATTCCTTCCACGAACGCGAGAAAAAAGAGGCCGCTGTCCCCGAGATGATAGGCGCGACGATATTAGAGCGCCTAGGTCTTGAAATTTTACAACCCTCTCGGCAACGTTTTTTTCTTGACTAAACCAAAATCAATGGACTGTTCTCCAGTGAAGGACGATGCAGACGTACCAACGTCTGATTCGCCGGGCGATATACCCTTGAGACCACCGACATGCCCAGAACCTTGGACTTGAAATTCCCCTTCACTCTCCGACATTCAACCATAGGAAAGATTTGTCACAGGAGGCTGTCAGATATTTGAACATCAACAGTCTTTTTATCAGGAATTCGGAGGCAGGAGCGGAGCGTATGTCATAAAGTAAGAATTCCGAATTTTGGCGTTTTATGGCGGTTCAAGGAAACATCCGAATTTCATTCAGGGCGTCGCAACGAAAATCCGTGACGCGTTCTATTGATCAATCAAGGCCAAAGTTCAGAAAACAAGAAAAGATCAGATCCTCACTGCTCGAGCCACCAGTCTAAACCCTAAACCCATCCCGGCCAGGCAGAATGAGCATCCAAATCCATTGAGCAGTATAGTGATTATTAACTTATAACGATACCCAAGATAACCCTCATCACCCTCTAACGACTCCCACAGTCACTTCCCTCTCGCCACCCAGGGCATTCGTACATCGTTCCCAAGTCCATTTAGTCAGTGATAGCACCTCATCGTCACCCAAATCCGGCCGCACATGGAGCTCCATCGTCACCACGAGCGTTCCACCCTTGGACGTCGGTGTGAGCTGCCATATATGTGGGGCGGGGAGGTGGAGCACTTGAGGATGTCGCTCGACCTCTCGCATTGCGCGTAAAAACGCCTCCATCCGCCCGCCAGCGGAGCCCCGGGGAGGTGACGTCTGAAGGAGCACAGCTCCTAGTATGACGGACGCGCTGTAGGAGACGTTGAAGGTCACAACGGTTATCAGGGTCGCGATTACGAGGTCGCAAGCTTGGTGTTGGGATCTAGATCAGATTGAACGTCAGATAGGCGCATTATGGGGAAGAGATTTTACTTACGAGGGAATGAGGAAGGAGACGAAAAGGATACAGAGTGCGAATAAGAGAGAGCTCGAAATGTAAGGATTGGAGAGTATGATCGCAGAGGGAGATGTAGGCGGGAGATCGCGTACGTGGTGAGTAGTAGATAACGAACGAATATATGCGCCAAGCGATGGTATCCGGTTTCCGGTCACTGAAGATTACTGCGGTTAACCAAGTTTCGTAGAGCACGAACGTACAAGAAATCGTACCGGTGACCAACTTGTCGTGATTGTTGAAAAAGAATGCAGATGCTACTATCGAGCAGATAGAAAGCAGTATTGAGATGACAGGGAACTCAATCCTGGGCTTCGTTAGAGAGCAATCTCAAAATATGAGATAGACATACCCGAATCCAGTCTCCTCATCCCCATGATGGTGGTGGTGCCCGTCTCCGCCCCCCATACTCAACAAGACGTGCTCGACGGTCTCTTTGCAGACATACACCGAAGAAAACATCAGATACACGGACTGGGCGAACATGAGTACGGTTTCTATCCGCGCATTCCTGCGTCGCCGTCAGCATCACTACTTAGCATGGAGAATGGAAATGTTAAACTGACCCATATGGTCGTCGTATCCTCTCCTTTTTCCGAGTTCCATTACCCAGCCAGCCAGGAAGGACACTCCCTAAACCAAGCCCAAACGCATCAAATACGACCCAATAACCCAGACCCGTGCACCCTAGAGAGCCTATTTGCTGGCCGCATACCCACAACCACGCACCCAAGATGAATTGCGCGAACGTCAAGGATATGGCACCCATAGGCACACTCGGCTCTAGGTCTTCGTCATCGTGAGTGTGACTTGTGGATGAAGCAGAAGTTGGTACAGGCGACACTGGCGTCCACTGAGAAACAGGCGAGGGTGTAGGCAAGGTATGCAGGTCCTCGGGCCTGACCTGAGAGCCAGGTTCCAGGAAAGAGAAAAAATTGTGAGAGAGGGAGTGTTTGTGATGGTGACCCCGTCTTGAAGAGGATGTGGATGTGGATGACTTGGACATGAGCGGTGGCATTGGAAGGCCTGCTGAAGAAGGCGGACGACCACCGAACGTGAATCCGGCGCCAAGAGGAGTAAGAGGAGGTCGCATGCTCACGTTGGGATCGGCTGAAGGAATCGAAGATACTGGCGCTTCAAAGCCGCCAGCTGCTTCGACCTCTTGCGAGCCGTCCTCGGAAATGGTGGCTTCTGGAAGAGACCCGGGCCGCGGGAAGAAAACGGAGAGGTTGCGGGAGTGAATTCGGGAATGTCGACGGCTCTGTTTTGGTGAAGTTTCGTTGGGGGAGGTCAATGCGGTAGGTGCCGACTGGGATGTCGGTATGGTTAGTGAGTTGCCAGGGAAGGAAAAGGACAGTGGCGAAGGGAGGGGCGGGGAGTATGGCGTCGATATTGTACGTGTTCGAGCATGGCTGGAAGGAAATGTAGAGCGAGAAGGAGAGAGCGTTGCGCCGTTCGTCCCTGGTGGAGTACGTGGAACGTTGAACACTGTTCGAAACGGGCCGGCAGAGGTAAGTTTTGGTTCGAAATTTGGCGTCGAGTGGACTCGATTGCGAGGCGGAGGCGGCGGGACGATAATGGACGGTACTATCCTCGGCGGTGTCGCTGGCGGCGTCGACTGCTCAGCTACGAGGGTGCTCTCGTCGTCGTCGGGGTTGCTTGATTTGCGTCGGTGAAGGGCGGGTGCTGGTTCCATATTACGACAGCAAGCCTGGTCCATATATTCAGTAGGATCCCAGGAAATAAGAAATACAAGGATACTCACCTGGCAGCGACGTCTCTCCAGCTAGTAAGTAAATGCACTGATGTCGCACTCTAAGTCGGTTCCGGTGCTTCTACACGTATAGATAGCCCTGCACGCGTACCTGTCAGCGTATATCAGCTTTTCTCTGCAGGAATACAGCATTGAAGATATCTACCTTTGCCTTCAGTACATGAAGGTAACTTTTCAGGAGGACGTGGAGGCAAAAGGCAACAAGCTCGGCGAACCCTAACCCTAAATTGCCACTCTCACTCTTACTATCATCATGGATCCCTTCGAAGTCAGGATCCAGTTCTTAGCTCTGTTGCGTCGTTTAAATGCGTATGTACTCCCATTTTACCCCTTCGTGTTTCCTCTCAACGTCGCTCAATCCAGTACTCAACAGTCAATCCACAAAGCAGTGGCTTTTGCTGTGAAATACTTTGCACCATGCGGAGAGGATCTCTGGGATTGTATCGTCGAGGAATGCCAAAAGGTATTTACATGCACAGGATAACATATTTCTCCTCTAACTACTTGACAGGGCTCGATAAACTCAAGGATAAATACCTTATACTTCCTTGACTCTCTCTGCGAAATGTCTCTACTTGTCAAATCCCATGCAAAGGTCGTACGGTCAAACAGACCCGAGAGCAATCAATACGTGGATTATGTCGCCCGCGATTTAGGCAAGATCGTCGAATGTGTTGTACCTTCGGGGAGGGAGGGTCTTCCGAATCTCATCAGCACACGCCAGGTCAGTCTACAATCCTACATATTAAATCCTTCCTTTCCTCGGCTGCCGAAGGAGAACTATGGAGTATTTCTACACCGAGACGTAGCATTTCTACGCTTCCCGCCATTTAAGGTTCCCGAATTCTTACCTCCTCTTCAGATCCTCGAAAGTTGGAAAACCAAACGTGTCATCGACCCCGAAATAATCGACGAAGCCCTGTCCAACATTAGCGCCCGTGAAAACAACCCAGGGGAGAGCAGCAGCACCCACCGCGCCCACCTCCCAAGACAAGAAATATTCAAAAGGATTGAAGAGGACCGAGAACGGCACAAACGACTCCGAGAGCGTCGGTGGGTGCAGCCAATATCACACAACCCGTCAACCCAGCAGTTGACATCGTTCATGCCATTTACGGAGAAGGGTGACGGGGAGTTTGAGCTGAGCTTGGATATCGAGTTTGAGAACGAGTGGGATACGGTGAGCGATTGGAATGAGGACGACGAAGAGGCGTGTGCGGAAGAGAATGCACTTTGTTTCCCTTCGACGAATAGCGGCGTTTCATAGTTTTACTCCACGTCTGCATACTCGGAATGTGTGCCGCAATTGTGCGTTCACGTTCTTCAAGATACCTTGTATTCATGTTTCTAATATTTACCGAAATCTTCTCCAAGACAGCCAGTACAGAGACTCATACCCTCAACAGACCCCTGAAATGCAGCTGCCGAA
This sequence comes from Armillaria cepistipes, assembly GCA_900157415.1. NCBI lineage: Eukaryota > Fungi > Basidiomycota > Agaricomycetes > Agaricales > Physalacriaceae > Armillaria > Armillaria cepistipes. Next base: position 1,732,602 of record FTRY01000010.1, read on the forward strand.
GGGAAGAGCCCAGGACGCGTCGTCAATTTAGGAGCTCTGAGGGAAAAGTCTGTCGATGCTTCCGCATAGGTAACCCTTGCTTTTGATGCCCTCGCACTCTGGGTTTGCATATCGTTAGCATCGTTCTGAAAGGGCAAGAAAGGACCGCATATTTGAATGCAAAGAAAGCAGAAGGCGGCCGATCTGGCGCAAATTTATAATTTCACCGCCCGGGGACAACCTCTACCCTAAATCATTGCCCCACAAGTAGCGACGTGAGGCACGAACGGCTCGAGACTTGTGATCGGCCAAGTTAAGCGCAGAGAAGAACGAGCATCATTGCTCTTTCCCCATTATTTGGCTAGGCACTGCCAGCCAAGCAACGCGATCTCTTTGGGACATTCGGAGCTCGTGTATTTTCACTTGCTCCTTCTTCCAAGTCGCTTCGTCGGCTCTCCTCGCTCTCTCTCTTTGACCCACCTGCCCTACTCTGTTCTGTGTTTGAGTTGTGCCTGGTTTGACGCAGCAGCTACGTTTCTCAGCTGTCCGGGTTCCAGGTATCCCGAACACCTGAGATTTCAGCTTCTACCGCTACGCAAATCTGAGCTTCCGGCTTCCTTTCCCTCGGTACAACTTTTCGTTGCCGGTCCTTCCTCCGCTCGACTAGCTCATACCTCGAAGCTGATTTCTCTCACCCCCAACCCAAGAAATCATAGACGCCTTGTCTCTTATACACAAATTACATTTCTATCATTTCCTTCCTATTATACATCTCTCGTGTCCCTTCCACAGCTTAACTTGGTGCATATTTGAGGGCCAAAATTGGCTAGGTATTTTACCGAACAAACCTTTTCTCAGGAGCTTCCCGGGGCCCCTTCACTCCTAACTCTGACGTTCAACTTGCGTTCAACTCCACGGCATCAAGGCAAACAGCGTCGGTAAGTTCGTGCCTTTCTCTAGTGTCTAGCAGCTGACAATATCTTCCAGGTATCATGGTTGTCTCGACGCGGAGTACAACGCGTTCATCAGACTGTGACACCTCTACTCATGATGCTCGTGCACGAAAAAGCCGTAGCAAACGGAAGAGGCTTGCCAGTCAGTCTCCGCAGCGTTCGACGTCTCCATCTCGTCCATCAATGACTTTATCCGACCTTCCAAACGAACTCCTACATGAAATCCTTGATGAACTGCCTCCCTCAGACAAAACCACCATCGCTCTAGCTACAACGTGTCGCAGACTTAACGAATTCGTCATGGCACATCATTTTGGCCGAGTTTCCTACCGAAACTTCAGTAGGAACAGTGGCGACCGGCCCTTCTCCTCTTTCCGAGTGCTTCGCTTGTCGTTCATTCACAAACCGCGTCTGTTCTCTATCTATTGCAAATTTTCCGAGAATTTTGGCAAGGAGATGAAGGAGGTCTAGCGATCTCTCGCCCTTCTCAAGGCTATGGGGACGGAATTTCACGTCTCTTTTATGGGTATGCATTGGCCAAAGTCGCCAACGGAGAAGCACGTTGCTTTTTTCAACGATCTCAGCAAATTCAGGTGCACCGCGATAGACACGTATCCGGGTGTGGCTGCAAGCACCGTAACAGGCGTGCATGCACGCATAGGGCCTGGCCCACCATACCTTACCCAATTGTCAACAGTCACCTTGACTGTGCATCCGAGGCGGTATATGGCTTGGATACTGCAGTCTATGAAAGAGTCACCTGTGAGGGTGTTGACCCTTTGTTACCTTCCTAATAAAACCCTTAAAATAATCGCCGAGACTACCCTCGACAGTCTTCAAACAGTGACACTCTTGGGTTGCAGGGTCAGTTTCACCGTTGTTACAGCCTTTCTCAAAAGCCACCCACGTATTAAATCGCTCGACACTAGAACATGGAACCCTTTAACAATGATCACGCCCAAGTGTCTTAAGGAGACACAGCGAGGTTCCGAGACGTCGTTCAAACCCGCGACTCGCCTGTCATTGTCCAGTATCACTGGTACGGCAGCTGCCATTCAATGGCTACTTTCCACTCCAAAAGCATTCCCTTTCCTTGAACGAGTCGATATAACCAATGGAGATATCACAGAAATGCGGCAAGCACTTTTCAAGATATCCCATATCCCTACAGTTCATCACCTCTGCATCCATCTCCAAGACTTGAACGAGTGGCTGCAGGTTAAATTTCGTCGTGGAAAGCGTGTGCAGAGGGCAGAAGAGCTACTTACAGGGATTACCGACTTTTCGATCTCCTTCGATGATCAGGAGGTGATCCGTACCGTCAGAATTCCCATCGCAGCGGCTTTGATCCCGAATTTGGAGAGGTTCCATACAACGTCCCGATGTTCGGAGAGGGAACAACTCAATTTCGTCAAAAAGATGAAAGATGCTTGCCCTGGCTTGAAAGTGGTAGCTGTGGATTCGTTTCTCTGGTATACGGATCCGGAGTGTTTGCGGCAGAAGGAGAAGGAGCTGGATGACAAGGAGTAGTTGCTGGACAGTGAAGTATCCGAGTCGGAACTCGAGTGACGACATAATGCACTGCTAAAAATCTAGGGAAACGATCTTATTCTTTTCAATCCTAAATACCCCACCTGTTTCTTTTCGAAAATCTTTACACATTGTGCATACGTTCTGCCAATAGAGCGAGGTTGCTCACGTTTAACGAGATTGTCGACGATGATCCTGATCAATGCTAATGATCACCCACCAAGTCCGACTGACGATCCCATTGAGTGCGACGGACTGCGAAGCAGATAACGGCAAAATGCAAATGATGCTGCGTCAGAGGCTTTGCAATGGGATTCACAACCGCGAGTTTACATGACTAATAAGACCATGTAATATTGATTTGGAGCTTGCTCCAGTGACCCTGCTGCCTTCCAAAACTTAACACCCAGGTACTCATTAACACTACCTTTGGCGACCACTTATTAACATGCGTTATTAACCTTAACCTGTGTTAGTAACTAACATTAACATTGTTAATGAATTAACCGTAGCCTACCTGGCCTCCCGACTGCAAAGGGGTCTCGTATCACGTGGGATATCAACCGTGCGAGCTTGAAGCTGAACTGAAACCCAACCACTACTACCAGTGTTAAGTCAGGTCACCGTCGGTTAGCATGCGTCTTTTTCAAGTCTCTAGCAGCTGAAGACATCTTCTAGGTATCATGGCTGTCGCGACGCGGAGTAGAACGCGTTCATCAGACTGGCACATCTACTCCTGATACTCGTGCACAGAAACGCTGCAAAAAACGGAAGAGACCTGCCAGTCAGTCGCTGCAGCACTCGCCGTCTCCATCCCGTCCATCGACGACTTTATCCGACCTGCCAAACGATAAAATCCTTGCTGACCTGCCTCCCTCGGTCGAGACCACCATCGCACTGGCTACTACATGTCGCCGACTCAATGAATTCGCCATGGCATGTCATTTTGGCTGTGTTTCCTACTACCTATCTTTTGGTAGATACTCCAGGCCATTCACCTCTTTCCGGATGCTTCGCTTGTCATTTGTTTACAAACCATCTCTGTTCCGTATCGGTTGCAGGTTCTCCAATAACTTTAGCAAGGAGATGACTGAGGTCCAGCGATCTCTCGCCGTTCTCAAGGCTATGGGAACGGATTTTGACGTCTCTTTTGAGGACATGGATTGGCCGACGCTGCCAACGAAGAAGCACGTTGCTTTCTTCAAGGATCTCAACAAACTCAGGTGCACCACGATTGACACACGTACGGGCTCGTTTGCAACCACCGGAACAGGCGTGCATGCACACATAAGATTTAGCCCGCCATGCCTTACTCAACTGTCAACGGTTACCCTGACTGAGTGTCCGGCGCCGTATATGGCTTGGATGCTACGGTCTATGAAAGAATCACCTGTCAGCATGTTGACTCTTTATTGCCTTTCTGACGACACCCTCCTAAAAATCACCGAGATTACCTTCAGCAGTCTTCAAACACTGACGCTCTCGGACTCCACGTTTGGTTTTGCAGCTGTTGCAGCCTTTCTCGAAAGCCACCAGCACATCAAATCGCTCATCACTAGGAATGGAAACCTGTATCAATCGTCACAGGAAGCAAGGGACAGAGGGGGCCAAAGCGAGTTTTGAGGACGTCGTTCAAACCCGCAACTCGCCTGTCATTGTCGAGTATCACTGGTACGGCAGCTGCCATTCGTACACTACTTTCCACTCCGGGAGCTTTTCCTTCCCTTGAACAGGTCGATGTTACGGATGGAGATGTTGCAGGAATGCAGGAAGCACTTCTTCTGATATCCCATATCCCTACAGTCCATCTCCTCTACCTCCGCCTCCGAGACTTGAACGAATGGCTGGAGTTCAAATTTCGTTGTGGAAAGGGTGCGAAGGGCAGAAGAGCTGCTTAAAGGAATTACCGACTTTTCGATCTCCTTAGATGATCAGGAAGTGATCCGTATCGTTGAAATCCCCATCGCAGCAGCTTTGATCCCAAATTTGAAGCAGTTCCATACAACGTCTCTTTAATGCTCGGAGAGGGAACAACTTGGTTTTGTCAAAAAGATGAAAGATGCCTGCCCTGGTTTGAAGATGGTGGCTGTGGATTGGCGTCGCTTGTATACGGATCCGGAGTGGTTGCAGCAGAAAGAGAAGGAACTGGATGACAAGGAGAAGTCATTGGAGCACCAGAACACGACATAATGCACTATTACGACGGCGGACGCCTTGGGAGCGACCTATGCGCGTGCCCAGCCGTGGTTCGAGTATCTGAAGCAGCAGCTGGTGGTCGAGCACAAATGGCGAGAGGTCCAGCGCGACAGCCGTATGGTCTTTACCCTCGAGAACGCCTCCATCTGGAGCTCGACTACCGGCCACCCTGCTGGCCCCCCGCTCCAGCTCCAGCTCCCTGTCCATGCCAGCTCCTTCTTCTCGCCCGATCGACGCGTCCAGTGGCAGATGGTCTTCCACAGTGACATATTCGAGTCCGTTCGCAAGATCTGTCCTCCCACTGCCGATATCCTCTACCTGCTGCAGTGTCTCCTTCCAGGAATGATCACGCTCGTTTTCGAGGAGCATATGCCGGGTCAGGGCATCTACAGGACAACCCGTGGCCTGCCTCCTGACTCGTGGGTCATCAAGAACGAGCGCCAGTTGGTCAGAGTCGTCGGCATCGACCGCTTCAGGGATCTCCGTCGTGCTTGCAGTGACACCGCTCTCGTATTCACTCCAGGTCATACGGCAATGAAAATCATTACCCTTACCCTTCTTCGCCTCAGTTTCTTGATGCCATAATCGACAACTGCTCCCATAATACCACCAATATCACCCGAACACTAATTGTATGCTCCACCGCGCTTAATCCTCTCTTGCATCGTCGCTGTCATATATTGCTTTCCAATCTTGCATCACAACTTGCTACTTACTTAGATCCGTTATATTTACCGACTGGCTTCACTTCACGCACATAAATTAATTTTTAACTGCATTTTGATCTATTCTCAGCATCTAATATACTCATTCAATTCACAGTATGTATTATCCAGTTTCGTTTTTCGTAGTGGTACTCCGTCGAGTAATATGGTAGCCTCCGGTTATTTACAATAAATTACAGAATTCAGCTTTCAGTCTTTTTGCGAGATGAAATTGGAGATGGAGACCTGAACTGGATCCGTTCGGACTTCAGATAAATTTTTGTTTTTTGCTCCTGCCATTTCGGTCCAGACAAGGCTCGTTGCTCTCGCGGCCATGTCCCAGCCAGCAATCCTCTGCCAGAGCACCACATGTCCCAACGGCAACCCCCCTTCCAAGCTGGAATGTCCGACCTGCAACAAGTAAGCGACCCATGCGGCGAGCTACCAGAATCTCACGTCGCCCAGACTAGGCATTCGCGGCTCCTACTTCTGCGGCCAGGAATGCTTCAAGGCTGGATGTGAGCGCTGTCCGTAATTTATCCTGGCAACCGTCCTTATGTTATCCTAGGGGCAAGTCCTTGCTCGATGCAGCCTCTGGACCCACCAATTGACTCGTCGCCTGCCTAGAAAACCCACAAAATCATTCATACCCTTGCTGCCGCAAAGGACGCGGCGGGCGATGCCATAGAAGGTGTGTTGCTGTGTTTCGTCGTCCGTGTTTTGTCGATTCATCGTGCTCCAGATGGTTCGTACAACCCGTTCCCAAGCTATGAATACACCGGCTCCATGCGTCCTATGTATCCGCTCTCTGCAAAAAGAGCGGTCCCGGATCACATCCCCCGACCAGAGTACGCTGACGACGGTAGGGTCATGACTTTTGTTCGTCAAATGAAGACCACTCTGTAAGCTTAACTGTGTCTTCTGCCGCACAGGAAGATCCATGGCCGAGGCTAGGGCTGCCGGCCAACCTCCGAGAATACTCTCCAAAGAGGAGCAAGATAAGATGAGAACGGTCTGCAGGGTATGCTTTCGCCCATTCTTGGTCAACCGCTGAAACAAATCAAAGTCAGCTGGCTCGCGAGGTCCTGGATATCGCAGCTTCGCATGTCAAACCCGGTGTTACGACAGACGAGCTAGACAAAATCGTTCACAACGCCTGCATCGAGCGCAACGCGTATCCATCACCTCTGAATTACCGTAACTTTCCAAAGTCCGTGTGCACGTAAGTTACTCCATCGATCATCAGCAATGGTGCTATAGCCTGTCGGGTGTTATAGATCCATAAACGAAGTCATCTGTCATGGGATTCCCGACAGACGGAGACTGAAGAACGGCGATATCATAAATATCGGTATGTTCATTCATTTCATCAGTTTGGCGATAATTGCTCACGGCGTTTACAGATGTCAGCCTATACTATGATGGCGAGTAAACTTTCTTCCTTCTCTTCAGTGTATTTATCCCGGGTTCCAGGGTATCACGGAGATCTGAATGAAACATACGCAGTAGGTGAAATAGATGACGATGCTAAGAAGCTCATCCGCACCACTCGCGAATGCTTAGATGAAGCCATCAAGCTCTGCAAGCCAGGCGCTCTGTTCCGTGACTTGGGAAAAACTATGCAAGTGCCTCCGGGGTCTGTAAATCTTGTTTTTGTTGACATCACGCTCTCAGAGAACCCATCGCGCGTTCCAACGGTTGTGCAGTGGTGCGATCCTACACGGGTCACGGTATCAATGACTTTTTCCACACCTCTCCAATATATATACCGCATTATGCCAAGAACAAAGCCGTCGGAACCATGAAGGCAGGCATGGTATGTATTCCAATTCTTTTGTGTACGGAACGCCAGTAAACGGGTTGCATAGGTCTTCACAATAGAACCCGTCAGTTCATCCTGTCTTCAAATCGATGAAGTCTGATATTCTTTCTAGATGATCAACTTGGGGCACAACTGGGGCGATGTTCATTGGCCTGACAACTGGACTGCTACGACCGTGGATGGGAAGAAAAGCGCGCAATTCGAAGATACCCTCTTGTATGTTCTAGATCGCGTTGTTCACATCCATAAACTAAAGTTTTCGCCATAGAATCACAGAGACTGGTGTAGAAGTCTTGACGGAGGGAAAGAAACGGGATCTATAGCAGTCTCTAGAACACTTTGGTTTGTGTCCGTCGTCTGGTGCCTTTTTAAGATCGAGTCTAATGATTTCTTCACTGTGAACACACTAATCCATGCACCCGTGTCTAGATCATCTGATACCCAGTCAAGAAATTCGGGTTGCCGATGGTGGTTTTCTTCCTTCGTTATTGACTGGCCGTAGGACTACAGGCTCTACACCTTTCGTAAAGACGAATTTAATGCGAGGATCGGTATACGGCCAATGCTTCTGGATCGAATCGTGCACGCTTGTGTACCTCAAAACAAGCTGATTGGGCATATTTTCAAAGGAAGGGTAATCTCTGACGAGACTGACCCTAACTGACACTTGGGAAGATTATTGGGGCCTTGAAACTTGTACGCCCCTGCGTGGTGCTCTAGAATCTGAACGATGCGAACCTGGACCGAAGTGAGATCAAAATAAACGCTCCAAGCTTCACCCATCCATTCGCTGCAGTCAGAGCGCCGTGCTTTCGTATCCTCAAAGGCCTCTTTGAGTATCTCAAAGTTTCCTGTGCCATTCAATGGTTCTCGCTGTACCCGTTGAAGCCGACTTTGCGAAACCATCCTCTGATTTCTCCCAACGATGCCTTTCATCTCCGAAGTGCCAGGCGTGACGGACAATCATATAGGTGTCACATCCGAGCAACACATCCTATTGCGCCTGAATGATATGTCAAACAAAAATCAAGCGCTGAAATATCTATGGACTCTACCTAGAACCAAGTATCCTTGTCTGTTGGACGTTGCTATCTTCTATATAGCAGCCTGACCCCTTTCCATCGTACTCATTCTGTTGCCTTGTCTTCAGTGAGTTTCGGACAACGCGGAGTAGAGACAGATGCAACGATCCTTCTCTAATCTTCCAACTCCTTCAGCACATGAGCAAGCCCGTCTTCGAAGGATAAGACGACTATAGAGTAGACTGCGACCAAGGCGGTCCAACGGCAGCGGTCCGATTGTCCCCGTGATTCAGCGCCGGGACCGCTATGATCATTTCCACCACTAATGTCGGTCCCCGGGAGTGCCTGCATCCAACCGCCAGATGCCACTGGCGAAAAACAACATAGCGACCTTCTCACCAAGAGTTGGTTCTTGTTTCATGATGTTACGAATGACGGTGACTATATACATCGTCATTGATGATTTCTATAGGTCGCTCAGATTGAATGATATTTCAAGAGCATGAGATTGTTCTGGGATAAATTCAAAGTTGGCTCAATGCATCCTTCCAGCAATTTGTGCGACCGTACTCCTGCGGCTTCAGCTGTTCAAGGAAGTTCGAGGTCCTAGAAACCTAGTACAAGATCTATTCTTGAATAAAATTCTACGAGCCAAGTGAAACTGTAGTAAAAGGTGAACTCCGTTGAAAGACATGAATATAGTACTAATTGAAGTATTTACACCGCTGGACCCTGAGGCGACAAGTCACTCATGGTGTTCTGACCCACCCTCCTTTCTCTGCCGTATCTCGTCGTTTAAATGGATTGTAGCAGCATTGAAGCTTTCTCCACGGTCGACAGAAGCAATGCGCTCTACTGGAACGCCATCTGATAGACTAGACTTGCGATTTCTGCGGCCCCTACGGAAATGTATTCCATCCCATTCTGTCGTAGGGGATGAAGGGCTTGTCGCCTCGTTTTGATAAAACTTTGGGGGCGCTGCCATGGGCTGTAGAGGGGAGAGCCGCATTCGTTGTAGATCAGCATATGAGTTTGTGCGACTTCGTGCTTTATAGCCTGGATTAGAGGGATCATCTTGCCCTGGTAGGTAACCGAGGACGTTATCGTAGTCACCGGCATCTTCTTCGTCCGAGTCTTCAGGGGTGCCAACTCTACTGATTTCATCGCCTCCGCTCCAAGCACTAGTTCCACGACGAGCACTCCGACTCCATCCGAAGAGACGCTCATCGATCCATGTCATGGGATGAATGAGACCCAGACCTTGAGCATCGACAGCACCAGTACTACTTGTTCTTCTCCATAGGCCAGGTTTTCCACTAGAGGAGGGTACGCTTGAGGTGGGCAACATTCGTGTCTGTATTCGAACTTGCTATAAGTAGATGCTTCATGACATACCAGGACTATACTGACCTCGTTGAAATCTTCATACAACTTAGGTCCGAAATCGTTGATGACGTCCACAACCTCATTTGACAACTGAGTACGCATCTGAGCTTTCAACTTGTCAAGAGATCGCTGTTGTCCCGGGACAAGTGCCACAATCAGTGGTCTCAAAGACCTGGGCAACGTTTAGTGAAAGGTAAGATAGGAAGACAGAACATACTTCAAAACGTCCATCCCAGCCTCGCAAAATTTCAGAGCCGCAAAATTCATGAATGGCAAGGATAAAATCACGATGAAGGGCGTGGCTATTCTCCATTTAAGGGGAAGATTTGCGCGGATGGACCAAAGCGTGGCAACAAAAGCGTAGAAACTGTACAATAAAGGAGCAACACCCAGAGATATCAAGACTTTCCAGGTCGCTATCACGTTACGAGCAGCAATTTTGACGACGGATTCAGCTAGAGCCTCTGTAATGGACATGGATCAGTACTGATAGTAAATGAAGCAGAAGTACCTCGTACCTTTAGCTTTCTTTCTAGAAAGGACAGACGCAATGATGAACATTGGGCCATTCAGTATTGTCCCTGGTAGCGCCAAAACACTCCAAACTAATAGAAGAACGACCCGATATCCTAGAAGACCTAAGGTCGCCCAGCTAGCCTTAACAGCTCGGGGTACCTACACATGGGTCTAAATATCCGTGGTCATGAAGCGACTTCAGCTTGGAACTGACCTGATGGTCCCTGAGCCCAAGATCTCGGAGAAGGCGATTGTATTTCAGTACGTCTTTTCGAAGTTTCACTACGCGAGGTTCATCCTTGAAATGGGTGTATCCTTCCAACAACCGCCTGTTCAATTGAACAACCTGACCAATGTCAGGTGTTGGCTTGGCGTTTTACAGAGTCTCCGTGTCGCTTGAATTAACTGAGAGATAAGTCTTCAAATACGATATTCATGATCAACGCAGGATTAGCTTACCATAAGCGTATCATAATCGGGAGCCCGAACTGTGACAGTCTTGAGTGCGTCGTAAACGAGGTCCAGAAATTTAGCCACAGCTTCGCGCTTCTGAGTACCTCCTTGTTTGAACATCTCCACTAGTTCCTCAGGAACATCTAGAGCGCCGCCAAATTCTACAACTGCACGGGAGCGGAAACGGTGGGCATGGAAGTAAGACAATTCCACAGGAACGATTTTCACTCGAACGTTGGGATTGTTCGCCATAGCGCCTAGAGCCATTATAGAGACACCCGCTTTCAAGGGAAGTAGATCTGTTCGATCATGACTCCCACCTGAATAAGTCGTTACGAGGGTACTACCATAAGTGCAGGAAAGGACGCACCTTCAGGGAAGATACCAATACTCCCGTTATTTTGTAAGCACCCATAAACATATCGGTACATTTCCTGCTGGTCCACAAAAGGGAGCTTTTTGAATGGAAGTCCTCCTTTCTCTCCTGTAGCCTCGAGTTCGGCAATTTTGTCTCGAGCCTTTGCTGTTCCCTTCTCCCCACCGAATTCGCGTTTCACTTTCAACCCTGTATCGGATATAATTTCAACAACTTCGGCGACCAAAGAGTTGACGGATTTTGGAAGCATGATTTGCATCCTTGGCGACAATTCAGATAGGAACCGAGTTCCGTCACCCAACACAAGGCATGGATCATCAGGAGAGATTCGCAGTTTGCCAGTACCAGGGCTGGCGGAATCGGCAGCGCGGGCGACAGGGACTAGAGACAGAATTGAGAAAGTGAAAATTGGTACCCTGCACTTGATAATACGCACTACTTTCCATGAGCCGACTGAAAATCCAACTGCCTTCCTTTTCATACTCTTTGCTGCTGTAAGAAATTGGACATGGCGATATGTCTCCTTGTAGACTTCGAGACTCAGCAGAAGGGGATCGAGAAACTGAAGATACGAAGAGTTTAGCAGGTATAAATTTTATAAAAGCGAGCTAAAGAATACCTGGTTGCTGTGAGGCACCCCGACGAATATTACAGGTCCTGAACGTGGTATATTGAATGCACCTCGTGGTCGGATCTCGCGAATTGATTGATCCCACTGACATCGAGGCCAATGAAGCAGAGTTTGTGATGGTCAAGTCTGATTTCGGGATACTTTTGTCGTCTCCGGAGCAGCACAGAAATAAAACATTGGAAAAGTTGATTTTCGGCCTACAGGTACGGTCATTTCCGACGCATTTCCAACCAGTCAGCTGCACTGCCACCGACCCTACCATCTGGCATCTGACCGATCTGACCGATCCGACCCGCAACACTGATCTGCACAACAGAAACAGCATATTCCAAAAAAACATATTAAGGAATCCGACTTTTCGATTTCCTTAGATGATCAGGAAGTGATCCGTACCGTTGAAATCCCCATCGCAGCAGCTTTGGTCCCAAATTTGAAGCAGTTCCATACAACGTCTCTTGAATGCTCGGAGAGGGAACAACTCGGTTTTGTCAGAAAGATGAAAGATGCCTGCCCTGGTTTGAAGATGGCGGCTGTGGATTGGCGTCGCTTGAATACGGATCCGGAGTGGTTGCAGCAGAAGGAGAAGGAACTGGATGACAAAGTGAAATCATTGGAGCACCAGAACAAGACATAATGCACTATTAAAAATCTAGGGAAAAACCTTATTTTTTCCGACTTGAAATATCCAACCTGCTTCTTTCTCAAAAAATCTTACATGCCGTACATACATTCGGCCAATAGAGCGAGCACTCAGAGAGGCCTCACGACTGAACTTAAACGTACAGACTGAACATTTCTGGTTCACTGCAGTCTGCAGTTGCCAGTGAACGACGCGGTCTCGTATCACATGAGGTATCAACTGTGCGACCTTGACTATTACACGGATGCTGCGGTCTATAAAGCAATCGCGCTTCACCACGTTATGTCTACACCCTATCTGACGACAACCTTCTTGAATTAAACAAACTTTCTCTCCATCATCTTCAGGGTGTAACACTTTCGAGTTGTACATTAAGACAATCCGTGAATTGGAGCAAGACAGAACAATCAGAAATCCTTGAGCTCTCAGGAAAAGTTTCAAAGGTAGCTCATAACTTCAGCGGGATAACCGGGGCGCGACGCGGCGTACCATTTCACATTATCACACCGCATATGACGTAAGTAAAGGGTGCGACACAATCACCACGAAAAATGTGCGTTAGTTAGAACGTCTATGGAATCATCAAAATTGAATACTAGGTCCTTCTCAGCGTCACAATCATGTGTAAGTGGAATATAAGCACCTGCTTTCATTTGCATGCTTGTACTCCTGTATAACATAACTCAACTTTGCTATAAGCTGCCTGTAAGAACACTGAAAGGACCGTGTAATCGTAGCAATCAAATGTAACAGCTTATACCTGCCACCCGGACTGGTAGCCATTGCACGGGATTTCGGTCCTTCCAGGGCGCTTACAAGTGATTGTACCAGAGTGTACGTATTTCAAGGGCAGTACCAGCCTTCTAGGTCTTAATAACATATCTAAAACACTAATAACGACTCGGAGGATTATATTACTAGGATACCATACATGACAGTAGTGAAAACAGTACGAAATAATATGACCGTCGGCAGTAGATCACCGCGGCATCAATCAAGCGAGAGCTGTATTGTCCAAGGAATGAAGCACTGATGAATCCTGAACCAAGCCGCATATTGCTGCGGACACAAGGCCCACCATCCCTAGGTTTCAATGAGCTGGTTCAACGTCCCGTAGCATCGCAGTCAGACATTTTGAGGACGGCGGGAATGATGTCTGAGAGCAATAGGCACGTCAGCTAATAATGTGCTAATGGCGAGCAAAAGTACTGCTCACCTCAGTTCCAAAGGACGATATCTGAGTGTCAAGATTTCAAGCGCAAATGGGGTTCGTCCTCTTTCTGAAAAAAGGTACATGTGGGACCCGCCAGTGACAATTAACAAGGAAACGAAAACGTACCAGGTTTATCGGAGTCAAAGTCACGGAAGGTATCGGTAAGAAAGAGAGTGAGAAGAGATGAAAACCAGCGTACCGTAGTACTACTCTGTCCTGCTCCAACTGTACACGTCACACTGATTTCTGTCTGCGCCGGTGCTTCTATTCCTTGGATATATGCGCCGAGACTGGCATAAAAACATGTCGTTACCTGTTATACCGTATGTTTCGGGTGTCCGGAACCGCTCTAGGCTAGGGGCATACGAGAGAGCTGGCCTTGGTAGAATTCAACAGTATGACATTGTTATTGGTGAATAAACACATACCATCGTGGTATTACTGGTGAATGCTTATCGCAGCGATACAGCACAGAGATCATGACCATGAAAAAGGTGGATGCAGTATAGAGGAGACGCGTCGAACTAGCAATGGTGGTGGCAAGAGGCAAAGGTGTCGGACTCGGAAGACCTCGGACCTGATCAGGACCCGGGACTTGCCGGACGGCATTTCCTTTTTCATGTCCGAGTTCGAACTTCGCCATCTCTTATACTACTTATCACAGCTATACTATGTTTCATTTATATATGTAGGTCCTGTACACATCTCAAAAATTATCCTTATTTGTCAACGCTCTGCACCGACAGTCTCAAGGCAGTCTGAGTAACTTATATCTATGCTGCATCTATGTGCGTTCCAAGCTGACTCCAAGCTAATTCATGGCGACGTCCAAGCTGTACTACCATTCAATAGCAAAGCTCGGCAAACCTATGCTTCAAACCAAGGCAAGTGGCTTATAATATGTCGAGGTGGTTACAATGACTTATAATTCATTATAGCAACCACTGATCTTTGTAGGCCGTTGCAATTTAACTAAGTCGTTGTATGGCATGGGAAGCAATCGACATTTTTCGTGGTGATGGTATGATCCTTTTGACCATTGAAGATAGTGGTACAATCTCAAGAGTTAGCTGGCGCTAACTTTGAAATGGGCTGAAACGAATCTCTCTAGGCTGTACCTTGCCAAGCTGCTATAGTCGATATGCACCGGGAGATACCTCTCAGTTGATCTTCGAATTGTTGTTGGGCTGTTGCCGCATAGATATTGAGGAACAGTCAGACTGTGCATTAATCAAGTACGCAGGTGAAGAGTATACATGTAATGTGGGAGTAGAGTTAACGTTAAAGATCGAAAGCACGTATGTTCACAAGTCACACAAGGCTACAGGTTGTGTGAGCTTCCGACCAGACTAAGGAACAGAGCATACTGACCATCTGCACAACAGAAACAACATATTCCAGCAAAACATGCTAGGCAGGTACCGCAACAACCACTACTACTCTTCTCTTCTTGCTGTTGACTACAAATGGGTATTAATTGTGTTACTCTCACTGCAAATAACAGAGACGTACACGATAACGGTCTGGGGGGGCGGCTGAGGTTGGTATCCTTGGGGTGGTCCAGCGTATCCCTGGGGCGGTCCACCATACTGGCCCTGGTCATATCCTTGCGGGGGTCCCTTTGTCCGACGATGTTAACGCATTATTCAATCTTCCGATTTCATTGAAGTCGTACCTGAGGGTAATAGCCGCCTTGTTGTCCGGGCGGAGGACCTGCACGTCCATTAATGTAAAAAAATCGTACGAGGATGCTTATGGTACGACAGACCTTGGGGTGGGTAGTAGGACATGTGTGCGAGAGTAATGATGAGCTTGGCAATAGCTGGCCTTTATACCAAAATGTTGCCGGTCTTCTGGTTCCACTTGGCATTGTTGGGCGCCGCAATGAAGAGACCGTGAGGTGGAGCGCCAAGTGGACGTGAGGCATCGATGCATCAACTTCCATCGCCCGAGTGTCATTCTTTGTGACCAGATAATCCCAGAGTTCTCCGTCTTTCAGCAGATCGACCTTGGCTACATTGCCTACGAGCAGCCTAATCTGTCAAGGCCATCTCCGATTAAATGATACATCGAGAGCAAAATATATTAGGACTTGAGTTTGTAGCGTCGACGGAACTTGAAGGCAGTCCTGACACAAATATAGCTGGCCTTGATTTTCTCCGCATAGGACGGATATATACTTCAAGTTACGTCAAAGGTAAGCTTGTCACTGTTCGTTCACAGATGCCAATGAAGAAAATTAGCAACCACACTGCGGCTACACACGTACAATACCTAATCGAATCAAACTCTCGGTAAGTCACAACAAGTAGGCTAAGTGACCATATAGCCGCAGTATATGGCGACAGCTCGACGTCAACGCGAAATAAAGCAGGGGAATCAACGCGTGGTTGATGTAGTATATAGTACCAAGGAGGAAGATCGCGGCGGGTGGAAAGCGCAACAGGTGCCTGCCGAGCGGCATAATTATGGCCGATATTCAAGCTCCGCGTGAAACATGTGTGATGCCGATGTGATGCCTTCACCCGACAAGTGAGAAGACGCTCTCAGCCTCTCACTTGTCCTTGGGACTGCTCGATTCTTGTCTCTGCTCTGTCCATGAGTACCTATTACAAATTTGCGCGTACTTTGCGCCACTCCCGCCGTCTCGTCCTAGCATCGGGAGCAGTGTATGCCGCACTCAACGTTCGTCTAGTGAACGGTAGGTGTGTTCTCTTTTCGGTTCCTTGTACATGGATTCATCTGTCTTGAGATTTGACTGGGTTTTCCCAACAGTATTCCGAGTCGTCGTTGAGGCCGGTCCCAGGGATTGCGAGGTTTGATTACCATGTTGTCGCCAGGTGAGTACGGCATTTCTTCGTCGCGACATAAGTATGCGGATTTTGACACTTTTACAGGGATGAGCTAGGCAGCAATCATATACAGTCCATATCCACTGGTCTACCGGACCGTTTCTGGTCATTCTTCGCGCTGTACGACAGCTACAACGGCGTCGACACCAGTGCATACCTCGCAGGGAACCTTCTAAACGCGATCATCGGGGGTCTAGCTGACCTTTTCAGCCGAGCGAAAGAGACCAAGTTCAGCAACCTTTCTGACCGCTCTGAAGTTGGTCCTGACCCCGCTCCGGACGAAATTGATGAAGAAATCAAGGAGACGTTTAATCGACTCGACGACGACATCGTTAACTTCAGTGCCATGCTTGCTTCCAATAACAGATCTTCGTCGCGGCATTTGCCCCACATTTTGGACGCAGCATACTCTGGGTCCTCCGCTACGCTTGCTTTCTATGACACGGAGACACGCGCTTTGCGTGTTGCGCTGACGGGCAACTCACGCGCGATTTTGGGCCGGAGAGGTCGTGCGGGAGAGTCTTATCGTCTAGAGGTCCTTTCAGCAGACCAGGATGCGACCAATGCTGAAGAGCTGGCACGAGTGAAGCGGGAGCACCCTGGGGAAGAGGTGATAAAAGACGATACGCTCTTTGGTATGGCTCCGTTCCGGCTATTCGGAGTAGGGCCGTACAAGTGGGCCAAGGAAGTCCGCGAGAGGCTTTCCTGGTCCGATGTGAAGGAGAAAAAGACATACAACGATGTGAAGACGCCCCCATACTTCGTTGCCGAGCCCGTCATCACGACGACGCTCGTTCAAACCGGAGATTTTCTTGTCATTGCGTCGCCGGGACTATGGAAGTCTCTGTCGAACAAGGAAGTGATAAAAGAGGTTGGGTCAGCGCTACAGTCTAAGAAAAAGAAGCCCTCCGAACGCGCCGTTGTCAGCGAAACCGAAGAGCCGCAGGGCTCGGCGTTGCTGGTGTATGATCAGATCGTGTTTTCGGTGTGGAGGCATTTCGAGGACCAAAATCTGGCGAGTCGTTTGGTTGACAAGGCTTTTGGTGGTGAGAATGAGGCCGGATCAGTGTCGTCTCGGTCGTCTGCTATAGACGATAGCATAAGGTAACCAATCTTTTAAAATCTTGATACAAGTTTTGACTGAATATTGTCCGTTTCTTGTAGCGAGTCGCTGTCTATTGGCGTCGTTGTATTTGAATGATGTCTGGAATATATACTGAGTAAAGCGTATATACCGGGCGAGGTAGTATAGTTGATTTTGTTCCAAGCCACAGACAATTGCATGAACACTTGATAATCTACGCCCGAACTCAGTAAATTACAAAGTTATAAAAAGTCATGTAAGAGTCGGCTTTTGCCGGTCCGCTGACGTCTGTCCACAATCCTCGAGCTCGTCGGGCTACCGTCGCTGCCCATCATTTCAATCCATGCTTGCGACAGATAGGACAGCAACATGGACAAGTTTGCTACATTGGAACCGGTAAAACTCTATGCGTCAGCGACGTCGACGGGTGCTCGCCTGCTCTCACGAAATCAGCCAGCGTCGAAGCCTGCCGGTTCACCTCTAGTGGGCCGTCTACCAACGGACTTGCATCTCCTCATTCTATCCCATGTCCCAATACCGGATTTCCCCGCATACAGTCGATGTTCACGGTCTACGGCCAACCTGGCTCGGAACGAGACCGTCTGGGAGAAACGTTGGAAGGCATTGAGAATAGAGCAACACTCCCTATCGTCCGTTCTGGAAGACTTGGAGGCAAAATCGAGGGGACAGGTAGCAGCGAGTCGTGCAGCAGCTCCACCGACCATTGCAGTCGACGATGAATTCGGGGACTTTGCGACTGTCGACGTCCTCAGCCCGCCGCACGCAGAGATGGGCGACTTTGTCGGCGCATTTGACAACGTCGTGATCACTCCAAAGACGCCGATGCCTGTATATATGGAGCCGTCGTTCAGGGAGCGGTACATCCGGGCACATAAGCTACTTAGGCCCCTTACACGAATACTCTCCTCGCCGCCCCACATAGTACTCAATGAACTATCCAATCTGGTGTCACATACACTGCGGCATGAAGCACAGACACTACGCCTTCTCTCCCTCTTCCTCTCACCCAAGGTGCAGCCCCTTCGGGAATGGGACGCCCTGTCCTCGTCATTGCGGTCGGCCATGGACCGGTTCGACGCCAACCTTCTCGCAGCATTCGATCTAGCCGACAGCAAGGCGGACGAGGTAGGGATGAAGGATGCAGCAGAGTCCAGTTGGCAGATTTGGGACGGACGAGGCGACTGGGAGATGGGCAAGGTATGGGCCGAGAAGAGAGAGATATTCTACGTGCAAGAGAGATGGAATCCTATGGACAACTTTACGTGCGTCTCGTATTATGCTTTCGCAGTGCGAATCTGACTTGTATCTAGGAAGGATTGTGAACTTGATTTTGATGCCATGGATGAATTCATGACTGCGATTCTCGGATCCATTGTCGAACATGGATCGCGTGCGGTACGCGTATTTCCACCAGCATCAGATGTTCTCGTGTCTTTTGCTGACCGTGTCGCTACCGAAGTCGTATGTGGGCAGTCTTCCGTGTCTGTTATGTTCTGAACTTGATCGCAGGTCGGAGAATATGTGACATCCCTTCTCACAAGAGCCCGCGAGATCTCCAACGAGACGTACCTCAAAGCGGCGGCAGCCACCTTCAAGGAATCTTGGCGCTTGGTAGACGCCGTTCTACAAGCTGCCAAAGCTAGCCCCAATTCCACTTTGACGCAAATAAGGGCAGAGGATGTTGTGTCAGAACGTCTCCTCCATCTGCCTTAATCGTCTTATTAATATTGCCAACTAGGTACCGGATGTTTGAGATTAACATGGATGAGTACCTCGATGAAGAGGTAGAGTCCGTAAAACAAGCACTGGACGTGATTTGTAAAGGTTGGGAACGACAGGTCGGTTCCCATAGCATTTTTTTATACTTATGTCTTATAAGCTACCTAGCACGCCGAAACTTCGTCAGCTATGAACACCGCTCGGTTTCTGACCTCCCACAACCCTGCCCAAGTGAAAAGAAACGTGCTGGCCTCTTTTACCAGCGTCTTGTTGCTTCCCGTTACGATTGTTCCGAGGACTGTTGGAGCTGTGGGTGGCGCCATCATAACTGGAGGTACCGCCGCCGCTCAAGGGATCGCAATGCTCAACCCTCAGAGATGGGGAGGTGGTGGCGCGGTCACGTCCAACGGGTATTCCAAGAATTTGGCCAAGGATGGCGAAATGCTCTTTGATAATCCTGATGATGATGGTGAAAATGACGAAGAGTCCTTTGAGAAGGAGCCCCCGAAATTGGAACCCTCATGTCTGTTCATGCTTATCCGCCTTGCATGACTGTCTGACTTCGCTTTCTAGTATCCACTCCAGACCTTTCTTCGTCGGCACCAACACCACCTGCATCAAGTTCGAACGGTGCTGTCACACCGCTCACAGGGACCTCTGGAGTTAATCAACTTGACCTTCTACTTTCCCTTGATGTGGCTTTGGAGCTCATTCATGCTGATCGTGAAGGGTTGAAGCGTGTTGAGACGTTTGCCGAATATCCGGGGCACTACGGGCATAGAGTTCGGGATACTATTGAGGAAATTTTCATCCTGATGCTCCAGACGCTCAGTGAACGACATGTAACCAAGGGGTTTTCTGCGTGAGTCGGGAGTTTTTTTTGGTTAAGTATCGCTGACATGCGCCACGCCATTTATACAGTGCTATTGAGCAAATGGGAGCATACAAACCTGCCGAGCACGAGGAAACAACGAGTGTTGCCCCGCTATTGCAGTTCTTTGAACTTGTCCACGTCGGAGACACTATTCAGTCCATGGTTCAAGTGTACTTTGACAAGGAGCTTGTAGGTATCCGAATCATCATTCCGAATAATCATTCTTACTGTGACGAAGGCACCTCATATCGATCGCCACGACTTCCTCAACGCAGTCGTGCGGGAGAAAAAGCGGTTCGAAAATGCTCTGGATGATTCCGTTGCTGGCGGACTTAACGCTGGCACAGAGGTGTTGATGAATCAGGTATGAAGAATAGCATGACATGGTACGATTCTTTTACTGACTATAGATGTGGAGGTTGAGCACATTATCATCACTTTGACACAGCCTCGCGAATACTATCCTCCCGAAGACAAGCCTCTGGAGCTGGGTGCGACGAAAGGGTGTAAGGAGGCTATCAAGTGCCTGGAAATGCACTGTAAGCTTTTGAAGGGAAGTACCAGCAAGGAGGTCCTGGAAGTGTTCTACCAGGAGGTGGGGATCCGACTCATTGCGTAGGTCCTGAAGCTCAAGTCTCAGAGTTGGCATTAAACATCCGTCGGCACAGGATCCTGCAGAAACACATCAAGAGGCAAATCATATCGCTGAACGGAGGATTTCAAGTCATCGCTGACTTGAATGCGTATCATACGTTTATATCGTCGCTCAAGGTTCCTTCGATTGTTGCGGATTTTTCGCATTTGAAGATGCTGGGGCATGTGTATGTTGTTGAGGATGCTAAGGATCTGGCGCAGATCGTTAGGGATGTTACCCGATACGGGGGTGCATACAAGCCCGAGGTATTTTTGCCTGTTAGTCGTCGTCGTGACCTTTGCTAATAGACTGCACAGGACATATACGAGTTCATCCAGCATAGATCGGATTGGAAGAAGATTGAGAAAACGGTTGACAAGACGATGTATAATCTCAGTTTCAAGGAGGATTGTATTATTTGTTGAATTATACTGATACATTGGATACACTTCAGAAATTTCACGCGCCCAATTACGCGTGTCGCCAGGTGGTGAATGATGACCGACGAATCGATGACCAGACGCTCCTAACAATTTTCTTTTTTTTCGTTCGTAAGACGACTGACGGGCAATGATCGCATGACGATCGAGGTATGGCTTTGATCTATTCTTAGCTCTACAAAAATACCCTTCTTGTCTATCTACCGTCTGCCCCTTCGGTTTCAGGGTGCCCCGTTTCTGCTCTCGCTCTTGTATGTTTTTTCCCCTTCATGGCATCAGTCATCTTCTTACAGGCGATTCCAGGTTCACGATGTATTCAGTCTCCAACGCAAACACATCTACTACTCGTCGCACCCAACGTGCTCGTCCGTCCAAACCAAAGATACCTCTCTATCCTTCTGTCTCTATATCGCAATCATTTACGATATCGCCTAACTCACCGCCATCGCCCGAAGATCCCTCTTTTCTCAGCCTCGAGACCTTCAAGCAAATACAGGGCAAGCTGGAACGTGAAGCTAGCCTCTTTGGAGATAAAATACCCTGTACTCCTACGACGCCTTTCTTCGTTGAAAGGCGCGTCCTGTTCTATCTCAACACGACCAAGGCGTGCGTTCCTCTCTGGGATCGCAAGTCTCATACAGAAGTATTCCGCGATTTCGACTTGGAACCTGCATCCCCTGACAACATCGACCACGATACGGCGATTCGCATCATTCCTAGCCACCGCAAATCGTTACGAACTATGGTTCTGCGTTACCAGAAGAAGCTCGTAGCTTCATGGAGTCAACTTTACGCTATCTTCATGCGTCATCATGTCAAGAACGATCACTGCTGTGCCGAAGAAACATTCATATCTATCAGCGCCGTTTACGCCTTTGTGCTGCGTCGGGTTGTTGATCACATCGTAGAAGCTTGTCGTACGTGCCGCCGACGATCCACCTTGTCCACGACCGCGATCGCGACACGGACTGGCCTGGTTGACATCACGAACTGGGTCATACGAGATAACACCTTTCCAGACGCCTTGGCGAAAGAGAAGGGAAGGGACACTGTCGATGATGGGTTGGACAGTTCTCCAATCCCCGCCGGCACCTCTTTGTTTGGGTCTCCTGTCAGCGCTTTCTCCCCAACCAACAGGAAACGCGCAAGGGGGACATTGGACCTTGATTCTCCTATCAAGAGGAAAGTGGGCGTGTAAAGAGAGGATCATTCGGGCTGCTTCAATCGTTTTTCTATATTTTTTTCCCTTAGAACTTACACCGTCACATCTTTATAACAGACTCAGTCACACTACACAATACGAATCGCTATCTCGAAATCGATAAGTACGACGCTTTCATTCGGTGTCTGAGATGGTTCGCGTCAACTCGTAAGCATAGGCTTGCCGCCGGTACAGGTTGTGCGGACCGACTGCCGATATTAGGGGCCTGAACCATTTTGATTCCGTGTTCCAATTGAAAGTTCACATTTGCGACGATAGTGTACAATCCGATTTGATACATAAAAACATACTACAATTTAGCCTTCTCCTTTCCAGCTCCTCTATCTCTCTTCGAACGAATTGCTCTTCCTGCTCGACTTACACTCTCCTTTCCCAGTTTTTGGCTGATCCACCAACCGATGTTGACGATTTCGTCCAAATCTGGGTTACCAGCAACCGAGTACGGAGATGTCTGTAGTGCATATAGTACGTCCTCAGTAGCGACATTACCCGTCGCTCCAGGAGAGTATGGGCAACCACCGAGACCGCCAACGGAAGAGTCAATGGTACGGATCCCATGAGAAAGTGCAGTGAAGACGTTGGCGATTGCAGTGCCGTAGGTATCATGGAACTGCCAGAAAGGTGTCAGCGTCGTGCCGAGAATGAAAACTTTTCCCTTACATGTCCCTGCAATAAGATGTCCGATGAGCTGGATAATTGAAAGAATAGCGCTCACTCACAGCCAGCTGCTCTGCAGGAATACTTTTCTTTACCTCCTCGAGCATCTCTGCAACCTGGGTGGGTGTACCCATACCAACGGTGTCCCCGAGACTGACTTCATAGCAGCCCATTTCTATCAGTTCTTTCGCCACTTCTCGGACCCGTCCATAGTCCACTAGACCTGAATACGGGCATGCGATAACCACACTAACGTAACCACGGACCCGCAATCCTTTATCCAACGCTGACCGGGTCACTGGCGCTAGACGTTTCAATGATTCTTTCGTAGTAGTATTGAGGTTGGCCTGGGTAAAAGCGTCTGTTGCGGCTGTGAAGATGGATATTTCGTCTGTCAAAGGCGGTGAAGTCGGACGCTCTTCGAGCAAGCGGGTTAGGTTATCCAGTCCCTTTTGGTTAGGCACCAATACGGGGTAATGAACGCCAGCAATCCGATTCATTTGGCTGATAACGTCTGAAGTACCCGCCATCTGACGGATATAAGTTACCCAGTCACATACAGACGAGTATTGCACACCTGAGGAACCCATTTCGGACTGACGAAGCTTCCAGCTTCTATCATCTGCATCCCAGCGCTGGCGAGGCGGTTAATGAGCTCGACCTTGACACCGACAGGTATGACGCCTTTCTCGTTCTGTAGTCCATCCCTTGGTCCGACTTCAACAATGTTGACGATATCGCGCGCTGTCGCGTAATGTCGTCTGCCAAATGCACGACAAGAAATAGCACGAAACATTTGCGTGGGACTGAAGATAGAATAATCTCGTTCGTTGTTCACAGGCGCATGCCGCCAATTCAGTTTCCTCAGGTGTGGTGAAGGTGTGGGGAAAAGAATATATTCGGCCGATGACTCCGATCGGGTTTATTCGGTATTTTTAAAGTAATTACTTAGCTCGACAATGACTTTTCCTTCAAGGTCAAGCAGCGGCCCTAACTTTGTGACCACGAGATCTTCAACATCGTCCTTCACAACCAGCACCTGCTCCATATTCGTGCAAAGCCGCTGATCGTGTATTCATGAACGGATGCACGGAGGAAGTACACTTACCCATCCAACATCAAACCTAGTATACATTTCCCACTGACCGTGACCACCACCCCACCACCCCGATACCGGCCGCCACATGCTGTGCGTGGAGCCCGCCAACAGTGATGTCCAGTAAATGGCGAAACAGAAGACAGCAAACACCTTCAACAAAACTCGCGGAGAAATGATCTTCATATCGACTCCCATCTCGGGGAAGGAGATGAACTCCTGTAACGTCCGAATAGACATCTCCATGAGTGGTCCTCTCATCTTCCATTTCGAAGCCAAGTCAAGATCTTAAACAATATCTGCGTCGGTAAAATCTGGATGCGTTGTATACGTATTCAGGACTGGAAATTCGCATATACTAAAATAATATGTCCCTGAATAATTTGATCAGATTGAGCCCCACCTAGTACTCAATAATGGTCGGGGAATGGTAAAAAGTTTCAGCGTCAGCACTTACACAACTGATCTGCTTACATGGCTTGTCTCGCCGCTTCCTTGATCTCGGGGAAAAAGAGATCAGCCTCTACAGCATCTATAAAAAGTTGTCTTCATCGGCGTAGTCGCTCCATCTTCCGCTTCGAGGTCAATTTTGATCAACAGCATTGCGCCGACAACACTGCCAACACTATGTAGACCTTGTGCTCAGTACCGGAAATTAGCGCATATCAGAGCAATCTTGTACCTTGTTAATTTGCCAGGGTTGAGAGGCCCCACTTTTTGACCCAACAATGGTCTGGATGACAACACCGACACAGAGAATGTTCCTATACGCGCATGAACCCGACATCCTAGATCACGGCTCCTAGATCCAACCGGCGGCCTCAGCCCTGTAGTTCAGTTCCGAGTGGACACCTCAGTTGCTGTGATTCCACTGGTAACTCCGGAGTGGTATGTCAGTCTGTGAAAAAAAGGCTCAAGAGAGACCTGATATGACACTGAGAGTCCGTTTGTCGTACAACATGTCACTGATTGAAGCTGTTGACCCACTATAGCATGAACGCTAGCGGCCAATGTGGCCGAGGTTGGAGGACGAGCCAGGGGCCTCGGGACTTCCCAGAAGAATTCGGAATTGAATAATTCTGCTGCAACCAAAAGGTATAGTCGACTTGAGCTTACTCACGCCTTTCGGAGGACCCACATGCTGTGATGCGCTAGGAGATACACTTCAGTCAACACCTCCGCTCGGGAGATAAATAAGCTCTGCATTCCAGCACCGCTGTACCGGGGGGAAAGACGCGACTCTGTGATGAGTAGTAAGTACTTCAAAGCCCTGGGTCGTGCTTTAAATTCACTATGAGTAGCTGCGCTAGGTCGTGAAGCACATAGCAAAATCCAGACAGAGCACAGCAGCTTGTAGTATGATGAAAGTAAAGGCCCCTTCCCTCTGCGGTTCTGCGAAATAGAGCGGTAGAGACAACGAGCACAGTACGAGGCTGTGCGCAGCTCTCAGCCTGGAGCCAAACAATGCCATTCCTCTGCATCGCCACCCCCTTGTCTGATCGTGGCGCGATCGACACTGACTTAATGTTTTATAAAAGTGTTATATGTTGGGGAGTCGAATACCAAGCCACATCCTAGAAATCGTTCGATGTGGAAAGACTGCTTTGACTTGCGAAAGAATTGTGAAGTTCAAACGGTCGGACCTGATGTGGGGCTGGGGGCCGACGGCAGTTGAGTAAGCCCCAGCGACCGCCGACCGCCAGCCGCGATGATGTGGCCTCTGTTCGGCGTCATGAACGCGCGTTCCGCAATGCTTCTATCTTTTTTAATTGCGCCTTGGAACTTCAATCCTGCCCATCATGTTCTCCCGACTGGCTTCGTTGTACACAGAATTCAAGCCCTCAAAGCCGAAATATTCGGCTGCTGAGATACCTGATCTGGCGGGAAAGGTGATGCTGGTAACAGGCGGAGCTTCAGGTTTGATGTGCTTTTTTTCTGTCTCATCCTAATTCTCATTTTTTGTGCAGGAATAGGCAAAGAAACGGCAAAGGTACCCTTGATGGGATGGAATCCCGAGCACTTTGACAGATCCTAACTCAGCGTCCTCTATTTAGGCATTACTAGAACACAACGCCAAAGTGTACATTGGAGCCCGTGATGAGGCAAAGGCTCGGGCGGCTATCGAAGACCTCCGCTCAACAACGGGAAAAGAAGCCCATTTCTTGAAAGTAGATTTAGCCGATCTCAAATCTGTCAAATCTGCCGCTGAGCAGTTCACAAGGTACAAGATACTGTTGCTTATTCCGCAGCAAGACTTCTCACCTGGAATCTCCTTTAGGCAGGAGACCGAACTTCACGTCCTTTACAACAATGCGTTCGTTGAATTGTTCCATGATGTCGTTATGAATCACTCACACGAATCTGCAGTGGCATACTTGCGCCTCCTGTAACGGAAGTAAGCGCGCAAGATTATGATCTCCAGTTTGCTACCCACGTCCTCGGTATCACCCTATCCCTAAATCACAGACAAGTACAGCGCTGACATTCTTCCCCCCTCAAGGACCCTTCTACTTGACTAAGCTTCTTCTTCCCATCCTTGTATCCACCGCTCAGACGACGCCCGAGAAAAAGGTCCGCGTAGTCAATACATCGTCCATCGCACATGTCCTGCGAAGCCTCGATTTCGCTACCTTTAAGGACGGCCCCAAGCGCCGGAAGGTGTATACAGATATGTTGTATGCTCAAAGCAAATACGTAGGACTTGATCTCCGTATTTTGTACTCAGCAGGCAGCTTACGAGTCCCTTCGAACCCAGGGGATGATAGTTCTCTCCAGTGAACTCTCACGGAGGTATGGTTCTCAAGGAATCGTCACGACCACCCTGCACCCGGGGTGCATCAAGACAAATCTCCACCGCAACGTTCCACCAGCCGTTGCTGCTATGCACGTAAGGATTTCTACTGTCTCCATCATGGGATACATGTTCATTCTCCTCTTAGGGTCAATATCCAGCCGACATGGGTGCACTAACGATGTTGTGGGCTGGCACCTCCTCCGAGGGAGCTGATTTAAACGGCAAGGTGCGCCCTACGACCGCTTCCTGTTCCATTGAATCTAATTACGGACGTGCATCAGTATCTCATTCCATGGGCTCGAGTTGGGATAGCTAGCAAGGGTACTCAGGATCCCGAACTTGGACTGAAACTCTGGGAATATTTAGAGGAGCAAGTCAAGGTGTATTAAATTACGATGTCCCATCTGGATATTATGTTTACGCTAATTATGTATCCGTTGAACACTGGGTTTAGAAAAAAGCCAATCATGCTTCGCTATGATAGGGCTCGAAGAAGCGTGCTTTAGCAATAACCAGGCACCTAGTGGCCCACCTGAACATGCGACCCATTTTCAGTGGCGTCCTTGGAGATAACGAATCTCAATAAATACGTCCGATCGTTTCACGCCAAGGTCCACATTAAAACCGTTGAATATGTTGTAAAACGAAGAGACGAGATTACAATAGAACGTACGTGTAGGTATACGCGCTTCGCACATGCCCCACAACTACGCTATACTAAGTCTGAGCTTGAAAGTGCGAACGGCCTAGGCAGCATTGTAGAACGTCCAGGGATCACGATCAGACCGGGTTGCATATACCAAAATCGGGCGTTGTCCCAGATACAGAACCAGAGGAGTCAAGATTTCTAATCATAGCGCAGCCCGAGTCTCGTCGAAGCAGCTCGATAGAAAGACATGAACTGATATCGTCACCGGAATGAGGAGTGACATCCAAGAACCGTCGCGAATTGAGAGCGACCGCATGGTGATCTTCTTGTGAGGGCCGTGTAAAGGAGACTGGCTGCCGTCCTGTTAGCAGGCATTCATTGATTGCAGGAAAATAAGCATACTTACAGCATGTTTGTATGCGGTCGTGTTAACGGAAGAGAGTGTATTCGGTGCCGATGCTGCGGGTTCCTGGCGCGGCTCTCGCGAGTTGAGACTACTCATGAGAGAATTGGTGTAAAGCTTTGAAAGAGGCAGGTTGAAGATGAGGTGACTATTCAAATATGATTTGCAAGCAAGGTACACGAAGCAGCTGATTACTCACATTCCTGTTGGCTGAAGAGCACGAGGTCAAGTGGAATATATTACGAGAAGAATGAGCATTACCAATGACAAATATGTTATCAAATCGACTAGGGCGCAAAGAGACGTGATGAAGCCTGTTTGAACAGTAACTGCATGGAGTTCTCAGATGAAATCAAAGTTCTTCAAAGTGTACGCTCACTTCGAATGATCTTGTCAACCAGGTCGTCTGAACGCTTGAATCCAGTTTTCTGTCCTCGCTATTCATCGCGAGTTTTTATATTGACACGCATGTACGAGCACAGTATACTCACCCTGTCGTGACTGTCAGCGGATTGAATATTGTCAAGTTTTCGAAAACACAAACAGATGGCGAACCAGAAGAAAGGTGATAACGATATCACACAAGCAGTCGGACGCTAGCCAGATAGTGACGACGTCCTATAGTTGCATTAGCTGTCACATTTGGGAGGTATAAAAATATGACGCGACGAACTTGAAACCTCTGAAATTGTAAAAACTGCGATGTTATGCCACATTCCGCGGCAGTGGCGATTCCACCGGCTATCATACCCAAGTTAGAATAGCAAATGACAGGGGAGGAAAGGTTACCGGTTCCGAGAAGAGCGAGGAGCACAACAATACCGCATAGGCAAACATTAGAAGTCAAGACGAAAATCCTCCAGGCAAAAAAGAGTTGGACGAAGCCGGAAATAATACCCTTCATCCTTCTAAGTGTTTCAAATGTTAAAATAGGGTTGTCACAAACGTACCGTCATGGCGGGATCTAAAAATGGAGCGGTTCAAGATGGGTAGCATGTTCTCAGTGGCAATTATCGTACCTGTAGAGAATACTGGGGGAAATTAGATAGATGGGAGCGTCGAGAGGCCGGTTAGATCGTACCCCAAGTTGCCTTTGCCAAATATGCGGCTTCTGCTGGAAATACACGTCGTTGACACCTCTGCAAATGGTATAAACATGTACCACGTACAAAAATGCAGGACAAAACAATCATAGAGATACACAAAGTCGAAACCGGTGTTGATGGTATCGCATAGAAAAAGAAGGAGGACCTTGGTTGAAGTAATATAACGCGCGCCGACAACAATAAAAATAGCACTCACGAATAGCTTGACGACAAACTTGTCTCTAAAAAAATCAAGAAGAAAAAGTAAATCTCTTTTAGAAGCGACTCACTGCTTGTATGCAGCAAAGTATAGGTACACCTGAGTGATCATAATCCCGTAAAGAAGGAGATTGAACATCAAGCCAATGAATATAGGGCCATGTCTAGCATACAGTCTACCCACTGAGTCCTCCTTTCTGCATACAAAAGAACAAGACGCCACGTACACGATTTCAGCTGGTCCCAACATGGTGGAAGATGGAAGTAAAGGTCGAGGAGGGGCAAAGACGCGTCGGTGTTGTTTGTACCTTTCTACGTCATTATTTGGCAAATCACGGGACACTGGACCGCCACTACGGTTGTCCTGTGGTCGTTGTGGTTCTTCTAGTGTCCACCACCACCACCGTCTCCAACGTCGAGTCGACGTTCTCGGCGCCGTTATTTCATCCAGAGCGGGTCTTCTCTGCTATCTTATCGTCCACTGGTCGACGTCCAACTCGATGACCACCCCATCTACGCCACGGCGAGCATCGGTATACCACCCCAGGCCCTCGTCGCCCTCCCCCAGCACCTCCGGTTTCTCCTTCATTGGAGAGGACGAGGCGTCCAGTGACAACGACCATCTCTACTGGGAGTATAGCAGGTCCCCGTACAAGAGCATAGGATCCTTCGGCCGTCGTGCTATTCACTCATCGCCTGCACTTACCAGCCACTTTCATCCTTCGTCTTCATCCCCATTCGTCTCAGGCTCAGATGCTCCATCGAACAACTCATTCAAGTCCTTGCTTCCGCGTTTGTGGGACGTTCTCATAGCATCTCCAACCAAAACCATCTTATCTCCTTCCCGGCCCGCTCTGAGCGGGTCAGGCCGTCACGCTAAGTTTGTTTCTTACTCGACAACATCTTTTGGCCGTTCTAAAGGTAAAAGAATGTATCGTGATCAAGATTACTACAATGACTCCATCAATTTCTTGGACTTGCCACCTTTGGATGGTGACGAGGGGGAGCTCATCGATGTGGATGACGAGGCTTGCTTCATCGCTGTGGAACATCCTTGGGGAGCCATCAATGCTTCTAGAGCTAGAGTAGTGACTGGAATTGGTGTGTCCTTCCAAAAAATTCCAAGACTGCCCTTTCTGATATGTTACGAACATCAGACATTCTCTCGCTTCTCCCCCCTGAACTTTCCTTGCAAGTTCTGTCAATGCTTGCATTTATCCCTTCATGTCTTCCATCAGCGTCGCTACAAGACCACTATCCATCCCACGAGGATGGGCTGCACGCGATCATCACATGTTTAGCTGTCTCACAGACGTGGCGACGCCTCGCAAATGACAATAGCGTTTGGCGTGCGTTCTTCATCTCACGCTGGGGCAATCTAGAATGCATCAACAAGTCCCTTGGGGGGAAGAATTTGCAGCACGCCAACCATCGGACACGGAAAACACACACAGCGTCGGGCACCATCAATTATCGTTATCTATATCAAGAGCGCCTAGAACTTGAACGCCGCTGGGGTGCAGTCTCACGCCAGAGTGTTTCTAATCATCTACCATGGGAGCCCAAGATCACAAAATTGACAGGTCATAGTGACAGGTCCGTGATGCTCTCAATTGTGGGCTCCATACTTATCTTTAATATCTGTAGCGTCTATTGCCTTGAATTGTGCCGTACGGCTTCGGGGCAGCAACACATCATTACCGGGTCCCGCGACCGCACCATCAAGATGTGGTCGTTAAAGACGGGAAGATGTTTAGGGACATTTGGCGGCAACACCGGCGATGTCGATGGTCACCGAGGAAGTGTTCTATGTTTGAAGTTCTTCTGGGAGAATGATGGTCGGAATGGGGTGCTTTACTCAGGCTCCAGCGACTGTACCGTGTGTGTTTGGGATGTCTGGATCGTGAAACCGAGCCGTTCACGGCATTTTGACGATTCCGATGAAGGCATTGAGGTTCAAGCACGTATCAAGACTGTGTTGAGAGGTCATAATGGCGGTGTGTTGGATTTGAGAGTGGACGCTAACTGGATTGTCAGCTGGTATGTTGGTTTTGCTTCGTATCACACTGTTGTTAACGCCCTCGCAGCTCGAAGGACACCGTCATTCGTGTGTGGCGCCGTGACACGCTGGAGCTGTATCGAACTCTTCGTGGTCACGAGGGTCCTGTTAATGCTGTATGCCTCGAGGGCGGCAAATTGGTCAGTGCTAGTGGCGACGGAAAGATGATCCTGTGGGATATAGCAAGAGGCGAAAGACTGAGGACCTTGGAGGGACACGACCGAGGATTGGCTTGTATCGAGTTCAAGGTTGAGCTATATTATCGCTTTGTTTACCAGCTCTGACCATTAGGCAGGACGATCTCATAATATCCGGGTCGAATGATTGCAGAATCAAGATTTGGTCGGCTACTTCTGGAGAATGCCTGACCACCTTGGTTGGGCATGATGCTCTTGTCAGGGCGCTTGCCTTTGATCCTCGGAGCGGGAGGCTAGTGAGTGCTAGCTATGATAAGAGCGTGCGAGTATGGGATGTGGCCACCGGTACGTCTGGTGACATACTTTTTGGCGGAGAACTGATCCTCCGACAGGCAAAATGTTGCGAGAGTTCAAACAGAGTCATACAAGTCACATATTCGACGTCAAATTTGACGTATCGAGAATTGTTAGGTACGTCTCCTCTTCATAGTCGGTTGTTAGCTGTGGGTCGAACGCCTCTTTTGGACAGTACCTCTCATGATCAGCGAATCGTTGTTTTGGATTTCTCAGAAGGCCTGGATGGTGCCGAATTATTTATGTAAGGTTGTAGACAGTTATCATCAATTATTCATTTTGTACAACAGGTATGTCACTTGTGTTTTATTTTTTACCATCTTCTCGGAACTATTAGTATCTTGTAAACCATCAACTGTTGTATACCCTGTATATTTATGTCCATTTTGTAACTATTCATAGGAACATATACACACTTGCTTTTTGAATCTTACGAGTGCGTTGCAACGGACTAATCTCATTTGGCTACGGAGCTTTTCGGGGGTGTTGGGAGTTTTCGCATCGTTGAGAGCGGAAAACGGAAAGCCGTAACGGAGGCCACGATCAAGACATTTGCATATTAAACCAGGTACACGACTACATCTGACTACATCATAGATTATTCATACCCCAAACAACCCCATGTATGTCAAGAACTGGGTAACTTGACCTCGTTCATCAGATGGGATATCTTTCAAGCCGAGAGCCTCAGATGCCTCCGCACATTGAGCGCCTAAACAACGATTCAATTCATACAACGCAGTTAACGGCGAGTTAAATGCTAACCAGTTAGAGCAAAAGCCTCCCGTTTTGTAACGGGAAGTGGCCCCCCGGCAGCGTAGCCATCTGGGTATGAAAGAGGTGCATCAGGACTACTCGTTGCGTTCGTCAGGCGCATGGGCTGTAGGGATAACCTGTGTATCGAGTTATTCAGCTGACTGGAAGAGTATTCAATGGAACGAAGGACTGACGTGAGTTGAATATCCTCGAGGGAGATAGAACAATCGCTGGCCGCCTGGATAAGGTGATGCAGTCCTATGCTGATTGCCTGTAGCTGGTCGTCAACGTGAATGTTCTATCAAAGGTTCAGCATTCAATATTACGGTCACACGATACTCGCACAGACCATATGTTCAGGCAGGGCAACAGGCTCGGGCTGAGGCTCCTGGGGCATAGTCGCGATCGTAGCAGCCATAGAAAAAGATGTGATGGAGGGTAAACAGAGCGATTTGAAGGAAGATATAGGATAGTTCTGGGGTATTTGAAAGATATTAAAGCACAGAAATAGGGGCTAAGTGAATTGGTGTGGGGTGCGGGCCGACTGGGGCCGGTCCGTATCCTTCCTTCTTCACGTCACCATTGCCACGACTTGGTCTCAAGTTTTCCGTTCCAGAGGCATTTCATCAGGACGAGGTCCTCCATATCAGCGTCGAGAACCTATAAGGCTTGCCGTGCATTACCTGAGGTACTTTATGGATCATCCACGGGAGAAATCGGACACAATACTTGACAGCTCGTTGCAAAGACAAGCCTTGCGGTTCAGCGAGGACAACTGGCTCCATATTTCACTTATTTGATTGGTCGGTCCGACGTATGGATCCGGTTTGATATCAGCGTTCTGTCCCGTTATCGGCACTCGTGTTTGTCTGGCCATGCCAACATGCTAATGGGACGCTTTTGCCGGAAACATCCAGGAAACTTCTTTCTGTGTATACAAACCGATGGTCGGTCGCGGAGAAAGCTCCTTATGCCAAGCATCACCGCTTCGGTAGCGACGTTATGTTAACAACGTAATGCATCTTGGATGTGCCTGGGACATCTATACGAGCTATGGGCAACGAAACAGGGGGAACTTCTCTTTATGTCTCTGACATATCAGGAATGGTAGCGCTATTTTCGCTGCAAACCTCTGATTGTTGTCCTCAGGTACCCCTTACCTCGAAGAACTATTTTGGACACGGCGGCTACTCTCGGTCACTTTGGATATCCTTCTCGTTATCCTGCTACCACTTAAATTTACTTCGACAGCAAACTGACAGGCCGGGAAAGGGTCTCGGTCACGAATCCGGCTTGTTAGGCAGTGCTTAGCAGCTATCACTGCAACTGCATAGGTTCGTACTTTCTACTCGACACGATCATCGCTTCTGAAGGATACGGCAGGGGAGAAAGGGTAGTGTTCATTACGAACTGCTCGACACAAATACATGTATGTCTCTTGTTTTCTGGGATGATCCGCACTGATTGTTCCGGCATCTTATCCGCGGGGTTTGTCTTACAGGCACGCAGATACTTTTTCAGCGCGTCTATTAGCAATTATAGAGCTATCACACGCGGTTACTTTTTTATGTCGCGCCTGCTTAGTCTGCCTGTTGTCTATTAAGCTCTAACGACATCATAAAACGATGAAGTGAGTAGTTAAATTTGGATTTCTATAGGTCTTGCGAAATGGACGTGAGAATATCCCGAAGTTTCGTCTAATACGGGGACATCCATTCTCTGACAGGGATTTTGGAGTGGCTCTCTGCCAAATGGCCTCTCGTGCGCCACACATAGTCAAGGATTTTGGCGTGGATCGAGGTACCATCCCGCATAACCGCCGTATGTTCGCGTATAAAATTGGCGAACTTTGGAGATAGCAAAACATTCAGCAGTCTAGGACTCAAACACCATGAAGCTGTCTTTCCTAGGCACCCTTGGACTTCTCGCCACAGTTGCAACTGCGAACGATGGTGGAAATTTTGGTGCCCGCGACGCTGAGCATGGAGGATGTCGCAACCCCTCTGTCAGGAAGGAATGGCGTTCTCTCACTGACGACGAAAAGGCCGACTGGATTTCTTCCATCAAGGTGAGGCCTTACGAGTGCAGACAAGGACAGAGCTAATCTTCTCCTCAGTGCTTGGCTCACTTGCCTCACAATCCAAACTTGAGCCCCACCGTCAAACCTGACAATATCCCGCCCGTTAATGAAACCGGCTCGTACTGGGACGGTACGCGTTTTTCGATTATATCATGCGTAAAGCAACTCATTCCCGTGAAGACATCTCTTACATGCACATGGATATGAATTTTGTGGTAAGACGAACGTGTTTCGGTGCTGTATCTTATCGCGACTTCTTAACGGCCACGTGACAGATTCATTTCACTGGGCTCTTCTTACCTTGGCATCGATGGTACATGCAGTCAGTAGAAAATGCGCTTCGAGAAAAGTGCGGCTTTTCTGGGACTATGCCGTACTGGGACTGGACGCGCGGTAGGGAAGTTTCTCTGCAAACTTTCTCCCCAAACCTCATGTCGTGATTTCTCTCGTAGATGCCGCTGACTTTGAAGGAGCGACTATTTTTGCTGAACCAGATCTTAAGAGCGGCCTCGGAGGGTGGGGACACCCCGAAGATGATTACCTTGTACATGATGGCGGCTTCTCGTATGATTTTGACCTCGCCTATCCCTCTCCGCATGGTCTTCGACGAAACTACACTTTGCGGCCTTGGGAGTCCGACCAATTTGCCGGCCTTTCTGTTATCTTAGATCCTAGTCAGGAGGCGAACATATCTTTCACTGCCGACAAGATCCAAGCGCTTGTCAACGGCCATGTAGGAGATTACGTAGGATTCCAGTTCGGCTTTGAAGATTGGGAGGTAGGGGAAATTCTCTCACAGCGGGTTTCCTTGTTGATTATTTTTGGCAGGAGGCCCATGCCAGCGTTCATGAATCGACGGGAGGGTAAGTGCATCTTGATTGATGTCATTATCATCACCTGAGCCTATCAACAGGGATATGGCTGGTAATTGCCCTGCAAGTGCACCCCCTTCATGCGCACCAGGTCCGCTTTGGGCTCCAAATGGTATAGTCCAGAAAGTTTGTATTCGTCGGTCTCGTACTGATATTCTATAGACCCACTGTTCTTCCTCCACCATACCGTAAGTGGCAATCATTACCACTGTATACCGACACATGACCCACATTTCCATTCCCAGACCGTCGACAAAGTCTGGTATGACTGGCAGAACAAAAATCCTGCCAACAAGAACATCTTCAAGGGTGGTTCCGTGCAACACGTTGAGAACCGGACCATGTATCTGGCGAATCCGAATGGAGGCGGTCCCCCACTCACGGTAAGTTTCCCCAAGTCATCATCCAAGTATGGCTTGTTGATTGCAAACAGCTTGAATCTGTCGTTACTGGTGAAGGTATGTTTGATGAATGGGTTATTGGGGACTATTTGAGCACTACGGATGGCGCTCTCTGCTACATTTACGCAGAGTAATTTTACTCCATTATTATTTATCTATTAGGAATACATTCGAAGTTTTAATTCAGTTCTGACATCGCGTGCTAAATGTCTCATCTGTGTCTGGGTTTGGGAAATCCAAACCGCTATCGTTGACGATTCACCCACAACCATGGCAGCGGAGCTACCAGAGATGATCACCATCGGTAAAGGCATCACTGTCGTACGTATTCGCCACTTCCACCATCAAACCTATCCATTCTGACTCCCACTCTGAAACAGACCTTCTTGAAGGACGATAAGTATGAAACACGCATTTCTGTCTCTGGCGTACCGGGGGATGAAGAGCTTTCCATTCCTTTACACTGGCACGAAAATCACGATGAATACATGCTCGTCGTTGAAGGAAAGCTCCAAATCACTCGCGGATCAGAAATCCAAGTGTACGGCCCGGAGGACGGTGAACAAGTGATCTCAAGAGGAATCCCGCATTCACTCAAAAGCGTCGGTAATTGTGTTATCTTGGAGAGGACCATTCCTGACGTTCGTGGTTTTTGAATTCTCGCACGGTGGTGGTAGAATGATGCTTAACTGACATGCAGGATTCGATGAAACAACTCTTCTTCAGAAACATGGAGAAAGGCGGCGCTTTGAGTACTAACTTTTTCGAGGTTATGCACAACTGTTACTATGGGGATGTAATCCCTTCGCTTCCGGGAGGTATCCGTTGGCTCGAGAAAGCTGTAAGTCAAGGTATCATGCAAGACTTCTCCAGTGTTGACTTGGATATTTGAACAGTTCCTGACATTGTTCGGATACTACATCGCGCCATTGTTAAGATATTCAAGAAAGATCAAGACGCTCTAGTCCATATGATTTGGTGAGTACTCTGGTCGTATCGTCGTGTCCATATTCTAACGGGATGCAGAAGTAAAGCCAAGAATTGATGTACTATATATACAAAACCAGGACACTGAACGGTTGAATATGCAAGAAAGAAATGATATCGCATGTAATAAAGATATCTGAAAACAAGGTCCAAGAAAGTGGATATCGGACAATGTACATTACAGAACACAGACAATGAAGTAGCATAATGAGAGGACGCCCATGACGAGCGGAGATACCGCATCGGTGCGGGAAAGCGCGCCATTGGCAGTTCCTGATTGAGTGGCCGCACTCCCAGTTGCAGACGTCGAAGTGGATTCGGGTGCTGAAGACGTCGAGAATCTCGACGCGGTGGACGAAGGGGAAGAAGTAGCAGGGGTTGTCGCGGACAAAGAGGTAAGAGAAGATAGAGACGTTGACAGCGTCCCAACTATGACCGTTGACAGTTCACCGGTGGAAGCTGCACTTGTTTGCGTCAAAGAGGTTGGGACGGCGATACTTGTTGTAGCCGATTCTAAGGGCGTCGCAAAGGTACCCGTCATCTGATCGAGTCTACGGGAGAAGTTGATTAAAAATGAACAGATCAATCAACGGCAAATACTTGCTGGAAAAATGGAGAAAACGCCATCACGGCTGTTCCGTTATCAAAGGCGGACGTGGAGGTGAAACAGATATAACTGCAGACAGATCTGTGAGCAGGACATTGTGTGGAAAACGTACGGTATACAAACTAGGTATCCGAGTCAGGGCCCGCCTCTGGGATAGGCTACAGAAATTTGCTTAGATAACTTGGGGAAACACACGGCAGGGCATCACGCACCGTGAATGTAAGAGAGTGGGTCGTGGACGTATCTACTGGATCGATGCTCTGTACTAGTTGCTGCAAATACGATATATTCTTTAGGTGAATTCCACCTTCCATATTGTATGCGGCATACCTGAGTTCCGGTATATAGACCAACAGTACTGATTCCAAAAGACGACAACAGCGGTCGGACGCCATCATCGAGCCACTCGACCGTGCAATTCTGTCCGCCATGGCAGGAAGAGCCGCTGTTGGGCTCAATCACGTAGAGGCTGCGAACCGACAATGCAGCATTCGTATGAAGAACGAAATCAAGAGTGATACACGCCAAAACCAGGGCCGAAAGGGAAAACATGATTTTTGTTGATTTACTGAGAAAGAAAGTTAACGCTGAAGAGCAAAAGGAGTGGCAGGTCTTGAGGCAAATCGAAGTCTATCGTGCTTTCAAGGAGACGGCATGCAGAAGAAATGAGGAGAAAATGAGGTCGAGACCGTCGAGGGTGATGGTTGCAATGAAGCTTTGTTTGTTTGCCATGAGCCTTAGATTGCGATCTTATCAGTAATTCGAGATTCGAGATACGATAATTTCAAGATAATTCCATACAACGATACAAAGAGTCTAATACAGGGCCTGCAAGAATTAAAGTACAAGGAAACGATATAGTGGTACAGAGAAAATGGACATCTCAAATCTTGGCCTTTATGAGAGATGTCGTGCAAGTAAAGTTCGTCGCAGTCACCGCCCTAGAACCCGCCAGAGGTCCCTCTTTCTTCTTCTCTGCCACCTCCTTCTCGTTGCAAATCTTGCCGCCAATCTCCCTCTCTACTTCCTTCACCACATTGGTGATGCATTCGGGGCTATCAAATACAGGCCGTCCAATGAGACTGACAAACACACCGATGCCCAAGACGGGATACGAGCCCACTTGGATACCACGAGATTTCAGCCGTGCTTGAAGGGCGCTCAGATATGGAGCTATCATTGATTCCGGTCGGCTGGGACGGGGTGTTAGTTGTATTAGGAAAAGGTATGAAGGGCAGCGTACTCTGTGAATATCTGGATCCTTAGAGGTCGGTCGCTTGGAGGCGGAAGGGGTAAAAACTGGGTGAGTTGGGTGAGCATGACTTGGAACAGTTTAGGTATCCCTGGGAATATGCATAATTTGCCTTCGAGGCGGACGACGGGCTTTGTTCGATATAAGGCATATGGCAACGATGATATAAAAGTGAGGCGTACCACCCATATATCGCTCCCGACAAAAATTACTTCTGCGCGTTCGGGGAACAGGGCCATTCGTTGCGTAGCTTCTCTCTGTGATGTCGTCTGCGAAGATATCCATGGTCGGTGCTTGTTCATTTCGTCCAATCGTCGCAGCGTCTCCGTGTGGTGAGCCAGGCCTTGTCCAAATGCTTTTGCAAGGGAAGCATACGTGATGTCGTCGTGAGTTGGACCGATCCCGCCGCTGGTGACCACAAAGTCGTAGTTTTGCACCATTCGCCGGCTCGCCTCGATGCTGCATGACGTCAGCGGAGCACCCACCGAGAGCCACGATGCACGTACATTTCAGTTTCGTCGTCTGCAATGACCTCTATACGTTTCCTGAAATCAGTTCAGGAAACAAATTCCGACGCAGCGATGGCTGCAGACACCCACAGCTCAATGCCATGTTCAAAACAGTATTTTGCGAAAAAGTGCGAGTTTGCCTCGAGTGTCTTGCCATTCAGAATCTCGTCGCTGCAGGGCTGGTAAGAAATGAAACAGGAAAAGCCGTGAGAACACCGCACCCGATGATGAGCGCCGCCGCCGTACGGATGCACCTGCCCTCTCCCAGCGGATTTGTCGGTATTGGGGACAGTTCAAAACCAAAATCGACCTTGGGCGGTCCGTTACTTGATTCCCTTGTTGGCATGACGGCGATGAAGTGACGGTATTGCGCTGGTCGTATGCAGGGTAATACTCTAGGTCGGGTCCTCCTGTATGCTTGACGGAAGACCGAGCTTGCTGGTATTCGAAAAGGTACTGGCAGCATCGAGGATGCAGGCTTATCCCGGAAGCATTGAAAGAAAGAGAGAACGTGGAAATGAAGGGGTCATTGTAAGGGAACGTTATGGGAAAACCTTACCCCAGACCTTCCCCAATAATTCGGCGCCCTCCGACCCGGCTTCATATTGCTGATCTGGTATCCAAAATAATATGTATTCAATTACGGAGTTTGTTTACTGCTAAGACATTATTGGAAACAAGGGGGAATAGGTCCATTAGCAGACGACAAAACCAAATGCAGCTGCTAGCGCCACAGACAGCCATATCTTAGGGTTGCTGGTCGTAGCAACGACTGCGCTGTTCCCAGTTGACGAAGAACTCGCGGCGCTGCCGGAATGGGTCGCAGTCCCGGAAGACGTTGCCTTGGCGGTGCCACTGGCAGTGGTTGAAGCAGATGCTGCCTTGGACGTCGACGACGCTGCCTTGGTGGTGCTTGCACCGCTGGAAGCGCTCTTTGAGCCCGAGGCGGACGTCGAAGCGCCGGCGAGCGGTGCAGTCGACTGGCCGTCAATCTGTGCTTGAACGGAGGTGTTGAACGACCCAGAAAGGCCGTTAATTCTACGATAGTGTTAAAAGATGTATGCAGGCAAGTCAATATCACCTACGTGAACTTTGCGGAAAAAGAGAGAGCAGGGTATTGCGAGTTGGTTGCGTCCTTAAGCTCATTAGAATCAACACGAATAAAGCTGGAGATCATTCCGTGAGGTATAGCAACAGCGTATTAAAAATACGCGTACTATTGATCACTGGGAGCTCCGATATTTGCAGACGGAACGAACTGCAAAGTAGAGGTGGTGGCTACATCGACGTTCTCGGCAATGACTTGAAGGGTAGTCTATCATCGAGGTAGGGTAAGTCAGAACACACTTTTCCTTAAGAATCGAATACATACTTGCTGCAGCGAGTTTCCAACCGCGATGGCGAATTTAGCCGCACCAAACGCTTCCAACGACGGAGAGGAACCGTCATCTTGCCAGGAGACAGTGACGGTATCACCTGCATTCCAGACGGTGGAACCAACCGGGTCTGTGATCTACGTACGGGTAAGATTCAGACGAGGCTCAAAAAATAAATTCAAGGACGAACATAGACTGTGGCGAGCGCCGACGTTGCAAGGCCAAAAAGGACAAAGGCTGAGGGTTTGGAGAACATTAGAGGACGAAATTCTTGGGGGACGAAGCGTTTCGAAAAGAGAGAGGACGAAAAGAGAGGGTAAAGAAAGAGTGTAAGGTTCGAGAGAGAGCGTAGGGGGGAGTCGCAGAGACAATGGGTTGCAACGTAGAAGTTGAAGAGTAAAACAGGAGGGAAAAAAGTCGACGTGCCCCTCCTTTCAAAGGGGCTTTCAGGTACCTCATGCCAGGGACATGACCATCCTGCTGGTCGATCACTGTAGACCTATTTTGGAACCTCCTCCCTTTATTTTTGGCGCTGGTAATCATCTGCATAGAGGGCTAGAAGCGGAAATAATATATTGAAACAACAAGCCGTCGCGAAGCCATCAGACCCGAGCCAGAGGAGAGTTAAAGCTAGTGTTCAAGAAGCCATTGAGAAGCCAAGTATAATGGTCCGGAACTGCAAAGTTCCTTGGACTGGTTGGCAGACGTCTAACATGATACACGGATAACGCCAAAATTACAAGCAAAGACGCGTCATTTGTGCTCCATTCCAGCCATACAGATCCGCTGAAGGGTCGCGACAAAGTCTGGAAGCAAGACGAGGCGATTTGTCAGCCGCTCTATAGTTGAGTGCGGTCCGGTCCGGGTCCGAGCCCACAGGAGAACAGGAGGAAAATTCAAAATTGCAAGCGCCACAAGTTATCCCGACCATCAACGCATTATACAAACCTGAACTTTCTCCACCAAATGCTCAGTATACTGGTGCGGACACCATGATCGACACATCTCTTATTTACACTCACACCCGAATTACTGTAGTGTTACGACCGGATGTTCACCGGGTGTTATGCGTTATGCGTTAGGTTCACCGGGGTGCATATTCAATACCCAGTGTGATGCGTTATAGATTATAATATATGTTCATGTTCATGACCCAAATGGGACAAATTTGTGCATGAATTAGCACAAAATGTCCCTGAAGCTTATGGTAGATTGCATTTTTGACAGAGAAGAGGCCTAAATTAGCTCAGAAATTCACCAGAAATCACGCCAAAACTTTTGAGTAAATAAGAAACATGTTCACGGCCCTGCGTTACGCGTTATATAATATGACTTAGGTTCAGTTCAGGGTGCCGCGTTATGCGTTATAAGAACATCCGGTCGTAATACTACAGTACCCAAATTCTCACTCTTCTCTCCGGTTCGTATTCATAGTTAGCCAATCCCCGCATATATCGTATCTCTCCTCTTGACCGGTAGCAGATCTGCACGTTCGTCACAACAGTAAATGTCTGTCATTAACGTATCCTAACTCAATGTACTAGTACTGATGTGGTCTTCGATAGGCCTCTGACTCTCACGGGCCTAGCAATGCGCAACTATAGTTCTGAAATCCAGACTAATAGCAGATCTTCGTGGTTACATTCCAAGTTTTGCTAGACTGAGTTGGCAAACCGTAACGAAATTCGAATAGAGCCGTCCATGTGTGATCCAGGAGGAGAGTAACTTGAGTAGGGCCAAGAAGTGCAGGTACTAAGGCCAACACTCGAGATCTGTGTGCTCCATTCAGAAATACCTTGTAGGGAATGTCGGTGAACCACATGGACGAGTTGCGGTTGTGCCGGTATGTGCCAGAAATCGCTGTTATACGAGTGTTATTGCTATGCAGGTCCTATAGGCAATCTTCCTAGCTGCCAGCTAGCCTCAGTGGCTCGCTCATTCATAGAAGCCTTCCCTGGTTTGAGGACTCTTTCGGCTGCTTCGCCTACTGTACCACTTGATACCATTCAATATGATTTTGATCAGCTGGCTTCATACTGGATACACGCAAGCATGACTCACGGCGGCACGGCATCTAGGTTTCAGTAGCTGTAGCCAGTGGCTACTCTGGTGACTCCTTAAACGAGCTCCAGAGCCCAGAGATGCTCTCTCATCAAGCGAAATCGAGTATGAAACTTGGTTCGCTTTCATTACATCTCACTTACATCTACCAAGTGAAGGTGATTACTTCACTTGAACAGCGGGAGCCTCGGAGTCACTTCGGAGTCATTCGGGCCCCAAAGTGCACAAGCGAGGCTATATGTATACCCGTGCACTGGTGGTGTCAATGGGGCATCCTGAGGGACAATAAGTACATGATACGGCCCCGGAGGAATGTACGTGACTCGGAATTACTCTCGTCTCGAAATTCTTTTGCCTCCGTTGCTGGAAGTAACTACTGCCTTGCATCTCATATCCATTTTCTTCAGCCACGAGTCGTGGCTGAGGGCTCCCCGTTGCGCTGTCGACTTGATCGCTCATCCATTCCCGTTTGAATTATAAGTCTTCCCTGTCGGTCGCGTGTGTCCTTGAAGTCGGACTTCTCTGACTATATACCTCTTTCTGGGTCTGAGAGTACTTGGCATTGACTTGGCATGACAAATTACAATACATACCCAATGCGAAGCGGAGACGGCTTTGTATAATTCTTTACCTTCATCTGTACTTCATGGAGGTAGCATTCCCCCTAGTGTCACCATTGAAACCTCGAGAGTTGCGCTAGAATTTAAATTGATTGCATGCGTTGCCCTAAAGTTGTGCTTTGGCAACTCCGAATTCCTGGATTTGATTCAACCTCAGTTGCATGTTGGGAAAGCATTTCAGCGGTGCGCTTCTGCCAATGCCAACGACCATACAATAAAAAAGGAATTCTCATCATTCTCCCTCTATTCAAAGACACCCTCAAGGTGATCCTCCCGTTCCGGGCCTTCCGGCGGAACTTCAAGGTCATTATCGACTGTGACGCTCTGTGTAGCATCGTCCTGGGAGCCCATCTGTTCACTATCTCTCCCAAAATGAAGCGACGACATCACGCTTCCCTCCCAAGAGTCATCCGGCCGCGCTTGTCCTGCAGCGACGCGCCCAATGAGAAGTGTCGGGGCTACTCCCTAATACATTGCAGTGAGATGGTTGTCAATACCAAGAAAGTAACGGTTCTTATCGTACTCTTGCAA
The DNA here is from genome assembly GCA_900157415.1 of Armillaria cepistipes. Classification (NCBI taxonomy): domain Eukaryota; kingdom Fungi; phylum Basidiomycota; class Agaricomycetes; order Agaricales; family Physalacriaceae; genus Armillaria; species Armillaria cepistipes. The sequence goes on from FTRY01000010.1 coordinate 1,776,374, forward strand.
ATGCTACCATGACATCCGTGTAGTACTCTGCTGTATTCTGGCAAGCCACCAAGACTATATCTAGGAACAGAGATATTGCATAGAGAGTTGAGGATTCGACTAAAATTTCTATAACGTGGCGGTACACTCTGAACGGTCTCCCTGATCCGGTGCTGGCCCGTCCAACACTCAAGATACGGAAAATGATCATGAAGGTGCACCAAAGGGTCGTTGCAAGGACAAAAGCCGCATAGAGAATCAGAAGAAGATCACGGAATGCATCGTACTCTGGGTCAATGGACACTTCGTATGTTACTATGGCTTTGAAAACTGCCTCGACCTAACATAAGCAGGAAATATTAGAGGGCAGAGATTGTCGCACCAATTCCGGATATGAGAAAAAGGATCGGAAGCACGACAACGGGCCAGCGCTTTCCCCAAACCATCCAGCAGCGCCAAATCTAGAATAAAGATGTTGTTTAGTGTTGGCACGGGCACTCGGCAGAGTTATAATACCATGGCAGAATCTGCACAGATAGTGGAGATGATGCCTGTGATATCCATAGGAATTCCAATGTTGTTGGCATTAAACAGATATTCATCCATGAAGGTTTGCCCGTGTTTGATGTATATGAGGCACACATATGACCAACGGAGGGCAAAGTCAATGGCAGCCATGACATGAAGGATTATGATAACCACGATCATGGCTCTTCTAATAGGTTGACATTTTTTGATATCTGCGTGACTGATTTCAGTATTGCAGAAATAGGAGAGTACATGCAGGGAGATGTTTTCTTGAATCCTCACAGATGTTCCACAATGTGAAGGCCACAATTCCGGTATATATGCCTACACATGTCTCTAAGGTTAGACCGAAAATTAAGGAGGCTATGAGAGTTCGTACCAAGTAATTGACCTTGGAAAATGGTGGAAGTCAACTCAAGTTCAAGAGCTTTGACAATAACAGCAATGTCATCAGCAGTAAGACCTGCTGAACCATCTGTTTCGGTGGCCATGAGAGTCGGTGGTTAGAAGGCAAACAAGAGAGAGGATGACGAAGATGGACTAGGTGCATCGCTCATATAAAGGATAAAATACTGTTTCAGAAGATGCCCAAAGAGAGATGTTTCGAATCGTGGCATGACAATTTGATGAGAACGAAGGCGTTCCCAATTTCTGATACACAGCAGCCATATACTGATTTGTTGGAGCGCAAGACCGATGTAATAGCGAGAAGAGATCAATCTGCGTTCAGCAGGGTACTAGTTCTCCTTGATGAGAAGATCGTGTGGCAGATAGAAGTACGGCATTACGCAGCTTGACTCTCCAAGCAGGGACAACAGAATAGCGGGAATTCATTTTCAGAGCTTCGGGGCTGATCAGAGGAACAGTGAGAGAGCTTCCATTGATGTAATTGTTCTGACGAACATGGTAGTATCGTCATCGGCAGGGTTACCGAGCCTTTGTGAACAACCGGCTCCGAATCTGTTACTTACTTTCCGTCATTTACTTGCCTCAACATCGATGAGACCTCAGACAGGTATAATAAACGAACTGCTCGTTTTTGTTTCCTTCCCCAGATCCTTGATTCCTATAACATGCATCTCAGTGACGTCTGTAGTGCAAGAGGGACCATGGAAACAGTTGGATTATCAGGATCATGAACCATATGAATCAGTCGATGCAGATGCACCTTTGCGAGTATTCCCCTAGTTGTCACCATTGAAACCCTGAGAAGCACGTTAGACTGCGTGCGTTCGCTCTAAAGTTGTATTTTTTCCCCCCGAATTCCTGGATTTGATTCAAACTTTGCACGAAGGCACGCCATGGATCACATAAGACGGCGTTCGGTAGACACTTCCAGTTTAGTTGGTCGATCCTCAGGTTCGAGTCATTCGACAGCATTTTGTTTGACACCTGCGCGGAAGGCATCCTTCTTGTCCCCATTCCTCAATTAAAAGGATCTCTGCAGCCATATCGTACTGACATGAAAATATAGACCCGGGAGACGAATGTGCGGAGAGCAGAAAACGACGATCGATGGCCCTACTCGTGCGTCAGATAGGGTCGAAGACTGCGCTCAGTTATGGACTTGTGTGTTGTATTCACCAATGGTTGTTGAGTCTCACTGTTACATCTTAGCAGGAGTCTGTTAAATGTTTATAAGTGAACTGTCGAGCCGTACAAGCCACACCTTTGTTGATATGTGGAGGATCTGTCGACCAATCATTGGCGCCGAGCAGTGCTACATAATAGGTCCAGAGCATCCATCGACTCAAGTCATGAAGACATATCTAGGATCAGTGTCCGGAATCTCGCCTGCCGGACCTTCTTCTAATTCCTTCTCCTCCGCCGACATTTCCTGTAATTTCATTGCGTTCCTCTTGTTCAGCATCGATAGACGGGTGCGTAGAATGAACGCCGTTATGAAAGCCACGAACAAACAACTGGAAGACGTGGAAAGTCAGTAAATTGACTAATTTTTAGATAGTGATACTGACGCGGCGGATATGGCGTGGCCTTTCCGGTAGTTATCGTCGTCGTCGAAATAGATTTGAGGTGAAGCGCTTTATACAGAAACTGTTCAGTAGCTGTCGAAAGATGCTGGAAAAGGAAACGTACATTGACACGCAATTTGAGATAGACACTATAAAAGCCGTACCGACGCCTCTCTTGGATGTTGGAGAGAAAGTATTAGCGGCCCAACTCCTGTATGTACCATCAGTGCTGAATGGATAACTGCACAGAGAATGCTCACATGACAAGAGGGAACAAGCTGTAGTTTCCGCCCACGACCAGGAAAAGAGCGAAATACGCCGCTCCAACACTCTTTTGCACCGACGTCGCTAGAATGATGTACCCAATAAAAGAGACGGCGCATGACAGCATGATGTGCCAGCCTCGGTCGCGTGTACGATCGCTGTGCCATGCTTGGAAGAAGACCATGAACCAGCCTACAAGGTAAGGAGCCACGGTCATTCCTTGTGCATTAATGGACGAAAAGCCGAGGCCTTTAATAAGCTGGTCTGATGTGTTAGTACTTTCCCTATGGTGCAAAATTCGCAGATGCATACCGTGGGCAGGAAGTACGAAATGGTTGCGACTCCGACGTTAACTGTTACCATAAATCAATTCTAACGCATGAAGATATTGATGGAAAACTTACAGCTAGCATAGATTAACATGAACAACCAGGAATTAATATCCAGCATCACATGTTTGAAGCCTTCCCATCCAGTCATACCGCCATGGGATTGGGGCTTGTGATCACGGTTCACACGAGCCTGCGCGATGGCTCGTTCCCGGGCAGTCAAGAATGTTGACGAGAAAGGGAAAGAAGGAAGACAGAACAAAATCGTGGCAGCCATGATGATGGTGGGTATAGCTTCAATCTATCCCCAAATCAGTTAACCCTTCGAATCGGATAGATAAATGGCATACAAGAAAGAGGAACTGCCATCTTGAAAGCAGAGATTAGTTCGATGTTGCAAGATGAACAGTCGCACTCACCCTTTTAAAACAGAGGTATGCGCTCGGACGAGCCCAAAAGCTATGAGACCCTGTATAGCCAATACTTGTTAAAACAATGTAAGACAGATGCTCAAGCCAGTCAACGAACCCCGATGGCTCCGGGAAATGTTCCGGTCATACAGAGACTATCGAAAGGTTTGATAAGCAAGTCGAATCTAGGAAACAATAGGAATCTCATTTACCTGATACGCATAGCGAGTTCATGACTGCCGGCCATGTTCAGTCAAAAGTGACAATGTATATTCTCTGAACATCACTTACCGCCTGTACCAAAACGACAAATAATAGATCATGCCAGCGTAGTATCCCGCTTCTCCAATTCCAAGAAGAACCCTAGAGATATCATAAGTTCCGCGCCTGTCTTATTGTAGATGTATCGTTTACCTGAGCACCAGTAAACCTCCATATCCTTTGGCGTAGATGAAGGACAGAGACGCGATCCCCCACCATGTCAAGGACAGGAAGAAACTAGGATTTGCATGAGCGGGGAGCTGGATGCTGGGAAACCGCAGACCACGTACAATCTATTAGCTCCGATGTGGCGTTGGAAGACTGGTGACGGTTTGGATATAAGAAGCATATCGGAAGTTTCTAGACGTACCATTGGCAGGCATCTCGAGAAGGCAGTAACCCACGTAGAATATGCTAAGTGCTAGTGTCCACTTGGCATTGCTCGTGATACCCTGGAAGAAAGTTAGAGTAAACTTGAGAATCTACGGTATGCGGGCGTACGAAATTGTCGTTAAACTCGTCAAGTACGTGGGCATTTCCGCTGTGAGAGCTTGATGAGACGATACCATTCATAGACGAGAACGGATAGTTACATGTTAGTACGATCTGTTTGTAGGTCAGATTTACAATTGCTTCACGATATACCATTGACTTACCGAATTGATTGACTATCAATAGTTGTATGGCGTTCAACAATATATTTACTAGGATTCCAAAAGCGCCACTTACAAACATAACTTGAAAAACCATAGCATCAGCAGATGACCGATGTCGGCACGGAAGGACTTCATACCTGCATATCACCAAAGGTAATACCCTGTTATCGATCTTCCTCTTTACTTTATACTGTATGAAAAACTCGGCTTCACAGAGCTAAGAATGAAGGACAAAAGGTACTCACGTCTTCTTCTGGCGTAAATTCTACCGTCTCTGCGTCCGCGTTCACAGCGGCAGCATATGCTGCGTCTAAACGCGATAAGAACTGCTTCAAGCTCCTCTTCGGAACTGGTCCCAGTGCATTTTGATGCGCAGTGCCTTCTTTGTTCGGTTTCTCTTCGACAATGGAGCGTCTCTCGATATCAACCACCGGGGCCTTGCCTTCCGACATGATGAGATGGGGAGAAGAAGACTGGGCAATCAGATGTCGTGCAGCACATTTTATACACGGAAGGGACTTCATTCTGACATTGCCATCGGACAGGTGATCTTCCCACCAGAAGGACGAAGCGAACCAAATCAATCTGTGGGGTCATGGGGATTGCGTTATCTGGTCGAGCCTGGGGATTTAAAATAAGGGGTTGTCTGCGTATAATTGCCGACCTCCGTCGGGAAAAAGTTATTGGATCGAGTCTACTGCAGAGTTTATAAATCAGTCCACACACTTATAAGACGATGATCCACGAGACACTGACTGACCAATTACACATATATTTCTCGGAGCTTCCGGGAGGCGCTTGAATTAATCTCCCTGTAAGATTAGGTGCATTTTGATGTGGAGCGCCACGTCCCGGTTCACACGGACCGGTCGCGCTAGGGCGGCGAGAAGAATAGAGACGGCCCCCAGCTGCCTCGAGATGCGACTGCGCTGTGGTGTACGCAAATACCTGGAACTAAATCGGTGACAGGTTTATTTTAGTGTCCTGCTTTCTGGTGCGGAAAAAGAATATAGCACGGAAGCCAATTGCATGGGTACGCGAGACGGTCCGTGGTCCGCTCTAAACATAGAACGCGCGTATACGGACCACGATTGAGATTTTTGCGTTAGTTAGCGTGACAGGTGTATTGCCAGGTGATCAAGGACATAGAAATTTGTGGCTGATTCGGAATTTACATTCCTGTAACGGAGGGAGGGGTGTCAGGATTATCAGCGGTAATAATGGAAAGGTGGGAAGGGCCTCGACGCCGCGTCATATAATCCACCGACCCTAAAATCTGTCGCCAGCCCGTAGTGGTCGCTGACCCATCTACCCGTCGGGGTCTTCAAGTTGACCCCAATTCGATGAGGAACGTCAAGGGTGAAGTTGAATGATTGAGTATGACATATTTTGTCCAACCTCGAGTCGGCGCAATTCAGTAAAGGATCGTGACATTGGAAAGAAAAACAAGTAATACCTGCCAGGTAGGAACCTGCTAGTAGGTTGATATCCCCATGTGAACCCACTTTCGTCATGATTTGCTCCCTTCCATGAATCTACTAATCCGCAGGCTTCAGGAAGAGCCATGTCCGAATCAGAGATCGCGTTCATGTCACCTCCTACAATGCCAAAGTCGACGTCGACATCGCGTAGTCTTTCTGCGGTGAGATTTAGCTGCACGGCTCTGGCTCTAGCACCGGACGAAAGGGATTCAAGGTGCACATTAGCCAATCGCACATTCACCGGCGGGCGACCAGGACCTGAGGCGAAAAGCAGGTCTGTCAATATGGCACTTCTGCGCATTTCCGATGGAAAAGGAAGCGACCAAGCTCCAATGAGGGGAATGTTGTTCGAAATCAAAGTGACACAACCATAACCATTTTCATCCGCAGCTTCTGACTGGAATGACCGAAAAGTAGGTTTGGATCCAATCCGTAGACAAAAGAGTCTGAAAACCGGCGCCCGTTACTTCCTGGAGAAGAATACAACAAGGATGAGGGTACAATGACGGCGACTGTAGGACGATGCATCGCATATGTTCAAGTGCGCAGCGCAGCCTCTCCACAACAGGTGCCATAAAGTTTACGTTCCAGGAGATAATGGTCATAGTCGAAGGAGAATCTGGAAGTACACGAGGCACCGGAGAATATGCACCGGATAATGTCTGCGCTTTCATATGGTGGCCCCTTGCAACGCCAAAGTGGGGGGGCCGTTGGAAGGATATAGGTCCGCGGGACATCGTGGTTAAGAACATGATTCGGCCGGACCGAGTTACCGTCCACCACCGTTGGTAACATTTTCTCACGGGCAGCTCTCTCCCAAGGACCACCACCACTGCCATCGCTTCTGCCTGTAATACAGTAGCAGCTGTTCGTTTAGACGGATTTGTCGCGTTTCTATCATCTTTCCGTGTTATTCCAGGGGTGCGCCAATGTTACATTTAGTTATCTATTTAACCTACTTACCTGCCTATGCAGTACCACAAGAGAAAGAAGAAAACATGAATATATACAGCTTCTACGCATCACGATGGCCGGCCCTGAATCCTTCCATCATTTCCTTGAATTCCAAAGGTGCATTCTTCGAGAAAAGGACGGCCAAACCCTGCAAGGTCTCTTGTGCTACACCGTGGACCCTCGCAAACATACCCTCCTCGTATTCCTTCACCGCTTTCGCCAAGTTCTCCTGCATATTTCCCGCTGAACCGTCTCTCAGCGCGGCAACTACCTTTTCGGCCAGTTCCAATGCATCCACCATTGCATTGTTCACCCCTTCTCCAGCAAACGGTGTCATGACATGAGCCGCGTCACCCATCAGCGTCACTCCTGGCCGTGAATTCCATCGGTGATCCGCAGGCAGCATCATCAGCTTTCGTGCAACGACATGGTCTTCGTCAGCTAGACGTATGAGATCCTTGTTGGCCTCGCTCCAATCATCGAAGTACCGCTCAACCATCGCGGCCTTGGTTGTTTGCGGGTTTGAGAAATCGATACCGCAATCATCTATCCAGCTTTCTGGAACACGAAGCATGGCGTAGTTGCGGATGCTGCCATCTCCCTGTCGCTGTCCAAAGCATGCCTTCTCATCGCTAAGGCAAAAGTAGCTTCCTTGTCCCACCAGCTTGGAAATCTCTGGATGAGCCTTGTCGACGTCGCGGAAACGGACTTCCACGCCGCTAATTCCCGAATAGAAGGGGAGAACATCTGTTACAAGGGGACGAACGTGGGACCATGCACCGTCAGCTCCCACCACAAAGTCGAATTTGCGTGGGTCTTCTGATCCATTCGCGAAAATGATTCGGAAACGCCCGTCTGGGGTAGGCTGAACGCTGGCGACTTTGGATGACCACTCGATGAATTTGGCTGGGACAGAATCGACGAGGAGTTGACGCAACTGAGCTCTATCGATCTCAGGGCGCCCTTCACCAGGTGTTTCTTCATCTATATGTATGAAACCAGTTTTGTCCGCCAGACGCAGGCGATCACCTTCTGGGCGCATAAGCTTTTGGAATTCTGAAGAGAGACCGGCGCGTTTCAAGGCGCGTTGGCCGCTTTCCTCATGGATGTCAAGAGTACCGCCTTGGCCGCGAGCAGAGGAGGAGGGGTCGAGTTCGAATATGGTGGATGGTATGTCGCCGAGGTGTTGAAGAAGGCGGGCAAGGAGAAGACCACTTGGACCAGCTCCAATGATTGCTATGGCAGGAGTCATGTTACGAGTTCGTTGACTAGTGCACTGCAATCGACCTCTTTTTTTTATATCTCCACGATGGTGACTCTGCCGCGTCGGCATCAAGTCCACGTGGCTAGACCCGCGTACAGCCCCTTGCCACTTCGACGCGCGTCCCAGCTATGAATATGCATCATTCCCTTCGACTAGTGTTTCCGGGTTCCCTGGATAGAGCGTTACTTTCCTGCGATCTGGATGTTTCTAGAATTTCATCTAGCTAGGGCTAGCTGGGGGCGTCGTCACCACTGCCCCGCTAAGGACTGCCGCGCTTTTATTTCCTCTGGTTCAAAAAGTGCGTCATCGCCATGGATTGCCATCTGAATGTATACGCCCGGCTCGGATAAGTTGATGGCCTACTCTATATACGACGTCGTTCCCGCCCGGCGTTCACGAATTGAATCGACCCCAAGTGACAGAATTCCGAATTACTTGCAGCCGAATAGGTTTTCTTACGGTCGTCCGAGTCGGATGAGACTTGTGAGTAGGTGCACTTTGTTCAGCTCATAACGACCTGAAAAAGTTCACAAAGGACAAAGTACCTGGAGTTAGTATGGTAACTAAAACCTAGTACCTGTGATATGTTCCTGAGAAATGATGTTCTCGCCGAACCTTGGTCGAGGATTGCTTCACTGATGGAGATGCACCATCTCGTCAACGTACGCTCACGAAGGATATCTGTCAGAAGATGGATTTCTTCAGACAAGGCCGGTCGCGGGAAATCCCAGCAGGCATGCAAATCTGTCACCTGGGACAAGCATTGGCGGCCAGAGTCACGACCGCATACCAAACTTCGACATCCTTACGTGCTCGTTGATACGGCATCCCTTCTCGGCGAACCCGTTTGTTGTCCAGATGTTCTATTGATATCTTCCACCAAAGTATCGATGTGTCTCTTTGCCGTCGATAACCTGGATGCTAAGCCCATCACACTGAGGCTCCTATGAGCCACTTTACTTGACGCGTTCGCCGACAACGCCTAGGGCTGAGAATACGCCCCGACTCTTTCGACTATATAAGTTGATATCTCGGGCCATCAAAAAAGTTCGACGTGGGGTACCGCTGCCAGGAGTCTCAGGATTGATACTTATCGATACTCCATGAAGATGTATGCTCTCCCTTGACGGTTTGCACCTGGCTGCCTGTGTTCAGCTGCGCTTCTCAGCACGCGCACCCAGCTGTTGACATCCGGCCCATTCTCAATATATCTAGTTCTATGTCTCTGGGAGTTTCGACAACCATTCATTCACAGAACGCTGGCCATGCCGTACGTGTATTCGTTTATCGGATTTATCAAGATCCAGGTGTCATGATATGTCTGTCTTCCAGTGTTCCACCGTGTGGTGACGGGGCTGCGTCCTGAAAACTTTCACACAAAGTACCGACTACTGTTACTAAGGACCATGTGACGGCGACCAACCAGGAATCGAGAAGCAGTACTCGTGGTATCGGTTCCCGTCTATTGAATGACAGGCACCATTCACGTCGCATGGAGACACTTCCTGCGGTGTGGTGGATAACATGAATTCCATAAACCAGTCAAGTCTTATCTTGTCATCTTGCATCAAGGGAGGGGTTGATATGGTCAGTAAGCTTCAGGAAAGCCTTGTTTTTGCATCGCGGACTATGCCAATTTTCATCCGGGTTTGCTCTCGGCCAGTACGAGGCGTTCAGTGAATTAGATAGCTACGCCCGCCCTCTGACATGCCCAATGCGGAGATTTGCCATCAAATACCCGTCTCTGCGAACGTCTGATGCAACTGTCCGTAATCCCCCCGAACATTCGAAGCAAGGCTGAACGCATCATGTATTCACTGTATTCCATATACGACGCGCATGACACTGACATACCCGCCGCATTAATTATGATTGCGTGATTCTGAGCGATCGCGCCGTCGTATAAAATGTCTGCGCCAGACCTCCAAACCCAACACAAACTACACTTCATTTCTTCCTTTTGCACACTTGAATAACTCAAGAACAAGCATAATACCAACATGTCGACCATTCCTCACGGTGGTGTTCTCAGGGTGAGCAAAAAAGACTGGTCCATTTGAAGTAGTGCTGACTTTCCTGTCCTTTCTAGGATCTCGTTGCAAGAGACAATGGAATCTCCCACCAACTTAGAGAGGAAGCAGAGACTTTGCCTGACATCATCCTCACTGAGGTACTTTTCCCCCTATTTTTTCCATCTCATGTACTAACTTTTTTCCCAAGCGACAACTCTGCGATTTGGAGCTGATCGCCAATGGAGGCTTCAGCCCTTTGGAAGGTTTTATGACGGAGAACGATTATAAGAGGTTTGCAGGCCGCTTTTTTTTTACCGATCTATCCCGAATGATTGCGTTCACAGTGTTGTTGATACTCTTCGGTTGGCCGACGGAGTTTTGTTCCCCATCCCTATTACTTTGGATGTCTCTGGCAAAGAAATAAGCCGTCTCTCGATTGTCCCTGGTTCGCGAGTGACCCTCCGCGACCCGCGGGACGAAGAGGCTCTAGCCATTATAACTGGTGTGTCTGAAATTTTCTATACCATGACCTTCTCACTTATCTCGCCATAGTCGAGGATATTTACAAGCCAGACCGCGCCAAAGAAGCAGTTCAGGTCTTCGGTGCCGACGACCCCGCTCATCCGGCCGTCAGTTACCTTCGCAAACGCGTACAGGAGTTCTATGTTGGCGGAAAGATTCAAGCCATCCAAGCTCCCGCTCACTTCGATTATGTCGCACTCAGATGTATGTCTTTTCATGGAATACAGAGAGCCAACAATTGATCATCATAATTGCAGTCACCCCCGCCGAATTGCGAGCCCACTTCCAAAAACTGTCCTGGAGGAAAGTTGTCGCGTTCCAAACGCGCAACCCAATGCATCGCGCTCACCGTGAACTGACCGTTCGTGCTGCCCGACAAAGACAAGCAGTACGTAGATCTTATTTTCTCGTGAGACGTTATCCTTAAATAACGCGTTTAGAATGTTTTAATTCATCCCGTTGTCGGACTAACCAAGCCCGGTGATGTCGACCATTACACTCGGGTTCGTGTGTACGAAGCCATCATGGCCAAGTATCCCAATGGAATGGGGCATCTTGCTTTGCTTCCCTTGGTTCGTGCATGTTCTTCAGTTCAATTACCCGCACACTGAGATACATTTCATTCAGGCGATGCGCATGGCAGGCCCTCGCGAAGCCGTATGGCACGCCATTATCCGTAAAAACTTCGGTGCAACCCACTTTATCGTCGGCCGTGACCATGCTGGCCCCGGAAAGAACTCCAAAGGAAAGGACTTCTACGGCCCCTACGATGCGCAGGACCTTGTCACCAAGTACCGAGATGAACTCCAGATCGAGATGGTGCCTTTCCAACAAATGACTTATTTGCCTTCGGCAGACGAGTACCAGCCTGTCGACGAGGTTCCGAAAGGAGTTCAGACCCTTGACATTTCTGGCACTGAGCTCCGCAGACGCCTCAAGACCGGCGCGCCCATTCCTGACTGGTTTAGTTACGAGTAAGTCTTCGTTCATTCCTCCTTTTTTCCCTTTCTCAATCCTCCATCTTCTAGTGCTGTTGTCAAAACTCTGCGTGAAAGTTATCCACCTCGCAATCGACAAGGATTTGTTCTCTTCCTCACTGGATTGCCCAATTCTGGGAAAGAAAAGATTGCCAAAGCCTTACAGGTCTCGCTTAATGAACAAGGAGGCCGTAGTGTTTCCGTGCTCCTTGGTGGGTCCCATTTCATCCTTCTTCTTTGTATCGGAACTCACTTGATACACTATTAGAGGATGGAAACACCCAAGAGAGTGCCGATAGAGCGGCATTTGTTGCCGCTGAACTTGCCCGTGCTGGTGCAGCGGTCATCACCGCCCCTTTTGACGCCGATGAAGACTCGCGACAGGCTGCGAAAGATACTATCCTCCAGTCTGCTGGTGCTGGCGGCAACGTCTTCTTAATACATGTTGCCACACCTCTGGAGCACTGCGAAAAGACGGACAGGAAGGGCATATATGCTAAAGCACGCCGCGGTGAAATCACTGGCTTCCCGGGTGTCGACTTAGAGTATGAAAGGCCTTCATGCGCCGACCTTACAGTGGATATGGTGTCGCAGAGCATACCGGAAATCGTTCATAGTACGCATCTTCATTTCTCCTTTGGTACTTCATCTCTAACCCCCATATCAGGTATCGTCTTGTTATTGGAGACTAACTCTTTGGTGTAAATATCTTGTAGAGTTGCCACTGTAATACTGTAATAACTAGTAGAGGATCCAATGTACTTATGAAATCATGCTCAAATAGGAACCGGCATTCCCCGGAGGACTTCTTTCGAGTCCAACTCAACTTCGCTTCTTGACTTCTTACTTTGTTCTTCAAGGTCTCAGTACTCGGCGCTCACTCAGCTTTCTTGTCCTTGTGCCAATCTTGATTCCAGGATACGATTCTCTGTACAGTGCTCTTGTATCGCTTTCAGGTTCTTGATTGACCTCGGTATTCTAGTGACTCCAATGCCTGTAATACCGAAATCACGTCGCATCGAACAAGATCTTGATTCGATAACGGATCCCGAAGACTACGCTATCGCCTTCTTTGCTGCGTCTGTGAAGGATCCGGATAGACCGAAGCATTGTGGACAATGTCTACTGGGCTGCGCGATGCAGATCACCTTGGGACTAAAGGAAGAGCATAGGGCCCTGCATAGCTTGGATAATCGCTTGTTGTCCAAGCGGCAGGCTTTCTGTTCCAGCTCTATCTACTTTTTGACGAAGGAACGCACTTCCCAGCAGCTGTCTGAGCTCTTGCGCAGACTGGATACTTGCAACTGCGAGATCACGACTGACACCATCGCAATGTATCATGTTCACGGCAACCACACTCACGACGAACACAGTCCTTGCAGTAAAGCTTGTAATCACAGCTCGAATCAGGCTATGTCCCTTGCTCATCTCCTCTTCGATCGACTTGCTGGAATTCTTCGGAGCAGTAGCCTTCCCAAAGTCTCCAAACGCGCAAGTCATAAGCGCTGGCCGAATAGCATCAATGACATTATCGTCGACACGCCTCAGATCCTGATTGACTCTGTCAGGCAGTGGAACCTTCTACTTCCATGTCCCTCTGCCTTGAACTTTCTGGCCGGCGCCCTGTGCATCTGCGGACGTATCCTCGCTGTCACTCTCACTCGGTCCGATACTTTCTTGAAGCACCTCATTATATCCGTCCGTAGCTTGTGCAAACGTGTCCGCAAGCGCCAAGTAGAAAATACTACACTCCCCCTGCCTTCCCTCTATAATTTCTTTGAGGCCATGACGATGCAATGTCCTAGCCATTACTATATGGGTGTCTGGGCTTCCAATGGTGGATTCCAGGTTGAAGCTCTTCGCATGTTTTTTGACGTGATCAAGCTTTGTCGACATCCTGAACTCGGCGGTGCGCACGCATTTGGCACCCAGGAACGATGTGATAACGCGATGGCTTTCTTCGCTTCTCTTGGAAGCTCCGTCGCCTACCAGATGGATCATGTACCAGAGGACCTGGAACCGAAGCTTTGGGTTGCTATCGGGATGGGTGACGAACGAGACGAGAGATTGATGTGGATCATGTGCGAAATCAAGTTTTTACGACGGGACACGGCCTGCTGTGTCCCGAGATGTGGAAAAACGTTCCAGGAGGTCGGGACTGGGTTCAAGAGGTGCAGCGGATGCCGAATCGTGCCGTATTGCAGCCCTAAATGTCAGACCAAGGACTGGAACGATCCCGTATTCCCGCACAAGAAGACTTGCGTGTTGGTGCAAAGGTTTTTGGATGCGGGGGAAGTGTCTATCACTGGTGACGGAAGCTCAACAAATTGGTTTGCGCTCGTAGACAAAGTGGCAAAGAGTGAATTGATGAAAGACGGGGAGCTCTTGGACTATCTGGTCTCGTGGTCGAAGACAAAGAATGAGATTCGGTCGAAGGATGTTCACGTTCAAGCTATGAAAGGATTATAAATGTAGATTGGCCTAAAGTCCATCATCATGGCCTCGCTTTCCATGAACTGGGATGAATGTAATTTCGTAGACTGTGGACAAGGCTCGCAAATGTCAGTTGAACAAGCAATACACAAATTTTTGGAAGAGAATTGATGGCAAGGACTACGGCAAATTAAGCCATGATAGCACATGACCTATCCCTCGGTAGGCAGCTGCTGACCAAGAGAAGCTCACATTATAGAGACCAAGAGAAAGGCACCACATGATGGCAGAAGGACATGCATGAAAGAAGATAAGATAAGATCTTTCCGTTAACCTTTCGAACCGATGCCTATCACTAAGCCTATCAGCTACGATCATGTCGTCGTCCTCCGCGGGTGCAATTTCGTGTACCAACTCGGATGAAGGTCAGTATGCTTGAAGAGATGTTATTGCACAGAAATAATGCCACATAGAATCTAAGATTGCTACTTCGGGGGGAGGGCTGCCCCAAGAATTGATCGACGCTATCGTCGATGAACTCGAAGGCCAAGACACCGTCCTCAAGAACGCTTCCCTCGTCAATCGTTCCTTCCATTCCTCATGCCACAAGTTGATATTCTCCCGTATCGAGTTGAAGTCCCGCCTCCCAAGACTTAATCCTTATATCCAGTTCCATCGGCTAATCCTAGACTCACCACATATCGCCGCGTTGGTAAAGAGGCTAGAGATCCACGACTTTTACGGGGATGGCCTGGAAAGTACATGGTTTCTACAGGACGATATTCTGATCCCGAGGATTATTGAGCTCTTAAGTAACCTAACCTCTGTCACCGTCGTTGCGGCGAGGTTCATTACTCGCAGGAGCGAGAACCTATCCATTGCCACAAGGGCATCCCTCTTCTATACACCTTTACCTCGCTTAACCAAGATATCGCTTGTGAACGTCATTTTTCCTGACTTTCAGGAGCTTGTGGACCTCATCGTGGACCGTCCGTCATTGAAGGAACTCCAGTTGTTGGATGTCCTTATCCACACACAAACAATCGCGGGTTCGTTACCATACCATATCAGTATTGATAGCTCTCGTTTGCCACGACTATCGTCTCTTGTCGTGCGGATGTCCCAGTTGAGAGGATCGCCGTTCGAAATATTGATGAATTCTTCGTTCGCTACTCATGTATTCGGAGACTTGGAGATACTGCAGTTTTATTTGACTTGCACCCCCCGGTCTGTAAACTCAGGGTGTTTACAGAAGCTTCTGGACATGACCCAAAGCACGTTGAAGGAACTCATGCTGTATACATTCATCGAACGAGGTACGTGGTCCAGATGATAGCCTCCTCTTTCACCGGCTCACTATTGCGCTACAGCTACCGAGGGTTTCGTGGATATTAGCTGCGTTCCACGGATTACTTGCGTTTTCTCAACGTATGACTACATTGGAGGACTCCCAGACCTTTTCCGAGGGCATTATAATCGCGAAGAATATCGGATGGAGGATGTGACGCTGAGAGTTGTCACACTGGACTCAGGAGCGGTGCATCGTTGCTCAGCCGAGGTATGGGAGGCGCTCGACGACGTCATGGTACGCGTTAAGAATCGCGTAGATGTTGTCATTGTTACAGAACCTGGATCCATCGCAAGACAAAGGAACAAGCAATTGGCTGGGCAGAAAGTCGTGGAAGGCCTGAAGAGGACAAACTTGACGGGCCTTTTGGATGTCGAGGTGATCGGTGGAGATCTGAGAACCGAGCTTGAGAGAGGCTACAAAACACTCTGACGCGGTATTTGAACAAAGTCCGACTGATCATTCAAATGCGCAGGTAAAGAGTATACAGGTGGTGCGGGAGTAGACATAACCTTAAAGATGGAAGGCACCTATGTTCATAAGTCACACAAGGATACAGATTGTGTGAGTCTCCTAGTAGAATAAGAAATGTAGTATACTGACCATCTGCATAACAAAAACAGAACATCCCATCAAAACAGGCTAGTCAAGGGGCACCATATTGTCCCTGGTCATCCTTGTTGGGATCTGGATATGATCTGTCAGACGATGTGAACGCATTGATCTTCCTATTTCAATGGAGTGATACCCGAGGGTAATGGTCGCCTTGTGGTCCAGCGGAAGGCAGCCTTCATATAGATAAGAAAAACGTACGGTGATATGACATGTGTGCGAGAGTGATGCAACGACAGACAGAATTTTAAGACGTTCCTGTTCCTCTGGTCCCACTCGGCATTGCTGACCTTGCCATAGCCAACGACTCCGTATTAAAGTGAACGCGGACAACGATGCACGTCGTTACGAGACCACGTAGAACTGCACAACAATCTGCGCATCGGGATGTGAGGCAACTTGAAACTTGAAGCTTCTGGTCGAAGTACCATCCACAAATAAGTCATCCAAAAGGTTATGCAATCCCACGTCCCGCTAAACAACATACCAGGCCTGGCTTCTGCGATCCAATCCCAGTTCACATACGAAGCCGGCCAGGGTCCCGAGGCGTACAGAATTATACCAAACAACCCGTCCAGAAGGGAACACCAGTCACCCGAGATCCCGCCGCCAACCAGGAACAGCCTGGGACAAGAGATGGACTGATTGACTGACTGATGAAGATACAGTGGCGTATGAACGGCTTCCCTGATTCTCAAGGCAGTCTTTTCCCTCGAAAAGACTGAATTTCTCCCATGAACGACGTGCCGATGCTTCTTTCCTCCGTCAACTGCATTTCTGGACCAAAGTTCAGTTTCTGCATTTCATCCCCAAACCATTGCGGACTGCCGCACGAGGCTAACGGCCCTTCTCCACCAGCATGGCCAACATGCCGGCTTGGTAGTCCTGTGACAGAGAGGTGTATCCTATGCGATTTGGACATGTGCAGTGACTCTTGGTCAGATGTCGTCGTCAGGCATCAGGAATGTAGGGACCGCCGAAAGCTTTCCGGCGGATGTCGCGACGGTAGTTCGTGTTACGTGCGAAAATCTGTCGGAATGAAGCCGTAACTTTGTCCTGTCTCAATGTGAAAACTATTGGGCTTCAAAGGTACGGTGGGACATTTAGCCGACATCTTCTTGTCTACTTCGAGAGATTAGGTCACAGTGATTCAGACGAAAGGAGCGGATTACCATTTATATCAGTTCGTGAACTTGCATCCTACGTTCGCCATCCGGCAACCGTACGAGCCTTTCCCCAAGGATCATTCCATATCTCTGTTCGCTGGATTTCACCAGTATCACGCAGAATATCTTCCACCTCTTCGGCCTGATCATGTCCCACTTCAAGTGCTACAACGGCGTCGGGTTTCAGAAAGCCTTGGCGCGAGACTATGCGGGCAATGGCGCGATAGAATTCAAGACCTGAGGGACCACCAAAAAGCGCCCTTGGGTCCTCGTATCGTACGACCGACGGAGGGAGCTCAAGGTATTCCTTCCACGGTATGTAAGGCGGATTAGAAGTGAGGACGTCGAACGGTGGCTCCAGGCTCTTGGGAAACACTGGATCCAGAATGTTTCCTTGCTGAGCTCTGAAGCTATTCCGCATACTGCCCATTATATATGGAATATCGTGTCTCGCAGCATTCTCCGTCGCTAGCTCTACCGCGTCAACAGAGACGTCAACACCGCACGCATGCACGCTCCCTTGAGGCCATAGGTGACATAACAGCAGTGGAATGCATCCGCTTCCCGTACACAAATCCAGGATAGATATGGGGCGCTCTGGCGACGGCATGATGGTCTTGGACAGTCTGATGGTCCAGTCCTCAGTTTCCGGGCGCGGAATAAGCACTGGAGGTCGTACAATCAAGTCGAGGCCACCGAATGGCTGGGAGCCTGTAAAAAATCTTCGTACAGATAGAATTACGATTATTTAGTGCGCATATACGGACCCAGAATGTACTGCAGAGGCTCGTCCTTCAATCGTCTGTCAACAAGTTCGGAGAGTGATTTCTTCGACGTTTCTGCGAATGCAGACATCCATTTTAACTCGAGTGTTGCTTGAGAACGACCTAGATGAGCAGTCAGCCGTTGAAGGAGTATACTCATCATCGTGGATCCATGTTGGTCGAGGTGAAGTTCGATCGGCAATTGCCGCAGAACTTTGCGAACTCACGCTCAAAAAAATTGCTGCTACTGGTCTTGTCTGCTCATCGCAGTTTTCCTCCTGGGAACATCAAATATTATAAACTTGATCCTCTCGTGGACCTGAATTGCCTGCGTCTAGTACTGTGGTGATATGGGCACTTTCTATAGCGACACAGCGAAATTTTGTATTATCTAGGCATATCTTTGTGTACGCCGAAGATGGAATCTGGAGCTGAAGTGTCCATTTACACCGTACGAAGAAGAGAAGGACACGTAAGAATCGTAGAATCCAAAGTCCTGAGCTCTTGATGTATCATCCAAGCGCATAGGCCGACCAACAGATGATTGGTGCAGCAATTAGTATCGGGCGAGAGCGCAAAGGCAGGGATGAAGTAGAATACAAACTTGTCTTTCGAAGGACAACCAGACGTTGCAGGTATAGCGATCCATTGCTAGACAACGTAAAGTTGCTTCTTCTCATCGTTTGGTTTACTCCCTTCCATTCACTTCGTAGCCTCGATCTTTATGCTGATGTGATCCCACCTTGACGCGAGATAACTAACATCTCGTTCTCTATCTGCTGAGCAGTCAAAGGTCCCCTCGTGCTGATCGGCGTCCAGCAGTTTGCAGTTACCTCATGCAGCAGTTTCTAGACTCTTTATGCCTGTGGTACAAGGCTCTTTTGGAATATTCGCCTGATTGCAGCAAAAAAAGCTCATTAAAATTGATGGACTTCGTCAGGCTCTAAACAGATGGCTTCGGTGTTGTGAGATGACAGCCTGCCGTCTCTTACAGGCAATGTCAAGGTATGGGACGGATGCCTTCCATACCTCCTCGCTTCCCCCCCTCTGTTTGGCCACCTGTAAAACAGGCGAGCATTCTAGATCCAGACTGTGATGGTGAGAAGTTACGTGTGCCGAAGTTATGCAACAAAGGGAGAACCCTTTCCCTGGGAGCGACGTTAAACTATGTAGATCAATCATCAATAGGATGCTCGTGTGAGCTGTCGCATCCATGGTACCTTCCCCTGGCTACGGACACAGCGGAGGAGACCTTTACGTCAATTTGAAGTCGAAGTTCGTGGTTTCATCTTCGCAACTGAAAGCCATGTGAACTTACCGGTGAAGTCAAAGCGTCATGGTAAAAAGAAGGATATACTTTGACAGCTAAGCCCGTAGGAAAAGTCTGCGACGCGGCAATACCGATGACACTGTATCGCAAGCAGATAAGCACAGTGGCTCTTTAATACAAAGGCCATCAGAAGAAACTGAATATAATGGCCTCGATCCCAAAGTGCCTTCCCCCAAAAATCGGATACAAATCGCAGGGGATGAGGTCACCGGTCCGTAGTAGTATGAGAGCTACGATAGCGTCCTTCTCGGGAGTAATAAATTATCCTCGTCTAGACACGACCTAGTCTCTCCTAGACAGACGACGATATACCTTTTTTGACAGATGAGGACGGTATATGTAGTCTGTTGCCTAACTCGGCCAAGTACTGCGCGACTGACCTTATTATATAATCATAACTCGACGCGTCGATTCTGACCGCGTCGTAGAGCATATCCGACATCTCTCAATACATAAAAACGTTACCAAGATGAAATACAACATAATAATTCATCTAAGAGCAGTCAAATTCTTCTGAAGATACGGTTCACACCAAATCTGATTGTTGATGACTGAATTAGCACTGAGGTTGAAAATAAGGTGAAGGGAACGTCTTATCAGGGAGAAAAAACTCAGGTAAAGCAAACATGCTTCATCAAGATTTTTGGTCGGCAAAATGGCAGCTGGAAGTGGCGATGGCATGGCGTCGTCGAGGGATAAAGACAAGACCGGCAGCCAGATTATGTAAAATTACATAATAGACCCACTTGCGCGGTTCTTGGGGCGCGACAACTACTAGACTAGACACGACCATGGATCAACAAGTCGCACGTTTTCACTGAATGGTTCCGGAACCAATGCTGCATTTGGAGTCAAGACCTATAGTATACCACGTAAGAGAGCAAAGCACTCCGCCCCGACGCGTCTTCGTCTCCGGAGTAAAAGAACGTCAAAAACTGAGCAGCTGAGCACCGGCTGTCGTTTAGTGGAGTGGTGGTGGACATGTGAACACAATTTTGATAGTCTTTTCGGATAGACAGCCAACAGACAGGAGAATCCTGTAACGAGGTCGTCATCATATAGCTCGAAGACCGAAGCGACCTCCGGAGCACGTCTACTACGATGCACACGACCAGAAATTTCAATAGACAGCGAGTCGAGACTTGAGATTTTATGTAAGGAGCTGTTAGAAAGGCAGGCGCCATACGGGCCAACAATTCCGATTTTTCCAGAGCACCAAGAATCGCCAGTAGATGCCGAGGAAGATAGAAAACTTGGGAAAGCCACGTCGACATAGAACTGGACAGAAAGGAGACGAAAATCGTCCATTTTTGGATATCCGTATCCACGTGCTGTATGCAACTTCCCACGTTACCCCGCACTCCTTTATCTTTTCCCCTTTGAACGGCATCCAAGACGACGCAGCAAAGAAAGAACAAAGTGTAGGGAACAAAAAAGTGGTCTGACATGGTAGAAACAGGAAACGATTACAAGGATGTCATTGGCATTGGCAACCAGGCCGGCCGACAAAAGGCCTAGATAATAAGGCCTTTCGATGGTCACGCGCCACTAATGATGTTCGCACCGAACGTATAAATACGACCACCTTCAAGCTCCACCTCCTCACTGACACCCACCATCGTCTACTACTGTACCCTTCCTCCATCTCATCTTTACCTCTTATCTCGTTATGACCCGTACCGCCCGTGCTACGTTCCCCAAGGCCGTCCTCAAGGACCGTTCAGAGTCCAGATCTGGCTTTGACAAGTCCCTGCGCAAGAACGGTGCCGGCCAGCACAACTGGGGTCGTCTTGCTGATGAGCGCGACCTCGAGTATGCTGCTATGGACGACGAGGCTCTTGAACTCCAAGAGGAATTTGAAGAGGCTGCTGACGACAACGCCAGTGTCAGTGCGGCGTCCGATTCCAGTTCGTTTACTACTACACTCGTAGTCCTGTTTTACACTAACGTTATCCTTTAGCTAACGAGTCCAAGCCTGCACCAGCTAGGGCTTCCTCCATGTCTGAGGAGGAAATCGAAACCGCCAAGCAATTCAGGAAGAAGGCCCTTAAGGGAGAAAGTAAGTTTTTTGTTGCAATTTATCCCAAGTCATCCTAACAATCATTTCTTCTAGTCGACCTTGCGGCCATTGCCCGAACCTCTTCTGCTGTTTCGTCGTCTCCCCCTACCTCCAAGACCTTACAGGTTCGTTTGTTTCACTAGTCGAGTCTCCGAACTGAGTTTAATGCGTCTGGTCACAGGTCGCTGCCTAAATTTATTCCAACATCCCTATAACCTAGTTATCACCACTGACAACTCACTTTGTCTCCAGCTTATCGAACTGAAAACCCCACTCGTAATGTACTTGTAGTATTGTCTTACATCACAATCATCGAACTGTATTATTTTTCCGCATCAGAGTGGGATGGGCTTCAACACTGCCTGAGACATTTACAGCTTGAACAGCCTGCAACATCACGGGTGTTGGCTCCCATGACCCCCATGTCGCCAAATGGTACCTTGCTTCCGTCATTAACCGCATGTGCTGTATACTATTCCTGATGCCGAGTACAGGTGCCAGGTATCCTCGCCGAACCGAGGTTAGTTGCATATAAAGATAGTGTCGGAGTAATAACAGCACTAAGTAGGTTTGATGCCAATACATCGAAGAATCTCGATGACGGAGCGGATGACGGGGGATCATTGAGAACCTGGGAAACGCCGCGAGATTCCTCATCCTATACGCCGGCGAGTTTACCTCAAGTTCAAAATCAGGGCTGAAGACAGATCTGCAAGCACAATACTTGTACCTCCAAAAGCGGAAGGCTATATTCAAGTGATATTCCGAACCAGTGAGTTCGGGATAACAGCAGGCATGGTTCAATGATAGATACCAAGTAAAGAATGTATCAAAAAGGTGTGCATCAAGGAGCCAAGGCGCTGTTAATCTTCGAACTATGGCGGCAGAAGGGAAGCCAAAGGACTCTAGACCCATTTGAGGGATACTTAACCACGCTTGCATGGGAACTGATATCAAGTGACAAGGAGAGTTGCGAAGGATGACATACGAAGGAACACCCACGGTGGTTACAGATTTCCGGATCTTCCAACTCCATCCTCGTTATGGGATTCTTCTCAATATTTATGCGGCAACAGCCCAACAACAGTTCGAAGATCAACTGAGAGGGATTTACCGACTAGTACAGCAGCTTGACGAGTCACGAGGTACAGAGAAAGATTTTCAGCCCATTCCAAATTTAATACTAGTTAACTCTTGAGGTTGTACCGCTACCTTAATAAGTACTAGTGATTGTTGCTGTACCGTCGCGTCGCGGGGGCCTGGCCTGCGTCATGTTTGTCCACATCATGTGATGTGACAATGTGAAATGGTACAAGTCGCAGGTGCTGCACGGCGAACCCTTCCTTCAAGTTCTAATCCGAATCGTTGCTTCTTCTTGCTTTAGCCATCCCTTCACTTTATCCCTTTAATCCTGTTACCGAGCTCAAATATACAGTCTACTGGCATCGACGAGCGGGCTAAGGCCCATGTGTACTGTTTGTTTTCCTGGCAGTGCCGCTGCTCAAGGCTTCAAGCGATGATGTCAACGAAATCATAAACGAACGCAAGCGGGACAGGAATGACAAATAAGTGCTATTGCTGGGTGCTGGAGAGTTTGGCAAGGTCCGTATCTGATGTTTTTCTTGATACTGGGATGATGAATACAGTGAATAGAATATTCTCGTTATAGTCGACGGTGCTGAAGCTTATCGACCACGACGGCTGCAATGACCTAGAATGAGATTTTCACAAGGAAACTATCTTCTCTAACACGGTACGATGCTATTATGACTCCTAATATACTTGGTGAACACTGATTGGATGTACGATTCAGTGCTATTCTCGAGGCTATGCGCCAACTAGACCTCTCGCTATCGCTTCGAAGTGATGCCCGTGTCGCCATTATCCTTATGCTTCCTGACCAGCTTGATACCGATGTACTTCCCCGGGACGTTGTCGATGCTATTGCTCTGTGTAGAGGGACCGTAGTGTCTAGTAAGCCATTCAAGAGGTCATGCGGTCAAGTGGGTTAAGGTAATAGACGTCTAGATGGTCGATGGCTAAGTCTTCAATTAGAATTCCCATGAGTGACGAATGGCTTACTAGACACTACGGTCCTTCTTTCGGGTACACAACCATACAAGGCATCCTTCGGTCATGGGCGAGGACCACTGGTTTTACGGAGGACGGACATTTGATGGCGGTGGTCAGCGTAGTAAGTGGAAGAAGTAGATTTACTGCTCCGAGAGCGTCACAACATTGGTCTTGGTCAGTTTGAGTTACAAAGGTGCTTTCTTTGTATCTCTAGAACGCTGTTGCAATTGAA